>CM019824.1:1843028-2476956 GCA_009763385.1 Coix lacryma-jobi var. lacryma-jobi | reverse complement strand
CAAGTCCTTTTCCCCACCGTCTTGTCTTCAAGTAGCCTTTACCTCCTTCTCTGTGAATGGCGCACACTGGAAGGTATTCATGCTGTCAGTGACCTTTGACGGGACGTGATCTAGCACCGCTGACATATTAGCAGTGCCCTCCGACGTATACAAGTTCTGAAAGAAATCCCGTGTCATAGCTTGCATCTTCTCACAATCCTCACTGACAGACCCGTCCCCCTAGGGGGCTATAAAAAGGGCTATAGGGCCACTAATACAAAAGCGATCAACATGCACGTTAGAGAACTTATTATTTATTTTCTAAAGGAATGGCTCGTTTCATCAATTCGCTCGAGCCAGGTGCCACTTCAGATTTCTTCTTTGATTCTGGAGCTTCTACCCATGTTACGGCCGACATCAATAACCTTTTCACTCCCTCTGTCTACACTGGACGGATAAAATCCATATGGACACAGGTTTAAAAATTCTCCACTCTGGTTCATCTCTTATTCAGACACCGGTTCAGACTCTCTCTTACCAACATTCTCCATGTATGTGCCCGGTATTACCAATAACTTGTTGAGCGTTGTTCAATCGGTCAAGGATAATGCAATGCTAAACCAGTGGAATTCACCTCTTCTTGTTGTTTGGTTAAAGATCGAGTGAAACAGGAGCTGCGTGGCACTCTTTTAAATGGGCTTTACCGTCTTTCTTTACCTTCAGAACACACTGCTTTGCTTGGCGAAATAACTCCTGCCTATATTTGGCATCTCATCTACTTAATTTAAATTCCATATCTCAGGAAGGAAAAAAAGTGCATTTCAGTAAAGTCTTTTTTTCTGCTTTATCCTTCTCTCAATCAAAGAAAGGGAATGCAGATAGAGCCCTCTCTTCGATGCCATCTCATCCTTTCTTTCCCTAGCTTCCTTCTATGCTGAAAGAAGCTTCTTTGGAGAGCGTAGAAGTGGCTTTAACACAAGCCCCTGACATTGACTAGAGGACTGGGTGGTGGATTAGCCTCAGAAGGTGGTTCGCCAGGGCTCAAACCGAACCGATTGGCCAATACCTTTTCGAATGATTCAGTCTTTTTTATTTTCACACTCTATCTAGACCCGGTAAGCCGTCTTGTACGGTAAGGCTTTGTTCTTAGTAATTCCAAAAAATTGACTATCTTTCTCTATCCTCTCTGAATTCCGATCATTCACTTCAAGAAGCAGCTCTTCTATTAAATGAAATTTAAGTAAATAAGGAAATCCCCTTTCGAAAATGAGGCAGCTGTTTCATTCGCACATCCAAACTTACCATCTCCACTACAACATCGCTATCAGTGGGTGCTTTAGAAAACATGATCGATGAAAGTTGACACAATAATAGGAGAAATGACGAACTTTTTCATATTCAATTTTACCTTGGGATTCTGGTCCTGATGCGGACACACCTGTCGACAACAGAGAAGGGATGAAATTGAGAGCGGATAGCAAGATCGAATGAATGGATACTCTGAGATAGAACGATAAAAATAAAATTTGATTAATCCTACAAAAGCCTTACAAGGCAGGTAAACTTTATGCAGTATCTGCTACAAAAAGAAGGTTAGAGAACAGGTTCCATCTACTTTATCCGCATCCGCTTTTGGGCATGAAGAACATGCTTCTTTCTCAATTTATAGGAATCGTTAACCGCAACTCTCCTTTTCAGGCTTGGATTGGTTTTTTGATGCAGTAGAGAAGCCGTTTCCTTTGAACTTGGTCCATCGGACAGATATAGACATGGAGAAGCTTTTCAATGTAAATCTTTCACTACTTTGTTTGGACCTTGCTTCTTCACTTAATGCTTGCTTTCCGTCTTGCCTTTGCTGGGCCTACGATAAATACGAAATAAGATTGTACATGAAGGTTGGTGAAAAGCAAAAGAAGCAATTGGTTCTCAAATGCCGTGACGTCACCTAGCTTTATTCCAAATTTATCATTCTATTGGTATGTATAGTGTCTTTCATCTGCTTTTTCATTCATTCTGCCCCACAGCCGTTAGGTATTATGACAAAAGGAACCAGCATGTTGCTCCTGAATCTACAGATAGAGAAGAGGGCACGTCTCTTTTTCTAGAAGCCGGTCTATGTTCTTATTCTTAATCGAATTCTAAAGAAACGTCAGTTTCAAATCACTTCCATTGGGCTGAGCGGGTCATATATGCCTTTTGGCTTTCACCTATGTTATGTATTCTCTCACAATCACTCCTAGCAATAAGTGAAAAGGCGGCTATCGATACTGTCCCCTCCTCTTCTTTGTCTACTTCTCCACATTAGAATTTCTGACTGGTTCACGCCTGCTTTTGTATTGGTTATAACCTCTGTACTGTATTTTGTTTGGCTTAAATTGCCAAATGGCGAGACCAGACCCCATGAAGCTTCTAAGTCAGATGTAGATTTGCAAGAATCAGATTTACCAACGGGAAGAACGCTTAGTGTATCCGCGGTGGGTGAATCTTAGGAAACTCGCCTTGTCCGAACAAAAGCGGGAGGTAGGTAGGTGGTAGTTAGAAGGATTCCTTCGGGGAGCTGCTTCTTCCTCTGGATTCCCTTCTTCTATAGACAGACCCCCGGCTAGGGCAGCAGCGTTTTAAAGAAATACGAACAGTTTGGTTTTCAGTGAGCCCGCTTCTTAGTGATAGGTTTCTAAAGTATCTATCGCTATGTGCCCCTCCCCGGAAAAAAACAAATAGGCTCGGGCAATTATCAGCTTAGGGACAGCAAGCGGATAGTAGATCTGGCTCCATCCCTTGAATCCGCTGTAACTGATAGAATCTTGTACGAGAGACCCGCAAATAAATAGGGAAACCCGCTTGCTTTTTAAGTAGAAGCTGAGCCATTACCTGCTAGCATATCTCCCCACCGGGACTCCCCCAAAGCAAAGCTAAACCCGTTCTTTAATTCAATACCTAGAGACCCCTCCAGTCCAAGTTGAGGCGCAGTAGGAGGGATTTCTGTCACCATTATTTATGGACCACGTAAACATACTTTTTGAGTTTAGATTCTTATGCTGGACCTGCAGCCCTAGCCTGGGACACCACTGTGCGACATAAAGATCGGATCAAGTTATGATTTTATCATTAAAGAGTACCCCGAGAAGAATAGATATGATCCGGAAACACTCTTATTCGACGAGGCGTAGAGCGTTTGACTTTCTTCTTTACAATTTCCTTAATGCGCATGAATGAGAGATTACAGCACTTAGTATGAGCATATCGGCCTAGCTTCTTAGCCATAAGAATAGTTCTACCTACCAAGTCAACCCTACTCTTGCCCACAATAAATTATTATTAGATACTCAATTCTTCATTGACTAGCCCCCCCAATTACCTATGCCCTCCCTAGCTTATCCATAAGAAGAGACATATCTGAATAGATAGTATTAGACCACTTCTCACAAGCCCAGTCATACATAAAGGAGGATTTCTTATAGGCAAAAGAAAACACATCTATATCGGCGTCAAGAGTTACCCAAGTCCGAAGTAATGCGTCTTTCTATCTAGTCCAACATGCTTACCCAAGACCCAACTTCTTCACTACTTGACCTACTTTCTATAACTCCCAGACTCTGCTTATTATGCCCGAAGGAGCGTATTTAGACTGAATAAGTAAATAAGGCGCGGAGCGATATCTCTCAGTTCACTAAGGATGAAATACTCTTGCTAGCTTTCTATCAACCACACTTCAATCTAATCTTTGTCTCCACCCTTCCGGTTCGGTAGCTAACGAAAGGAGTTCTTTCGCCAAGAACAAGCAACGGCGAGCTACCGCGAAAGCCGTTGCGCGTTAGTCACGCGCATACGTTTTCTTGCTCGGTTAAAGGAATATGCACAGGAAATCAAGCAAATCAAAAGCAAGTGTCTTACAAATAGTGAATCGGGTACATCTGCGCTAGGGTCAATCTTCTTGAGCCTTGAGTCATTCTACTACTATCAGGAAGGAGAAGGGTAAATAAGTTTTGGAGCTTGGCGCTTGGGAATTCATTGTAGAAGAAAGTCAATGACAAAGTACTCTACGAAACTCCGTGAACCTAACTCAATTCTGAATAATGAAGAAGAACCACTTTATTGACTCCAGCCGACTGAGACAGTCAAAGCGTAAACTCATGGGGAAGTAAACTTCTACTACTAGAGAAAAGAGGATAGCCATCTGAAACACTCTTCTTTGTTCAGTGCTTGACTTGAAACTACTGCCTCTTGGGAAGATATTCAACTATTGGTTGTTCTACACTGCTTGACCAGAGAGGGATCAGGCAGAATTGTCCCCGTAAAACTCTTATCAATATTGGCTGTCAACTAGACTATATAGCAATAGCAGGATTTTATTGTTCTTACTCATTGTCTACAGAACTTATCTTTCTCATCATAGGACATCTAGAGCATCAGAACCAAGTCATACCAGGAGGGATTCTTTTTACTGCACATAGGCGACGTAGCCATAGATGCTAAGCATTTCTTCTCCTATATGTCTACAAAATAGACAACTTCTACTTGATCAGATAGAAAGCACCCGCTTCCACAACCAGCTTGCACCAGATCATCCTATCAACTAGACACAAGGAAGATTCAGACTAGGGCTTGTGACTAAGGCTTGCTTATGCTTAGGTAGTTTTCATGTTTAGGATTAGTATGTTTTTTCAAAGGAGTTCTTATAGGTGTACAGTAGGACTGTAGGAATTGGAGTATTAAGTAGTGAAGCTTAGGAATAGGTTATTGCTTTGATCTAATGATGTAGTAAAGTAGAAAAGAATTACTAGGTAAAGCAGCTACCTTACCTTAGGTGTAAAGTAAGGGTTGGTAAAGTCTCACAGCGATAAGAGGAAATTTCCAATAGGTCATTGGGCAAGCAATGTATTGGCATTTTTTACAGTTGTGAAAGCATAACTTCATTTTTCGGCGGGGAGAAGAGTTGGCCATGGCACAGGTAAAGAAAAACAATACTATTATCTATTGAATGAGAGTCTATAATTGCTATTAACTGATCAATTAGAGTACTGAACCGTGGAACCTTATTGATTCACTCCTCGCATACTTAACTACACGTTTTTTCTTTGCAACCAAGGGGAGCTACACCACGCTGCTCCCCTGCCACTGAGCTTGCTACCCCTTTGATTTCTACCAATGAACCTTCCCTAAATACATGTATTTATCTTTCCAAAAGAAAGTGGATCTCATAGCCTCTGACAATTCGAAAAGGTAGGTCTCAGTCTCATTTTGAAGATGACCACCGGATTTTCAAGATGATATTCTTTAAGCCAAGCTGCCTGCCAAGCCAATCCTATGGCATGCGGAACTGGAAACCATTGCTATTTGAGCAGTTAGAGAATCGAAATTCCACTCATTTAGAAATCGATCAGCAAATGCCAGAAGAAGGATAAGGGGAGCCCACACCAACGTAGTCTTAGCCCTAGAACACATGGAGCTTGGAGCACTGATAATAAGTCTGTATGATTAGAATGGAGGAACAATCACCACATCCATATTGAGGAGAAAGCTCACTCTGGCTACTGAACTTGTAAATACAGTTGCGCTCATGATAGGGAATTCCATTTATGGCGTGAGGTTAAGTTAGTAAAGATCTTAAGTTCTGGTAAATATAGGCAGGAACTCCACAAATCCATCAATAGAACCAAGTTCGGATGAAGTACTTGGTAGGACCGTAGCCCAAGCCACCAGGCGAGGCCGCTAAGGAAGTACATACCACAGTAGAATCGTATACAGTGTCTAGCCGTAGAAAAGTTTTAGACTAGAGACGGGCTTTATATCTAACAGGTAGTCGGAGTGATCAAAGCGCTCCATCCAAGCTTGCTTTGTTTGCTGCTTTGGCCTCGTCATTCCGATACAGAATTCTAAGTAAAGCTATTGACATTCCTTTGTAGCTTTGCCCCTGTAGCCTTAAGTATCGGTTTCCCCCAATCAACTCCAGATTCTGCTAATCAGACTACACGCTAGGAAGTTGGCTAGTTTATATATAGTTGGGCAACCCTTACTGAGTTTAGTTTTAGCTGGTATCACCACTCACAGGGCATAAGGGCGGAGCCAAAATCCGCCCTTCTTGGGGGCCCTTTGAGTGGTGATACCAGCTAAACCTAACTCAGTAAGGTTGCCCAACTATATATCTAAGCCAACTTCCTAGCGTGTAGTCTGATTAGCAGAATCTGGAGTTGATTGGGAAACCGATACTTAAGCTACAGGGGCAAAGCTAAAAGGAATGTCAATAGCTTTACTTAGAATTCTGTATCGGAATGACGAGGCCAGCAGCAACAAAGCAAGCTTGGATGGAGCGCTTTGATCACTCCGACTACCTGTTAGATATAAAGCCCGTCTCTAGTCTAAACTTTTTTCTACAGCTAGACACTGTATACGATTCTACTGTGGTATGTACTTCCTTAGCGGCCTCGCCTGGTGGCTGGGCTACGGTCCTACCAAGTACTTCATCCGAACTTGGTTCTATTGATGGATTTGTGGAGTTCCTGCCTATTATTTACCAGAACTTAAGATCTTTACTAACTTAACCTCACGCCATAAATGGAATTCCCTATCATGAGCGCAACTGTATTTACAAGTTCAGTAGCAGAGTGAGCTTTCTCCTCAATATGGATGTGGTGATTGTTCCTCCATTCTAATCATACAGACTTATTATCAGTGCTCCAAGCTCCATGTGTTCTAGGGCTAAGACTACGTTGGTGTGGGCTCCCCTTATCCTTCTTCTGGCATTTGCTGATCGATTTCTAAATGAGTGGAATTTCGATTCTCTAACTGCTCAATAGCAATGGTTTCCAGTTCCGCATTGACCATAGGATTGGCTTGGCAGGCAGCTTGGCTTAAAGAATATCATCTTGAAAATCCGGTGGTCATCTTCAAAATGAGACTGAGACCTACCTTTTCGAATTGTCAGAGGCTATGAGATCCACTTTCTTTTGGAAAGATAAATACATGTATTTAGGGAAGGTTCATTGGTAGAAATCAAAGGGGTAGCAAGCTCAGTGGCAGGGGAGCAGCGTGGTGTAGCTCCCCTTGGTTGCAAAGAAAAAACGTGTAGTTAAGTATGCGAGGAGTGAATCAATAAGGTTCCACGGTTCAGTACTCTAATTGATCAGTTAATAGCAATTATAGACTCTCATTCAATAGATAATAGTATTTTTTTTCTTTACCTGTGCCATGGCCAACTCTTCTCCCCGCCGAAAAATGAAGTTATGCTTTCACAACTGTAAAAAATGCCAATACATTGCTTGCCCAATGACCTATTGGAAATTTCCTCTTATCGCTGTGAGACTTACCAACCCTTACTTTACACCTAAGGTAAGGTAGCTGCTTTACCTAGTAATTCTTTTCTACTTTACTACATCATTAGATCAAAGCAATAACCTATTCCTAAGCTTCACTACTTAATACTCCCAATTCCTACAGTCCTACTGTACACCTATAAGAACTCCTTTGAAAAAACATACTAATCCTAAACAATGAAAACTACCTAAGCATAAGCAAGCCTTAGTCACAAGCCCTAGTCTGAATCTTCCTTGTGTCTAGTTGATAGGATGATCTGGTGCAAGCTGGTTGTGGAAGCGGGTGCTTTCTATCTGATCAAGTAGAAGTTGTCTATTTTGTAGACATATAGGAAAGAAATGCTTAGCATCTATGGCTACGTCGCCTATGTGCAGTAAAAAGAATCCCTCCTGGTATGACTTGGTTCTGATGCTCTAGATGTCCTATGATGAGAAAGATAAGTTCTGTAGACAATGAGTAAGAACAATAAAATCCTGCTATTGCTATATAGTCTAGTTGACAGCCAATATTGATAAGAGTTTTACGGGGACAATTCTGCCTGATCCCTCTCTGGTCAAGCAGTGTAGAACAACCAATAGTTGAATATCTTCCCAAGAGGCAGTAGTTTCAAGTCAAGCACTGAACAAAGAAGAGTGTTTCAGATGGCTATCCTCTTTTCTCTAGTAGTAGAAGTTTACTTCCCCATGAGTTTACGCTTTGACTGTCTCAGTCGGCTGGAGTCAATAAAGTGGTTCTTCTTCATTATTCAGAATTGAGTTAGGTTCACGGAGTTTCGTAGAGTACTTTGTCATTTACTTTCTTCTACAATGAATTCCCAAGCGCCAAGCTCCAAACTTATTTACCCTTCTCCTTCCTGATAGTAGTAGAATGACTCAAGGCTCAAGAAGATTGACCCTAGCGCAGATGTACCCGATTCACTACTATTTGTAAGACACTTGCTTTTGATTTGCTTGATTTCCTGTGCATATTCCTTTACCGAGCAAGAAAACGTATGCGCGTGACTAACGCGCAACGGCTTTCGCGGTAGCTCGCCGTTGCTTGTTCTTGGCGAAAGAACTCCTTTCGTTAGCTACCGAACCGGAAGGGTGGAGACAAAGATTAGATTGAAGTGTGGTTGATAGAAAGCTAGCAAGAGTATTTCATCCTTAGTGAACTGAGAGATATCGCTCCGCGCCTTATTTACTTATTCAGTCTAAATACGCTCCTTCGGGCATAATAAGCAGAGTCTGGGAGTTATAGAAAGTAGGTCAAGTAGTGAAGAAGTTGGGTCTTGGGTAAGCATGTTGGACTAGATAGAAAGACGCATTACTTCGGACTTGGGTAACTCTTGACGCCGATATAGATGTGTTTTCTTTTTGCCTATAAGAATCCTCCTTTATGTATGACTGGGCTTGTGAGAAGTGGTCTAATACTATCTATTCAGATATGTCTCTTCTTATGGATAAGCTAGGGAGGGCATAGGTAATTGGGGGGCTAGTCAATGAAGAATTGAGTATCTAATAATAATTTATTGTGGGCAAGAGTAGGGTTGACTTGGTAGGTAGAACTATTCTTATGGCTAAGAAGCTAGGCCGATATGCTCATACTAAGTGCTGTAATCTCTCATTCATGCGCATTAAGGAAATTGTAAAGAAGAAAGTCAACGCTCTACGCCTCGTCGAATAAGAGTGTTTCCGGATCATATCTATTCTTCTCGGGTACTCTTTCTTAATGATAAAATCATAACTTGATCCGATCTTTATGTCGCACAGTGGTGTGTCCCAGGCTAGGGCTGCAGGTCCAGCATAAGAATCTAAACTCAAAAAGTATGTTTACGTGGTCCATAAATAATGGTGACAGAAATCCCTCCTACTGCGCCTCAACTTGGACTGGAGGGGTCTCTAGGTATTGAATTAAAGAACGGGTTTAGCTTTGCTTTGGGGGAGTCCCGGTGGGGAGATATGCTAGCAGGTAATGGCTCAGCTTCTACTTAAAAAGCAAGCGGTTTCCCTATTTATTTGCGGGTCTCTCGTACAAGATTCTATCAGTTACAGCGGATTCAAGGGATGGAGCCAGATCTACTATCCGCTTGCTGTCCCTAAGCTGATAATTGCCCGAGCCTATTTGTTTTTTCCGGGGAGGGGCACATAGCGATAGATACTTTAGAAACCTATCACTAAGAAGCGGGCTCACTGAAAACCAAACTGTTCGTATTTCTTTAAAACGCTGCTGCCCTAGCCGGGGGTCTGTCTATAGAAGAAGGGAACCAGAGGAAGAAGCAGCTCCCCGAAGGAATCCTTCTAACTACCACCTACCTACCTCCCGCTTTTGTTCGGACAAGGCGAGTTTCCTAAGATTCACCCACCGCGGATACACTAAGCGTTCTTCCCGTTGGTAAATCTGATTCTTGCAAATCTACATCTGACTTAGAAGCTTCATGGGGTCTGGTCTCGCCATTTGGCAATTTAAGCCAAACAAAATACAGTACAGAGGTTATAACCAATACAAAAGCAGGCGTGAACAGTCAGAAATTCTAATGTGGAGAAGTAGACAAAGAAGAGGAGGGGACAGTATCGATAGCCGCCTTTTCACTTATTGCTAGGAGTGATTGTGAGAGAATACATAACATAGGTGAAAGCCAAAAGGCATATATGACCCGCTCAGCCCAATGGAAGTGATTTGAAACTGACGTTTCTTTAGAATTCGATTAAGAATAAGAACATAGACCGGCTTCTAGAAAAAGAGACGTGCCCTCTTCTCTATCTGTAGATTCAGGAGCAACATGCTGGTTCCTTTTGTCATAATACCTAACGGCTGTGGGCAGAATGAATGAAAAAGCAGATGAAAGACACTATACATACCAATAGAATGATAAATTTGGAATAAAGCTAGGTGACGTCATGGCATTTGAGAACCAATTGCTTCTTTTGCTTTTCACCAACCTTCATGTACAATCTTATTTCGTATTTATCGTAGGCCCAGCAAAGGCAAGACGGAAACAAGCATTAAGTGAAGAAGCAAGGTCCAAACAAAGTAGTGAAAGATTTACATTGAAAAGCTTCTCCATGTCTATATCTGTCCGATGGACCAAGTCAAAGGAAACGGCTTCTCTACTGCATCAAAAAACCAATCCAAGCCTGAAAAGGAGAGTTGCGGTTAACGATTCCTATAAATTGAGAAAGAAGCATGTTCTTCATGCCCAAAAGTGGATGCGGATAAAGTAGATGGAACCTGTTCTCTAACCTTCTTTTTGTAGCAGATACTGCATAAAGTTTACCTGCCTTGTAAGGCTTTTGTAGGATTATCAAATTTTATTTTTATCGTTCTATCTCAGAGTATCCATTCATTCGATCTTGCTATCCGCTCTCAATTTCATCCCTTCTCTGTTGTCGACAGGTGTGTCCGCATCAGGACCAGAATCCCAAGGTAAATTGAATATGAAAAAGTTCGTCATTTCTCCTATTATTGTGTCAACTTTCATCGATCATGTTTTCTAAAGCACCCACTGATAGCGATGTTGTAGTGGAGATGGTAAGTTTGGATGTGCGAATGAAACAGCTGCCTCATTTTCGAAAGGGGATTTCCTTATTTACTTAATTTCATTTAATAGAAGAGCTGCTTCTTGAAGTGAATGATCGGAATTCAGAGAGGATAGAGAAAGATAGTCAATTTTTTGGAATTACTAAGAACAAAGCCCTTACCGTACAAGACGGCTTACCGGTCTAGATAGAGTGTGAAAATAAAAAAGACTGAATCATTCGAAAAGGTATTGGCCAATCGGTTCGGTTTGAGCCCTGGCGAACCACCTTCTGAGGCTAATCCACCACCCAGTCCTCTAGTCAATGTCAGGGGCTTGTGTTTAAAAGCCACTTCTACGCTCTCCAAAGAAGCTTCTTTCAGCATAGAAGGAAGCTAGGGAAAGAAGGATGAGATGGCATCGAAGAGAGGGCTCTATCTGCATTCCTTTCTTTGATTGAGAGAAGGATAAAGCAGAAAAAAAGACTTTACTGAAATGCACTTTTTTTCCTTCCTGAGATATGGAATTTAAATTAAGTAGATGAGATGCCAAATATAGGCAGGAGTTATTTCGCCAAGCAAAGCAGTGTGTTCTGAAGGTAAAGAAAGACGGTAAAGCCCATTTAAAAGAGTGCCACGCAGCTCCTGTTTCACTCGATCTTTAACCAAACAACAAGAAGAGGTGAATTCCACTGGTTTAGCATTGCATTATCCTTGACCGATTGAACAACGCTCAACAAGTTATTGGTAATACCGGGCACATACATGGAGAATGTTGGTAAGAGAGAGTCTGAACCGGTGTCTGAATAAGAGATGAACCAGAGTGGAGAATTTTTAAACCTGTGTCCATATGGATTTTATCCGTCCAGTGTAGACAGAGGGAGTGAAAAGGTTATTGATGTCGGCCGTAACATGGGTAGAAGCTCCAGAATCAAAGAAGAAATCTGAAGTGGCACCTGGCTCGAGCGATTGATGAAACGAGCCATTCCTTAGAAAATAAATAATAAGTTCTCTAACGTGCATGGTGATCGCTTTTGTATTAGTGGCCCTATAGCCCTTTTTATAGCCCCCTAGGGGGACGGGTCTGTCAGTGAGGATTGTGAGAAGATGCAAGCTATGACACGGGATTTCTTTCAGAACTTGTATACGTCGGAGGGCACTGCTAATATGTCAGCGGTGCTAGATCACGTCCCGTCAAAGGTCACTGACAACATGAATACCTTCCAGTGTGCGCCATTCACAGAGAAGGAGTAAGGCTACTTGAAGACAAGACGGTGGGGAAAAGGACTTGTCCTACCTTACTGAGGTACTCGATTGGAGAAGAGCGCACATCACACTATAGACAGATCTGAATCTAACATATCTGGTACTCTATTTATTATGTTGCTTATCCGAATCTTTTTACTCTTCATAGTCTTGGTCATAGATAGGAATAAAGGCTATTTCCTTCTTAGGCACCACATTCTTAGCTTAGGAAAAGCGCTTTCTTTGGCTTGATTGCGGAGGAAAGCTTTTCTTGCTAATCTGGTGATATCGTAGTAAAGCCAAGAGGAATCGATTTAGCAGTCCATACCAGGTAGATTTAGGAGTGACCAGCAGTGAATGCCCGGTAGCAAAGGACTCGGCTTTACTTAACAAGGGTTTGCTTTCTGGGAATTCCATCATTCCCACTAGGCAATAATATGTAAACTAGGTATGGAGTATGTTTTTAACGGTGTAAGTACCCCTTCATTAAAGATCCCTTTCCCCAGTCTACCTTCAGTGGCCCCAGGCGGATAAGCCAATCTACACCTAGGATCATTGCATCACCCCTCTAACATTCTTACTTTTTACCTTCTAACTTGGCATCGCATCTCGTGTCATCCACTTTTATTCAAAACCATAGTCCACTTGACGACTTTACCCACCGGGTTGTTTTTGGCCTAATTCCAGGAATAGAGTAGCATTCACAGCATCTACCCTCAGTTGTTGCAGCCTCAGTCCATATAAAACAGTCAATCTACCAGCAGCAGAGGCTGCAGATACATGTCCACCACCTGTTTATCTACTACCATAAGCGGGAGCAGTTGCAGGTAAAGAGTGTTGTGAGGGCTTTTATTTGCGCGTTAAGGGCTGTTTCTGTTATAGCACTCGAAATCAGTGCCGTTAGTCCCTTCTCGAACAGCAAGCAATTGAATCAGCTGTTTCCTAATAGACTAGGCTGTTAGCAGGATTTGCAGGCGAGACAGATGAGGAGGCATGAGCAGCTAATGGAATTTCTTTTCTCACAGGGTTACCTAAATTGGAGGGTAAGGGGGTAATATTGGTAATAGAGGAAAGATTAACCAAGTATTGCCATCTCTTTGCCCTAGCTCACCCCTACACTAAGGCGTAGCACAAGTATTTTGAGATGGTGTTTAAAGGCTGCATGGCTTACACCCACTATGGTGACCAAAAAGATACCCAATAAACCGTACTCCAGCACAGGCTTAACTCATTCCCTTACCCCCAAGAAAACTTTGTAGAAAAAGGTTGTCATCGTAATAGGGATTGCACATCAACATGGCAGCCCTCAATTCTTCCAATTGTGACTTGTACTCTTCTAGGCTTCCTCTTTGCCTCAAGTGATTAAACTCATCAACTACACCAACCACATTTCTGACCTCAAACCTCTCTACAATCTCTTGAATTCACTCTTGCCAAGATACTTGTCCCCTATTCACTAAGAAACTGTTGTACCAGCTTTCAGCTCTCTTTTTCTTCATCAACAAGCTCAGCATTGAGGGGATCCATTTGGATCAAGTCTTGCTTGAATAGAATTTCATTTACTTTATTTCCGCATATCCTCACTCTGTCTCCAGTTTTTCCGAAAGATTGCTTATCCCATGCTTTGAGCGCTAGTTTGGTGTTCTTCAGTTTATTCTTTTTTGAAGAAACATTGGATTTCTCGTGACCGGGAGCTTTCTTCACTACATCAATAGGGGTGGGATTCCCACATGCGAAAGTACTTTCATGGCTTTGGTCCAGAGCTGACAGCCGGAATAAGACGAGGATCGGGGCATGATCACTGCAGCCCGGCGTAAGATATTCCGCACAGGAAGCATGAAGCTTTTGGATCCACTCAGGATTAACTAAGGCTCGATCTAGTCTGCCGATGATGCGTCTGGCCCCACCGGATTGATTGCTCCAATAGAGTATGTGCCCCGAGGAACGAAGATCGGTCAGGTTCGCATTCTGCAGACAGTCAAGAAAAAAAAGGCTGGGCTCCTGTTAAAAAAGGAACGGAACTCTACCTCCCATTTTCGACGGACAGTATGAAAATCACCCGCTGCGAGCCATGGTCCTTGTATGCTAAGGCGGAGATTAATTAATTGCTGCCACAGCAGGCGCCTATCTGTAGACAGATTGGATCGATAAATCTAAAAAAAACTTGTCAAGCTTTGCAAGGTCCGTCCCCTTCTCAGAACAGCAGCAAGTCAGCACCAGGTCAAATTCTCCAATTACGGTAATATACCATAAACAATCATCCTTTAGGAGCTATATTATCCCTCTAGGGGAGCTAGTATAGTTGGCCATAAGGTCACACCCCTTCTTCATTCATCCATTTAGGTCAGAATGGATCCAGGGAACCTGGCTCGGGAACAGCCCTGAAAAAAAACAGTAAGAGAGTCCAATCTCTGAAATATAGCATTTTTTCTCCTAACCTAAGTAGTAAACCTAAGTAGTAGTAGAAGGCTTAGTATCTGACTTGATCCAATAGAGTAAGAACACACAGTAGATCCAGATTCCACACCTTGCTGTGGACTGGGGAGAGAGCAGCTCTGCGAAGCTGGGCGTTCTGTGTGATTATGGAGGAACTGTAGTACTCGCCCCAAAATGCAAGCCGGGATAGATACTTAAAGAAAAGGGGAGCGGTGGGCCTTCAAAAAGGAGCGAGGGAGTGATGGGCAACCTTAGTCTATATGTTGCTCGTGAGCCGCCAAGTACCAGTCTCGCAACAGTACTGGCGTTAAAGGATCGGTCCTTCACTTGCGGATCGTTCGCGAGTCGAACTCGCTCTCTTGCCACGCCTTTGACTCACGAACTCGAGTCGGACTCATTCACTGCTGACTTTTTAGTTTTGAGGATCGTTCGTTCTTCACTCTCTTGCTATTACCCGCAGGGAGCGCAGCAACCGACGGTGCATATTATCATATAGAAAGAAGCGAAGCGTAGCGATTCGTACTACCGGAAAAGTGTGCTAGGCAATAGAGTCAGCTTACGGGGTGGGGCGCAAGTAAGCGTAGCGAATCACATAGAGTTGCCCCTACCTGCCAGCGCGCAGATAGATAGGGCGGGCGAGCGCAGGGATGGATGTCTGAGCGGTTGAAAGAGTCGGTCTTGAAAACCGAAGTATTGATAGGAATACCGGGGGTTCGAATCCCTCTCCATCCGCGAGGGCATAAGTTCTCTCTTGCCTTATCTATAGATAAGAACGAATCTCCTCGACTCGACGGATATGATGGATGGAATGGGTAGAAGGTTTAGGTTATTGTGTGTTGATTTAGTTAGGACTTTTTGTCTCCCTTTCGTTATCTTCCGCCCCGGGGGGATGACCTGTGGGAGGGAGCTAAGTCGAAGATCTCGGTGTCGCCGTGAGTGGTTGATAAACAGCGATTGCTGTTTGATTTAGGGAGTCCTAACCCTGTGAAGCTTAACAGACAAAGAAAACGATAGAGACTTCCGGGTATAGGGTGACGACCTTAATGAATCAAGTATTCAGGTGGCAGAGTTATTAGCTACATAAGCGCTCAAATTCCTGAATACTTATTGCCCTGGCTTCTATGATCAACCCCTGGCACATTTAGGTTTTGATCTGAGGCTATCCTGGTCTGCAGGACCCAACACAAGTATTCATCCTTTCCAATCTGAAAAAGGTGTTGCCGAAAGCTTACCCTCTTCCACACGGATGCTACAGCCGCTATCACTTTTGCAGGAGGGGAATTACAGAGTTCGCCTCTCGACATCTTGTTTGGTAAACGGAATTTTGACCCAGGCGCCCTAGTGTTGCCTAACCGTTCGGCCGGAGATGTCGGATGCGAGATCTTTAGCTACTTGTATCAATTTGCCACAGTGTGCTTAGATACAATACGCTGGCAGCTGAGGCTTGGCAGGATGGGAGTGAATTAAGGTCGAGGGAGCAGGAAAGAGTTTGTTATTCGCTATTGGCTTAGTACGGCCTATACATAATAGGGCCATGACGGGCAAGGCCTTGAACTTCATATATCCCTTTTTACTCAATCCAGAATACCGATAAAGTCAGATTGAATCATTTTATCGACCTTTCCTTTGGATTTATTATCATAGGTAGTGTTCGAGATCGCCTCTGTGCGGTGAACGCTCGAATGTAGATCAGTTTTGTCCTCGCGTGGTTGAAGGAGATGCTGCTGCTGGATGGAATGCTTCCGGGGCGCCATGATCCTTCTATCAGGAATAATCGAGGGCACTGACTGACTGCATCAATCATCGCTCAGTAAGCTTGCCGCCAATAGCGCTTCGCTTGCATGCAAGGCGGCTAATAAAAGCGCCAGGTAGACGCGCGGAGATGCATTTTTAGTACAGGTGGTACTGGACAAGCTCTAGGGGAATAATCTCTTTCTTATTTCTTTCTGATTTCTTTCCCATGACGACTAGGAACGGGCAAATCAAGAATTTCACTTCGAATTCCGGACCTCAACATCCTGCTGCTCATGGTGTTTCACGATCAGTATTGGAAATGAACGGAGAAGTGGTGGAACGTGCGGAACCACATATTGGATCACTCCAGTGCGGCACGAAGCCGCTGACGCTGAGTAGGCTCCTATGCCGCTAGCACGGTGGAGTAGCGCGTCATGAGCACCGGGCAAAGGGACGGTTGAGCAACTCAAGCGAACCGCTCTACCTGACTTTGGATAAAGATAGAAGGGAGAAGGTTGTGAAGGTGGCCTCGTTATCCACACATCTGGTCGGAGGACCGACCTGGGTTTTCACGAGCGTAGGCGGGTCCTGGAGTGCCCGTCAAGGGCGCTAGCGCATACCCCGGGGTGATCATCACCACCTGCACCTCACATCTCGGCACAGTGGAACGTGTAACCCGCCTGCTGTCCAAGTCAACCACTTAATTTCCTGTAATTCATAGCGCCTAACAGAACGTAGCAGCAAGGGACAACCCACCCATACAGACAGCCTGCGGGGAGGATGGCACTACTGGCAAAGACCGTCTGGCGAAAACGCCGCAGGCGCGAAGCGTGGTGGGCCTGCGCCGGGGGAGCATAGGGAGGAAGGGAGCCCGGACGGTGGAAGAGCCAGGGGAAGCCGGGTCATTTGACGGAAATGGAAGGTCCGAGCAGCTCATTCATTCTTGGAAAAAGAGGGGGGAGCGAGCCAATGTATCAATGAATAGATACAGTCAACGGTAGACAGACAGCGCTGCCTACACGCGAATTAGCTTCCGAACAAGCAAGGGATTGGATTGAGCAACTAGCGCGAAAGCCGTTGCGCATCCTCTTGCTGGTCGAGCGGTCTCAATTTCACTACAGGATTTGCGAATGAATGCTGGGCTGGGCCACCTCAAATGGCGTGAGCCGCATGCGGGGGACCCGCACGTACGGTTTTTAGGGGGATCCGGCCGGCCGGCGCCCACCCGACTAGAGGGACTGAGAAATTAATCGAGTACAAAACTTATCTTCAAGCTTTACCTTATTTTGATCGTTCAGAGGGCGATCGCGGAGTCACTGAATGAAGTCCTCCCTCCCTTTCTTTCGGGGGTGCTGACCCGCTGCGAGGCAGATATGACTAAGTGACATATTGAATATGGCGACGACTACAGCATGTCGTAGAAGGAGATAAGAGGTGGAGCCAACGACCCACTAAGACTCACGTATCTACAACTACATTCCCGAGCGGCAGTCAAACGGAGGCGTGAATGCAAGATGCCAGCGGAATGATCGACCGGACAGAGGCTAGGGCTGCTTTCTTCCCACCACGTCCTTCCTTGTGTGTCGGAGATATAAAGCGAGTGCACCGGAAAAGAAGGGGAACAGAGTCGTCCATGGCGAAGCATCCGAAGCATAACTGCACACTCACACGATCTTTGCCGAGAGATAGGAGCATTCGGTGGAACCGGTGAACTACACTTGCTTCTTGATAGATGTGTGGGACAGAGGGCTCGTGGTACCTGCTGCCCACCCTTCCTCCGCTTTGATAACCGTGTGAACGGAGAGTGGGCAGAGCAAAAGGGAAGGAGGTCCTCATACGGAGTCGCACACTTGAGCAGTGCGGGAGACTGGAGAATGGGTCGAGTAAACTCCCTTAGGGCCGATTAAATCACAGACGAGGTTCTTTATTTTTTCTTTTATATTTGGAGAAAAAAAGAAAGGCAGAGGTAAATACTTCGAAGAGGCGGCTCGGTAGGGATGGAATGGTCAATCGTCAAGTCAAGGATGACTTCTTTGTTGGCGAAACGATGGGGGAGAGAAAGCACGCCAGTGATTCTCTGAGCCGGTCTTCATTTCCAACGCCTCGGGAAACAGGTCGAGATAGATGACAGCACCTTTTTATCCTCTTCCTTACCGGGAAGGCGCACTTCTCTTCTTCTTATGGCCTTCACCTCCTGCCCGGCCCGGAAATAGAACCAGCCCCCTTTCTGATCCATTCATTTCTGCAAGCAGGCGGGATCCAGAGCTAAGCCCCCCTCCTATTTGAAGCCGGGTGTGGCCTCGCCCTTTTGCTCTTCCTTCGGTTTGGCTCCACGAAGGCGCCGCCTAGACTAGGAGCCCCACTCATATTCAAAAGGCGCCCAGCTTTCAAGACGATGATAATAAGTAGTTAGGCTGCCATTATTCCAATATCATGGAATAGCATGGCCCGGGGCTAAGGTAACTCCAGTGGGAGAGCCGTGTTATGGGTGACCTTATTGCACGGTTCAGAGAGCACTTGTGTATGTGATGCAAGTGAACGTGTACGAAAAAGCTGTCGTAAAGTTTCGTTGTTCGTTCCGTCGTTGACCCTATCTATGTTTCTACGATGGCCCAAGAACACGCTCATTCTTCAGCCGTAGAGAGACTTTTGAATTGTGAGGTACCATTACGAGCTCAATATATACGAGTGTTATTCTGTGAAATAACTCGAATTTCAAATCATTCACTTGCTTCAACTACTCATGCTATGGATGTGGGAGCATCAACTCCGTTCCTTTGGGCTTTTGAGGAGCGGGAGAAATTGTTGGAATTCTATGAAAGAGTCCCGGGAGCCAGGATGCATGCCAGTTTCATACGACCTGGTGGAGTGGCACAAGATCTGCCTCTTGGCTTATGTCGAGATATTGATTCCTCCACACAACAATTTGCTTCTCGTATCGACGAATTAGAAGAGATGTCAACCGGCAACCGTATCTGGAAACAACGATTAGTGGATATTGGTACTGTCACTGCACAGCAAGCAAAGGATTGGGGATTCAGTGGTGTAATGTTAAGAGGTCGTGCGACATGAAGACATTGATAGCAATATGGGGGAAGTTCCCATCAGGCAACAACGGTTCTGCCCGACCCTACAAAAGCATGCATATGTTGTCAGTGAAGATTTTGTGTGAAGCCTTGGAGACGACGTACCCGGGGCTAGGGTGAGCTGAGGGGGGACAGCGTAAGTGAGCGAATGTGTGTAAGCCCAGTCAAAGATTCCTATTCTAGGCGGGGCGGGCCATCAACCTTCAAATGGTGTTGGTCCTACGGACCGTGAACGGATTCGCCTCTGGCCTCTGGGCACGTCGGAACCGCATGAGTTCACCGGGGTGGAGCACGGTCCGCCAAAATCGGCATAGGTTAGGTGCTATTGATGGAACATGGTAAGCCCATCTTTCTCCATATGAAAGTGCTGCGGGCACATAGAGATGTGGGTAGAGGAAGTCTCAAAAAGTGAAGGCCGAGCTGTAGGTCACGTGACCTGCACCGAAAAGGTGGCTGACTGGGCTTTCTCCTGGATCAAAGCAGATCAGCTCGCCAAATTCGTTGATCGAATCGGGCGCCCCGGAACGTCGAATGAAAATACGTGGTCTTTCTACAACCCTATTTATATGATAGGCCCGGCCCCTTTCCCCCTATCCCTCCCTTATGTTTAGGAGCGGGATCTGCCCAAGAACGACCTGTGGTGGTACGGAAGGTACGGACTCCGCAAGCGTCCCGCACCCTCTGAGAAAGAAACTCCTCAACCATCACAAGATAAAGAAGTATGACGCTCTGTGTCTGACTCTATGGTCATAGTTCCTTGCTGTTGCGGCCGGTGCTCGTTTGCGCGCGTGTGAACCACCAGATCATAAGGAAAGATGCCTCTCGGGGCATCTGAGAGAATGATTCGAGCCGTATGAAGGGAAACTCCCACGTACAGTTTGTTTTGGGGGGGAAGGAGCCCGACAGGGTCCCCCCACTGACTTGGCCCGGGCCTAAGTGAAAGTGAAAAAGTGAAGTGGTGGGCCTACCCATCCCAACCTGGGGTATGCTGGGATTCGCGAAGAGCAGCACCTTACGATGTTCATGACCAATCGGATCTTGACGTACCAGTAGGTACCAGAGGAGATCGCTATGATCGTTACTGTATTCGTATCGAAGAGATGCGACAAAGTGTTCGGATCATTGTGCAATGTCCTAATCAAATGCCTAGTGGCATGATCAAAGCCGATGATCGTAAGCTATGTCCTCCATCACGATCTCGAATGAAACTATCCATGGAATCGTGCGCCGTGTGAAACGTAGATCATCGCCGTTCTTAACCGAGACTCAGGTTAAGCTCCGTCTCGGAACCGTCGTGGGGTTAGGAGTAAAGCATCCCGAGGTTGGCGCATCTCGTTGGGCGTGGAGAAGCATTGGGAACCCCAATATCTTTCTTCGGAGCAGTTTCTTTTCCCGTCCCCTCGCCCCGGCATAGCGCTTCGCTTCCGGTTCTTCGGAAGAATCAACTGACTTCTCCCTTCTTCATTGATCCGGGGGAAAGGGAACCGTCTACCAGTTGGGAAGCTAGACATCAAGGTTGTGGCTTGATGAGGATAACTAAGCTGACACGCCGGAGTTGGCTGCTGGCACAACAGGGTGGTGCCTTACCGCACGCAGGCGCACGCGCGGTAGCGTTCGTGGTGGTGCTTCAGGATTCCAATGTACTGCGTCCAAGATCAGAACGAGCTTGCCGGCGGACCACTGCCGTCCCATTCTTTAGTGAGCTGGAGCGCTGCCATCTTATCCACGGAAAACGCGTCAAGCTATCGCTTCGGGTCGAAGCACTAAAAAAAGAAAAGGACCGGGAAACGCGGCGGCATAGGAACCACGGGAACCCAGGAGGGAGAAAGACGATGTACGGGATACGGGATCCTCGTAGTAGGCTGGACCAAATCCAGCCGAGAGAGGGCAGCCTTTAGAAGCAACAGGTTGGGAAACCAACTTCGCCTTTTATTATTCTTCCCGGCACAAAAAGAGGGATTAGCATTATTGACCCCATGAGAAAGCACTAACACCTTCGGCTCCGCGCACTGGGAAAAGGCTTCCGCGACAGGAAACCGGCTACTAGTTAGGAAGTGAACATAAGGTATCAAGAGGTCCCTCACAGTCAGGTGCGATGCAATTGCCCCCTATTAGTCAAGTACCCCTCTTCCTATTTTGTTTAGGGGTTAAAATGGCTTGATGAACCCTTCCGTTCACACGCACCGGCCCCATTCACTTGCAACTCGTAGAGGCTGTAAAGTAAACAGTGCCCCACTAAATTAAAAGTGACGGTGGGGTTGAAAGACGAGAGTGCCTACCCCCGAGCCGAGAGTGCCCGCCCTTTCTGTCAAGTAGGCTACTTTTCCGGAACGCAGTCCGGAATAAGCGTTCCTGTGTATATAGATATCTTCGATGCTGTCATTTCGAAATGTCCGCTTCCTCTTTCACCTCCCAAAAAGCAAAGTTGGCTTGACGAGCGCAGATGAGGAAGCGGGAGCAATAAAACCAAGAATCTCTTTCTTTTCCAAATACTTACTTTACTTTATTAAGATTAAGTTAAGGGGCAAAGAGAAGCGCTTTCGCTACTGAGAAAGCGAATGGTCAGCGCGAGGGTTCGACGACTTAGCCGAGCGTTAGCGAAGCGTCATTCTCATAGCGAGGCGCTTCGAGTTAGCGAAGCGCTGTAGTAGCGTCGGAGACTATGTGCTAGAATGCTGAACTAAGGACGTTCCGCCTTATCTATAGAAGCAGTCAACTGAGTTCTGAACGAATGGGATCCTTGGTGGGTAATGGCTCAATCAATCTATAGATGGAAAGCCTTATGATGGGAAACTACCACGTTAGGTTTGGAGAGAGATGGGACCTGTTATAGTTTAGGGGGAGCAGATGCAAGCTTTTTCTTTCCATAGCCGGCCAAATGACTACCGGATCATCGGTCTACTCTACCTCAATTCACCATTTCGAACTTTATACAGAAGGTTTTTCCGTACCAGCTCCTTCTACCTATACCGCAGTTGAAGCACCTAAAGGTGAATTTGGTGTCTTTCTTGTCAGTAATGGGAGTAATCGTCCCTACCGTTGTAAAATAAGAGCACCTGGCTTTGCCCATTCACAAGGACTCGATTCTATGTCCAAACATCACATGCCAGCAGATGTAGTCACCATCATAGGTACTCAAGATATTGTGTTTGGAGAGGTAGATAGATAGGACGTAGTCTTGCTCGATCAGGACCCTTGCTTTATTGCGAGCCAAAACAGCTGCGCTATTCAGTTCTACATCTTTTTAAAAGAAATGTGAAAATGTAGTTACAGATGTGAAAAAAGTAAATATCTCTCTGTCTTTCTTAATTCATTTACAAAGTTCTTTAAAAGAAGAAAACCGATCGACCATTCTCCGCGGAAGATAGGTAAACATTTGACGAGCGAAAAAAAACACGTTCGAAAGACCGAAAAACCCATTCTCCCTAAATGGTTTACCTATACTGAATGGAAGGACATGGGAAGATTTTCCAGAATATGAGCAAGGGTAAAGGATTCATCACTTGCTGGGCTTTCAGGGAGTAATAGGAGGGGTTGGGAATTGATCGTTGAAATCATCCACCAGAGCATATGAACTTGAGGTGGGGGCTCAATCTCGTCAGTCTCCTGGATTCCAGTCATGTCTTACCATCGGTTTCTCCCTTTTCTCCGGCTGGCGTAATAAGGAGGGAGTCAGAGACTACCAACTCGACAATGTTGGCTCGATCATGTTTATATTGGCAGGAGGAAGTACAGCATGCTTCTTAAGCTTATTTTCCAAGGCGCGGCTGAGAGTTATGCCGAACGGAGTGAAAGTCCTGAGTGTCTTTGGTTTTCCGTCAGACAAGATATTCACTTCACTGTTCTTGCCCCCCAGGGCTATCTTCTTTCCTTTTGGATCTGCCTCTTTGACCTGTGATCCATGAGTCCCATTGTAGATAGCATCTTCAATACGAGTGGCTGCTTCAATCAAAGAGCGTGGTCATCGCTTGGAAATCGAAATAGTCATGGTATTGCCTACTCATGTTATTCATCATTATCCGAACTTGTTCCTTTTCTGGGGAGAGATCAATCACTTGGGCTGCTTTGGCCTTCCAACGGGCCAGGAAATTGGTCACAATCATAAAAGACCTGAACGGAGGTGCTTGAGGTGCAGTAGAAGGAACAGACTTTGATTGATGAGAGATTTTGGATAAGAGTTCATAAAAGGCGCTAGCCTATTTCATGGTCAGGAAGGGAAAGGAAAGAGCTGGGTTTCTAACAAAAAAGGAAACGTTTCCGTAGGAAAAAATATATCACATGGAAACAGCAACCATCGAGTAAATAGAAGTTTTTTCAATCCCAATGGACGAGAGAAGAGCAAGTCAATTTCATAAATTGGAACATCAGCTTCATTCTTTTCCATAGGGGTAGTTTTGTCAACTCGCCTGAAGACCACTGGAATCGTAACCAATACCCCTGGCCACACAATTCAAACCTACCAAACTATAGTACTTACATCCCTAACCATTATCCACCTTCTTCATTCTCTCTCTGCGAATGAGCTAATGCTTTTTTTTTCGATCCCTGCCACACCGGCATCGTGTTACCATTTGATGACTTCTTAGGGGGACAGTTTAAGTAAGAGTAGGGATAGTTGAAAGAGTAGTTAGATGAGTCCTGACTCCTGCGTATTTGTACGAGATACCTTATAGCTTCAAAGTGACAAAGTCCGGTGTGAGGTTAATTGAACATATTTAAATATGGGTCCCCACACAAATAAAGTAAGAAGAAACCAGATTTTCCTAAGGAATTGGCTCTGAGGCCCGGCAACTCGAACTTTCCTAAGCAGGAAGGAAAGAGAAAATAAAGATCTTTCTTTATTATTGCATTCCTCTAGAACTCGATGAGAAAAGAATAGGCACGGCGTCCTCTGTAACATGGGCACTTTGACCTATTCCTATTCCAATTCTTTCCCCGTGGAATTCCGATGTTCACTCAACCAAGAAAACGTATGCGCTTTAGCAACAAAGAGCATACGTTTTCTTGCTCCTGTGTATACACAATTCTCCACTGAATCCCATTGACCTAGGTACCGATAGGAAGAAGAAAAAAAAAGCAAGGACGAGTGGAACGAAGGAGACTAGACTAGCGTTAGGAAGGACAAAGGAGACAGACAGAATTTACATCAGAAAAAGAAAAAAGGACTTTTTGAAAGTGAGGAACTTAAATTTCGGAGAATCGGCTGAAAAAAACAACTACTCAAACTACAGACTTGTATTAGTAGACTTGATTGCTGAATTCCTCTTCTGTTGGAGAAAGTACTTTGCTTTTCGTATGAACAATACGTTTTCTTGCTGGAAAAGAAGCTAGGAAGAACTTCTCTACTTGATACTTTATCAACTACTAAAAATTGCTTGCTCGAAACATTAGTAGTTCCTCGCTCACTTATTCTCTCCTTTTCTTCGAAGTCTTGCTTCATTAAGTTACTTGCTCTCTCAGCCTCAGAATAATAATCAATATTAAAGTACTTTATGCTAAATTCTGTATAGCAATCAATGTCTGAGGGCATAGGCTTAGCTGCTCGCTCGGTGAAAGGCTTTCCTGGAAGAAAGTGGAAGACGACTTCTAAGGAACGTATCTCTCATCTTCTTCTCTTCACTGTCACCTATTACTATGTTCATCTTCACCTTGCACTGATGACCAGGGTAGCTCAACACATGTCAAGCACAGGCCTAAGGCTCTTATTTCTTCCATACTTCATTCCTATTCTGAGAGTTTCCATTTTCTGGCTTATGCTCTTTCATTTTTCCCTTGACCATAATTCCCTTATTCTGGCTAGGGTATGTCAGAAGGTTGTTAGGCTTGAAACTGCTTTTCTTTCTTTCTTTTGATAAGAAATTCTCCATGTCTTTGGATAAAATGCATCAAGCTTACTGCCTTCATTGCCATGACAAGGTCTTTGATGTCTTCCCTCAACTCAAGTAGCAGCAGCGATAAAATAGTGCTCAGGTAAGTCAGGAGACCAAGCTAAGGCCCTTGATTTGACCCTTCTGTGTGGAATCTTGACCATTATGGACTTGGTACAATCTCTTCCATTCCTCAGCAGCAGTGAGGTGAGGCCGCTAGCATCTGGGAATACCCTCTGAACCAGTTCAATTAGATCAGGGGTGATCATGGGTCAGATTCTAGCCTCTATACCATGAACTGGCTTTCCCACTAAACTGCAACACTACCATATGGGTCTTGTTTGTATCAGGAACTGGGCAGAGAGAAAAGTAATGGTTACATTGAATCACCCACTCATCAGGATCTGTCCCCTCTTTCTTTGGAAAATCCAGTTTTGGTAAGGCTGATCTTGTTACTTGGTCTGGTACTGTGTGTCCTTTTATTATCAATCTCCACGCTTCGCGCCTCTACTAAAGCCCTATTATTGGATTCACGAGACTTACGAGCATCCTGAATGATTTACTTACCACAACTTGTGTATCTAGTATTCCCTTGTAAGATTTATTACCAATACTAGAGCTGCTAGCCTTATCTGATCCCGTATGTGTTCTAAGCACCTTCTCGTACTTAGTATCAAATTGAGTTATCCTTGAATCTATTTGGCGAGAAACCAACTCAAACTATCCCATTCGTGCCTACTGTGAATGTCTATACTTAGAAGCTATCCCTCGAAAAGCACAAGCTATTCCTCTTCTACTACCAACTAGCTAGCATATCTCGTCGTGCATAAACCTTACCTGCTTCTAAAACTTCTACTTACATCTGTACTCCCTGGTATCGAGAAACCTTTAGGATCTTTTCTAACCAAAGAAATACGACTTTGGGCTATGGTTAGCTCAGCTCCAATAAAGAAAACCCAGGGTACTCCAAGTGGTTCGTTCCAACCTTCAACCCATCATATTAAATCAATCGAAGGCACTTCTATAATTCTACTTGAGGAAGACCTTTTGTGGCTAGACCTCCATTTTCCATATAGAAAAGGAACTAATACACATCTCCTTTAGAAAAGAATTTCCCATAATGACTATGAATGCTTGTACCTGAAGTGACCAAATAAGGCTTAGCTGATCTTCTAATTCAAGAATCAAGATTCACTTGGTTACTGAAATTCAATCAAGTTTGATGTTCTCTTCCTACAAGGATGTCTATTTTCAGGTTACCTTGAGATGTCAGGAGAAGTATTATAATGAAGATACCTCCTACAAAGCCCTGAGAGGAAGGTCTTTGTTTTGCTGCTTGTTGTCGCAACTAGTTATGTCCCTATTGGACAAATCTCCCCTACACCGTAACCGGATTACATTCATTCAAGTTGGCAATCCCCTGATCTTTGCTTTGCTTCCGGTGTGCGATCCGAATTGACATATAATGACCGACAGGCAATGGCCAAGGTCAGTGCATCTCGAACTAGTGCTATATACTAAACCTAGGACTCCACCACCCATCAACCCTTTGCTTTGAACTGCCTTTACTCGGCTATTTCATTATCAAAAGGAAAGTATTGGCAAGGCTGTAACATTACATGCAGGTCCTAGCCTACGTTCGTTGGTGGTTGACTACCGGGAAAGGGCAGAATAGCAACAGTGAGGAAGCATACCACCCAAAGCAAGAGGTGAACAAATATTCCGCTGAGCTAACAAAGCTTCAGAGTCCAGATCATACCAGCCAGAACCTGAGGTGAAGATGTTGATACCAATCTACCTTAAATGCCTTTTTACATATTTTCGATTACCACAAATAAGGTGATTGTCCTTCTCCGTGGCTTCAAGATTATGTATGCTATCTCTTTTGCTTTTTCTAGATAATTGAATCTACATTCACTCGCTTATTCCCAAGTAAAGGAAAGAACAAGGAGGGGTGCCCGCATCAGGACCAGAGAATCACCGTCTAGTACCTCCGTACTCGCTCCTACTTTATTAATTAGGAAGTGTTCCCTATTCAAAGTACAGTACGCCTTTAGTTTGGTACATTGGTGCATTGGGGATTTCCAGGTAGCAGGTCGGTTGAGTGAGGGCTCCATCCATAACTGATATAGCTAGCGCACAGGATCTCCCTTCTGCGAACAAAAGGACAAAAGAGCCGGGTCGGGCGTTGATTCGCCGTTGCTATCAGTCGGTCTACTCGTGCCTGCTGCTTACTTTCTCGATCGATGGAATCGGTGATTCGAAAAACCTAACATCCGTAAGGAGTCTCAATCGTAGCTCACTCGTTGCCTTACTCTCCCACAAGATCACACTAAATACAATAGGTGCGTGATCTACTAGATTCTTATATAAGAAATTTATCACCTTAGTTGATAGACAGGAACCACCATCCCATAAAAAAAAGGGGGGCGAAGGTTATTTTTTACCAATACCAATGAAGACGGATTTCTCTCTCGAGCTGCTCAAAGATCTTTAAGTGGCTTACGAGGTAGACTTGATCATGATCCATATCCAACCTTCTCCCATCTGCTTCTGTCTCTAAAGATTAGAGTCATCGACGCGATTCAAGTCCAGTGCTGATAAAATCCTGCTGTCCAGTTCGGGAAAGCAAGTGATTGATTAGTTCCATTGGTCTATTGGCTTCAGCTTCCAGTCTACCTCATTTCTATCAAAATGATCTGGTGTCTTTAGCGCGTACTACCAGTTAAGGAGCCATATCCGAGGCTCTATCAGCTCCCTCCTGAACAAGCGTGTTATTGAGGGCTCTTT
Source organism: Coix lacryma-jobi var. lacryma-jobi (assembly GCA_009763385.1). Taxonomy (NCBI): domain Eukaryota; kingdom Viridiplantae; phylum Streptophyta; class Magnoliopsida; order Poales; family Poaceae; genus Coix; species Coix lacryma-jobi. The sequence continues at coordinate 2,449,010 of CM019824.1, read as the reverse complement.
ATCCCCTAAAATAGTTTTTACACTAAAGGGATAGGGTGAAGAGCGAGCCTCGAAAGGGAGCACGAGCGATGCAAGCAACAAGAGGGACAAGACAAGCCAATGGGATGAAGCCCTTATCAGGTCCATCTTGATGAGAGGGCAGTAAAGAAAAGAGGTTCTTGGGCTGTCTCACATAGCCTAGCTTTTGGTCGGCTCTCGCGCTATATCCACCCGGATATCGCTTCGTTCACCTACTCTGAGCGGGGTATTTCCAGTCAGGGATTTATCCCCATTCCGAGTAAGAGTAATTCACTCTCGTCTGTTTGCCAAAAATGCGGGGTCTAATTTGTTGATTCTCGGATACGAAGATATCAAATGGGATACATCAAACTGGCATGTCCAGTGACTCATGTGTGGTATTTGAAAGGTCTTCCTAGTTATATCGCGAATCTTTTAATAAACCCTTAAGAAATTGGAGGGCTAGTATACGGCGATTTCTCTTTGCTAGGCACAGCGCTAAAAAACCTACTTTCTTACGATTACGGGGTTTATTCGAAGATGAAATTTCATCTTGTAACCACAACATTTCTCCCTTTTTTCTACCCCAGGCTTTGCAACCTTTCGAAATCGGGAAATTGCGACAGGAGCGGGTGCTATTAGAGAACAATTAGCGGATTTGGATTTGCGAATTATTTTAGAGATTCCGTGGTGGAATGGAAGGAATTAGAAGACGAGGGGTATAGTGGAGATGAATGGGAAGGGATGGCAGGAACAAGGTAGGGCTTCAGCTCTTCTTTATCGGTAGTCTTTCTTGCTATAGGTAATGTCTTGACTTCGTTGATGGTTGCAGGAACTGCTTCAGTTTCACAGGCCCCTTTCAGCACGATATGTAGTAGCTCATCCTAATTGAAGTATTTCATTCTGGCGCGTTCCTTTCATTGGAAATCTTATGATTGAGTGAGTTCCTAGTTTTTAAAGACGGGTTTTCATATGCCGTCTGCGCTGGCTTCGACTTATGTAGAAAGAAGTCCCTTTCTCTCAGGCAAGAGGAGCCAGCCTTATCCAGTCTCTGTTCCGATATCTGGAATTGATTAAGCTAGACAGAAGAATCACCTTATTTTCCTTTACTCTCCATTCCATTTGTCCTTCAACCGGATTAATGGTCAACGACATTTACAGCCTTTCCTTCACACAAGGTTTTTAATCCATCTCCCCTGCTTAGGACAGTAAGGGGAAGTAGCGATATTCCGATTCCTTCGTGGGACGAAGGCAGCCGGTCCAGCTGCTTTAGTACTTAAGTTAACGCCCCAGCCCTTATCCCGCGATGAGAAGGTAGATGCGGTAAGCCAACTCCTATCCTATAAGACCTCGGATCTCCCCTCGTCTGCCAGTGCCTGGTCAATCATGGCAATAGCTAGCTCCTGAATAAGCTACTGAATAACCGACTTCACTGTTGCTATTAAATAGCTCTGCAGCGAAGGTAAACATGAAAAAACATTAATTAAAAAGAACGGATATGACAAAAAGTAGGATGACCAACCTATCGCTAAAAGTACTAGACTTATTTAAATCTACTCTTCATTTCTATTACACATCCAAGCAAGCCTTTCAACTAGTAATGAATTGAGACTAGGAAGGTAGGCAATCTCCCTATCCCGCAGTGAGAGATGGAGTTCAGACCAACAGCCAGCATGTCTTCAGCTTACTACCTTGGCTAGCTCTTACTGATGAAGTAGTTAGCAGTGTAAGACCCCTCATTCTAGACTGATTAACCCTCGATGTAATAGGCATAGCATAACATTCGAAGTATGGGGTTGTTGTCCATCGACAGACTAGCTCTGTAGAGCTTGAAATGGATAGTTAATCAGCAGGAACTCCTCCTGGTATGAGAACGTATTTCAAGAAAGTGATTGTCCTTGCTTAACTAGGGAATCCTAGACCTTCTTTTCCTCTCTTATTGAGAGATTAAACCTTACTACACTACTTTAGCTTATCAAAGCAATACTAGAAACCCTACCTATTATGAAAAGACGCCTACGCCACACTGACTTCACTAGAAGATGAGTACATCCCTTTGCATCCTTCTATCGCTAGTGATGGAAAGCTAGTAGGGGACAGCACCAGAGAGAGAGTTCTAGTGAGTCCAGACTCTTCCTATCGTTCATCAAAGCGAAGCATGGCAGCAACCCCAACTTGTGACGTATAACGATGCTGGTATCTGGCCAGCAGCATGACCGTTCGAGTTGATGAGCCGAACCCAGACCCATGCCAACTGGACACCCGCAACGTATGTCCACCCGCCCTTTCCTTTGAGAAATCCTATACCTATCGATTTAGCTGCATAGGCAATACGACGTTACTACGAATAAATGACGAGCGAACCCTCGAAAACCGAATCGGGATTATCCACTTGAACAGATTCAATGTGTTCATCATGGGAAATGAGAAGCTGGCTGATCCCTTTCTTCGATAAACTGCTCCTCGGATCCAACTGCTGCGTATATGACCTTAGTATCAGGCACTGCGAAATCCTCTACGGAAACAACGTCCGAATCCTAATCCTAAACCAGCTCCTAAAGCAATTATCATAAATAGAGGTACGGCCCTCCAGCGCTAAATCGGATTTCTCGGAAGCTAGGACCACGGAACGAGGTAAAGGCCGAAGATTGAAGAAGGGAGGAGAGGCCTATTTCCATATGTTTGAGCTTGTCTGTTATAGACCAACTGCAAGGGCGCTGGATCCTTGTTAGGGCAGGATAGCTTTACGGCCGAGAGCACCCTGCTTTCCCAACCATTGCTTTCTCCTCATGATCGATGTGGACACATGTGATGAGTAGCGGCGGTATCAAGAACCGGATAGTCAGTAGGAAACTCCAATCTGCAAGCGGAACAACGAGTTTAGAAGGCACATTCTTGAAAGAGCAGGCTGACTATGAAACTCATATAAGGCTCGCGATCGGGTGCATTGTTGACTCGGGGGCGGTTCCATAGGCGGCTACTCTAAGACGGATCAAGTTGGGCTATATATTAAGGCAAGTTGACCCTACTTTCCAATTTCGTAGATAGAAAAGTTCTAGGGAACCCGGCCTTCCTAAGAGTACTAGGTTAAGGGGAGACCTCTCAGCCCAGAAAGAACTATCCTATCCCTTTTTCCTAACCCCTATCCCAGAAAAAAAGCAACTTCTTCCTTTCAATCCAACCTACTACCTTGCTTGCTTACTAGCTTTCTACTTGGCAGGGACTGGGGTCGTCGTGGTAGACTTATTGTCTATGCAGGCGTGAAACAATCTTCCTTTCCTCTAGAATTTATCATCATTATATACTTGCTCTACCACTTGAATTAGATCTTCATATTTTTAATACCTAACTACTATTGAATTCCTTTCATGCCTTTATTCACAATAATTCCAATCTCAATCATGTGCTTTGCCGAGGAGAGCGCTCACTACCCGATCCCCTAAGCTAATGTAGTTCCCAGGTTGCCTACTAGATACCGTTTACGGCCCGTGTAGGAAGCCGAGGAAAGAGATAATTGATAGTTGCCAAAACCACGTAAAAGAAATGAGATTGAAGATATTGAAATTCAAAAAATTCTGATTGTTTCATTATCAAATGCAAGGGATGTGGGACCAGGTTCTGTTATTGGAGTTAAGCGGTGTAGGAGCCGTGCCGTTCCTGTGTATTAGCTCGTTGTTAGCAGCCCCGAAGGGCGTAAAGGGGGTAAAAGAATCCAAATATTTCTCGAAAGGAGCTCTTCGCTTGCATTTTGCTCGAAACATTAGTAGTTCCTCGCTTGCTCTTTTCTTTTGTTTGAAAATGGATTGGATTGTAGCAAAGATAGGATTTCTGATCGGATAGGAAACCGAGGAAGCAGGAGCTCGTCCCTGATAGCGCTAATAATTCGTATTTCATTTATCGTAGGTTCGCTAATGCGTAGGAGCCGATGTCCTTTCTACGGAGCCTAGCATTGGTAGTGGTACTTCCGCTAGATACGAGAAATCCTCTCTTCTATTACTTCACAAGTAGTGGATAGGTCCCGCCTTAGACTGCCCCTTTCTTTCGGGGAAGTACTTATTTACGTAGCCTTTCATGCCCATGCCATTGCTTTGCCTTCGCTTTTCTCCCCCGCCATTCAAGCCAGGCCATCTCTCAGGCTTACAGTTTGAACTCCGAGTTCGCGGATTGATTTCTTGAGCATACCCTGAACCCACAGCCGAAGAATATGAATTGTTGAAGGTGGGTACAAGTAGTGTTTCACTATAGTGAGTTGTGGTTGGTTGTTGACCAACAGAAAAGGGAGAAAGAAAGATTCACAAACGAGGCGAATTCTCGAAAAACCAATTGTTGCACTAAGATACTTACGATTATGCGAGCTCACCTAAAGTCAGATCGAGGGGCGACACTCGATTTACTGTCGAGAAAAAACAATATAGACTAGACTAAGAACTCCCTGGAAGGATGAGAGCTCAAAATCTCGATCAACACTATTTTATATCTTACTAAATATATTTATTTGTCAAGCTTTTAGACTTTGAAGGACTAACTTTCTTCTTAAGAAAGAAAGAGGAAGACTATTGATCTTATAATACGTCACCGGTGTACTTACTTCAACACAAGAAGCATGGGCCTCTTCGATAGAAGCACTCTCTTTTCTTAGCCCCGTCCCCACCTTTGTTTTCCGTAACACTAACTTTACCCTCAAGCCAAGTTAAGATAGTGAGAGAGTTAAAAAGACGGCTTCATCACCAAAGGAAGGAAGAGCGCTATCCTAGTCAAGAAGAGAAGTTCTCGAGATATCTATGGTGAACCGATGTTGCTTAGGGCGGGTGACCATCTTATGATTGAAGATAAGCACCGAAAGCTTTCCTGGTGAATGGAAGTGAGGCGTTCGGAACCTATTCTAGTAGAGGAACCAACCCTAAGAAAACCTGACAAAAGATAGCTACGTTCCGTCACTAACGTTACTTCGGAGTATGTGGCTGATCCGCTGAGAAAAGACGGGAAGGCAAACAGAAAGTACCACTTTTCTTAAGTTAAGATGAATCTATTGAAGAGTCAAGGTTTCCAATGAGCACGGATGAGGCGAAGCATCGATCCCTAACAAGCGAGGTAAGCGCACGGATACAAAGGAATCTTAGTCTATGTCTTGGTCACCCAGAAAAAGTATTCAGAGATAGTTGAATTGAGGGACCTCTACTTTACGTACCTCTGTAGTCTTAAGAGAAAGTAATACACTAGTCTCACCGTTGGAGGATTTTGTGGAAGATCTAGGGCGTTAGCCAGAAGCCCATAGAGAGAGAGTCAAAAGCCTATAGCACTGCAGACCAAGGTCTCGATCGACAGATCTAGTGGTCACTCACCGTCAATATTTGATTCTACGACCTATGCTGATAAATTCAAATAGCAATAAAACAATGTTCCTGGGGAAGCCCTAGCCTTGAAACAAGGGGCTTTACTAATATAATATAGAAATGGAAATCTGATAAAGATGCCTAGTCTGCGCTGTTAGAATCCATTGGAGAAAGGCTTGCTCACTTCTTCATCTGTGAGATACTCGTATTATAATAATTTAGAATAATGGGATTGGACCTTGCTTCGATCCCCTCTTTAAGAGACTCCAGAAACTCGTTGACCCATAGATGTAATACCCGAAATGAAACTCTTTTCCTTTACGCCATAGGAACTAGTATAGAATTCTAAAAGAGGTATTTCCTTTACGTCGTAAAGAGAAGCATGTGCCTTCCACCTATCCTTCCACGTATAGCTGGGCTTTAATAAAGAACGCATCGGGCAGCGAGCGGAAAAAGAAAGCAGGAAAATAGAGTAAGCGAGTGAGTAGGGTCAACAAGATTATAAACGAATACCATAAGGGGCGAAGGATATTTATATATTATTCCAATTATTATTATTGATTGATTATATAATTTTTTTAGATCCATATTCATTTTCATTTGCAAATACAAACTCTCTTGCATTTTCTTTTTACTTTAGCGCTAAGGATAAGGGAACGGAGAAAAAAAAGAGCTGGCTTGGCTGGTACATCAAGCATATGACATATTGCTTGTTCGGTGTGGTACACATATCTGTCAATGTCAATCAAGTAAGAAAATTCATTCCCACTGTCTGAGGAAAAGGTGAAGAATTGCAATTTATTGAGCTTGTAAGGCCCGTCCCCGAGAAAGGGTATAAATAGGGCTATAAGTAGGCCGTTTGCTATTGCAATAAGGCTGCTCGCCTTTCCTTTTGATTTGACGGCTTGGCTTCCTATCGCCTATGTAGTGGTCGGCCTTAAAAGGAGTCTTCCTACCATACCATCATGTATGCCTATGTTATAGTGCGGTAAGCTTCGCCAGAAGCAAGCAAGATGATGAAGCGAAGCTTCGTAGACAAGGCTCGTTCCGTGCTTGACTTACGAGCTCGTGTAGTAAGGCCTCGCCCTACTTCAATAAGGGCTTATGCACTCCACTCGTAAACGAGCGTTAGAGCTTTTTGAGCGAGCGAGCGAGCGAAGCCTTCCTGGAGCTTCCCCCTTCCCTCACCCGAGAATTGCATTTCCGCTTCAGCTTCCCGGTTTAGTTGGTTTGGAGGATTAATTGATTGGATACCCAATCCGCATAATCTTTCAAAGTCACTGCTTCTACGACGATAGGCGTAAAGGCATGATTAGTTCCACAAATCTCACTGCACTGACCATAGTAAACTCCTTCTCGTTGTACCGAGATGGAGGTAAGATTTGAACGACCAGGTACAACATCACATTTGACACCTGAGGAAGGTACAACCCAACTATGAGGTACATCAGCGGGTGTTACAATCATACGTAGATGAGTTTTGGCTGGTACAAACCACTCTATTGTCAACTTCTAATAAACGTGATTGACCCAATTCTGGATCATCTTCTGGAATCGTATAACTGTCAAAAGTGAGTGACTGTTCATCGGAACTGTTATAGTCCGAATACTCATAAGGTTGGGTCGACGCCTGCCTCCCCCAAACTTGACTTGCAAGTTTCCCCGCAAAAAGCTCTCCACGCCTACTCTTATTTTGAAAGAGCGCTATTCTTCTTTAGTTAGGTAGTAGTTCTCCCCCCTCTATGAGACCGTAAGACCCCGGTGGAATCGAAGGCCCGCTTACTAATAGGCAAGAGGGGACCCTTTCTCGCCCAGCCCTACCTACATCAGTGAAGCTGGAACCGAGGAAGACAATGTTCAACACACATGAGATAAAATGAAGGTATGGGACGGCCAGTTCACCACGGAAAGCGAATTCGATCCTTTAGTAGTCTTCTTTGTTCTAAAAATGCGCAGTGGAAAGGGATTCTAGTCGGCTTTGGCGAAGTTGTAGGCCCCACAGATCAAGAGTGATTCCTCATCTATCCTATCCTGTCAGGGGCCAAGTCGAAGGCTCGAGTATAGATTCCCTATGCTCATGTGAACGGCCGGCCCGTAGATCTAAAAGGATCCTCCATAGGCCTGACCGGAAAGTATGTTTGTCCACGAAAAAAAAACTAGTTCATGAGACCTCGAATTCCCACCCCCTCTTGAGTCACCCTTATCTAAAAAAAAGGACGGAGTCTATCTAGATCATAGGATCACTGTATTCAGAGGTAAATTCTCTTTCTTTGACCTCCCATCGACATCCCTTGCTTCTCGCAAGAACGGCTCCTCAGTGGAGGAGTAGAAGCGCTGGTCCCCTTCGGTCAAGTGCTTGTGCGTGCTCTTACCTACGTAGGACCTCCGTCCCCGAAGCAAAGAAGGAGGAGCAGGAGGAACAACAGGTTGTCCTCTCTTGGCCCAGTAGTTCCGCAACTACTACCGTGGTTGTTGCCAACGGGGATCCCCCATTCCGAAAGGTAACGGGGCCGACCCTTAGGTCCAAAGTTGTATGCCACTGCTTGGTGCCGATAGATTCACTACTGAAGCCCCATTATCGGACATTGCAGGCTTAGCATCTATTTTTCGTATATCGCTCCACCACACCGAGAAGAGGTATGTGTACCTCCAGCAATAACAAGAATGGAACCATAGGCTCCTATGCTGGGAGCATTTCGGGGTATAGGTCTTCTCAACTCTCCGTTTCTGGCATGCTATAGTTCTTTATTCTCTCGACGACGGGGAATGGGAGATGACCGGTAAGCAGATGCTTCGCGAACCACGGTACATTTCGTTGCACTTAAATCACCCTCGTTAAGAGGCGCACTCCGATACCATTGATGTCCAATAGCTTTGATAGTAATGGCTGGATCTACTAATACCCCGTCCATTGAGTATAACAGAGCAAACGATGGTTTAAACTTTCTTTAGTAGCCGAGGTTGAAGCAAATGCCAGTATAGTAGCTAGCTCTTCTCAAAAGAATTTCGTTTATAGGATTCCGTTTGTTTTGTTTTGAATTGACAAAAGAAGCTGCTTCTTAAGGATTTATCCGGGACTGATACTCTTTTCTGAACTAATAACCAATGATTTCCATTTTGACCATGGATACAACTCATGGTAAGACAACATATGGCTTCTTCCTTGAGGGAATGTTCTAGCCGACTCCTTCCGGCGAAAAAAGAGCGTATGATTATATATATGATGTCTAGCGGAATTCCACAACTATGAGTTCATCTGCAAGGTTTTTGGTGCCAATCTGCTATGAGATCACGCCTCACTACTTGGATGGACCTCAAAAAACTCTACCTATAGGCTAGGCTGCACCGGAAAAAGGAAGTTCAGTTACACAAGATCTCCCGACTTCCTCTCCATATTATCGTACTACCTAAGATACTTTATTGCTTCCTATCCTGGTGCTTACTTCCCTTCTTTCAAAGTATACTATCTATCCCTGTCAAACATAACCCAAGGAAGGGCCATGTTAGGCCGTGTGGTCGATCCCTTAGTTCCAGTCATCCAGGCAGGGTTTGCTCTTTTCTTCAAAGTTCGTTCGATAGGTGCCATTCATCCCTTGTCTCCTATGGGTTTGTCTCTTCAAAAGGTTAGAAATAGTGGTATACTCTGGTTAGCGAAGAGGACAACCGAAGCAAATTAAGAAGAAGTCAAGGTCTCGATTCCGTCTATATTAAGTAAAGATGATGTTCTGGACGTTTTCCTGTTGAATCCACTCGGGAAGGACCTTTAGCCTCGGTTGGTAACACCAACCGGGGCTAAAAGCACCTTAGTCCGGTTGGTAACACCAACCAGCGCTAAAGGTTCACCCTTTAGCCTCGGTTGGTATTACCAACCGGGACTAAAGGTACAGGACCTTTAGTCCGGGTTGGTAACACAAACTGGGGCTAAAGATTCACCTTTAGTCTCGGTTGGTCTTACCAACCGGGACTAAAGCTTTTTAGCCCCGGAGACAATTTTTGGCCGAGACTAAAGCTCAATTGATAGATTGTTCAAAGGCCTGTTCTCTACTAGTGCGTGGTTCCGTGACTGAGAGCAGTGTTCTTCTTTCTTCAAATTCCGATTCATCGCCGCAGATTTGGCAACCCGGACCTGGAAACTGAAAAGGAAAATAATCATATACTGTACTGTCATCAGCGGTCAAAGCAGGTCTTAATTACTGTGACGGGTGCGTTACGGAATCACTGCCGTGGGAACCAGCAAAGCTGCCGCTTAAAGCGACCTGAACCGAATTCACGCCGTGAATCCTGGTGTCAAACGATCACTCCTCTCCAGTCACTTCCAATGACCGCAGCAGTCAAAATGCAGATTCGAATGAAGTCGTCATCAAGTTGATCCATGATGCTGTCCGGTTACTCCGGATTAAGACCCCCGAATAATTCTGGATTGAATGCAGACTCTAATATAGAGTCTAAACATATTTATTATATTTCTATTTATTGTATTTTGCTGATATTGCAGTATATTTATTAAAGAAAAAGGGAGAAAAAATAAAGACCATACTCCTCCACACCGTTTTATCAGGCGCGAGAGGCATCATATTGAATACCAAGACAATGTATTAAACTCACCTATACTAATAGTTGTGCGGCATGCACGGAGAAGCTAATTGGTTGCATGCAGGGACATATTAAACTAAGCTAATAGATAGAACGCTAGTAACAATAAAAAAGCTTCGTTGTTTCATCTGAGTAATTAAATGAACCTCGATGACTCAGCTCGCCTCTCTATACTGGTAGATTAGATTTGAAAAATGAGTGTACGCCTGCTAAAACGGTATGGAGGGAGTAAGGTTTATTTAGACTCTGAGTCTATCATATATTCGAAGTAATAAATAGACTTAAAACTCTAGTTATAATCTGGATTGTGAGTGTCTTAATTTGTATAATGTTGATAAAACGGAACAATTTCTAGTCTCAATCCAGGATAACCGAACAGCCCTAAACGAAGTCGGACTCGCTGCGCGAATCAAAAACATTTGTGCTCCACTGGCTGTGTATAGGAGTATAGCTGTCCATGATTTTTTTCTTTTTCGGACACAAAGAGATAAGGACGCAAGAGAAAAGGAGGGCCCTGGATTTTCCTACTACTACCTGAGTCCCGCTCATCCAAACAAACATAATGAAACAGTACGTTAGCCCGGAAAGATTTCTCCTTCCCTAACCCACGATGTGTCCATGCGCCGCGCATGTGCCGGCGAGGGGCGTCCGACGACGACGGCTGCGCGGCGCTGCGCTGCATATTCGCAGGTGAGGGCGGGGAAGGCAACAACCGACGGGCCCGGGATGTCTAACGAACTAGTGGCTCGCAGTCTGGCACGCAGGATGCCCGGTGATCTCACCATCTGCCGAGCGTGCATGGTCGCACCAGATTTCCAGGGCCAACGACGTCGTCGCATCTCGCGGTAAGCCGGTAAACGGATGCCGGGCGACCTGTGGACTGTGGAGCCATGACACTGTGTGGGGATGTCTCCGGTTGCGCGCGCATGGTGGCATGGGCTGCTCTGGTTGCAACGTCAGGGTTGTGGCCTTGTGGGCTACTGGGTTGCACTTGCACGTATCCTCACGTCCCTCATCAGCGGAGCAGCTCTTCATGCCTGTCTTACTTGAACTGTTTGATGATTATATAGGAATAATTGGTTGGTTGATTGCGTAACACTCAATCCGACGCTGCTTCGCCAAAAAAAAAAAAAAATGCAAGTTCGTGTGCATCAGCAACAAGTTTACAAACCAATGGGCAAGATTGACGTGGTTGATGGTTGGCGTGAGCTCGAGAGTTAAACAGAGTTTCTTTTTTTTTTAAGATCGGGGATATAACCCGTTTTCATTAAGCAGAGATGAGTGGTCATACAAAAGGATTCGCGGGTACTCTATGGATTACCAATGAAGTCCTCACAACAAACGAAAAATAAGAAACTAAACCTAATCCTAACCTCTCAACTCCAAGGCAGTCAGCAAGTTGAAAGGAGTCATAAAGATAACAACAGCAAAGCATCCGCCAGAACTCTAGACGGCAAAACATTCGTCCAAACAACCTAAGCAACCTCGGTAGCAAAAGCATCTACACGCAATGCCAGCGACCCTCGGCGACAAAGCATCCGCCGGAAACGTCCGCGATCTCAGCGGCAAAGCCACCGGAACGCGACCTCGGTGGCAAAGCATTCAACAGAAAAACCCTCGGCGGCAAAGCATCCGCCGGAAACACTCGGTGCAAAGCATCCACCAGAAACGACACATCTACAGCTACAACAAACACCAGCTTGGGAAAAACCTAGGAGAGGAGAAACATGAAGCACAATTAGGTGCAACACGACGACAAACTGACCACGCGGGAGGAGCGAAGAGATTCTTTAGCAACGCCTTCACGAAAGGAGGTAACGCTGAAGACGCCATCGTCGCTGGCCTTAGAAAACCAAGGCGGCGGAGCCTTCACCTAGAATCCGGTCACGGCGCGCCGCCCAGGCCTGGTCGTTACATAGGAGGGGGTCGTTGTGCTGAACCGTGAGTGGCAGGGTTTCCCGTTTGGCCGACATCAGCCTCGTCACCATGACACGACAATGCACGAAACGAGCGAGACGACGCCATCCACGCCACCATAGCGTCGATGTCGCACCACCAGAGCAGCCGCCCACACCACCACGGTGCAAGACGACGTACGCAACTGGCCGCACCACCCATACCACCGAATGGTCGCACAACCCAACCACCAGCCAGGCACTGGCAGTGGCCGCCAGCCGTCCAGGCACATCGTTGGTCGCAGTTGCTGGCCACCCAAGGAGAGGCTCGCCATGCCCCAGGCAACCGCGGCACAGGACGGCTCAACGAAGGTCAGCTGCTCGGAGTCCGCGTAAGCCGCGCGAACAAAGGCACATCCGCTACTCCGCTAGGAGGGACACACCACGGGCCAACAGACGCCCAACATGGCTAGCCGCTGCCGCACAAAGCGGCGGCCCAGCCGCATACAGCTTGTGGAACGTGCACACGACCGTGGATGCGCACCCATAGGCCGCCGCCCCGCTGCCGTAGAACCACCCTCCAAGCACGGATCCAGGCAGGAGAGAGTAGATCCGCGATGGAGGGCCGGATCCGCACTGCCACCGCTTGAATCACCGGGTCGTCGAAGGAGCTAAGTCACGACAGCCATGGTCGAAGAAAGAGAAAAAAACTAGTTGAGAAGAGGGTGCAGGGCCTGCTGCGCCTTCATCGCCACACACGGCTGCCTGCCAGCAGGCTCGCGCAGCAGCAGGGAGGAGTGGGTGGGAGGGGGCCGGCGGTGGAGTAGGCCGGCGCCGCAGCCCGTGTCGCCTAGGGACAGACGACGTGGGGGCCGAGCGTATTTTTGACCAAACCTCTCTTTGTGTTCTGCCAAGACTTCGTTAAGCACAGTTTCTAACACTTCATATTTTAGAAAAACAGTGCAAAAAAAAATTTCATCCTCATGAAACTATCTCTACTTCTATGAAACTCTCGTCATCTCTCTCTTCATTAGCGGCTACTCTTCATCAATACAGTATCACATCATCTTATTTAATACCCATAAAACTCTATGAAACTCCTGTTGAGATTGGCCTTACGACCTCATAGTTAGCTACGTACTCCCTCCGTATAGGAAATAGGTGACGTTTTGGACAAGGTTTCGATCAAATATTAGGAATATAAATCATGAATAATTTTTAAGTTTTTGAGTTTGAGAATATAAAAACTATATGAATGGATTTGTCTTGAAAAATATTTCATAAAAATATACATATATCACTTTTTGATAAATAATTTTTTTGTATCAAGGGAGTCAAATAAGTTATACTTTGGAGACCGTATCGATGTCCAAAACGTCATCTATTTGACTAAGATAGCTCGCGCCATGTCACTAGCATTGGACGCTCGAACAGTGTTTTCCCAGCGTCCGCCACAGCGTCCGATGCTCTCTGTTCCAGCAGACTAAGTTAGGGTTTGCCATCAGACGCACCCAGGACAGCGTCCGATGCTGTCGCCTGCAGCGTCCGATGCCTAATTGTCAGCACCTTTGACTTTCTAACTTCTACCCTTGCTTCCATAAGCTACACTAAAGGTGTTTCACCAATTGTGCATGTGTGTTAGAATTTTGAAAAGCATTTTCAAGGGTGTTGTTAGTCACTCACTAGGTCTATAGCATCAATATGTTAGAGAACTCCTAGTGGACACTTGAACACCGCATAATCCATGAATTTTCTCCTCTTTATAGTACGACTATCTATCCTAAAAGTGATCACACACACTAAGTGTCTTGATCACTAGAACAAAGAGCCCTATAGTTTATACAGCTCTATCTCTTTTCTTTTCTTCCAATTCACCAAGGGTAGAGTACTTGATCACTTGAGTGCGTGTGGTCATCACTGTCCTTCATGGTTGCCACCTTGCTAGCTCCACCACTTGGCTAGGTCATAATCCTTTATCATTAGCTACACACATACTTAGCATAGGATTAGATAAAATAGGTTTCATCAATTAACCAAAACCAAACTAGGGCTTTCAGATACTCTCAGGTAAAAAGTGCATCAATAATCACGCGATTGCAGATTTATCCGTTTTCCATCTTTAGTGCCAACACCACACAAAGTTAGTGCAAAAAACAATATGGATCCATTCAAATGGATCTATGGTGGAAGCCCCTACTTTTGGCATGCTAATTGTCAGTGTTTTGTCATCAATTGTGACTATTTTGTGTGTTACATGTAGAAGATCTCGAAGGTAGCCCGATGGTCACAGAGATTATACTGGTTCAAGCAAGGGTGGGTTCAGTGTATGATGATGTTTATATTGCTTGTGCATTGTTTGTCAATGAACACTAGAGTTGCCAAAGTATCAATTGACATGTACCTCCAATACATAGGGGATTCCGGTCCCTACCTTGTTTATAATAGGTTGAGTAGGGTTGCCAAGAGATATATCATATATATAGGTTTAGAGATTAGTTTCTAGTTTGTTACAACAAGGATCTGATACATAGGGGAAATAAGGCTCTGTATGGATGGACTAGGACTACTTGTTAGTCATGGCTAAAAAATAACCGGATAAAATTAGCCAACTAGTTGTAAGTACATGCCTGTGTTGGATCCTGAACTAACTGTTGGGGTTTATAGACTAGAACTAGTTGTTATCGGTTCTATGGACTAGTGAACTAACAGCTAGTTGGGTCGGGTTGGTACTGGGTCGTGTGACTGTGCGACAATGGCAGAGGCGAACCGGCGACGGCAGAGCAGTGGCGGCTGATCGTGTGCGAGAGGTGGGATAGAGCGCCGATAGGGGGTCCCACTAATTAACCGAAGACGAAGAAGACCGAAGCCGAACTAAACCGAGACCGAAACCGAAGTGACCGAGACCGAATTTTTCGGTCACTAGTTCGTCCTGAGTTCACACTACCCGAACTTTTTACGGTTAGTTCGGTCATATGCCTCGGGTAACCAAACTGACCGAACTAACCGAAAATCTAATTTTTATCGATACAATGTGTACTTTAGACTATTATTAGTGATATAATATTTATTCTTGGGGGTTTATATCAACCATCACTCTTATCACTCTATTTAATCTATAGTTGTATTGTTATTTTTGCCATGGAATAGAAAAAATGCTCAAATTTGCTAAAAAAATACAATTAGTAGAGTGTTGTATAGTTCGGTTAGTTTTCGGTCATGACCGAGACCGAACTTGCTCGGTCTTGAGTTTTAAACTAACCGATCGGTCTCCGTTTTTAGATGAAACTTCCGAACTTTCGAAGTGACCAAAGAAACCGAACCCACCGATCGGTTCGGTCGGGCCCGAACGCCCAGGCCTAGTCCCCCCCGTCGATGAGAGGAGGCGGGCGGGTCCGGCTTGGCAGTGGGTGGAGAGGGAGAGGGTGAACGGTGGGCTGGCATTGCTGCTTGTGGTGTGGGCTGGTGGTGAGAAGAAATTTTTTATTAATAACACTTTTTAATAAGGTATTTAAGTTAACACTAATTTTTTAAAAAAAAACTAACTCTTTTGACCTACCATGGCAGCAGGCGTGACAAACGCCTGACCACATGCATGCAATGCGGGCAGTGGCAAAGGCATGCGTGGCGGGGCCAAAGGTGCAAGTGACATGGTGCGACCAAGCGGGGCCAACTGTCAGCCAGCTGCGCCATGACTGTTGGCTTTGCTGCGCCAAGCGGTTTAACGCAACAAATCCCATCTAGATCGACAACATTATTGGACGGCTGTTGATAACATCTAGATCTTAGATCTCACAGAAAAGCCCATCTATTCATAGAGGCATGTGGCAAACAGAGTAACATTGTGTCCTGCGTGAGCTGACCATCATGGTTCATACTTATCGCAATTGTATCCTCATCATCCCCTAACCCTACCTCCTGTTCATCACCTTCATAGCTATCATTGGACGGCTCAGCCAACTTTCTCGAACTATCAACTACCACGACATCAACCATGGGACATTAGATCCATGGATGATCTTCTGGTATCGTGTCCAATCCACCTAGTGTGGAAGGGCATCAACACAAAGTGTGTCATAGTATTGCCACTATCAAACCTCCCTTTCAATGATAAATCACCATCAAACTTCTCCTTCAGATGCAACACAAGGTCTGTAAAAGGAGAAGGGTCATCAAATATTTCAAGTTCTTCTTCCATGTCCTCAAACAAATCATCTCCTTTCTAATAGTTCCTCCGTAAAACAATTTGACTATGCTCTCCATCTGTAAAAGGACTGGTGCAACTTACATCAAGTGCTAGCCACCTCAAAACCAAATAATTGCATAACTACAAAACTAACATATGTTCACTTGATGGTAAGTTGCACCCTAACATAAGTTCCATCTAATACCCCAACTAACTAACCTTATACCTTAACTAATAACCTAAACATAACGAACTAAACTTAACTAACTCCTTAACTAACCAAATGATAAATGAGAAAACAAATAAAAAAAATAAAAACATACCTGCTATTGGGTTGTGAGGAGGAGTCGTACAGGTGGTGGGTGGGAAGCCGGAGAACCGGTGAACCGGGTTGCCCTGGGCGGGTCGGGTTGGGGAGGATGGGGCAGCGTGGGGGAGGAGGGCTCGACGCAGGGGGAGGAGGAGGAGGACGGCGGCAGTTGACGAGCTCCTGGCGGCAACGGGCGTGAGCGGCGGCAGCAGATAGAGACGAGGCGCGAAAGGGAGAAGGCCAACACAACCAGATCTAGATGGGTTTGTTTTGCCGCGCCAACCCGCCTGGCGCAGCAAAGCCAACAGCCGCGGCCGCCTGGCGCGACAAATGCGTCAGTCTCACCACCTGACGTGGTGCGGCTGTCTAACAGCTGGGCCCTGCTTGGCCGCACCATTGCCAGGTGGTGCCTCGCCCGCGCTGCCATGCATGACGTCGGGCCTACCGCCATAGCGTTGTCAAAAGGGTTTAGATTAGAAAAAAAAAATGTAAACTTTAATATCTTATTAAAAAGTGTTATTAACAAAAAAAAATCGTGAGGAGCAGGGTGGGCTCGACTGTCGGTTGTGGTTTGGACTAGTGCGGCTCGGGCCGAAGGAGTGGGAGCAAGGGGGGGAGGGATTGGGCTGGCTGCTTGCTGGCTTCGTTGGGCCTGCAGGAGTGAGGGGGAGCATAGACCTGAGCATTTTGCGGGCCGAAAAAGCCCAGTTATGTCGGACTGAAAAAATCTGTCCATTACTGTCCACTGGACGAGTCGGGCCTGTTATTTTCGGACCGGGCTCAGGCCGGGCCCGGGCCTGGGCGGGTCGCCCGCGTAATTTATAGTGTAAAACAGCTAAAATAAGCATTTCGGGCCGGGTTCGGGCCGAGAAATTTTTTCTGGACAAAGATCTCTGCCCAGGCCCTGTCCAGTAAGGTTCGTGGGTGGGCCAAAACCCGGCGGGCCTGGGCCAGGTTGAAAATGCTCAGGTCTAGGGGAGCAGGGCTGCCTGAAAGAGAGAGAGAGGAAAGGTTTGTTCCTTTTTTTTCATTCTGTAAATCTATTTTAAATTTAAATTTCAAGAGCTTTCTGGACAAAATTAAACCAACTGAATTTTGTAAATTTTTATGAAATATTTCTGATATTTGGAAACAAAAACTTGGGTTTATTTTTACAACACTTATAATTTACTTTTTGATTTCATAAATAGAGCAAAAACGGTTCGCCGGATACCGAATTTAAATAAATTCTTTTTCAAACAATAAAATAAAAATACAAGCGACATGTATACAAACAAGAGTATTCCTTTAGGCCACGTTCAGTTCGCAAAATGTCCCCAAATATTTTGTTGCAGTACCCGTTTTAGACGCTTGCATGGAGCATTAAAGTAGGTAAAAAAAAAAACTAATTGTACTATTAATCTGCTTATGTCGAGACGAATCTTTTGAGTCTAGTTAGGTCATATTAGACAAAGTTTGTCAAATAACAACGGAAGTGCTACAGTAACTTTCGCCAAATATTTCGCGAACTGAACAAGGCCTTAATTTATAAATTATTATTTTCCTCCCCTATTATTTGTCAAAATCTAAATTAAATTCTAATAAATTTTAGTGATTTACAAAAATTTAAAACCTGGGTGTTACATGGGTGCATGATTTGGAACATGTTCTTGGCGATGGCCGTTCGGGTTAAGGAACCTACGTCGTCGTTGTTCGCTCAACAACTACTCCTCTAAGTCAGGAACCTCGGTGGCCGGGCCAAGGTCTGAGCCCCCGAGAGAAGGTGCCATGGATGGGGACTAAGGCTTCCTCGGCCGGTTCCCTTGGCACCAAAGTGTTCATCTGGATTGGGCCCTATGTGGGTCGCCGTGTCATTCCTTATCTGTCAGAGGATGTGTCCGAGCGTATCCGGGGTGTATCCCCCGAGTCGCTAACTGAGAAGAATCAGTTGGAGGTTAATAGGACTATCAGACCATTAATCTGCGGGTTTAACATTGCCCTATGTTTAAATGTCGTCCCTTAATAGTAGCCGTTCTTTGTCATGAAAGCATACGGTTGGTTACCTTTGCCGGTTTTCTATAAACCTCGCCGTTCTTCACCGTGTCAGTATGAGACTGCTGGGTTGTTTTGAACGAAACCCAAGTAAACCGGCTGAGTCCAGTTTTGACACAATCACGTCTAGTACTTGTGGTGTGCGACCTACTGACGTTTCTTGCATCAAAGTTGGTGCACAAGTTTGATAGGTTATTAATTAGTTAATAGTAAAGAAATTGAACACTTGGGTGTTTTGACATGTTCAAAAGTACAAAGTGAGGGCAGATTAGAATTAACATCGCAGGCCAATTTTATAAGACAACACGGCGTTCACCGTATCATTGTAGTGTACTAGCTATACTCCCTCCGTCCATGAATACTTGTATTCCTAGAAGATTTAGGACAGATTAGTGTAGCACACAAAAGACCATTATACCCTTCAGTAATCTGAGTTCTAGCATTTACTCTTGCACGTCTAGCGATATCTGTCTCTTCGATTGAAGACTAATGAAGGGGTGCATTTAATTAAAATTCAGCCAAATACTTCGTGGAGTACTAGTACGCGCCAAAAATTGGATACACAGCCACAAATATTCATGGACGGAGTAAATGAGAGAGAGGGAGACGGGATTTGTGGGCTTCGTTAAATGAGATGGGGGGAATCCGAGGGAACCCGACCACCCTAGGAATACAAGCTTTGTGGACAAATATTGGGCCAGGAATACAAGTATTCATGGACAGAGGGAGTATATTAGCTATCATGGTGTCGGTTATATGGCAGCTCTCTTTTCCTACATGAAACTGAACGGTTAGCTTAGGTGTCCAAATGATCAGCAATTGGTGCACAGAATCGTTAAAATATACAATTTGGTGCACAGAATCGTTGCAATATGCATAAGTACCAATAATGATTGTCCGTGTTCTGATGTGCAAACCTGATGTCGTCTTTCCATCTGTATCTGGCTGTACGCGAATCTCCCGTTCCTAACACATCATCAAAGAGGATTAGCGTGCATTTCTGATCGATGACGAACGTTAAAAATGTGTCTCGAGAAAAAAGTGGCTAGAAGGCACTGTTGAGCAGTACACAGCATGGGGATATATATAACTGCCAAGAAGCCGGTACTTTTTTAATGGTGCACGCATGACCCGAAGTCTCCGTTCCCTCGCATGATTTGCTCCAGCGCCATGTGACCCCTACCAAAGAGCGTCGGGTGCAACGACCGCTGATGGTGATCGCGGGGAACTGCGCCACCGTCGATGCTTTATTTTTCCGCGATAAATGGCCCCTCGCAAAGGTGCTTCTCTCGACATCCAAAAGCACCATCTATCAGTAGTACTAAGCAGACACCTTTCTAGCTGCACTAAGCCAAGATGGCGCCAACCTTCTCTTCCAAGGCATTTGCATTTGCAGCGCTCTGCTCGCTCCTACTCACGTATGGCTGCTGCGCTCGGCCTGTAAGTTTCAACGCCTCCGACTTCACCGCCGACCCTAACTGGGAGGCCGCCAGGGCCACCTGGTATGGGGCACCTACTGGCGCCGGTCCTGACGACGACGGTACGCACATGCTTGGTGTTAGTTATTACCGTTACTACCGGCTTGTGTAAATATAGCTAAAGTGCCCGGCCTGTTTTTGGACGATATATATCAATAAACTTTGCATGCTGCGCGCGCGGCATCCATTTGTACTACGTGCGCATGCAGGCGGCGCTTGCGGGTTCAAGAACGTGAACCTGCCTCCGTTCTCCGCCATGACGTCCTGTGGCAACGAGCCACTGTTCAAGGACGGCAAGGGCTGCGGCTCATGCTACCAGGTACCAAGAAGTACTGTCAGATATGCTGAAGTTAACGCTGGTGCCTGCCCAGCCTAATGCGTTGCGACCAAAGGGAAATAAGCTCATGCACAGTTTTGGCTTTTGACTCCCACTTCACATCATCACGCGCACTCAGTAGTTTTACTACCCTTCTTTTTGCAGATCCGATGCCAAAACAACGATGCATGCTCCGGCAACCCGGAGACGGTCATCATCACCGACATGAACTACTATCCGGTCGCCAAGTACCACTTCGACCTCAGCGGCACGGCGTTCGGCGCCATGGCCATACCTGGCCGCAGCGATGAGCTCCGCCACGCCGGCATCATCGACATCGAGTTCAAGAGGTAGGCGGGGTAACATGCATTGCTCGTTGCAGAGACAGAGCCAAACAGACAATGCAACAATGACCTGCAGCAGTAGTCAGTAGACCCTACTACCTCAACACACAATCATATTTATCGACCGTCTATTTACTGGTGCTGTGGCCTGTGGAGCTCCTGTACTTTGCTCAACTAACTCTAACTCTAACGACAACGACTGATTATCCATGGGGCGATGCCAAGTCGTAGATTCGCACAGATCTTAGTACTGTATACTTGGGCTTCGCAACTTGGCTTGCGCATATACTATATCTGACATACATGGCTTTAATTCCTGCAGAGTGCCTTGCAATTACCCTGGGCAGAAGGTGACTTTCCACGTCGAGGACGGCTCCAACTCCGTCTACCTCGCGGTGCTCGTCGAGTTCGAAGATGGCGACGGCGACGTGGTGCAGGTGGACCTCATGGAGGCCAACTCTGGGTCATGGACGCAGATGCGAGAGTCCTGGGGATCCATCTGGAGGCTCGACTCCAACCACCCGCTGCAGGCGCCCTTCTCGCTGCGCATCACAAACGAGTCCGGCAGGACGCTGGTGGCCAATCAGGTCATCCCGGCCAACTGGGTGCCCAACAGCTACTACCGCTCCATTATCCAGTATTAATTTGCTCCAAGGACATCAATTATTCGGGGTCATTGTTTTTTCATAAATTTGGTATGTACCGTATCCTTGTTATACAGTATTGGATTGATGAGTTGTGTCCCTCTTAGTTTAGTAGGTGAGATATCAGGAATCCGGCTATGCCGTCTGTACGAGTTGTTAGAGTGCCGCAAGAGATTCACGAGTAGGATTGTGGGAAACGGAGGCTAGTTTGCATGTGCTTTCCCGCCCACTGCCATGGATGTACTCAATCAAAGTTATGAAGTATCAACACTATTAACGCTGCTTAGGCCAATCTCAGTGGCACATGATCTCTGTCAACCTCATCGCCATGATCTTCTTGGTACACCACCGCCGACCGCCGACCGCCCACCACTAGCAGCCATTGCGCTATATGTCCGACCTCATCGCTGCCATCACTGCCATGCCACACCAATCACACTACTAAGAACTCCCCCACACTGTGGTGGGGTAGAGTTGGGGAAACCGAGCAACCGGAGTACTGGACCTCTAACCTTTACTTGGGGTCTGTTTGGTTCAAAATATGAGCTATAAAACCTATTCTAAGTTGTAAGGTGTGGAAAATGTAGTATGAGCTATGTGTTATGGAAAAGTTAAAAGTTGTTTGGTTAAAACAACCATAAAACATGTCCCCTCTCTTTACCTCACTTGCAATAGTTGTTAAATTTCTTTCTATTCATCCTATTCAGAAAGAAAAAAGCTAAAAACCAAAAGTAGGATCCCAAGGTGTTGCGAAAATTATACACGCAAAAGAACTTTTGATTCTACCTATTGGTTGGTGTGTTCTTTTTTTCAGTAGAAGCACTTTTCAAAAGCTGAACCAAGCATAGCATAGATAAGCACCGCTACCTAAAGGATTTATAGCAGCGCCTCCTTTTCTTTTAGGAACGACTCTATATTCGGTCACTCCTACAAATGGTTTCCAATAAATGAGCCATCCCTACAATTCCATTTATATTGTAGGGACTGTTGGTGCTATCAGCCACCGTACAAATGGTCCTATTTGTAGGAGCGGCTCTATATCCAGCCGTCCTAACAAATAGATGTCGAATAATAAAAATGAAGTATTAAAATTTAAAGTTTTCAAACGAATTTGGATGAAGAAATGACCAAAATAAAAGTTGTAGATCTCAAAAATTATAGAACTTTAATGTCTATAACTTTTCAATTTGAAATTGTTTGATGCTTCAAAATGCTATTCAAGATTTAATTCTTAATTGTTAAAGAAGTTTGATTTCTCCTTTTAATCTCTGTCTAAAACTTGTAACTTGACTTTCTCCTTCATACTAACTTCAAATTTGATGATTTTTCTAACATTTTTAATTTATGCTCTATCAATTTATTGTGTTCTTACAACTATTATTTTGGCCATATTTTCATGTGACTTTGTTTGAACATTTTCAAAATTTACATTTGAAAAATTGACAACCTCATACAACATTTTGAAACAATAAACAAGTTCAACTGAAAAAGGCCTGAACATAAAAGTTATAGAACTTATCAAGATCTATAACTTTTATTTTGGTTATTTTCTTCATCTGATAAAGTGGTAGTAAATATTATTCAAAAATTGACATACCCCTCATATAGTTTCCTAAACTACGTGAGAGATTTTTAAATTACTACCACTTTGTTGCATAAAGAAATGACCAAAATAAAAGTTATAGACCTTGATGAGTTCTACAAGTTTGTTGTTAATGATTTTTAGTTGAAATCATTTGATATTTGAAAATCTTGTTTAAAGTTGTCTTTTTTTGAAATTTAAAATTCAAAATTTTCAAACAAATTCATATGAAAAGATCGCCAAAATGAAAGATGTATCAGCGTGTTTGGTTTACCGATTCTTTCCATCCGGCATCAGGTGAACCCTCTGACAATAGAATGGGTTCGTCCGACATTTTTCGTGGAATGAGTTGGTCCTCTGTGATCGCTTACAATTTATTATATGGGGAATCAACAGATGACGGACAGGACAATTCCATGCCAGGAACAAACAAACATTGGCAGCTTCGGTACTAGGTTCGGATCATTCCGGATCACCTCGTGACACAAACCAAACATGCTATATATCTCCAAAAGTTATAGAACTTTGTAGTTGACAACCTTTTCATCTGAAATCATTTTGTGATGAAAAACTACATTTGGATTTCTCAAATTTGAAATTTGAATTTTTCAAACGATCTCGGATGGAGGAAAAACCAAAATAAAAGGTGTAGATCCCAAAGGTTATACAACTTTGTAGTTGACAATCTTTTTATTTAATCATCCTGTCAGGGAAACTATATTTGAATTTCTCACATTTGAATTTGGATTTTTCAGATGACCTCAAATGGAGAAACAACAAATACAAAGTTTTAGATCTCAAAAGGTTATGCAATTTTGTAATGACAACTTTTTCATTTAAAATCATCTAGTTGAAGATAATTACATCTAAATTTTCAATATTTGAAATTTAAATTTTTCCAGTGGTCTCGAATGGAGGACAACAAAAATGAAAGTCGTAGATATCGGAAGTGCTATACAAACTTGTAGCTAACAACTTTTTTATTTGAATTCATTTAGAGTCAAACACTCATTTCAAGTTTGATTTACCATAATGTGAGTAGAAATAATATCGGAGATAGATGCAAGTGGGTGCAGATATGAGGGAATGTGCGTGCCTTGAGGTCATGGGTTCATGTGGGCCACGCTGACATGTGGGCCTCCTTGGACTATTTTTTTTCTATTTTTTTGTTGAGATTCGTGATTTCTAAAAAAATGGATTTGTAGAGCCGATTATAAATCCAATTTCAAGGGCGGTTGGCACATGGGCCTCCTTGACTATTTTTTTCTATTTTTTGTTCAGCTTCGTGATTTGTAGAAAATGGATTTGTAGGGTCAATTATAAATCTAATTTGTTAGGACGGGTGACGAACCATTCCTATAAAATCTATTTGCAGCAATGGTTTGGTTGGGGCGACCGGCTAAATCGCCTCTACAAATCCTCTAAAACCTCCCCTTCATTCCTTTGCATTCTTCTTTTTTCTTTCGCCTAATATGATATAATCTATGGCGAAACTTGCCATCGTTGTAGAGAAAAAAACCCGAATATCTTGTGTCCATAGAAATTTATTTGTTTCTTGAAGCATGCATTATAGCACAAATACCTCTATCTATCTCGCTTTTTTTTTTGCGAGATCTCTCTTGCTTTTCTTGTACCTTCCAGTATTCAGTCCAAGCACAAATACTGAATACTGTGTACTTTGGAATCTGATCCTGACTTTGTAACCAGAAGCAACAGGCATAGGCTAGTTCAGCCTATTCTACTTTGGAAAGGTTTCATAATTTGAGTTAGAAGATTAATAAGATTTAGATGTTAAGGACATTCTAACTTAGATTAGAGTAAGCCACTTTTCCTGACTGTAAAGCGAAAGAACACTCGCTCGCAGCGACAGTTTGAGTGAGAGCTGTGAATGGATATCAAAGCTTCCTTTCCTGATGACGCCTTTTGTTTATGCTACTCCATTCCAAGAAGATATGGCAATCCTTAAAAGGAACATCATGATCACTCGTGCACCGACCAAAAGCATGCATTATAGCATATCAGGAGTACTCCGGCCTCCAGCTTAAAATCCAAAATATTGAAGGTGTAAATTTTATTCTAAATTATATGATATTCTGGATCACTCTCAAACTCATCCAGGCGTGCTATGCCTTTTAAACTAAATTCATGCGTGTTTTTTTTTTTCTAACACCCTAAAGGTTTGCAAGTCTTTATGTTAAGGTAGAGAAATATCCAATACAACACGACTAGACGGTGTCCTACGGGATCAAATAGGATGTACATGAGTGCTTGGACCCCGAGTGTACTTTTAAACACCATCCTGTACTAAGTGACTCCTATAATTAGTAGCTGAAATCATTGGCATGTATGCATGCTTTTTTTTAACTATTTGCTATTAGAAAACTAAATAAGTTGGCAAGCAAACTAACTAATTAGTATTGAATCGATAGTACTAAAAGAATGGAGGGAGTATTTAACAACCGTGTGCTCTGTTTCAACGCAAGGGATGCTGGTAACAAATAGGATCGTTCATACTATATTACTACTATTATGAGAGTCTAGTATGACTCAAACTGACTTCTTCCCGTTCAGTTACTTGCAATAACCGCAGCAAATAAACGAAAGCTAGCTAGTTGTGGGTAAATTGACAAGATCTTTTTTTTTATCTGAATTGGCATTTGGAGCATCAGCAATAAGTAGGTTTGTTGATAAAAAAAGGTCAAATAATTCTTCTCAGACTGCTAAGCCTTATTGCGCTTGGGACAACAATAACAGTGTCGTTCAGCAGTTTAGCTGTCGACAACATTTCTTTTCTGCTGCAAAAAAGAAAACTCAAGAGCAATGGATAGCCCCTCAGAAGTCTGAACTGTGCATTTCATTTTCGCTCCTCTGAACAGTATCTCCAGAGTTCCGGACAGAGACCAAGTAACTGACGCATGAAGCATGATGAACCCCGGGCTCCCGGCGCATGTGCTGGCGAGAAGGATGGGGTGCCGACGGCTACGCAGCGCCCGCCACCCTGCATATTATTAGCATGTGAGGTGCGGCCCACCAGGGCTGTTCAAGGAAGCGGCGGCAGCAGGCACGCAAAATGCATCCAGCACGACTTGCGTCGACGTCGCACTAGCACGCGCCGCCGTATTGGGCGGCTGCGCGGATCATATGGAGTGGTCGTCCTGCTATGACGTGACATCATATATCGACTCCTGCATGGTTGTGCGTCCCGAAAGACACTCGACTTTGGTGTAGCACGAATCGTGCTGTTTTGATGGCTTCTCTTGCCTGCTCTAGTGGACATGTACGCTAGGATAAATAAAAGCTAAAAGAGCATTTTACTTACATGGCCTTAGAAATAATGACTTACCTCCATGACCTTGAAACGAACTTTTATTTTTTCTACGACCTTCCGTCCGTTTTTACTACTTAACGGTGTTAAGTCAAGGGTGAAAAGACCGTTTTAACCCCTAGCATAAAAAAATTGCAGAGTTTTTTTTTGTATATTTGATTAATATTAAACAAATAAATTCACACATGACAATATTTCACATAAAAGAATTTTGTCACGTATAAATTTATTTGTTTAATATTACTCTATATATATACACAATAAATAAAATTGTAATTTTTTATGCCAGGGGCAAAACGGTCTTTTTATCCTTCAATTAACACCGTTAACTAACGAAAACGGACGGAAGGCCATAGAAGGAATGAAAGTTTGTGTCAGGGTCATATAGAAGTTCAAAAACAAAAGTCACATAAGAAAGAGTGATCTTTTCAAGGCCATACAGGTAAAAAGCACGAGCTAAAATGAGAGGCCGCTCTAAGGTTCCTATGAGCAATCAAGGCGGTTGAATTGAGTCTCTAATTTCAATCTTCAATAAACATCACTAGAAGAATTGTAAACTGATCTTACTTACTCTTAACCCACAAAGTGTTTTGCAACCTAGAGCCATAATATCACAAATCTATATCTAATCTTGGAATGTAAATGCCACACCAATAAAACACATGAGAAAGCTATAAATACGGTAAGTGTTCAAACAAGAGAGGGCAAGATCTCAAAGAAGCGGTGATATATCATGTACTATTAGTTGCCAAATCGGCACTCCTATCCATGTTGGAGCGTAACCGAAAGGTAGGCTTACGATCAAATTTGTCCCAATCATGTATGGTTGAAAGGATTAAGATGTCTAAAAAAGAAAGAGGTTTTGAATTGAGCTAATATAAGATTCTTACAAAATTTAAAACATCAGTTAAGCCTATTTCATCCTAGTGCTTAAACAAGTGTTTCAAGCCTACTGCACAAAGTTTTGCCACCTTATTCCAACCCTACTCTATTTGTCTTGACTGCATCGACCTAGAGTCAGAAGGGGAGTCGACGGTCGATTTGGCAAGCGGCCCCATGACTGGACAAGATCATGGACGGGTGTAAGAACGCCTGGTTCAGCTTTAAAAGCTTGATGGGGAGCGCCACTGTGGCAGAACCTCCTAAATTACACTATCCCACATGCATCTGTCATTGTTTCAACGACTTCTGTCTGCTACGCATGAGAACCACATAAGTTAACAAGTCTATCAGGTGTCCATGGGAAACCCGAATCATTCACGATCAACAACTCACACAGGATCAATAGTGGAGTAACTACAATATTACATTGGTTATAAAATATTTCGTATCAGAGTAAAGCGGAAGAATTGCAGTCGAGAACAGCTTTCACACCCGCCATTATAAATGTCCATGCAACTCGAGGCACGGCGGCACGACATGAGGCATGATTTTTTTGGCCCGGCCCTAGCCCGACTCGGCCTGGAAGATACCGGGCCCGGGCTATCCCGGCCCGCAACTACAGGTCGTACCTGGGCCAGAGGCTAGGCACACGGCCAAGCCCGGACATGGCCCGAAAATTACACCAGGCACTAGGGAGGCCCAACCTGCTAACAGCCCTACCGGTGTCCCCCCCCCTCCGCACCCCTCATATAAAATGAGGCGATGCAGCGCACCCCCTCTTCCCAAACCCTAGATCATTTTTACCCCCGCCTAGCATCGCTCACCGCTTAGCGGCTCAACACTGAGTGCTCACACAGTCACACCTCTTCCTCCTCTCCTCGACTCCTCCAGATCCAGATCTAGTCCAGTCCTCCACTCCTCCTCCGTCCTCCCCGACTCCGGTGACATCCCTCCGCCGCCCACCCCTCGCATCGCGCCGCTCAAACCTCTCCTCTCCCATCCGCATCTGGATCTGGTGAGTGGTGGACTGGTGGCTGTCCTCTCCTCCTCCCGACTCTAGTGACGTCCCGTCCCTCCGTCGCCCGACGATGACCGTGTCATGCTCCTACCTTAGGCCTTCCTCTCCTCCATTTCTGCCTTTCCCTATTCGTCTCCCTTTGTCTCTCTCTCTCTCTCGTCTCAGGCTATGTGAGTTCGTGCTCCTATCTTTGCCTCCTCGGCCGCTCATCATCCTCTAATCGGTGTGTCGTTGTCTTCTCCATTGTCGATCGTGGCCCCGTCTTCTCCGGCATCGGGCTCCAGAGCACAGGTAAGATCTGCAACCCTAACCCTAACCCTCATCTTATTCCTCTGTCTCTCATCTCTCTCATCTCTCTCTCTGCCTCTCTCATCTCTAACTCTGTTTCTCTTTTGTATTGTCACACTTTGTAGGTCGATAGCCGACGCGTCCTCCTCTAGCTACGCATACAACCTAGAGCGACGACCAAGGCAGGTACCTGCTCCATTGAGGAACAGCGTTGGAGAGGGCGCTATGGCCAAGGCGATGTCGTCCAACCGGTCACCGAGAAGAACACCTTGATCGGTGAAGACGACATCACCGGTGAACCTAAGAACGACGATGAAATTCTGAGGACGCAACTGCCTTGTTCGGTATCAATGTCGGGGATGCCACTGCTCCTCCCATTGATCTAGACGACGACGGCGGTGTAGGGGCCATGACTGCTGGCACTACGGTCGGCTCGTCTGCTTCTATTGATGTTGGTAATGCTACTTCTTCCTCATCAACGCTCGGTAAGCGTAAATCTTGTATCTAGGTTGACTTTACTAAGGTTTATGAGACCATTAATGGTAGGAAGATTTGCACTAAAGCTATCTGTAAAATGTGCAAAAACACACTCTCTGGTAGATCTAATGATAGCACTGGTCACTGAAGAGACACCAGAAATCATTTAAGCAGAAAACTAATCAAGCTATTATGGTTCAGCCAAGGCTAGCTTTTAATTTTGATGGTTCTTTGCATAACTGGGAGTACAAATCTAATATTGCTAGATCTGAGCTCTGTCATTTGATTGCTAGACTTGATCTGCCTTTAAATATTGGTGAGACAGAGGCATTTAAAGAGTACATTGTTTGTGCTCATAACTCTAGGTTTGTAAAGGTCTCTAGACAAACCACGACTAGAGACATTAGAAAGCTGTTCACTGAACGTCGTGATGTGCTTAAAAAGTGTGTATTGTCTGTTGTTTCCTCCGTTGCATGGACTTCCGATATCTGGTCTGGTAACGCTAAGGAAGATTATATCTCTGTTGTTGCTCATCACATTGGTGCTGATTGGGATTGCAAAAAAAAGTAATTAGGCTTAGATTGATTGAGGTGAAGCACTCTGGTGAAAATATTGCTGGTAGAATTACTTGTGTTGTTCAGGAGTTTGGCTTGATTGATAAGGTGTTCTCTATTAGTCTAGATAATGCATCTTCTATGTTAAGGCTATGAATATTCTTCACCCATCTTTGCTATGTATTGGGTCCTGATCCTGAACCTGTTCCTTCAAATGTTAATTTTCTGCAAATAAAGATAAGGATAATGATAATAATTCAAGCTGTGTTTAGTTCCCTGAAGTTTTGGAAAAATACTGTAACACTTTTGTTGTTATTTGACAAACTTTATCTAAATATGGACTAACTAGGCTCAAAAGATTCATCTCGACATGTACATACTAAAAGTACAATTAGTTATTTTTTACCTACATTTAATGCTCCATGCATGCATCTAATGATTGATGTGATGGGGAATCTGGAAAAATTTTGAGAAATTTGGGGAAACTAAACATGGCCTCATATGTGCTTCAACTTTGTGCTTGTCATATCATCAATCTGATTGTCAAATCTGGTCAAAAAAAAGGCTTAAACCTTACATTGAGGACTTTAGAACTGCAATTATTTTTTTGAATTCATCGAATCTAAGAATTGCTAAGTTTAAGGATTCTGTCAAGCTAGGGTCTTAGGCCTAGAAAGTTTGGATCAGACATGGATGTTAAATGGAATGCTACATACCTTATGCTTAAACACATGGTTCCTTACCAGGATGTGTTTTTGTGTTCATTAATTCCAACTTTGTGTTGAATTGTTGTCTGCTAGGCATTGGTATGTTGCTAAAAAATATTGGAGTTTCTGGAACTCTTCTATGACTCCACTGTTGTTCTTTCTGGTGTGTACTGTCCAACTAGTCTACTTATCCTGCACCATGTTCTAGAAATTTCTTCTCACTTACATGCTTGTGAAAAAGATCAAACCTAATGTTTGTTGTCTATCCAATGAAGCTTAAGTTTCTTAAGTACTGGATGAAAATACCACTGTGTATTCATTTGCATTCATACTTGATCCTAGAGCTAAGATGAGAGGCTTGTTTAATCTTTTGCAATTGCTACAAGAATGCACTGGTGTTGAATATAGTTCATATTATGCTGAAGTTAAAACTGAAATGTCAAATTGTTTAGCAAATATGAAACAAAGTTTGGTGCAGCTAGGTCTCAAAGGGCAACACCTCAACAGTCCCCTCAAGTAAGAAAAAGCAGGCATGGAAAAGAATCTTGGTGCGTGGAGGATCTGGTAATGTTGATGTTTGCATTGTCTCTGCCCCCACTTCATCATCTATTGCTTTTTGAGCTCTCTATCTATTTGGACATGACAATGTCAGTGCATATGAGGATGACTTTAATATTCTGTTATGGTGGCATGACCACAAACTAAAATATCTAGTCCTATCTATTATGGCAAGAGATATTATGTCATCGATGCTTGTTAGGACGGATCAACATTCAACTTGATAGGAAGGATCATTGAAGAGTGTCGTCGACGCTTGTTACCTGAACATGTAGAGTTGCTTACTTGCATAAAGGTAATGGGCACTTTCCTAAACATTTAGCTTACTTGCACTTGTAAGTTTTAACTTGTAGAATTCCATTCACTTACTTGTAATTTTAATCTGATTGTTACTTAGGATTGGGAGTTGGGAGAAAGAAGGCTGCAACATTTTGTGGACAACACAGAATTGGAGAAGCATTCAAGAACCTATAACTGATGATGAAGGTCTATCCTCTACTGCTGCTGGTGGTCCTTCTGGTTCTTCTGGTTCTGTGAGACAGTGAGTGAGTGCGAGGGGTGTGCCTATAGTTTTGGCTCCGTCACTCCTATCTTTTTTGAGCAAGTAGAGCTTTTATTAATCATCAACAGGAGTACAATCAGTGACAGCTATTCCTAGCAACCACTCCGGGACATAGTCTAACCAAAAAGGGCACGCTCAGTGGCCGATACCATACTAGCACAATGTGGGCCACCGAGTTAGCATCTCTACACACCCACACAATTTTAATGTCACAAAAACTCCTGCCTAACTCTGCAATGTCATAACAAAGACCTCCAATTGAGGATCTAAAGCCTTCACGATCTTCAATCAAGGACTTCAGGACACTACAGTCGACCTCCAAATCACTTTGTCATAGCCATTCTTCTGGGCTAGCTCCAGCCCCTCTTTTGCCGCTATAGCCTTGCATTGAGGGCATCCTGTACATGATCGAGCCAGCGCCCGCACCTGCAAGCACCACTCCGCTACAGTCACGGTTAACAACCCCATTGCTACCTGTATTGGCAGAATCATCAAACATGACATCTATATTCACCTTCACCCACTCCTCGGTATGTTCTTCCATTGCTTCTCTCTTCTTGGCTGAGTCGGCTTGGTCGATGTTTTGCGCATCGCCAACTCTTCCAACATCCTTGATATATGTCTCACAGCTGCACCTGGTTCCCACTATCTTTCTAAGCGAGGTGGGACTTAAATTGAGAAGAGATTGTTTGGTGCTTTCTGCAGCGTGAGCATCCGACACATGCTGAGTGGGCCATGGGGCAAGTGGCTATTGGCCAAGCGTGAGAGAGGACGTAGGATAAAGTAGCACAAAATAAATTTTGGATTTTGTGACAACTTTTGAAATTTTCAGAAAATCAAGGAAGGAGATTTGAAGTGCTTTGATTTGAATCTAGGAAGGGATTCGGTTGAAGATTCAAGGTAAATATTTTTTTGGCCATAAATAAATTCCATAAAGCACGTCACACAGTTGCAAGGATTAAAATAGTTTTGTACAAAATAAGTTTTAATTTTTGTTGTAAAATTTTAAATTTTCTAATTTTTTAGTGAACTTAAGCATGATAAAACATAGGGGGTTACACACTTGATCCTACGA
Organism: Coix lacryma-jobi var. lacryma-jobi; assembly: GCA_009763385.1. Taxonomy (NCBI): domain Eukaryota; kingdom Viridiplantae; phylum Streptophyta; class Magnoliopsida; order Poales; family Poaceae; genus Coix; species Coix lacryma-jobi. Next base: position 2,416,858 of record CM019824.1, on the reverse strand, counting down.
AGTACTCTGTTCGACATGAATCCGTTCAATTTGGTTTGTTTTCAAAATTCTCAATATTCCGTAAGTTCATGTTTGTTTTCACATTCGGCTTTACTGCTTTTGCTTTCATTTTCATATCAAATGTAAAAGTAGAAAACAGTTGAAGGGTTCTGACCATTTTCATGCCTAATTATGGCATGCCAATGTCGCTAGTATGCTAGTATTGCATTGTTCTTCGGCTGGTTATTGTTTACCGCTGATTTTAGCTATTTCAATAGTGTTCTGTGAAAGAAAATAAGCCGAAGTATGTGAAAGGTCCTACATTGGTTTTGGTAATTGAGTGACAACTTAGGTGGACTAATATGTGTTTGAAGTGAATTACACAGGTGATTAGTCCATAGGTGATCATGTGTGAGCAACATATGCCATAGAGGTGAAATGGCTTGGAGATGTTGCAAGGCTCACACATGTGATGAAGGAGCTTAATGCATATGAAACATGACATGGAGTCATGTGGCTAAGATGGTGAAGATCAAGGCAAGACTTGGCTTGATGGACCGGTTGCGAAGGTGAAGGGCAAGTTGGAGGCTTTGAAGCCGTTGGTACCGAGGGTCGGGAGGCTTAAGCAAGACTTGGCGCCGAAGGACCGAAGCAATGGTGAAGAGCAAGTGATGTCAAGATCGATGGACCATGGAGGCCATGTGATGATATGAAGTGGATCATATCATTTGATCTAGGTTGGTGCATGTGTTGCATCAACCCGGAGGAGATGGAATGGAATTCGCAAGGCAAAGGTATATGTATAGGGCATTTGATTTCACCGGTCATAGGTGTGTAGAGAAGATTATGACCGGGTTTAGGATAGATGGCCGTACTATTAAGAGGAGCAAACTTGTTTGCATATCGGTCATCTAGTGCCACTTGAGCGATCTAACTTTGCGATGTTGCTAGGATCGAGTGGCGTAATGAGTGAAAGAGAAAATCCTTTGAAAATGATTGTGAAAATGCTAACACACATGCACATGATGTTGTACACTTGGTGGTGTTGGCACATTTGCAAAGGAGAAGGTGTTGGAGTTGAATTGAATCAACTCGGAGAAGTCTTTGGTTGAAAAAGAGAAGCGATGGATCTTGGATTGGAATTCTGTACTAATCCTTTGTGGTTTGGATCTTGTATTCATGTGGGATGTGTAGCCCTCTGAATAAGCTTTCCAAATGTCCAGGATCATAGAAATCGAAGTTCGGAGCTAAGAGTTATGGCCGTTTTAGCGCGGAGGAGTTTTGGCCTAGAGGTAGTACCGCCATAAGGCCGGTACTACCGACCCCTCCGCGAACAGATCGCATGCTCTCCGTGTTGGGGCCATTTTGGCCTAGAGGTAGTACCGCCATAGGGCCGGTACTACCGACCCTCGGTAGTACCGACCCCTGGTCGGTAGTACCGCGATCGAAGTCTTTTTGAAGGTTCTCTGTGTAGATCTAGATCTGGCCTAAAGGTAGTACTGCCATAGGGCCGGTACTACCGACCCCCGGTAGTACCGACCCCCCCGTTGGTAGTACCGACGTTTGGAGGAAGTTTGGAGGCGTTCTGTGTAGATCTAGATCTGGCCTAGAGGTAGTACCGCCATAAGGCCAGTAGTACCGACCCTCTGTGGGCAGCGCGCAAACTCTCTGTTCGCAGGAGTTTTGGCCTAGAGGTAGTACCGCTATATGGCCTGTAGTACCGGGGCCGGTAGTACTGCTGACCCTACTATCGACCCTACTACCGCCTGTTTAGGAAGGGGATCCTAACGGTCGTTTGGACAGCCGGTAGTACCGGCCCAGGGGTCGGTACTACCGACCGAAGCGCAGAAAAGGGGAAACGGCTAGTTTGTGGCTCCCCCTCTATATATAGTCGTAGTAACCGGCCTTTGTGACGGAACCTTCTGAATTTATTAAGGCCCACATGTACCCGTCTTTGTCCTACAGACCTCAGACAGACGTACACTGTGCCTAATAACCAAAAGACCCATCACGTGTCATCGGGTAACCCGACTCATCCACTTTTCCGTACACTCCCAGGATCATTGCAAGAGTCATGCTATTACAACATTTCATAAATAATATACATCAGAGATAGAGTGCGGAAGTATTACACCATAAGTTTTATAAACCAGTTGTTCAAACTCATGTCATTATTACAACCATAGTTTTTCAACTTTACCCTAGGTAGCGGAAGCAACATTAATAGAAACTGTATTTCACACACAACAACCCCGCCTAAGGTTGCATTACTCCTCCCCGGACACGTCCTCCTCAATGACGGTCACGCAACAGCCTCAAAGCAAGGCTGCGCATGATCGTCACCTGCAACAGGGGATTAACAAACCTGAGTACGAAGGTACTCACAAGGCTTACCCGATAAGAAAGAGAAGAAACAGGTATGCTGGCTTGGGTAGGCTCAACAGTATTTTCATTTGCATAAAGCTTACTAAAGTAGTTCTAGATCCAATTTATTGATCAATTAAGTACTTGGTAAGAACGAAAGTGAACATTAGTGACAGATCATTATCATGTTCTTTCTTAAACCAGTTCCATTTTTATTCTACGGTGCGGGTCGAAAGATTGAGTCTCCTTAACCGAGGAGCACGACGATTCGAACCGATTCAACCAGATCTGGGAGTTTTCCACGATCATACGATATATGTAGACCCTAGATCACACATATACCAACCCCAACCTCGGATCCTCCAAACAAGACCGGGTCCGCGCCACCCGAGAGTACTTGTACACCTCCAATCCGGGACTTTAACCCACGAGGGTAGCTAGTACTCCCGCCATCTCTCCACTCCCAGTGCGCGATTAGCCGTTCTCATTTAAGAACCACCAAGGCAGAGCTTACCGTAGCATATGATCGGTACTTCACAGTTTCTCAATCTAGCAGGCCAACAACGGTTAACCTATCTCGACACATCCGGGTCACCCTACACCAACGCAAGGTTCGATGTATGTGCCCGTCTGGTCTTAATCATCATTCTTTCTCATTGTCATTCCCAAACAATAAGTATCGAAAACATTTATTAAAAGCTTCATAAAGCAAGGCTAAGTATTTCTATCATTTGCATAAAGCAGGTATCAAGGAATGATATATCGATAACAAGGTTGATCATGCATTAACAGGTTTAAATCATTTATTTGATAAACATCTAATGCATCAGGTTATCGAAAGTAAGTGTAGTTGTAAATCCAAGGAAATGGTTAAATGAACCGGGGCTTGCATTCGTTGACCGAGAAAGTCGGGAACTCCTGATATTCCGGATCAACAGGACACTCCGAACTCCCTGGACTAACCTCGACCGGACAATCGACCACTTCGGAAGCTACACGATAAAAGAGTGCATGCTTGATGAGATGCTCATGTCATGATCATGGTAAAGATGGAAATTTTCTAAACTATAGACATTTATCTTGAAACAACTTTCTACCACGGTACAGTTGCAACCAACAAAGCCAATTTGTATAAACATACATGGTTCTATGAGTGAAGCTTATCTGCATCAAGCAGCAGATCAAGATAATTCATTTATCTTAACCTTCAATTCTACCATAAAGAGACTTTGGTTTTCATGTTAAACAACATTACTTATTCATAAAGAAAGTAATTTAATTAGCATGAAATTAAGTTGTGAAGCAAACTATGCTCAAACTAGTTCCAACTTGGTACACAGATTGGTTATGATCCAAACAGTGCACAAAATAAATTTCAGCATTTTTGGAGTTAAACTCAATTTTATAAAAATCATTGAATACTTATTCAAGAATTAAAAGGCATAATATTTACTACAAAACAGTATACAGAAACATGTACATATTATATTTTTTATAAAAACTACACATTTCAGAGAGTATGCACAAATTTTTTTCATGATTTTTGGATCAACAGATTAATTCATACCAAAATAACAAAATCAGCATTAGTATGCACATATCAGAAAATAGATTAAAGCGTTTAAATAAACAAAAACCCCGATAGGCCGAAATCGGCCACTCACGCGCACGCGCAAACCGGCCCAACTCGGGCCTGCCCGCCTTGCACAGCCAACTTTGCAGAAAAGCCCTCCGGCTTTAACCAAACTACAACTAAGCCCTCGACACTGTTAGGCACTATTCAACTGAGTCTAGGACTTTGCACTTAGGCCCTCGAGTTTAATCGAATTCTCGTCGACACGTCCCCGACTCCATGGCCGACGGCGGCGAGCTTCGGCTCGCGCACGCCGGAGCAACGCGACCCCCTCCGGCCAAACTAACCGGCTCAGCGCCTTTCCCTAGACCTCACGACTCCAATGAACCCTCAAACTTCCTCCCTCGACCTCTCTCCCAACCCCGACGACGATAGCGGCGGACGCGACGGCACGGCGGCGGCACGCCGGCCAACTGGGAGCCCTACTGCACCTGCGGACGTACGCATCAGCACCAGGGGCTCACCGCGACTCTAGCAGGCTAGACCTCAGAGGCTGACGCGGTTCCGAACAGCGAGGACGACGACGATGGCGAAAACCAGCGGTGCGGCTCGACGGCGACGACCCATTCCAGCTGCGTCAGAGGGAGACAAGACCAAGGACATGGTGTTAGAGCATCAGGAAGAGACGAGGAAGCAATAACAAGACTCAGGTGAGGACGAAAGGACTCCGAGCTCGCTGACCACGGTGGCGGCGTCGATGGGGGTGTCCGGGACCGGAGACGAGGAAGACGGCCACGCCGGCGATTGCGGGGGCGAGCGAGGCTGCGACCTAGCTCCACAGCTCCGCAACGACGAGGCGAACACGGTGACGTGGTTAAACGGGGCGGACGAGCGCTCACGCGGCCGGCGTAGCTAAGCAGAGGAACGGCGGCGGCGGCAAGCAAGCAGAGGAGAAGGAAGGAACACGACGCTTCTGGAGGATAAAAGAGAAGACGAAGAGGGCGGCGCGTGTTGCGCGCGCGGCGCGAAGCTAGCAGGCAGCTCGCTGGCGCGGTGCATGCCCCCAGCGCGAGCGCGGCGCGGGCGAAGCAGCTCGCTGGCGCGCTCCAGACGGTTCCCCTCGCCGGCACTGTTCCTTGCTCCTCTCCCCCCTTTGTGAAATTTGAAATTACTTTTGAAATTTGAACTATACTTCAAGTTTTGTCAAAATATGAAATGTAGAGTTTGAAAAGTTGTACAACTTTGCTTTAACACCCTATGTCTGATTTCAACTGGAAATAGGTCAATTTGATCAAAACAGTTCAAATCAACTTCAAATTGGAAATTTGAAAAGGGGACAGAACTAGGGTTTTGCATTAGAAGCAAAATTACTTTTGATTTTGCATTGACACTTGAAAAATGATCAATGTATGAAATGTTCATTTTGAAATTCTCTACAACTTTGATGTAGATCTCAAACTCATATTTCAAATAGTTTTTAAAATGCAAGTTTAAAGTAAAAAGGGGACCATTTCCAGGGTTTGAGTAAATTCATAATACTTAAAATTTTGTACAGAAACTTGGAAAACTTTGAATACCAAAGTTGTACCCCTCCTCAAGATCTACCAAAAAGCTTTTAGGGTCAACCCCTACATATGCATAGATTTTGAGTTAACTAGAAAGGGCTAATTACTTATATAGGAATTTGATGATTTTCCCATTTTTAAGCTAAATAAATTTTATAGCCTTTTGAATTGTTGAACTTGAATTCATGCCTTTACATGACTTTAGTCAAATGGGAATGAACACAAGTTACTTCATATGACATTCTAATTAGGTTTTCGAGCTGCATCACAAGCATATAAATAGAGATGCTCACATATTAGGAATTAAACTTATTTTAGTGAATGCATCTCAAAGTGAGCTAGCATAGGTGCTATGAAATGCTTATGATGACATGGCAACATTTATTCATGTAAACACCTGAGGTGTTACATCCTTCCCCCTAAAAGAAGTCTCGACCCAAGATTTAACCACAAACCAAACCAACTACTAACGTTATGGGATACGGGGATAAAGATTACAGACTTTTACAAAAACTAAGAACACGTTTTATTCGTCAACCCCCTTCATTGTCCTGACTGTATGGTTGCATAGAACTCAGGAAACGGCTAGTTTGTGGCTCCCCTCTATATATAGTCGTGGTAACCGGCCTTGGGCGGGTTGGTGAAGTTGGCTAAGCACTCCATAGCCTTGGTGGCTTGTGTGGATGTGCTAGCAACCCCTCTAACACACATATGCTTTAGTGCTTATCCAATTGTGTGAGAGAGCGATCCTAGTGCGTTGCTTTGAGAGATAGCATCGAGTGGCACTAGGTGTTCGAGTTGCAAGCCGGTGGTGCTTATTACTCTTGGAGGTTGCCACCTCCTAGACGGCTTGGTGCTCGTCTCCGTCGTGAAGCCCGCGTGAAGATTGTGCATGGCTCCAGAGAAGATTTGTGAGGGGCATTGTGCTCGCCCCGTGGGAGATCGCGAAGAGCAACTCTAGTGGAGAAGAGGCGTGAAGAGCGCCAAGTGGTCCGGTCGGATCGAAAGCTAGAGCTCTTGGTGAGCACTCCATCGTGGAGAGAGTGACTTAGGGTCACCACTAGCAAGAGGATCGGCGGCAACCTTGGGCTTGCTTCAACGGGGACTAGCTTGGTGGCAACCAAGTGAACCTCGGGATAAAATCTTGTGTCCCCGTCTCTTGTTGCTCTTATTGTTCTTGTTTCCTTGCATATTACGCTTGTTTGTGTTCTTCGTGTTCTTCCTCCCTCCTTCACTCTATCTTAGGTTGGGAAGACTCGATCTACCTTTTGGCAAGGAATCATGCAGATACATGGGTGTATGCCGAGTCTCTAAGTGATGAGTGATTGTCAACGGGGATAATGCGCATGTTCTTTGGCTTGTGTTGTGCAGGTGTCGAGCACGGATACAGTGATCAGAGGCAAGGTGAAGGTCAAGTAGAGACGTGCCGTGCCGATGGACCGAGAGTGGCGAAGGGCGGACGTGAGGCTTGGACTGAGGGACCGGTGGCCCGAGGATCAGCTATGGTGGCTGACAGCCTGGGACAGCGACGAGCGAAGACTTGCGGGACATGGTGTTGCTCGGGTCGAGGACCTGGGGACACGTGTCAGTGGACGGGGTGCACGAGCGGTGCATCCCCTCTACAGCTTCGGTTTGTGGTAGAGCCAGAGAAAAACCATCGGGTGGACGGTTTTCCAGGTTTGGGCATAAAACCTGGGCGCGGATGGTTTCCGAGTTTGGCCACAAAACTCGGGCTGAGGACGGTTTCCAGGTTGGGGCCTCAAAAACCTGGGTGCTGCGGGTTTGCTGAGTTTGGGCCACAAAATCATGCTACGGTGGGCTGGTTTCCCGTTTGGGCCTCAAACCGGGGGTTGGTCGTGAAGGCTGGTTTCCCGGTTTGGGCCTCAAACCGGGGGCCGGAGTCCGTGGGGACGGAGCGGGGCAGTGCGGTGGTGAGGGTTTTGCCGGTTGGCCTCAAAACCGGGGCGGAGTCCGTGAAGCGGACGCGTACGCTAGGCAGCGTGGCGAGTGGAGGTGGAGTCGCGTTGTTGCCGAGGCAACGCTACCAGTTGTGCGGGCGTGGCCGTTTGATCCACCTACCATCGAGTTGGTCCAGAATAACCTTAGGGTTTAGCTGGTTCGCTCTGTAAGTAGTTAGGGGTAGAGTGGGAATTAGGAATAGTTAGAATTAGGATAAGTGGGGGAGACACCCACTCTCCCATCTATCTCAGTCATTTGCTCTTCGCACTTAGGGTTTCCTGCTCTCCCAATCCCCTGCTGTAGCTAGCTGAGATCCGCAGAGAACCATACCTCTATGTACTGGAGATTTTGAGGAAGTGAGGCCGTAACATCACTGTTGTAGCGTGTGGTAGCCACACGGTTGGAGATCGATGTGTTGATTCGCGTTTTGTTCGTGTTCTTCGCGTTCTTCATTTCTCCGCGAATTTCCCGTCACTCGATCTTCCTCTCTAGTGCGTCTTTGCAAAATTCGTTTGAATCAACTTCTTCTATTGTGAGGAGATCATTTCCACCGAAGGAATTCATCTAGCTCCTCACGAACAAGTAGATCGGGTTGATTTTGTTTTCGTGGCGCTTTTTCGTTCTTGATCTTCCCCTTTCGATTTCCCGGAGATTGAATCAATTTGAGCGGATGATTTCTTGGGGATAGTCTCCTAACTACCCGTGATCATCTTCTCCAAGTTTGGGAACGTGGATTTTGACTTGGATCGATTTGGAGGATTTGGGTGAAGGGCGACCGAAATCGCCCTCACTAGATGTTGGCGGACAGTCCGCCACCCCAGGCGCGAACAGTCCGCGCACCGGGCTAGTCTAGTCCAGCCGCTGGCTGCCTCTGCTATTTTGGCTCGGGACACCGGCGGACAGTCCGCCGTGCTAAAGCGCGGACAGTCGGGACCGAGCAGGGGGACTTCAGCAGCCGTGTGTTTTTGCACACTTGACCGGCGGACAGTCCGCCACCAGAGTGCGGACAGTCCGCAGTAGGTGCGGACAGTCCGGGACCCCAGGTCCGGACAGTCCGGGAATCACCTGAAGCTTCCGGTTTTGTGTGTTTGCTCTCCCGGCTTCCTCGCTTGGTTTTCGGACTTCTCGTTTGGCCTTGTAGTTGACCAAGGAACCTCTCTATGTATCTTTGCTAGTTGTTAGCATCGGTATTTGGGGATTTCTCAACGTAGCCGTCTATCTACGTTCGGGACTCGGTTTTCAAGGGTCGAACTTGTGCCGGAGCTTTTGGGTGTTTGGTTTGCTATCGCTTTGTGGTGCCTCGCTGTGATCCAAGGGATCATCCACCCTCTTCCAACGGTCGTGGGCATCACGTTCTCGGTCGTAGCTTTCGGGGGTTGATTTTGGGACAATCGGCCAAAGTTTCAAAAGAAATTTTTGAGCTCCCATTCACCCACCCTCTGGTCGCCTTGCTAGTGCATTCTCGGTCCTTCAAATCAAGACGTGGGGAGCTACATTCGTCATCTACATCATCTAGGGAAGTGGGGTAATTGCTAGATCTGAGATTGCATCTCATTCCCTTAGATTTCGTAGCTCCCTGCAGGTGCTCGGTAGTACCGGCCTAGCAGCCCGGTAGTACCGACTACCTGCTGATTTGCACTAGCTTGTATTGCAATACTTATTCTTGTGCTAGTGTTTAGTTGCTTAGTTTGTATAACTAAGTTGAGCTCTCTAATTTGGCTTGTGTAGCCTTGTTATTGAGCATTGCTAGTGAGCTTAGGCTTTGTGCTTTGCTTGCTAGATTGCATAGGAGCTCCCCCGTGCTTGAAGTACTAGTTGCATAGGCTTGTGTGACCTTGCTTCTAGAATTGGTTAGGTGAGCTCTAGCTAGCCCAACACCTTATTTGCATTGATTAGGATCTTTTGTAAGGTGACATAGAGTATAGGTAGAGGGGTATAGTCTTGGCTAGACCGATAGTTTTAATTCCGCATTTGTTTTGGTTAGCCGCTACGTTTAATTTTAAAAAGGACTATTCACACCCCCCTCTAGTCCGCCATCTCGACCCTTTCAATATGGCTGATAAGCCGACTAATAAGGCAAACGAACGGGGCAGCCTCCTTGGTATTTAAGATTCCTTCCATAATAAACAATGATTAGTTACTGGACCTAATATAACTTATCTTGAGTTAGCACCCATGGCCCTTCCTAAATCTCACTTCAAACAACTTCGCCAATCTTGCATGGATAGTGGCATAGGCTTAAATGCAACAATGAAGCTAGGACCTTCAAGCTGTAGTGCTATTTTGTCTACTGTATAGAGAGTTTCATTTTTTTTAAAAAGTAGATTGTAGTGGAAATAACAAAAGTTGTTGGAGTAAGCTAACCTAATAGAACAATTACCACAACTATAACTTCAATCGTTATTTTTGTAACATCCAAATATGAGTTTTTGATAAATGGTGCAATAAGCATAACATGTTCAATTTATTTAACTTGAGGACAAATATTAAGTTAAAAACTTGAAAAGTCATGACTAGATCTATCCATGAGTTCATAAGACATAATGGCTGCAACAAAGTCCACCACAACTTAAGCTAAGGTGTGAGTTAGAGCTTGCATATTTAAAGACACACGGAGTATAAGTTTATCATGACCGGATAGACACTACAGGGTATCGATATGACTAATGTGGTAGAAAATAAATATAGATAGTTCCACATTCCAACGCAAGTTCACATAATTATTTAGTGACTCTAGCATGATGTATATATATTATGCACTACTAGGGATGTGCTCATCAATGATGCTACCTTTTCGTCACGGAAGACACCAAAATCGTCACAAAGTATCTTCTATGACGAAGTTGTGATGAAAAGGTGTTCGTCGTGGAACGAGCGTCATAGATTGCCAACAGTGACGAAAAGCATATTTTCGTCATAGAAGTGAACTCATTAAATGACGAATAGTCATCGTCACTGAAGTGAATTTGTTCTATGACGAACTGTATTTGTCATTGCTGCGGCCATAATTTCGTCATAACATGTCGATCTGTCAGGTTGTCAAACGACGTTTGCCACGCTGGCAGCTCACGTGGCCTGGCACCTGGTAGGTGACATGGCCTGCCACGTGGCTACTGACATGGCCTGCCACGTGCCTGCTGATGTGACCGCTGACGTGGTTGCCACGTGTCTGTTGACCTCTGATGTCCACGTGTCATTTTTTATGTGACCACATGGCGTCCTCTGGTTAGTCCAGGTGTCCGGCTCTGATTACTTCTCATTCTCGTTAGAGATTTAAATATAAATTCATCACAGAGTGATTTATAACATCACAGGTGCTCATGCTAATTTCATTTTAAAATACAAATAATATTGAATTCACCAAATGATTGCATAAAATTAAAGATCTAGTATGCATAACTTAATCATCACATCACTACTAGACTCGGTTCACATAACTCACTTGACAACACTAGCACATAAGTGCATAAACTCAGTTCACTAGAAACTTAGTTGAAATACTAAACAGTTGCAAACCACCAGCAACATAAGTCATTGCATAAACAAAATCAACAGCATGCCAACCACCATCAGCTATAGTTTCTGGTCAGTCCTACTACCAGCAGTTATGAGCAGCGCTCATGTCGAAGAAGCATTGTTGAGGGACAAGATACGCTTGAGCAACACATTGTTCTCCTCCATTGCCTTGTTGTTTCTCTCTGTCAGCTTCTTCATCTCCTCCAACTCGTTATGTGTCCTCACCAGCCTTTCCTCAGCTTCTTCACTTCTCTTCTTGAGATCGTCGAGTTCACCTTGTGTACAACAGCTTAGCTTCAGCTGCTAGTAGTTCCCGAACCTCGTTTTCATTTGATGTAGATGCTTTGGAGGATGGCACTAGTTTGATGCCAACACTCTTCAGGAAAACGTTGGAGCTGTTCTTGGAGAGCACCTGGGACACAACCTGTACACTGGACACTCCTGTCTCACCTTCACCAACAGGTTCTGCCCCTTAAAGCTTCCATATTGTCCTGAAACACCAATTACCCATTATTAGTTGATAATTATTGCATGAATCTGAGGAGAATATTACAACAGAATAGACCAAATGTGGAAACAATCAGTTCAGTTTGTTCTCAGCCAATTTGCCATACTGTATTTGAAGAAAACATTACTGTCTCTATATGAAATATTAGATTAGTTTAGACTTTGCTAGATACATAATGTTTCTATGCACCCACAAAAGCAAAATAACTAATAAAATTTAAACAGGTCATGCACAACCCTGTTACAAATGGAAACCAAGATAACACAAGCCAGATCACCAGAGTTGTATATGATGTGAATGCTTCTGGAAGTAACCCCCGACTGCTGAGCACCAAGAGTCCAATCAGGTTTCTACTACTACTTTTCTTTCCTGCAACTAAGTTCCTTGACTCAATGAAAAGAGGAAAATCTTAATATCTTAGGAAAAGGAAACTACTGAAGTTTCAGAAGTGGAAGACAGATGGTTGTGCACATGTAACGTTGACAATCTCTAGAATGGAATACAGATAGGCAATAGCTTAGGGTTGGGTGCTCGGTTTCACACAGCAGGAAGGGATGAGAAGCGGCTCGCACCCTGGATTGCTGACCCAAAAAGCCATTATTTGATAGAAACAATTAGTGATATCCATAATTCCCTAGTTCAATTTTCCTATCTCTCCTATCATGATGACAGGTAGGACTAAGAAATACAGACAACTGAAGACCAAGTCATAAACAAGCACAACTGCAAAGGTTATCCAATTAATGGACAAATGGCACACTGAAACACATGTCGGGACTTACAACTACTTGTCTTGCTGGTTCACTCAGACCATGTTTGGAGCTAGTATGACAGGTCTTGAAGGCGTCCACCACATCAAGTTCTTAATTCATTTTGTTCTGTTGTGAAGGGTTCTGCATTGTTTCTGTTCTGCTTCTGTTTCATAGAGAATCAATTACAATAAAGTTTTATCAGTCTTATGATACAAAGCCAGTCTTATGTAGAGAATGAATTACTTACATATGCATGTAAGTGTGCCACATAGCTGCGAGAACCGATAGTCTGATGATACTTGACTCTATTGCGATTATTCTTGTTTTTTTCACTTGTTTCCTAAAAGAGAATGTACATGTGAGATGAGATCATAGGTTTAAATATGAGAAGATCCATTGGAAACTGAATGAGAAAGAGTATTTATTGCAAGATACCCATACCATGTTCTTTGGATTAGTCCACTTTGCAACCAGTGCCTGCTACTCTGGATCGGACATGCATGAAACTGGAGAAGTTGTCAGAATCTCATTTGTAGGTACACCATTGAAGTATTTCTTCTTCAACCGATAATGCATTTGTCACACCCCAGAGCACAGCATATCAGTGCAAGCTTCCTCTACTGGCTTGTCCTTATCGTTAATGGCCAAGTGCCCCTAGTCATATGATAACTCATTCGTCACAATTCAAGTTAAGAAGATATTCAAGTCAACCATAGAAACAATAAGGCACTTACAGAGAGCTTTCCCATAAATCTTTTGTAATATTTATCGTCTTCTTGTACAAATTCTAATGAGATTGGATAGAAACCTTATCTCGAATGATGACACCAGACTCAGATGCAAACTTGGCTGCCTGAACAGGTCCATGAGGCCTTCTTTTGCCTTGAGCAACAACTATGGGCAGTCTCGTTCCCATAGCTTTTGTCATCCTGTCCAGCTGTGCTCCCTAGGTGGGTGACCTGGGTTCCCTTGGGGCTCGCTGTGCAGGAGCTACAAACATAATTTGCCTTTAAATGCCTTAGTTTGATGCAAATCAGTCAAAGAGATGACATATTGGAATGACAAATAAACTATAACTTGCCTTTAGGGTCTTCCTCTCCATTGTCTTCATCATGACATGTACTGCCTTGAGCAGCACCTCCACTTTCTTCCTCTGCAGGTGTAGTGTCCTGAACACCAGATCCATTGCTTTCTTCTGCAGTTGTATAATACCTTTGTGCTATTTCTTCTTCATTCTGCCCATCTGTTGCTGAAGGGTGAGGCCTTTTTTATGATCTTGGTTCGGATTCAGAAGTTGAGCGAGCCCTCACTCTCTTACTAGCCCTAACTCCTGGCACCATGTTGTGACCTCTCTTCTTCTTCTTTGAAGGTTGACTCTAGGACTAAACCGTGGAGGATACTGTTGGAAAAAAATCAGTCTCATACAAATCCGCGTGTATACAAAGTATTTGATATCATGAAATAACAGTCCTATATTAGTAATATACAGGGAACTTATACCATGATCAACTGTCCAATACAGCAATATACAAGAAAATTAAACTACAAGTACAGATGGAAAAGCAGGCACCAATTTAATCCACAAGCATAGCCAAAAACACTATTTATGTTATTGAATTCTCAGTTAGTATCATATCTGCAACTTGAACATTTCAAAACAGTAGTCTAGTATGACTGTACAAGATTGGTACAAGCAAAGCATTCAAGTTTGTGTTGTTCAATTGTCACAAAGTAACATATTAAGCAAATATCAGATTAAAAACATTCAAATGCAATGCCTCCATTCAGTACTTAGAAGATAGAAAGAAGCACCTTGTTTCTAGGGGTATTGGCTGGTCATCAGATTCAGTGTCATCATCATCACTATCTCCTTCATCATCATCATCAAGGAGATACTCCGATGAATTCGAATTTTTAGTATTTGATTTCGTTTTAGCTGATTTTTCCCCTTGTTTGATGCAGATTCAGGTATAGAATTTTTAAGATCAGTTGCTAATTTTTTGAGTCCCAGTTGTGAGAACACATATGATGAATGATTGACATTTATGAGGAAGGTTCGAGGCTTTTCCTGGTTGAGTCCATATCTCGCTATGCACTTAATGTTTTTGACTAACCGGTGGCGTTGAGTTGTGGTGTGTGACCTATGTTGGTGTGCGTGTGCAACATGTGTCTCTTGGCTGTGTTGATGTACAGGTGTGGAGCTTGGAGACAGTGGTCGATGGCGAGGTGAAGGTCAAGTAGAGACGTGTCGTGCCGACGGACCAGGAGCGATGAAGGATGGGCGTACCGTGCGGCAGACGTGCCATGCCGATGGACCCGGAGCTGTGAAGGGCGGACGTGAGTCTTGGACCGATGGAACGGGAGGCCGGAGGACCAGCTGTGGTAGCTGGCACTTGGCATCGGCAAGCAGGAGCACATGGGGATGTGCGGTGCATCGGCCGAGTCGGGAGGAAGACGATGGCGTCGTGACATTTGGCGGGAGGTCGGACACGGGCTTGCGTGCGGCGCAAGTGCCATCGGCCGAGTCAAGGAGGATGGCGAAGGCATTGTGCCCAGCGTGGAGGCTGGACATGCATCGGTATCGGTGCCGGTGGTCGGGGTGTGCGAACCACACTCCGTCTATGGCGCGGATTCGGTAGTTGAGCCTCAAAAAGCTACCATCGACGATTTCTCTGAGTTTGGGCCTCAAACTCAGGGTGGCGGGGTTTCCGAGTTTGGGCCTCAAAACTCGGGGTGGACGGTTTCTAGGTTTGGGCCTCAAAACCTGGGCTGGCAGGTTTACCGGTTTGGGCCTCAAAACCGGGCGGAGGTTCCTATGCGGAACGGTCGACGCGTGGCGGCACCGAGAGGCTTGCATTGCGGCGAAGCTATCGGTGAGGAAGACACAGTGGTCGATGGGACGACACGTGCGGCATCCTGGAGCTTGTGTCGAGGCGAAGCGAAGGATGAGAAAGCGCGTGGCCGTCAGATGATAACTGCCAGAGTTGGACGGTTTTACCCTAGGGGGTATTTGGCTGAGTGCTTCATGTAAGGGTGTTTTTGTGTTTGGACGTGCCCTATATATATGTGAAGGGGCTGCTAGGGCAGCTATCCTTGGAGGTGTTGCCACTCTCATTTTGTTCTTGTGAGAGGCGGCTAGGGTTAGAGGAAGAGGGCTCTTGTTCTTGAGCTTGTTGCCATCCGAGCTTTGCTGTTGCGAGGAGTGGCTTGTAACCCAATACCGTGTGCTACACAATCCTTCATCTTGCTGAATCCAAGGATCAAATCCATGCCCCCTCTCTGCGTTGCGATTTTGTTCTTTGCGTTTTGCTTTTCCCCTCTTGCTCTTCACGATATTTCTTGTGTTGAGGGATGAATGGCAAATCCGTTGGAACCATCTTGTGTAGATTCGTGAGAGTCTTCTTCCTACCAAAGAAATTCTCTAATTTTCTCATGAACACACAGATCAGGCGAATTTCGTTTTGGATCTCGTTCTTGCTCCTTTGCTCAGTTCTTCGTCGATTTTCTTCGATTCACCGATCTCTAGTTAGGTTCGAGCCATGATCTCTTAGGAGTAGCTCACTAACTTGTTTGTGACCCCTCACACGGAATTTGAGCCCTAGTGGTTTTGATTTGAGGGAGATTGGGTTCAATTCAGTGAACGAACAGAGATCCGCTCGGGGTGACAGGACGCTACAATCGATCTCGAGGCTTGTCCTCGAACAATCCTCGGCGGCTTAGTCTGAGTAATCCTCTAGGAGTTCTGCGTAACCCTCGAGGAGTCTCTTCTAAAGACAGCCGATCTTTTGGGGCACCCCTTGAGAGTTTTTTTTGACACCCCCCTCGAGAGACACGCTCGAGAGGCATCCCTCGAGCTATCCTCGAGCCCCTCGATTACGGGATTCTTTCTCGAGTGAACAAGGGACCCCTCGAGCGCTCCTCGGTACCCCTCTAGCATGGAGTTCCTCCCCGAGTGAACGAGTCCTCGAGCGCTCGAGCACGGAGTTACTCACGAGCGAACGAGCCTGCTCAGACCCTCGATTACGGAGATTTCCGAGCGAACGAGGCTCTACCTGGACCCTCGATTATGGAGACTTCCAAGCGAACGAGGCTCTGCTCGGACCCTCGATTACGGAGTTTCCCTGAGCGAATGAGGCCAGCCTCGAGTAGCATTTGGGGTCTGGTTTTGAGGGTGTTCTCTCGACTTGGTGATCCGGCTTTTGTGTGAGCTTTCTTATGGTGTCCCGCTGTGTTCCTAGGGAACATCCACCTAATCATTTGGGTCGTGGACATCACCTACGTCGGTTTTGCTTTTTTGGGTGATTTTCTGGGACAAGGGCCATCCATTTCACGAGTTGAAATTTGAGGCTCCCATTCACCCTCCTCTGGTCGCAATTCAGTCCTTCAATCGGTATCGGAGCCAGTTAAGGATCTCTCTACCTTAATCGGTTTCGAATCCGCGAAGGCGACCTTTAGAGTGTTTTTTGCTTGTGACATTTTTCTGTCGAGGTGTTGAGCTTTTGTGTTGCTAACACTAAAGTGCTTTTGGAAATGGCACGAGCTTTTTCTTTTCTTCCAGTGTGTCTTTGTCCTCAGGTATGAATGATGGACATGCAACCGAGGACAAAATTTTGGGAAGAAGGAGGAGTGCGGCTCTTGAGAAGGAACGTGAGGTGGATGCTTTGCTGGACTTCCTAGGAGATGATGGCATTCAACTGAGGATATTATACGTGAATTTGCAAGGCCAAGAAAGGTACACTTTTCGCTAGTCTTGGATTTTGTCCCAATGATTTGAAGCTTGCTGTGATGATAACATTAGATATGATGAGCTTTGTGATACCTTGCGTAGAAAATTGAGAAGTTGAATTGCTCCATCACTAGGTTAAAATGTGGTCTTTTTCATTGGAGGTCTGAGTGCATCTTTACCTTGCACCTCTTGTAGTGACATGGTTAGGAAAGAATGATGAGCTATGCTTTTCTCTTGCTAGCTTAAAATCTAAAAAATGAAATGTTGATATCCAATGCTTCCAAACCATGTCTAGTTTGCATTGACTTGCGCAAGGACCTCGATTGTGCTAAAACTGAATTAGCCTTGCTTAAGTCAAATGCTTTGTTACCATGTGGTTTCTTGTGAGTCCTTTGTTGCTAAATTAATGACTAAAATTGAGTCACACCACATTTGTAGATAAACTTGAGCATGCTAGGGCTGAAATTGTTGAAATAAATTCTAGGCCTTGTAGCTTATGCTCTTTGAATAAAAATGCTTGCCTTACTTCTTTTGCTAATCATGATTCTTTGCTTGATGTGAATGGTGATATTTCTCCCACTGATTTCATTTGCACATCATGCATTGATTTAGAAAAAGAAGTTTTGGCTTTGAAAGTTTTGTGCGATGATATGAGCGCCAAGTTGGTTGAGCACAATGATATGAGTTGCCAACCTTGAGAAAGAGATTGAACTCTTGCGTACCACATATGCTGAGTGCATTGAAAAGGAGATGGAAAACTTGAGAACACTCCTTGTGGTACTTGTGATCGCCTCATCTTTGAAAATGAGGTTTTAGCCAAAAGATGCAAGAGTCTTTGTGCTAAGTCTTTTGATTCACGCACTTCTTGCAACTCTGAAGTTGATGTTCGTCAGTTTGCTTCTTTGCGACCGGAGTTGAGTTCTTGTGTTGCGCATGAGTCTTTTGACTGTAGCATTTGTGCCAAGGTTTCGGATAGCTCTTTCATAGCTACTCCTAACCTTGCTATTTCTTCGAGTGATGTCCAAGGAATTTCTCATGGCAAGGGTGCTTCTCACATTTTTGGAACTCGTGTTCTCAATCCGATTTTTCCATTGCACCTTTTGCAAGAAAGATGGACACTCATTCGATTTTTTTCGCCATGTCAAACACGAGCGACGTATTCGAGCTAAGGCTTTTAGGAAGCCATATAGCCTTCCCATGGTACGTGTGCTCCTAGTATTGGCACAAGTTGAATGTTGATGCTTCTTGTTCTAAGTCCCAAGGGACTTCTCACTTGTTGGAGATTGGTGTGCCTCCCGATAGGCCTTTTATCATTGCTCTTTTTGTGAGAAAGATGGGCATCAAGAAAGCTTTTGCTATCAACGTGCCAAATGCTTGCGCCAAGCTTGCTCTTCTAGGAACTTGGTGTTTCATAGCCCTTCTCATGGCATGAATGCTTGTGCTCCTAGTAAGAAGCCCCTCTTTGTTGATGGTTTTTATGACTCCTTTTCTAGTGGGTTAGATCATGGTCGTGGACATGCTTCTAGTGCTTCTTGTGTTGGTCCACATCATGCTTCTCATGGTGCTTCTATTGGGTCTTCTCAAAAAACCTTGGGAGATTTTTGCCTCTTTACCCGTGGTACGACTCGTTCTTCTCCTCGAGTTGTCCTTTGAGGAATGCTTCCAAGGATGTTTCAAAACTGAATTTGAACCAACATTTGCATCATGCTAACCCACATGATAAGTTGAGTGCTCCTTGACATGTGTGACCAAGTCTTGGGTCCCCAAGTACATACTTGCTAGCTCTTTGGGATCCAAGGCTCGGGTTACTTTGTCCTCTTGTGTGTACATATAAGGACGCGGGGTGGAGAATGCGCCTGATGGAACTTGATCTTTTAGATGTGATCAAGATTTGATGGTTCTCTACACCCCATTTAGAATTGCCTCCAAAGAGGCCTTTTGCTATTCGGTGAGCTTTCTTATACACTCATACCTTGTACATCCATGATTTATTTCTTGTGGTATGAGATGGACTTTCATGTGCTCACTTGTATAGTTCTTGCATGTACATTTTCTTTTGTATCATGTTTTTTTTAGTCTAGCATGTGCTATCTTGTATATCATGTCATGCTAGCTTTGTGTACAGCTTTGGTGGCTAATCCACTTTTCATGCTAGTTTGTGATCCTCATGAACATTATGCCATGCTTTACCATACTTCTCCATTAGCTTTACTTATAGAGGTATGATGTTCATTAGGTGTCACTTTTTAGGTGCTAGTTTTGGTTAGCTACATGTATCCTATTGATATGTTTAGTTCGAGCACTAGCCTTTCCACAATTTTATCATGTTACATGCTTCCGGATCTATTGCTATCATTATCTTGCATTGTAGCATGTGTTGAGGTTTAGGATGTGTTTGAGTTGATCATGTCTCTAGGCTGCATTTTGCTATATAGTGCTTTATCCTGTTGCATGGTAGTCTTGACTAGTTTGAGTTCAGATCTCCTTGCGGTATCATTCATAGGTAGGCCTCTTTTGTTGAGAGTTCACCTTACGCTTATTCTGTGACTAACCGTTTTGTGGAGACCTTGAGGTCACACTGGACAAGACAATGCCTTGTGTTTCTTCTGCCTTTGAGCTTGCAGGAGAACAAGAGCTTGGAGAGGGCATTTTGGCTCACGGACCCGATCCCACTTCTTCCATGACTTGGGGTTCCGTTCAAGCAGCTCTCCAGTGAGCACTAGCTGCACCTGAGGGAGCGACAGCATCTGGCGAGGGGGAGATGACTTTGGCGTGGTAGGCGTCCCCTCGGGTATCACACAAGAAGGCGGTCAAGCGCATCATGAGGTACCTCCGACACACTTCTGAGTTCGGGTTTGGTACTCTTCTTCTTCGACCCCTTTGCTTTGTGGTTTTTCCGATGTGATTTTTGTTGGCTGTTCGTTTGAGCGTTTCTTGGCTCTTCACTTGTGAGTTTGGTGTGTGTTTCCCTTTTTAGATGGGGGAAGCTTTTTGCTTGCTATTTCATAGTTTGACCTTTCTGTTACCCCTTTTGTTTTGGGTCTTCCTTTTTAAGGCTAGTTTTTGCTTTGATTTTGATAGACTAGCTTTTGCATGTATTTCATCATGTATTTTAGTGCATTTTAGAGCTTCATGTATATAGTAATGAGAATGAGACTATGGTCTTTTTGGTATGCCCTATTTATTCATGATGATGCTTATAGCTAAGGCACTTTTTGATCACTTGATATATGTTATGAGCTAAGCTATTTTTGCAAATGGTGAACTTGACTAATCGACTATGAAACCTTTAATTTGTTTACCATTGAGATTGGCAACTAGCATGGGTAGGATGTGTTGAGATCACTTCAACTATCTTTTGTATGCTAGGTTGCTATGTCTCTTGCACTGAGTCATTCACTTGCTTGGATTGTTCATGTTTACCTTGTTCTTAAATTTTGATCCAAGTCTAAGTGAAATGAAAAGATCGAGATGGGATTGCATGTGTTAGCACCTCATGGTATCGATACTGTTTCTCATTGCACTTTTGAGTTAAACTTGAGTCGTGTAGTGTAAGACCGAAACCGGTGTGTTAAGCTTTCGATTGCTTTTCTTGCATAGGCTTAGCCCGATTGAAAAGTTAGGCAATGACCATGCTTTCAACCTCTCGCAATCACATGCCTTAATTTGAACTTGTGTTATACCGCTGCAATCTCCGATAAAATTTGAAAAATAACACAAGTTTATGCTTCATTCTATGGCATGATGTTTGAACTTTGCTAGGGGTAGTTCACCTTTCATACATGAGTTAGCACTTGGTTGATTTCCTGTCTATTCATGCTTAGTGCTATTTTATTGGTGAACTCCTTTTCAAATGGGTTAAAACTGCGCATATGCTTAATTATTCATATTTCATATTCACTTGATCAGTTTGAGCCTTTGCTAGCTTTTGTATTGGTTGCTACACTTTCAGGGTAGCACCCATTTGAGCATCTTTTCATTTGGATTGCTATACACTTGAAGCCGTTGCATTGTGCATATCATGCATTTTTAGCTTAATGTACATACCCCCAGTTCTGATACACATTCAGTAAACCGTGGTCACTTTTAGTGCTTGACACGCTCCCATGTGCATTTGGTTGATGAATAGATTTGTGTTTGTGTAAACTTCGTGGAGTATTTTCAGAAATCCCTCAGCATGTTCCCTTTTATCGAGGGGAGAAGTTGTTTGCAAGGGGAGTATGTGTGCCCTCGAGGCCCTCGAGGTGCATCCTTCGAGGGGGAGTATGTGAGCCCTCGAGGTGCATCCTTCGAGGGGGAGTATGTGTGGCTTTGAGGGGGGGGTATGCATTCTTCGAGGGGGAGTTACAGTTGTGCTTATGTCTGGGTGTGATGCATCCTTCGAGGGTGTTGTGTGATGCACCCTTCGAGGGTGTTGTGATGCATCCTTCGAGGGGGAGTTTGCTCTTTTGCTTGTCGAGTCTCTAGCTCGAGCAGCTTGTTTTGCCTGTCGAGCCTGTCAAGTTTCGAGCCTCGAGCTTTGCCTTGTTTTGCCTCGAGCCTGCTTGTTTTCCTTCGAGCCTGCTTGTTTTGCCTCGAGCCTGCTTGTATTGCCTCGAGCATGCTTGTTTTGCCTCGAGCCTGCTTGTTTTGCCTGTCGACTGTCGAGGCTGTGCTCGGTTGTGCTCTCCAGCTCGAGCAGTCCCTCGAGGTTGTGCTCGTGCTTGTGTCCAGGGGGAGTCTACTTTTGTTTTGCTTTTCGAGCCTTGCCTGTCGAGCTGAGTTTTCGAGCCTTGCCTCTCAAGCAGTCCCTCGACCCTCGAGTTTGCATGTCGAGTTTTGATGCTCTCTAGCTTGAGCAGCCCCCTCAAGATCTTCTTGCTAGCGGTGTTGAGCCCGTTTCTCTGCCTCTTCTTGAGGCTCTGCTTGAGTTTTGCTTTGCTTGGTTGCGTTGAGCCGTTGCCCATGTCTTTGGGGACCAAGTTTTCGGTCTTGGCATCTCAAACCATCTCTTGTGCCTAGCTTTTGTCAATTCAATCATCAAGGGGGAGAAATTTTCAAAACCCAAGTGGATAAGAACCTTGGTTTCTTTTTGTGATGATTGTTTGAAAATTTATTTGAGAATGCTTTTTGAGTTCCTTTTGGGATTTCATGAAACTCTTGTTTCCTTTGTATCTTCAGTTATGTGGAGGCTTTGCCCGCTTTTCCCGTTCCTTTTGGGATCGAGAGCTTTTATTTGGAGCCTTCATGATCCTTCCTCATATCAAGTGGCCTTGTGTTTGCTTTTACTTGGATTTTGGGCACTTGAATGAGGCTTGCCTTCAAACCCTTCCTTTGTGGTTTTATTGTTAGTCAATGCATTCATCAAGGGGGAGATTGAGAACACATATGATGAATGATTGACATTTATGAGGAAGGTTTGAGGCTTTTCTCGGTTGAGTCCATATCTCGCTATGCACTTAATGTTTATGACTAACTAGTGGCATTGAGTTGTGGTGTATTACCTGTGTTGGTGTGCGTGTGCAACATGTGTCTCTTGGCTGTGTTGATGTGCAGGTGTGGAGCTTGGAGAGAGTGGTCGATGGCGAGGTGAAGGTCAAGTAGAGACGTGTCATGCTGACGGGCCGGGATCGGTGAAGGATGGCCGTACCGTGCGGTGGACGTGCCATGCCGATGGACCCGGAGCGGTGAAGGGCGGACGTGAGGCTTGGACCGACGGACCGGGAGGCCGGAGGACCAGCTGTGGTAGCTGGCACTTGGTATCGGCAAGCAGAAGCACATGGGGATGTGTGGTGCATCGGCCGAGTTGGGAGGAAGACGATGGCGTCGTGACACTTGGTGGGAGGTCGGACACGGGCTTGCGTGCGGCGCAAGTGCCGTCGGCCGAGTCAAGGAGGATGGCGAAGGTGTTGTGCCCAATGTGAAGGCTGGACATGCATCGGCATCGGTGCCGGTGGTCAGGGTGTGCGAACCACACTCTGTCTACGATGCGGGTTCGGTAGTTGAGCCTCAAAAAGCTACCATCGACGGTTTCCGAGTTTGGGCCTCAAAACTCAGGGTGGACGGTTTCCAGGTTTGGGCCTCAAAACCTGGGCTGTCAGGTTTACCGGTTTGGGCCTCTAAACCGTGCGGAGGTTCCTATGCGGAACGGTCAACGCGTGCCGGCACCAAGAGGCTTGCGTTGCGGTGAAGCTATCGGTGAGAAAGGCACAGTGGTGGGACGACACGTGGTAGCATTGGGGCTTGCGTCGAGGCGAAGCGAAGGATGAGAAGGTGCGTGGCCGTCAGATGATAACTGCCAGAGTTGGACGGTTTGCCCCTAGGGGTATTTGGGCTGAGTGCTTCATGTAATGGCGTTTTTGTCTTCGGACATGCGCCTATATATATGTGAAGGGCTGCTAGGGCAGCTATCCTTGGAGGTGTTGTCAGTCTCATTTTGTTCTTGTGAGAGGCGGCTAGGGTTAGAGGAGAGAGGACTCTTGTTCTTGAGCTTTTTGGCATCCGAGCTTTGCTGTTGCGAGGAGTGGCTTGTAACCCAACACCGTGTGCTACACAATCCTTCATCTTGCTGAATCCAAGGATCAAATTTGTGCCCCCTCTCTGCGTTGTGATTTTGTTCTTCGCGTTTTGGTTTTCCCCTCTTCTTTTGCTCTTCACGATATTTCTTGTGTTGAGGGATGATTGGCAAATCCATTTGAACCATCTTGTGTAGATTCGTGAGAGTCTTCTTCCTACCAAAGGAGATTCTCTAATTCCTCACGAACACCAAATCGGGCGGATTTTTTTTGGATCTTGTTCTTGCTCCTTTGCTCAGTCATTCATCAATTTTTCTTCGATTCACCAATCTCTAGTTAGGTTCGAGCCATGATCTCTTAGGAGTAGCTCACTAACTTGTTTGCGACCCTTCACACGGAATTTGAGCCCTAGTGGTTTTGATTTGAGGAGATCTGGTCAATTCGGTGAACGAACAAAGATCTGCTCGGGGTGACTGGACGCTGCAATCGATCTCGAGGCTGGTCCTCGAATGATCCTCGATAGCTCGGTCTAAGTAACCCTCGAGGAGGCTCTTCTGAAGACAACCGATCTTTTTGGGGCACCCCTCGAGAGTTTTTTTGACACCCCTCGAGCTATCCTCGGGCCCCTCGATTACGGAGTCTTCTTGAGTGAACAAGGGACCCCTCGAGCGCTCCTCGGTACCCCTCGAGCGAACGAGTCCTCAAGCGCTCTTCGGTACCCCTCGAGCACGGAGTTACTCCCGAGCGAACGAGGCTTTTGCTCGGACCCTCGATTATGGAGATTTCAGAGCGAACGAGGCTCTGCCTGGACCCTCGATTACGGAGACTTCCGAGTGAACGAGGCTCTGCTCGGACCCTCGATTACGGAGTTTCCCTGAGCGAACGAGGCCAGCCTCGAGTAGCATTTGGGGTCCGGTTTTGAGGGTGTTCTCTCGACTTGGTGATCCGGCTTTTGTGTGAGCTTTCTTGTGGTGTCCCGCTATGTTCCTAGGGAACATCCACCCAATCATTTGGGTCGTGGACATCATGTACGTCAGTTTTGCTTTTGGGGTGATTTTCTGGGACAAGGGCCATCCATTTCACGAGTTGAAATTTGAGGCTCCCATTCACCCCCCTCTGGTCGCCAATTCGGTCCTTCAAGTTGTTCCATCTTCTTGTGAAGCTCGACCACGTGAGAATCGCGTCTTGTCTCATAATCAGTTTTTGGGAGGCTCTTACAAGAACAAGGAAATTGTGTGTATTAGAAAACAAAGAGGACTGAACTAGTAGCTAAGAGCTACTAATACTAATGTTGGATAGATTAGAGGTACTAGATAGTAGTGGCTACTGAAGAGCAAAGAGATACTCTATCAATACACATAAATGCTGGAAATGCAATTTCACAAAATTCTATTTGTATAACAAATGTGTAGCCAATTGCATGTCATTACAATGGTTCATCATGGTTGTCTGGAGAGTTATTAGGTAGCAGACACAATAGACACTCAAATGCTCTCTGTGATATCATACAGCTAAAAAGACCCAGAGGTCATCGTAATGGCCCCGTTAAATTGACCTTCCGGCGCTAACCCTACGTCCGCTCGCAAACCAACGCCCGACCTCGTTCCTTCCCTCCCGCTCCCATTCCCTTTTGCCCGACACAATGCCCACACGAGCGTCGCGGAACCGCCGCTCGGCGATGACCCTTCCCTCCCGCCTAGCACGAGCCCTCTCATCATCACCGTTAATTCTCATTCATGGGCTTTTGTCAGGGATAATTAATTCTTTCATTCACTGTTTTAGTATTTCAGCTTTTTTTATGTGTGAATTTTCAGAGAATAATTTTTTTGGTTCAACCTGTGCTAGGAAACTGGGTGGGTCAGCAATTAATAAACAATAAGATGTTTGATGGTTGTTCTTACGACCTTAAGAAAAGTTTAAAAAAAACAAATCATTGCTGGTAAGTTGTGAAGGGTTACGAGGAAGCTACGCTAGCCGGAAAACAAAATTTTTGACCTCATAAACCAGGAACTACTGCTAGTTATAGATCACGGGATTACCACTAGACGCGCAGGTGCAGCGAAAAGCGTCTCGGTGTAGACGTGCGCGTCGCAGCGATGCCGTGTAGATGTTCACGTCCGACCTTCACGTCTCCACGTGCGGTTCGTCCTTGTGCTCCAGATGCAGCACCTCCGAGGTATCCCACATGTACAGGGAGGAAATGTCACGCCCCAGACTGCTAGGTCTGCGAGGAGCAAAACGCGCGGGGTGGGGTGAGCGACGGCTGTCTCTTGACGTCCAGGTCAAAACCCTGGTCGCCCCACCCCTCTATTTATAGGCGTCCTTAATGAGCCCACCGACCTGGAGGCCCATTAGCAAACCCTAATCCCGGTCTGACTCGAGTACAACTCGAATTAGGCTTCCAGCCCCTTAAGCGTGCGACCCTATGGGTTCATGCACACATAGACACGACCCGAGTACTCCTACTCGCCCGATAGTTGACAGCGGCCTCTAGCAAGACGTGTCAACTCCTATGTATACGCAAAGATCATATCTGACGAACCACCACGATCACATATACGTAATTCCCTTGCCACACAATATTTGGTCCAACTCATAGGTTAACACTTAAACAAAGAACGGCCATGCATTTTATGATCCAATCATTTGAGTGGTCCAGTGATATATCTCTCTCATGGAGAGGGGCAAATCTCATCTTGACCGTCTATGTCTCACAGCATACTTCTTGACAAACCCGAAGACTATCTTTATAACTACCCTGTTGTTAGAGTAGCGTTTGATAGTCCCTAAGTAAGTCGATTCATATCTTGAGTACATACCACAATCTCAGGTCTAAGGACATAACGTACATGATGTGTAAAGAGATAATAAGAACATCTCATGCTGGGTCAGTCCAGCCCCATGTCATACATGTGCCCACATTATTAGTTTGACATCTCCATGCCTATGACTTGTGAAACATAGTCATCAACTAATACATGTGCTGATCTAATATTCATGTGTGTCCTCACATGAACTCCGATCAGGGACAACTATCGAATAACCATACAAGTAAAAGAGTCTCACAGACAATTCACATAATTGTCAATCAATACAAGTTGCCTTTAATGGATATTCAATGAACATATAATAAATCATGGATACAATAGAAATACCATCATCTCTATGATTACCTCTAGGGCATATTTCCAACAGTCTCCCACTTGCACTAGAATTAATCTTTTAGGTATCTAATACCCATAGAGCTCACGTGCGCCTATGCTTAGGCTATGGAGAGCCTTTTTCAAAGGATCTGCTATATTCAAATCCGTATGTATTTTGCACATCTTAATCTCATCTCTTCCAATGAACTCTCGAATGAGGTGAATTTCCGCAGTACATGTTTGTTCTTTTGGTGATTCCTTGGCTCCTTAGTCTGCGCGATCGCCCCATTGCTATCACAATATAGAGACAATGGGCTAGACGCATTTGGAAACACACCAAGATCAATGAGGAACCCCCTCATCCAAACCTTCCTTTGCAGATCCACTAGCTGCAATGTACTCGGCTTCTGCTGTAGAATCAGACACAGTCTCCTGCTTGGAACTTTTCCAACTGACTGCACCACCATTTATTGTGAACACAAAACCTGATTGAGATTGTGAATCATCTGTGTCGGTTTGAAAGCTAGCATCGGTGTAACCATTTACAACGAGCTCCTCCTCACCTCCATAGATTAGGAACACATCTTAGTCCTTCTCAAGTACTTAAGCATGTTTTTAACAAGTGTCCAGTGACTCTCACCTGGATTAGCTTGATATCTGCTCGCAACACTTAGAGCATATGAGACATCCGGGCGTGTACATATCATGGCATACATGATGGAACCAATAGCCGAAGCATATGGAACCTTACTCATGCGCTCTCGCTCATCAGATGTCGAAGGACACTGTTTCTCGCTAAGCGCATGCCATGTGACATAGGCAAGAACCCTTTCTTGACTGTTCCATGTTGAACCGCTTCAACACCTTGTCAATGTATTTTCTTGGCTTAATCTATTATCCTCTTTGACCTATCTCTATAGATCTTAATGCCCAGAATATATGTTGCTTCTCCTAAATCCTTCATAGAAAAACTGTTATTCAGTGAAGTCTTTACGGTTTGCAACATCAGAATGTCATTCCCAATCAACAGTATGTCATTTACATACAAGATTAGAAACACAACAGCGCTCCCACTTTCCTTCTTGTAAACATAAGATTCTTCTTCACTTTGACGGAAGCCAAACCCTTGACCACCTCATCAAAAACGAATATTCCAACTCCGAGATGCTTGCTTTAATCCATAAATAGATTTCTTAAGCTTGCATATTTTTCCAGCATTGCTAGGATCAACAAAACCTTCGGGTTGTATCATATACACGTCCTCTTCCAAATTTCAATTTAGAAAGGCTGTTTTAACATCCATCTGCCATATCTCATAGTCATAATAGGCAGCAATTGCTAGAATGATCCGGATAGATTTAAGCATCGCTACCGGCGAGAAAGTCTCGTCGTAGTCAACTCCTTGAACTTGTCGAAAACCTTTTGTGACAAGTCGAGCTTTATAAACTTGGACGTTTCCATCCATATCCTTTTTCCTTTTATAGATCCCATTTGCACTCTATGGGTCTTACCCCATCAGGTGGGTCAACCAAGTTCCAAACTTGATTGGCTCCCATGGAATCTATCTCGGATCTCATGGCACTATGCCATTTCTCGGAATCAGGGTCCATCATTGCCTCGGCATAAGTTGTAGGTTTGTCATCGTCTAACAATAACACATCCCCACGCAACTCACGGATTCTTGCCGACCTTCGTGGTTGGGGCGGGTGTCTGTTGCCACAGGTAGCTCAACTTGTTCTGCTACATTAGCATCACTCGTGGAGTCAATCCCTGTTGGCTCATCCTGAACTTCTTCAAGATACACCTTCTGCCCTCTCTTGTCTCTTTTGAGAAACTTTTTCTCTAAGAAAACACCGTTTCGAGCAACAACACTTTGCCCTCTGAGCGGTTGTAGAAGTAATACCCTAAAGATTCCTTTGGGTATCCCACGAAAAAGCACTTGTCCGACTTGGGTGTTAGTTTATCTGATATAAGTCGTTTGACATAAACTTCACAACCCCAAATCTTTAGAAAAGACAACTGGGACTCTTACCAGTCCACATCTCATATGGTGTCTTAACTACGGACTTAGACGGTACCCTATTTAATGTGAAAGCGGCTGTTTCTAGAGCGTATCCCCAAAATGATAAAGGAAGGTCCGACTGACTCATCATAGACCGAACCATGTCTAACAGAGTTCGGTTACGTCGCTCGGACACGCCGTTTCTCTGAGGCGTTCCGGGTGGCGTAAGTTGTGGAACAATTCCGCAACTCTTAAGATGATTGCTAAACTCGTGGCTCAAATATTCGCCTCCACGATCTGATCGCAAGGCCTTAATTTTCTTGCCACGTTGATTCTCTACCTCATTCTGAAATTCTTTGAACTTTTCAAATGTTTCAGATTTATGCTTCATCAGATAGACATAGCCATATCTGCTAAAATCATCAGTGAAGGTTATGAAGTATTGGAATCCGCCTCTAGCTGTCGTACTCATTGGTCCGCATACATCAGTATGTACAAGTTCCAACAAGTCAGACGCCCTCTTAGGAAAACCTGTGAAAGGCGACTTGGTCATCTTGCCTAGCAAACAAGCCTCGCATGTCTCGTATGATTCAAATCAAACGAAGTTAGAAACCCATCTGCATGGAGCTTCTTCATGCGATTCTCACTTATATGACCCAGACGACAATGCCACATATAGGTAGGGCTTAACTCATTAAGCCGAGGCCTTTTAGCAGTAATATTACAGATAGACGTAGGTGCATCATCAAGATTTAAAATAAACAACCCATTCACAATGGATGCAAACCACAAACATATCATTCTTAGAGATTACACAACCATGTTAAGTAAATGGTGGATTGCTAGGTGCCATTGATCTACAACAAAAGTAAATGCAAAATACTAAGACAATGTATCCAAGACAGAGTAAATGATATTAAATCATTAATATAAATCTACTCCCACTGAGATCAATATCCCTCTATTGAATCTCAATGATTCAAGACCCAAACTAACAAGTCTACTAGAGCTTTAGCATCGCCGCTAGTGGACATGGTAGATCGGTAAGCAACTCTTTGCTAATCATATCACATATGACTCTTGTTGTTGGCCAACATCTCTATGTGTGCTCAACTCCTTATGCTTCAAGGTCCCTAACCGTTAGGATGACCTTGTTCAAGCAACCAACCCTTCTGTAGTAAGTATCCGATACGAACCTGCCTAGTCAGGAAAATCAGTGATACCCTAATTTCATAGGCGCACCACCGATTGTACAAGACATATGACAGTGCAAGGTTTGGGGAAGCATATGACTTGAACATTACTGAGGGATCGTTCTACACTTTCACTACCGCATGTAGACAATAACATGAATCATACGTGAAAGTAACATAATAAGAGAATAGCATCAACACATATATGACTTGGTATAGCCCAATGTTTCTTTGGAGATCACCATCCCCGCCAATCTGTTCACCATGATGATCTCCATCTACATGGTACATGCACGCCATCCTCCAACGATGAATCCACCGACTAGCAACAACACGCGTAATTAATAAAGTAATTACATAGTCGCGTGTAGGATCATCATAATTTTGGCACGCAGGCCATTACATCAAATGGACAATATATATGTGGCTCCAGCCATATTGTCATAATCACGACATACAAGTCATGAAAAATTACATACATGCATCTCATACACATACGGGCTATACCAGTCATCATCCCTGCAAAACAGAGTTAAACGTTCCCGACGTCTAATCTTGAATCACAGAAAACATAATTTTCCCAGCCTTTTTTCGCAAATCTAATTTGACGAAACCGGCAAGCGCCGGTGCAAAACGGATGTAAAATTTTCTGTAGATCGATTTTTTTTAAAGATCATCTCAATCTGAGGTCGTATGCAAAAGTTACGGCCGTTTTACCGAACAACGCTCTTTTGCAGATGCCGCGGTACATCTCATGCACCCGGCTCTTGACCTAGATTCGATTCAATCAATCTAATTGATCTCCATCTTGCCATGATTGGATTTACACGTATCAATTAACTCCGATGGTGGAATTCCGACCGGTAGGAGTAGATCGTTACATGACCAATACAGCAAGATCACGAATCAAGATCAGAAACTGATCTACAACCGTGCATATCTCTATATGCACACAACCGAATCCATAACGAGGCAGTAACGGCTCCGATACCACTGAAGGGTTACGAGGAAGCTACGCTAGCCGGAAAACAAATTTTTGACCTCATAAACCAGGAACTACTGCTAGTTATAGATCACGGGATTACCACTAGACGCGCAGGTGCAGCGGAAAGCGTCTCGGTGTAGACGTGCGCGTCGCAGCGATGCCGTGTAGATGTTCACGTCCGACCTTCACGTCTCCACATGTGGTTCGTCCTTGTGCTCCAGATGCAGCACCTCCGAGGTATCCCACACGTACAGGAGGAAGCGTCACGCCTCCAGACTGCTAGGTCTGCGAGGAGCAAAGGCGCGGGCGTGGGGTGGGCGACGACTGTCTCTTGACGTCCAGGTCAAAACCCTGGTCGCCCCACCCCTCTATTTATAGGCGTCCCTAATGAGCCCACCGACCTGGAGGCCCATTAGCAACCCTAATCCCGGTCTGACTCGAGTCCAACTCGAATCAGGCTTCCAGCCCCTTAAGCGTGCGACCCTATGGGTTCACGCACACATAGACACGGCCCGAGTACTCCTACTCGCCCGATAGTTGACAGCGGCCTCTAGCAAGACGTGTCAACTCCTATGTATACACAAAGATCATATCTGACGAACCACCACGATCACATATACGTAATTCCCTTGCCACACAATATTTGGTCCAACTCATAGGTTAACACTTAACCTAAGCACGGCCATGCATTTTATGATCCAATCATTTGAGTGGTCCAGTGATATCTCTCTCTCATGGAGAGGGGCAAATTCCATCTTGACCGTCTATGTCTCATAGCATACTTCCTGACAACCCGAAGACTATCTTTATAACTACCCTGTTACGAAGTAGCGTTTGATAGTCCCTAAGTAAGCCGATTCATATCTTGAGTACATACCACAATCTCAGGTCTAAGGACATAACATATATGATGTGTAAAGAGATAATAAGAACATCTCATGCTGGGTCAGTCCAGCCCCATGTTATACATGTGCCCACATTATTAGTTTG
The DNA here is from genome assembly GCA_009763385.1 of Coix lacryma-jobi var. lacryma-jobi. Classification (NCBI taxonomy): domain Eukaryota; kingdom Viridiplantae; phylum Streptophyta; class Magnoliopsida; order Poales; family Poaceae; genus Coix; species Coix lacryma-jobi. The sequence continues at coordinate 2,385,109 of CM019824.1, read as the reverse complement.
ACATCTCCATGCCTATGACTTATGAAACATAGTCATCAACTAATACATGTGCTGATCTAATATTCATGTGTGTCCTCACATGAACTCCGATCAGGGACAACTATCGAATAACCATACAAGTAAAAGAGTCTCACAGACAATTCACATAATTGTCAATCAATACAAGTTGTCTTTAATGGATATTCAATGAACATATAATAAATCATGGATACAATAGAATATCATCATGTCTATGATTACCTCTAGGGCATATTTCCAACAAGTTGTAAGTGAAATGTTTGTGTTGTCTGCTGAAACTTGATTCACCAGTTAATTTCCAAGGTAGTTCTCTAGGTAGATCCTATTGTAGAATTCAGACAATTACTTTTACTTTTTTTCAGGAAATGGTATTTTACCATGTCGCATGCTTCAGCTTTATATGAGTTTTTTCACATGGTCTATGACCATGTGGCATGTTTCTGACATAGATGAGTTGTTCACATGTTATATAATGATTGCCTATAGACAATTTCCACTTGGTATTTGAATTTGCCAATCAGTTAATGTAAACATAGCCTTAAACATGATATCCTGTACTAAAGCGGCAGAAGATATATATACACTTTACTGCCATACTAGACCTCCCTCTGTCACGGACTGCTACGGAGAATGAATATATTACTTTTTGCCATGCTGCCGTCCCCACCCCTCCCTGGACTGGCACTCAGCGTGCTCTCCATGAACTTGCTGCTTTTGTTTGTTCTGCAGCCACCAAAAAGGCAAACAGGATGGATGAGTAGCAGCAGCAAAAATCCAGAAGACCAACAAAATCAGAAAAAAACAGAAGTTTTTTGCCTACCTTGTTCTTGTTCTGCAGAGCTGTTTCCTCCTTCCTTGATTCCTTCTACACACCATTCCGCTTGTATCTTAGCTGCAGATGTAGACCAGGTGGTTGGCAGTAGTGATCATCGAAGGGGAAGAAGACTTGGTGCGGTGAAGCCTAGTCGACGGGGAAGTAGCTCCAGTGCGGCGGCGACCCACAATCCGACGGTCTCTAGGGTTAGGTTGGGACGAGATTGCGGTGGATGGGCCGAGATAGAAGCTGTTGGCAATTGGATGGAGGGCGATGGCGGCGACAGCGCAACTCACGGGAGAGGAAGCAGCTCATCAATGGCGGAAGTGTCCCGACGGCAGCGGCTAGGGTTGGAGAAATGGGGAGGGGGAGAGAGGACGAGAGGGGGAGGAGAGGAGTGGCGGAGGGGTGGACAAGTTAGTGGGTCAAGTGGATAAATAAATGTGTATTTTAGCGGTAATTTTTTTTCAGGAGCGAATTGTTTTGGCGCGCCCCGAAAGGTTGCGGTCGCCTATTCTTGACGATGTGGGATCTAATATGTTTAAGTAAATTTGCGCTCTGGATACTAACGAAGTTTCTTGAATAGAGCAATGGAAAGGCTCCTAGGGTTTGAGCCCGAGCTCCTGGGTTCGAGACAATGTATCCTTATCACAATGAATACATGCATAATACCCCTTTTGTTGTTCGCCCTAATAGCGTGCTCAATGCTGGAAAATCATGTATACACCACAACACGGCAGCACGAAGGTCAAACTTTCGACCAGTACATGCATCCAAGGTACTGACACTCTTCCATAGTTCAAGCAGTTCTTCAATAAGGGGCTCAAGGAACAATCAAAATCCTTTCCTGGAGATTTTGCACCTGGGATGAGTAAAGACATAAAGCAGTTTTGCTTGATTCACACATTCCATGGTGCGAGATTCAGCGGAGTCAGAAGCACACTGGCCACATATTGTACTGGGTACTCATGTTGCCAAATGGATTGAATCCATCAGTAGCTAAGGTAAGCCTTAGGTTCCTCGGATCAGCTGCAAATGTCGATTCCCTCCTGTCAAACTCCTTCCATGCTTCCCCATCAGCCGGATGGCTCATTACTTGTACATTGTCGACTGGTCTCCTCGTTTTCTTGTGTCATTGTGTTTCCTCAGAAGTTTTCTTTGAAGCAAAAAATTCTTTTCAACCTTGGCAAAAGAGGAAAATGCCTCAATACCTTGTGTGGAACCTGCTTGGTCTGGGTTTCATCTTGCCATCTAGACGTCTTGCACACTGGGCACACATTGTCTTTTTCATATTTCTTCCGAAACAGCACACAATTATTCTTGCACACATGGATGTTATTGAATGCAAGCCCCAGTTCTCCAAGATATTTCTTGGCCTCAACATATGATTTTGGCAGCTCACTCTGAGGGAATCTAGATGACAACAACTTCATCATTGTGGAAAATGCTCTATTGTCGATTCAATAACGAGACTTGATAGACAACATCCTCACCAGAAAAGAGAACTTTGAATGGCTAGATCCCGGGCTAAGTGACTTTTTCACATCTTCAAGAACTCTTGCAAACCTTGGTTGTTCCCTATCAGCCTCTGCCGCAGCATACAAATCCCCTATCAACTCCGGTACTCCGTGATCCTCGTCATAATCATCATCGGGCACATCCACATGTATCCCAAAGTCATGATCACTCCCTTCAACCTCCTGCTCCACATTCTCAACTACTGCAGCATCTGTCGACTCCCCATGGTGAATCCACCTGATGTAGGTAGCTGATATTCCATAAATGTGTATACAGTCACTTACATCATCCTGAGGCTGCATACTTTGATTAAGACATTTGTGGCACGGACAAAGTATGTGGTTGTCTTCGGGGCAACTTTCGCTAACAAATGTCATGAACTCTTCAACTCCTTTCGTATATGCAGTTATGAATTGTGTCCCCATAAATCTAGCTTCTATCCATCTGTTTTGACAATATAATTTGTACAAAAATTAATAAACAAATTAGAGTTAATTCAATAAAATTCAAAAACACATGAAACATGCATATATGTAAAAACATAAAAGAACAACTTAGAGTAAATACAATAAAATTCAAAAACACATGCATGTGTCTGATACGTAAAAAATATAAACAAATTACAATTCATTTAACATTTTTCAAAAATATATCAAACACATGCATATATGTAAAAAAATATATACACCAAATTACAGTAAATTCAATAACGATCAAAAACATATCAAACACATGCATATATGTAAAAAAATCAAACCTTGTACTCTGGCCGCGCTACTCGTGCCGCTGCTGCTCAGTCCACGCGCAACGCCGCTACACAACACTACTCTGCTCGCACGTTCGGCACTGCTAGCGGGCCACGTGCTGCTCTGCACGCCCCATGCTCGCCAGTGTTGTTGTTCAATCCCACACGCGCGCCGACGGTGCCCAACGCCACCGCTCATGCGGAACGCCGTTGCTCAATCGCACGTGGAACGCCGCTGCCCGCCCGGCCCGATGCTCACCTTGGCCGTCGGCGCTTCTCTGACGGCGACCAAGCCGCCGAGGACGCCTCCAGTCGGGTCGACCGCGCGAGGGTGGGACATCCACGCGACCATGGGTACATGGCCCCTAAGTATGATCAATTCAATTCAATATTCAATTATCGTATTCTAAGTGAACAAATAAAAAACATGACCAACTAACCACGAACGGTTGGTAGGTCTAGTGGTACCGCACCTGTCTCCCAAACAGCAGGTTGCGGTTTCGACGCTCCCTTGGAGCAAATTTTTTGTCGAATAAAAAATCGAAGGGAAGTCTCTTGTGACCGCTTGGGACCCGTATGGCCACTCATCGAGGTGGGACGACGCCGCCACATCACCGGGGCGGGACCACGCCACCACGTCATGCAAGCGGGACCCGCTGGTGGACCCGCATGGCCATGTCAAAGAGGCTGGGACCCGCTGGTGGGACCGCGCCGCCACGTCATCGAGGTGGGACCCGCTAGTGGGACCATGACGCCAAGTACTCGAGGTGTTAAACGAACAACACAATCAATGATGATTTAAATTTGTTCTTTTATGACGATACCATTATTTTGTCGTGCCAAAGTTGTGTCACTTGTAACCTATGATGAAGGTATACATTTCATCATAGAAAGCTCACATTCTGTGACGAAAAACGTAAACGTCGTGAGTCAATCGTCATAGATGAACACATTTCTAGTAGTGATGTTTGGCGGACTATATATATATATAATTGGTCAAACTTTAGATACTATAACAAAGAATGCATCGAGAATTGTATTTTTTGGATAGAGTCATTGTATGGAAAAATAATGTTGTTCACATATTTATTAGTCGTAAATTGTTGTTTCTTAAATCTTGTGTTTCTTATATCTATATCTATATATATTGTTTACATCAGTTTTGGATCAAGGGGAAATTTTCATTTTGTGAACACAAGCGGTGATTTATTAAGGAGAATTGGCCAAAATAAAGAAAAACTTATTTGAGTCAAGACACGACCAGGAAATTCGCATGAATCAGACTCGATGGGCTTGGAAGACGTGTCAGGCTCGGCCAAGGAAGTTGAAGTCTGGATCGTCTTTTATTTATTTTATAATGTATCCTAGTCGTATTAGAACAGAGTCTGTCAGGTTATAATAGTTAGAAACACGATTTTATAACAATCAAACAATACTTCGGCCACCGGCCAAAACCCTAGGAGTAGGAGTAAGGTAGAACGCGCGGAACCTTCAATCAGGCGGGACTGCATCGGCTAGACCGACCTCCGGTTTGTTTGTAAGTATCACCAATGACTCATGTTACTGTTTAATAAGGCTATTTTTGGCATCGACCAAACTCTTGTTTATGCTATGACATGGTTAGTTATCGGTTTAAGCTCGTCTCTTGTAATACTATCTTGACTTCGATCAATCTCTTACTTTGTTAGTCGATCTTGACTAGTTATCAGCTCTATTAGCTTTGGCAGTCTAATAGATTCACTAAGTTATCGATAATGTTCATGCTTTTAGATGTTTTCTTTTCGTTTCAACAATATCCTGTCCAATCAAGATTGACAAACTAGCTTAAACTTAAAAGCTATTTAGTTTCGGTTATCCAAAGTCTTTCCACGTTTACATCAAAGGAAATAGCCGATCTAAACCTTTTATCGACTAATTTGTCAATCTTGATTGTTACATGTTGTGCGTTCGAGATATCCATTCAAACTATGGTTTAATCTAAGAGTGAGTAGATTTGGTTTAATATACTTATTATGGTTGTATTTCCGAACCCCACTGATATGCATGTTAGAGTAAGTTACTTAATCCTAGGTTAAATGATAGTTCTGACAGATAGATCTTGTTCGTGCTTCATGGACCCTGTATTGGCTAAATAGTCGATTCAGTCACGCTTTCTTCATAATGTACACGTCTAAGCGGTTAAAACTAGTAGATCTGTTAGTCATGTCGGACGTAATCTAACTTGGTCATCATTATGGCTGCATGGAGACACCCCACTGTTGATGTTCAAGTTATTTTGTTGACCTATTTGTTATTAGGATTAAGTCCAATTTTGGCCCCTCAACTCTTGTCTGTGTCTAATTTAACACTCAACTACAAAACCGTCTAATTTTGGTACCCCAACTATTAAAACCATTCAATTTGACACCTAACACATTTTGAGTGGTTTTCAGATTGCTTTGGGGGTCAAAATTGAACGGTTTGATAGTTGAGGTGTCAAACTTAGACAAAAACCAGAGTTGTGAGATAAAAATGAAATTAATCAAGTAATTTAGTTTTTAGATATTTATGAATATATATATTTAAATTTACTCATTGATAAATATTTAGATGATAGATTTACTTTGATTTGACTAATTTCTCCATCTGCGTTCATTCGAATAAAATAAATTGAAAAAATACGAGAACTTCAAACAAACTCGTTTGAACAATTCGTTTGTTTGAAGTTTTCGTATTTCTTTTCAAACAAAATCTGAGTTCATTTGAATAAATTGAAGTCTGTTTGAAGTTCTCATATTTCTTTTCAAACAAAATCTGAGTTCATTCGAATAAATTGAAGTTCTCATATTTTTTTTCCAATTTATTCAAATGAACTCAGATGGAGAAATTAGTCAAATCAAAGTAAATTTATCATCTAAATATTTATCAATGAGTAAATTTAAATATATTTTTTTCATAAATATCTAAAAAACTAAATACTTGATTATGTTTATTTTTATCTCACAACTCTTGTTTTTTATATAAGTTTGACACCTCAACTATCAAAATCGTTTAATTTGACCCCCAATTAATATGAAAACCACTCAAAACTGTGTTAGGGGTCAAACTTGAATGGTTTAATAGTTGGGTACTAAAATAGACGGTTTTGGAGTGTGGGTTAAAATTAGACACAGACAATTGTTGAGGGCCAAAACTGGACTCAATCCTTGTTTATGGCTGCATGGAGACACCCCACTGTTAACAAATAGAATTGCCGATACGACTAGCCGATCTATTGGGTTTACGTTGTTTGATGTGTACATTGATCTTATTTTCTTCATTTTCTAAGCTAATCGGCTGTTCTTTTTCTAATATTTTCTTCATATTCTTAATAGCTGTTTTGCTTCAAATAATGTCAATATTTTTAATCTTTTCTTGGGAGTTGACTCTGTAGTCAAAATTCTATGATAATGGCTATATCAGAGCCGCATGATTTGAAACTGTTCGACAGGTTCCACGATTTGACATCTTTTTTCTCCTTGTCAACTGTACGTCAAGTTGGCTGTCACGTCCTGAGGTCGTTCTCATCAAGAGTCGACACTACTACCTTTGAAGGTCCAGGAGGTCAGGACCTTGCTTTCATACGGCTTCTAAGGACCGTGGTCAAGTGTGTTGGCGCTCAAAGATACGCGTCACCAACCGTGTGTGTCGTGGTAAAGAACCGCGTGAGGGGAAAACGCAACAGCGAATAGCCCTGCCGCCGCCGCCTCCTCCGTAGCCGCCGCCGCCGCCGCCACCGCCTGACCCCCGTCCCCTCGCCTCCGGCCTCCTGCCGATGGAGAGGGGGAACGGGGGTCATCATTTTTAGTCGATCTACTGTTTCGTAGAGTGAGTCGAGTCCACCTAGGTTTAGGGTTTGCTCGTCGTCGATGTTTGGCGGCGGAGTTAGGTTTTGCCGGAGGAGTGTGTCTCCTTTGCGGCTTGTTTTTCCTGGCGACGCCGGCGATGCGGAAGCGGCAGCGGCGCAGCGGAATAATTTCTTCCAGCCTCTTCCGTTCTCGATGGTGATCTACTCCGACGCCAACGGAGAGGCTGGGGAGACCTGTCCAGGAGTCGAGGGTCGGTGCATCGTTTTCTTCTTCAGGTGATGATGGTGTTGACCCTGTTAATCTCGAGAAGATGTTCTTTGATGGAAATCTGAGCTTTGCTTGGGTTGCCAGCGATGGAATCGAAGGATGCGTCGTGGGTACGGGAGTTGGCCGATGCGCCTGGGAGGCAGTGTCGGCTGATTCGCCCAGAAGTAAGTCCTCCTCTGCGGCCTCCACCTTGTGGAGTTTGGCTCTGGTACCCGACGACGATTGGGAAGCGGCTTCGATGGCGGTGATGAACGGATCTCTGAAGGCTTCTGAAAGGACCGTGACGCCTAAGAGGGGGGGTGAATTAGGCAACTTAAAACTTCTACTCTAAACTATGCCTCTACTTTTCACCTAAACAAAACCTATGCAAGAAAGTAAACTATTATAGTGCAACTAAGGTTTTGCTAAGTGTGTTTGCTATCTTTGCCGCAAAAAGGAGTTATGCTACCAAGTTTCCAAACCTATCAACTAGCAAAAGTAAGCTAGAAAAGGTAGAGCACGTAAACAAGGTAGCAAGGTAATGCAGAAGCTAAAAAGTGTGATAGAGATGCAAACTCCCATCGACGACTCCGGTATTTTTACCGAGGTATCGAGAAGCGCGCAAGCTTCCCCCTAGTCCTCGTTGGAGCCCCTCGCAAGGAATCCCTCGCAAGGGCCAAGCTCCCGGTCAGGTGACTCCGTGGATAGCTCCGGGCCTTCCCCACACGCAAAGTGGGTCTCCGGTTAATCCACTCGTGGCAAAGCCTCTCCCGGATGCTCCCCGCCGTCTTCACTATCAAGTTTCCGGCCGAAGCGCCGCGGGCCTTGTTCCCTTCGGTACACGGAGGCGGCCACACCACAAACTCGGTTGGTGTGATCTCGCAAGACTACAACCCCGCCGATGTACAACCACGGTGCGCGCAAGCACCGGTAGATGAGAGGTTTTCAACCTCACTAAACACTAGGCCTAACACCTAGAGCAAGCACAAAGCGGTGGTCTAACTAGCTTAAGCACTTCGCAAAGCACCTCTACTAATCACCTAGTATATCACTTAAGCACTTTGGTGGCTAGAGCAACTAAATATGTGTCTATACACTTGGTTCCATTCTTGTGCCTTGGACTTTGCTTGATCTTGAGGGTCTTCTACTGAGCTTCTAATGTCTTGCTTGAGGTGTTGATCATTGGATCACCACGTAGCCTTTGTCCAAGTCACATTTGCACCCTATTGGACTACAAAACAAACACTTGCAAACGCATTAGTCCAATTTGGTTATGTTGTTCATCAAACACCAAAATCCGAAGTTAAATGGTCCGAGATCCATTTTCCTTACAATCTCCCCCTTTTGGTGATTGATGACAACACGACCAAAATAAGCAAATAAAAGATACAAAATTTAAAATGCAATCTACTTGCTAGGATGCAATGCAAGGCAAAGGCAAGAACATATGATGTTTAACATATACCAAAATGAAACATATTTATTCTAACATATCTTGCCCTGCTATAGAGTCCCTTTGTGACTTTATGGATAAGACTCCCCCTAACTCCATAAATCACTTCCTCCCTTTTTGAACCATTCCCATGAAAATAACCATAGAAATTTTGAAGATTTGATTTGGTTATTTTGTTTATTTTAGTTTGGGCTTGATTTTGGTCCCTAGACATTTCTCCCCCTTTGGAATCAAACACCAAAAAGGAAGACATTAAAGCTCAAGAGAGGACACATTATATAACTAAAACTCCCCCTAAGTATATGCATATATATGATGTAAGGCAAAAGCATATGCATAACCGACAAATTAAAGTACAAAGGAGTTTAATATATAATGTGTGGAGAAAGCATATAAGAATATCAAATGGAAATCAACATAATGATATCGGTTAGGAATACCACATGTAGATATCAATTGGATTATCACCATACTTGATGCTTGTCTCCGAGAACTCCATTTTCCTTGCAATGAGACTACTACACACATGATAATCTTGAAAGAAGTGTTAGTCTCAAAGCTTCCAAATTGTAGAATAAACTCCCCCTAAAAGTATGCATACAAGTTGAAATATGGTAATCGGGGTAGCTTATCTATAATTTGGACTTTGGCACATATAGGATAAATACAAAGTAAAAGAAGCTATGTGCCTTGCTTCTAACCAATTAAATCCATGTAGAATTGCTCTAAGAATATGAGAGATACCGAGCAAAACTACCATATGATAAGCCTAATTTGCATGACAAAAGATATGAATATACCAATGCAAACATAGGCAATGAAGGAACTAGATGCTAAAAGTAATTGCAAGAAATTATACCAAGTGAAAGTAATTGCAAGAATTTAAATCTAGTTACCTATCATGGGAGGGGAACTTGGGTCCATAGTACCTACTAACATACTTGGCAATGACATGATCCAATGTGATGCACCCCATGATATGCACCAAACACTTTGCCAAGTCTCCAAATTCCCCGTAGCCAATTTGGCTACTCACTTCCCTTTCGGGACCCAAACCTTTTTGATGCTCTTCATGGTTGAGATAATGTCCTTAGGCACCCAAATGCGTTTGGCCCCATTGTTGGCTTGCTTGTTCACCTTGATGGCCACTACCTTGTCATTCTTCTTCTTCTTCAAAAGGTAGGGTGTGGTGGCCTTCTTGTTCACCTTGTTGGTGTAGGTGTTGGAGAGCTTGCTTGTTTGCTTTTTGTTTTTCTCTTTCTTCTTTTCTCCCCATGCTTTACCTTGCACTCATAGGACTTGTGGCCTTCCTTGTGGCAAAGGTAACAAACCATGGTTTGCTCCTCATCAAGCTTCTTCACTCCCTTGTTGGTGTTATCTTGATGAGTTTGGGTTTGCTTCCCTTTGCCTTTTGCTTGGGTCAAGTCCTTGGTGAGGCGAGCCACTTCTTGCTTTAGTAGCTCATTCTCCATTGCAAACTTCTTGTGTACATGTTTCTACAATGATATTCTCAACACAAGCTTGTTTGCACATGGGTGAGTCTAAATCAAGTAAATCAATGCAAGAAGTAGAGGCATCCTTTTTAGGCATATCAAAGATTGATTTCTCAATTTTAGGTGCCTCGGTGGGGTTTGCTCCGATGGTTTCAAGATTAGCAACTTTGTTGGTTAGCTCATCACAATGCTTGCACATAATTTCCATTTTAGCAAGCAAACTTTTGTAAGCATCTTGTGTGCTAGCTAACTTTGCTTTTAGTTTTTCATTTTTCTTAGCAAGTTGCTCATCACTACTTGTGCTATCATATGTGCTTATAGTAGCCTCAAGTTTCTCAATTTTATTAGATAGCTCAACATTTAAGTTTGAAAAGGTTTCATATTGATCAAGCATGGCATTATAAGCTTGTTGAGAACTATCTAATTTTTCTTTTAAAGTATTTATTTTCTTTTGTTGGCTAGTGCAAGCCTTACATATTTGAGATTATCTTGCACAAGTTGATTGTAAGAAGGTAGCTCATCATCACTATCACTATCTCTATTACTATCACTAGAGATAGGGCTTGTGTTACCTCATGCCATAAGGCACAAACGTGAGGAGCTTGATGATGAGTGCTTGCGGCCATGCCTCTTGTGACGGGCTTCATCATCACTTGATGAATCATCCATGTTTGATTGATGGTGGTGAGAGCTTTGGCCTTGCATCCCTTTTTTTCTTGTCGTTGGGTGTGGGCTTTTGTTTTGGACAATCTTCCACAAAGTGCCCTTTCTTGCCACATCTATAGCATCCCTTTTTTCTTTGCTCTCTTCTTTGATTGGTGAAGAGGCAATCTTCTATGGTGATGGGCACACCCTTGACATTGAGCTTGCGGATCATCCTCTTTACTCCTTTCATGAGCTTGATTGTTTCTTCTTCATCTAAGGAGGAGTCGGATGAGGTGGAGGCTTGATCATCATCACTTGATTTTCATCTTCATCATCCTCTTCTTCACTTGAGGAGCTTGAGCTTGTCTCAACTTGCTTTTTTTCCTTCATCTTTTTGTGCTCACATGTGAGAGCAATGTCTTTGCTTGATGAAGTGGCTTCTTCTTGACCCATCCTGCGTGAAATCTCAAATGCTACCAATTTGCCAATGACAATGGCCGGGGTCATGGTGCTCAAGTCCTCCATGTTGTGGAGGATGGTGATGATGGTTGCATATTTGTTCTTTGGAAGCACGGAGATGATCTTCCTCACAATATTTGCATCACCTAGCTTTGTAATTCCTATAGAATGAAGCTCATTGATAATTAGATTCAACCGAGAATACATATCACGAACAAGCTCATTATCATTCATTTTAAAGGAATCATAGCTGTTTTTGTTAGGTGATGTTTTTGCTCACGTACATTACTTGTACCATCATGGAGCTCATGAAGCTTTAACAAATTTCATGAGATGTTTGCAAAGTAAAAACTTGGTTAAAGACATCCATGCTTATAGATTCAAACAAGCAATTTTTAGCTCTAGCATTAAGATGAATTTCTTTTTCATCACCCGCGGTAGGCTTCTCGGGATTCTTAATGGGTTTCATCCCATCGCGGGTGACTCTCAAACACCTAGATCAACGGCTTCTAAAAAGCAAGCCATCCTAGCACTATAGTAAGGGAAGTTAGTGCCGTCAAAGTGTGGAGGCCTAGAGGTATCCATCCCAACCTCTCTTAGGGGCGTCGGCTCGAAGGCGATTAAGCCAAGAGTTCACAAGAGAGCCAACCTCGCTCTGATACCAATTGAAAGGACCGTGACGCCTAAGAGGGGGGTGAATTAGGCAACTTAAAACTTCTACTCTAAACTATGGCCTCTAATTTTCACCTAAACAAAACCTATGCAAGAAAGTAAACTATCTATAGTGCAACTAAGGTTTTGCTAAGTGTGTTTGCTATCTCTACCGCAAAAAGGAGTTATGCTACCTAGTTTCCAAACCTATCAACTAGCAAGAGTAAGCTAGAAAAGGTAGAGCACGTAAACAAGGTAGCAAGGTAATGCGGAAGCTAAAGAGTGTGATAGAGATGCAAAACTCCCGTCGACGACTCCGGTATTTTTACCGAGGTATCGAGAAGCGCGCAAGCTCCCCCTAGTCCTCGTTGGAGCCCCTCGCAAGGGCCAAGCTCCCGGTCAGGTGACTCCGTGGATAGCTCCGGGCCTTCCCACACGCAAGTGGGTCTCCGGTTAAGCCACTCGTGGCAAAGCCTCTCCCGGATGCTCCCCGCCGTCTTCACTATCAAGTTTCCGGGCAAAGCGCCGCGGGCCTTGTTCCCTTCGGTACACGGAGGCGGCACCACAAACTCGGTTGGTGTGATCTCGCAAGACTACAAACCCCGCCGATGTACAACCACGGTGCGCGCAAGCACCGGTAGATGAGAGGTTTTCAACCTCACTAAACACTAGGCCTAACACCTAGAGCAAGCGCAAAGCGGTGGTTTAACTAGCTTAAGCACTTCGCAAAGCACCTCTACTAATCACCTAGTATATCACTTAAGCACTTTGGTGGCTAGAGCAACTAAATATGTGTCTATACACTTGGTACACTCCCTTGAGCTCCAACCTTTAGTATATCACTAAGCACTTAAGCTTTGGTGGCTAGAGCAACTAAATATGTGTCTATACACTTGGTACACTCCCTTGAGCTCCCGGCCATGGGGGTATTTATAGAGCCCCAACCAAATAGAGCCGTTGGGCAAAGAGATGGGCTTCACAGCGTGGCATCGGACGCTCGAGTCGCGACCATTGGACGCGTCCGATGCTCCATCAACGGCTAGATGCCGACCTGGCACTGTGCCGCAACGGCTAGTCAGCGTCCGATGCCTTATCACCGGACGCGTCCGATGCCACCAGAGCCTTTCTGGAACCTTTCTGTACAGTCATCGGACGCAGGGCCCTGTAGCGTCCGATGCTGCCGGTGCATCCGATGTTCGCTGTGCAGCTGCACAGTGTCACAGTCGCGTCCAATGCCTTCGGTCTTCAGCGTCCGATGCTCCTGCTGGCGCTGTCACGAGCTAGGGTTTTCCACCGGACGCGTCCGATGCTTTTGAGCAGCGTCCGATGCAGCGTTCGATGCACCTTTTTGCTTCGTTTCTTCGCGATTTCTTGCGCCGTCTTGGTTCCATTCTTGTGCCTTGGACTTTGCTTGATCTTGAGGGTCTTCTACTGAGCTTCTAATGTCTTGCTTGAGGTGTTGATCATTGGATCACCACGTAGCATTTGTCCAAGTCACATTTGCACCCTATTGGACTACAAAACAAACACTTGCAAACGCATTAGTCCAATTTGGTTATGTTGTTCATCAAACACCAAAATCCGAAGTTAAATGGTCCGAGGTCCATTTTCCTTACAGCTTCGAGGAAGACGAACAGGAGTTTTAAACTTCTTTGTAATTTTCCTTTTCTTTGGAGACTTGTTTGTAAAAGGGCCGGTGTATGGCGCTAAGATCAATACATATTCCTTCTCAAAAAAAAGTGTGTTGGCGTTCCATCAAAATTTTATGTCAATAATATCTACTCCCTTCGTCCGGTAATATCTCGGTCGTTTTAGCTTAGAGATTTGTCCCGTAAAAATTGTCGCCCCCTACTGGTTTGTATAGGTCCGACACCTGCGGTACCTAGTGTCCAGAAGAAGTCAGGTGCATGGGCTCAGCTTTTTCCAAATAAAACCCCCCGCTCAGCACTTCCCTCTATCCCCTCCGGCCCAAAACAGGTCCATCCGCTCAGCTTTTCTATAAGCATTTAATGCATCCTTCGCTGTTCGTTTATGCAATGATCACAGTTATAGAGGCATGCAGGTCATTTGCACATTGCCTGGTATTCTCTCCAGCTTGTAAAACGACTGATATTCCAGGATGGAAGGAGTATCTATATATCTATATTTATCTCTATATCTATATTTGTATATATACATATATAGCTAAATCTATATCTATATCTATCTATAATTATATCTCTATCTTTCTATATCTATATATACTCCCTCCGTATCACAAATAGAGTTCGTTTTGGACAGCGACACGGTCTCCAAAACATAACTTTGACCACTTATTTTTTAAAAAATATTTGTTATAAAGTGGTATATATATACTTTTATGAAAGTATTTTTCAAGATAAATTTATTTATATGATTTTTACATTTCTAAACTCAATAATTTAAGCAGTCCTAGTAGTTATTCATGATTTATATTCCTAATGTTTGACCGAAACCTTTTCAAAACGAACTCTAAAAGAGATATGGAGGGAGTATATCTGTATCTAGCACTACTAGAGAAATGGCCTTTAGGCGATAGACAGATTCGGCCATTAGCCTCGAATATTTTTGTGTCCGGGGCTAAAAGTTCTTTAATCCCGGTTGGTAACACCAACCGGGACTAAAGGTTCCTTTTCCTCGAGGCAACCGAGAGGCAACCGGGGCTAAAGGGTCAGTGTTCTTTAGTCCCGGTTGGTAACACCAACCGAGACTAAAGGTCCTTCCAGACACAATTTAAAAAGAGGAGTATCATATTCTGTTAGATGTGTAGTGTATCTCAGTTGGTAACGCACGTGAAGGCTAACTGTGCGGTCTTGAGTTCGAATCTCCACAGCCACAGCATTTTTTCGTTTTTATTCCAAACCTTTAGTCCCGGGACTAAAGGTCCCTCAGACCCGGGACTAAAGGCCCATCCTCCAGTAGTGTAGCTATATCTCTTGTAATCATAAACCCATTAATATCTATATCTATATATATATATATATTATATATGATATCTCTATATATCTATATCTATATAATATTTATATCTATATGTATCTACATATTTCTTATAGTCATAAACTCCACTAAAATTCTCTCTCGATATGAAATCCATCCACACGCGTAGCTCACTAGTGCATGCAATTATTGCACCTGTATAGTCATCAAGCTATCCATATCAGTAAGCCATATCATCCACTAATTAACATGCATTTATTTGTCCATGCCAACATACCAAACTATATATTAACACTACCATAAAACGAATTATCCTTAGCGGCCAACAAGTTTCTTGAGGGGCAAATTGAACCCCAACAGAATATATCGTTATCTTGAACATCGTAGGAAACCTCCGAGAAAATACATATTCATATTCTTAAGTGCTAGTTCAAACCGCCAAATTTATTCTGCATTTGTTTGAGTGCTAGTCTACACCACTAAGGTAATTCATATTTCCTTTCCGATTGGATCCTTGGAATTGAATTTATTTAAGAATTATAATTTAGACATATATTAATTAAGATAATAAGGTTGTATATGGATTATATTTATTATTATTATTCGTTATACGAGAGAGATAATCATGTATTGCATTTCTACCGTAGGAGAGTGAGTTGAAAAGGGTGTCATACGTTGCAAAGTAGAAATATAGTATGATGATCTATAGAATTCATTTTCCTCTCCCACCCTATATATGAATTTGATTAGACTTATATGTGAACTTTGAAAAGTGGTGGAAATGTCAAATTCCAAGCCAAATAGCATAGTTTATTAAGTGAATTCCAATTCCTCCAAATGAAGGAATCCAAACACCCCTAAGTGTTATTACAAATTGACAAGGTAATCTAACATGCATTTCCGGGGGATGTTATTCCATACTGCCAAGGAAAATATGTTTCCTTGGGGTGCAAGAGCCCTCAAGTAAATTATTGTTGTAGCCCACCAAGAAACAGTTGTTCACTTTTAGTCACCTTAACCACTAATATAATATTCAGTTTTCTAGTACGGTAAAATTTATTCGTGATTCATATAGCAACATGTTGGGTATGTCATAGATTATATTTTCGGTTACTAATGCACATCAGTAGTTTTTTTTCTCGAATACGCAAGAGCATTGCCTATCATTGTATTAAGAAGATAGGATTTTTAAAATACAGGAGAGGTCATTTTCAGCCTAACAGCTACCACAATGGACTACATTTTGACTGTAACAACCTTGAGATCCATTGAGATCAACCTAAATTACAATCTAGTTGATCACGCTGCTCACTCGTCATCGCCCTGGATGCTAGGAATAGCTTATCGAGAGCCTCGACGTTTGTTGCTGACAGAGTGCCCTTGAAGTACGAGTCATACGAATGTCTAGATGTAGAAGAGACCGGGTGTTGTAGGTGGAAGGATCTACAACTTCTTTACGAGCAGTACTGCTTTGTCGCGTTTGGAATCCGGGATATGGTCCATATGCTTTGGAATCCGGGATATGGTCCATATGCTGAGCAACAAAGTGTCTACTATTAAGACCAATCTCAATGGAGGTTTCATTTGAGTTTTATTTACATTAAATATACTGTCACATAAGCATTTTTGATGACATGACATTATATTTAAGAAGAGAGAGAAGAAATGAGTTTCATATGAGTCATGGAATTTAATGCTTATGAAACTTTAGAATGAAACTCTCACTCTAGTGGAGAGTTTCATTCAAGTTTCATTTTATTTCATATGACATGCAGTCAGTCTTGGAAACACCAAAATAAAACTCAGCATTCAGATTGGCCTAATGGGCAAAATGGTTCGCTTTGGTGTCGGCTTCTACTTGGGGAAGGAGTTCATGAGGGTGGCTGCCTCATTGCCTCGACCTCCTTGGTGATCTAGCCAATTACTTGGCAGCCTCCCTTGGAGAGGGCGTGTCCTCAGTGCTCAACTCAATGGTAGCAAATTTGTCAAAAAAAAAAAAAAAAAAAAAACTCAATGGTAGCCTGAACGCGCATCAGTAGTAGTACACCCCCGTGAACTTTTGAAGATGGGAGTATTTGAAATCATAAAAAGAATTAACGGCATACCGGTAAGTGGGTATTTTTTGTACTATAAAAAATGTTAGTATATCCGATGCGATAGCTGCCAAGAAGCCGTTACTTTTCTAAAATAGTGCACGCAGACCCGAAGGCCGAAACCTCTATTCCTCCCATGATTTGCTCGAGAGCCATGTGACCTCTACCAAAGAACGTCGGGTGGTGCAACGGCCCGTTGATGGCGATGGCGGCCCACAATGCGTTCCTCTTCGATTCATTTCCTGCCTATAAATACCACGGCAAAGTTGCTCTTCCTCGACCATCGAGACACATAGAACTTGCCCTGTTTGCCTACTGATAGCTGCCCTCGATCTCACTCTCAAGTACTATGACGATGGCCACGGCCTTCTCCTCCACGGCAGTTGCACTCGGTGCACTTCTCTTGTTGCTCCTTGTAACGAGTGGCACATGCGCTAGAGCAGTGAGCGTTAACGCCTCCGACTTCAGCGCCGATCCCAACTGGGACGCTGCCAGGGCCACCTGGTACGGTGCACCCACCGGCGCCGGCCCGGATGACGACGGTACGCACACATGCATGAACGCCGGGTCTCTCTCCTCATTGTGCATGGATGCAGTGGCATAGCGTTGTTTTGAACCGAGTCTGAAGAACTACAGTGCGCCGCCGTGTGCCATCAATTATAGTATTATTTGTTCTGCATGCAGGTGGCGCCTGTGGATTCAAGAACGTGAACCTGCCGCCGTTCTCGGCAATGACATCGTGCGGCAACCAGCCCCTGTTCAAGGACGGCAAGGCTGCGGCTCCTGCTACCAGGTACTCCGTACTCTCCTCTCCTCCTACGTAGGATCCTTTAATTTGGTGACGCACCTTTAATGGAAACGGAAAGCTGGAGCATCGTTTGACTTTGGACTTTTGACGACTGACCGACTCCGTTTTAATTATTTTCTTTGCCAGATACGATGCCAGAACCACCCGGCCTGCTCCGGCAACCCAGAGACGGTGATCATCACTGACATGAACTACTACCCCGTGGCCAAGTACCACTTCGACCTCAGCGGCACGCGCGTTCGGCGCCATGGCCAAGCCCGGCCGCAACGACGAGCTCCGCCACGCCGGCATCATCGACATCCAGTTCAAGAGGTGGGTAACACGCACCGCTCGTTGCACAGACGACCGGCTGATCATCAGCTGGACTGCTGGAGGGCCCTACGCCAACAGAATCATATCTTGAGACCGTCTAGCTACTTTATTTATTTGCTGCGGATCGGAGCCCTTGTACTTTTGCTCAACCAACTCCAACGAGAACGACCGGTTTAACTGGGCCCCATGCAGATCAATTCGCACAATATTAATTAGTAGTAGGAGTACTTTACTATATATTCCGCTTTACAATGCAATTTGGCGTTTGCGATGCGTATGCCTGTCTGTGAACAAAGTGTGCTGAAGCTTGCCTAATCCGAGCATATCACATGGCTATGTCTGTTTCCTGTAGGGTGCCCTGCAATTACCCCGGGCAGAAGGTGACCTTCCACGTCGAGGAGGGTCCAACCCCGTCTACTTCGCGGTGCTCGTCGAGTTCGAAGACGGCGACGGCGACGCGGTGCAGGTGGACCTCATGGAGGCCAACTCTGGGTCGTGGACGCAGATGCGCGAGTCCTGGGGATCCATCTGGAGGCTCGACTCCAGCCACCGGCTGCAGGCGCCCTTCTCGCTGCGCATCACCAACGAGTCCGGCAAGATGCTGGTGGCTGACCAGGTCATCCGGCTAACTGGGTGCCCAACACCTACTACCGCTCCATCGTGCAGTATTAATTAGCTCTCTGCTGATGCTGCGCATCATAATAATTCTGTGTCGTTGTGTGGTTGATTAGTTTGGTAGTAGTGTATTGTACTGTTGCATGGGACGTACTGAGCCATTGAGGCGTGCCTCGGCCCTCTCAGTCAATTACTATACTAGTAGGTGTTGGTCGTGTGTGTCGTTTGCGGCTTCATTCAATCCAGGGAGTTGAAGACTGGGAAAGAGAGGAAGCAAAGTTAATTTGCATGCATATGCTTTCCCGCCCATTGTCCTGCAAGTATCAGTGTGATTAAGATTATAAATAAATTATTAACAGTATTTTTGTGTGACATATTGCGTCTCTCTGCTTCGTTCGATATCTCTTTTGTTCCAGACATGCTTTTTTTTTGGATCATTGTTTCAGCCTTTCAGGCGGCATATGCTTACGTACTTATTACTAAGTCAACTTCTCCAAAAGTCCATACGTTACCTTTGATGGAAAGTATGATATGTATACACTACTGAAAACGGCTGCTTAAGACTCTTTGACTCTCGGCGAAGCCTTTACCGAGAGCTGCTCTCGGCAAAAATCCTCTCGGCAAAGGAGCCTTTGCCGAGGGCCATTTGTCGGGCTCTCGGTAAACCCTTTACCGAGGGTCCCTTGCGGCTCTCGGCAAAGAAAGTGGCCGTTAACGGCGCGTTCCTGCTGACGGTTTGTTTGCCGAGTGCCAGCTAACCTGGCTCTCAGCAAAGGCTTTATATTTTTTCAGAAAATGTTTGCCGAGAGCTTCACTAAACGGCTCTCGGCAAAGAGATAATTTTTTTATTTTTATTTCTGTGCCGAGAGTTAACCGGGGCTAACTCGGCGAAAAGAAATTTCAAAAATTTTTTTGGGACCACTTCACCGAGAGTTCGGCGTCTGGCACTCGGCAAAACGTGTGGACTTTGCCGAGGGCTATGACCAAAGCCCTCGGCAAAGCTGGGGAAATGGCGTTCTGGTTCTCAGCTTTGCCGAGGGTTATGGCCAAAACCCTCGGTAAAGGGTCCCTTGCGAGAGAGCCGCCTCGGCAAAGAGGCCAATTTTTGTTTTTTTTAGTTCTGTTTTTTCTTTTCTCCGACACTATCAACATATATATATCACATTCATTCACATATCACATATATATCATATTCACCGTCACAGAATTATATATATATATATATCACATCACATAGTTCCAATAACATATATGTCATCAAATCGTTCAACACCAAGGTGGACAATACAACATGAGAGTTCAATAACACACGAGGATAGTCCAAAGTTCAATGTACTACACCCCCGGCAACCGGGCCACCTCTGAGAACTGTCGCCTGCTTGGACCCCCGGCCGGGTTCCATCAGGAGCGTGGTGGTAGTTCGAAACCTTCTGACGGAGGAGGCTGCAAAAGGAAGATGTCTATGTCAGACAAGGAAATGAAAAAAAATGAAACACTAACGTATTGATACTCACAGGAGCAGCTCCGGCGTCCTGAGACGGCGGTGGAGGAGCCATGAGCATCGTCCGAGGCACGGCCATGCCTGGGAGGCCATGAAGGCGATGAGCTCCGCCATCTGCTTAGCTTGAGGCTCTATCTAGGCCGACATCTGTGACCGC
Source organism: Coix lacryma-jobi var. lacryma-jobi (assembly GCA_009763385.1). NCBI lineage: Eukaryota > Viridiplantae > Streptophyta > Magnoliopsida > Poales > Poaceae > Coix > Coix lacryma-jobi. The sequence goes on along the minus strand of CM019824.1, from coordinate 2,364,796 downwards.
ATCTGGGTCTCGGACACCTGGCGCTCCTGCCTTTTCTTTCCAGGCGGTCCGCGATAATACAAAGGAATGTTAGAACAATGCAAACATTTAAAGATAATGTACGATGAGTTAAATAGAAATAACCTCGAGCTCGGCGACGCCGCGACTGCGCAGGCGACGGGCGTGGGCGTATGGGGACGCTCCCGCTCGTGCTCTGTGCTCGGAGCTGGACAGAGTGGGAGTGGAGGCCGAGTCGATGACGCCGTCGCCAAGTAAGAACCGTCCGTGCTTCTTCCCTCCTCCAATCCTCATGACGATGCTCCCGTCCAGGTCGGGGTGGCAGGATCAAAGGCTTCCCCATGGACCGCCCTTGCCGCCTCTGAGTAGTCAGTGAGGCGGGAGTGGACGCTGGAGTTGGTGTACGCGTCGGCGGGATCGTCGGGATTGTAGGAGGTCTCCGCTGCCGTGGCCTTGCCCTTGTGGGACATGGCGTATGTCTGCAACGTGTCGCAAGGCTGGCCACCGTGTGCCGCTGACTGCGAGGAAGACAACAAGATGATTAGCATTCAGGCAACATTTGAGCGAGGAATTGATAAAGTCTTTCACGTACTCAAGCTTGTGCGTACTCGGCGAGGTTGCGGTTGCCCTGGTGGTGTGGTATACCTGGCATCTGCAGACGCGCCTCCCGGGCCTCGGCGTGGTGGGCTGCCCACTCTTTGGATAGCCACCGGTCCACGATCATCTCCCAACACTCGGGAAACGACTGGCACCATTGGGGGATCATCTGCACATCATCAAGTATTTCATGTCTAAGCGTCAGATGAAAAGTACCAAAAGCTTAATCTCAAAAAATCAAATCACTTACCTGCAAGTACTGCGCCCGGCCCAGCGTCATGCCTCTCGCCTGGGCCTTCGTCACCCTCTTGGCCAAGACCGTGGCGTTGTAGGTAATCATGGCCTGCAGTCTCGCCTCGTAGATCATGTCGGTGACGAGCTTCCTACAAGCCCGGGTAGCCGTCACCTCCGCCACTGCCTCCTTCCCCGGCTCGCACTTGAAGTAGTTCTGCATGCAGACACAATACGAGGCGAGACAGTAATTAAAAAAAAAATATGATGAATGTGATATTGTTTGACGAAGACTTACCCACAGCTCCGCTCTAACCCGCCCGCCTGTTGGTGTCGCGGTGTACGTGGGCGTTGGTGTACGGTGTAGGTCGGTAGGCCGGCTCGTGCCTCCCGGCATACTATACTATGCCGGGGTAGTGCTCGCGACACAGGAGACCCAGGATGTCGTTGGGTTTGTGGCCTTTAGGCCCCACAAAGTCTCATGACCTGCACAAGTGATTAAAAAAGATTATTAGCTTCTATTTCTATTTTGAGTCTCGTCATATGAACAGGTAGTTAGAACATGTACTTTTGTCCGATGCGCGTGATCACTGGGCGTCGGGCACGTGCCGGCAACGCCGGGAGGCTGGCGGGACCTCTGAAGTAGGGCGTGGACACCCCTGAGGCACCCGAACCCTCTCTCCGCCTCGTCCTCCTCCTGCTCGTCCTCCTCCTCTCCTCCTCCCTCCTCTCCTCCTCTCCCTCCCTGCCGCGGGCCGGCACCTCCTCCTCGACCCTCCTCCTCCTCCTCCTCCTGTGGAGACGGCTCCCTCCGGCGGCGGCCACCTCGTCGAGGGCCCATCGGCCTGCGAGCTCCGTACACCCAACTCAACCGCCTCTGACCCTCGTCCTCCCGGCATCTTGCCTCAACCTCCTGCATTTAAAAAGAACAAACAATGTTGTATTAGAAATAACATAATCAAATATATGCAATATAAATAAAACCCTAGATCCTAAAAATATAACATAATATTACATGTATTAGAAATAATCTGGATCATCCGGATTAGCCGGAGCATGAGTCTCCTCATCACTGTCAACCATGTCTAAGTACTCCTCAGTATCCGAAGATAGGCCGTCGTCTTCATTTGCTTGGCCTAAACGGAATCGTTCTATGTCCTTCTCATTTACCCACTCATCCCCAGCGTCCTCGTCATCATTCTCTACTTCCATTTCCATCGCTTGGTTAAGTCTATCGTGAACGTCCCTTGCAGCCCAGCTTCTTGAAAGAACTCACCGTCATACGTCGTTTGTGTTGAAGTTATAATCCTCATCGTTGGGGAGAGTGATTTAGTATCTGTTTTGTGCACAATATTTACGTTACCACCCAAGAGATGCTCTTTGCTTTTGCACGCGTATGGCGTGTAATAAACCTGCGTGGCCTATTGAGCCACAATATACACATCGGCTCCTGGATAGACAGAATCCTGTCGAATTTCGGCTAGCCCAAGATTAGGTGTCAGCCTCGTTACTCCAGGGTCGAACCAATGGCATTTGAACATGACAGGATTCAAAGGCTTTTCACCGTGAAATGAAAGTTCGTATATTTCTTCAATTCTTCCATAGTAGTCACGGTTGTCATTGCCTGGAGTACAAACTCCGCTATTTGTGGTTTTTCGATTGGGCTGACTCTGCTCGTAGCTTGATGTGTGGAAGCGAAATCCATTCATGTCGTAACCGTTAAATGACTTGACCCTACGGTCAAAGCCTTTTGCAACCTGTCTCAGCTCTTGACTCATAGACGCATCGGTTTGAGCCTGCAAGGTGAAGCAAGATATATCGTTATACGGTCAGAACGTAAGAGCAAGTTGGAACGTCAGACTAAGTACGACCTTGGTTGGACGGTACCTTCTGTCGGAACCAAGAAATGAAATCAGGCCTCCCTTGCCCCGCACCATTTGCAATTAGGGTTTTAGCTGCCGCATCAAAAGAGGCCTTGGTCCATTCGAGAACAAATGAAGAAATTCATTGTACGAAACAAAAAGAATGGTGTTGGGAAGTGACGGCGAATTGGATGAAGATAGATAACAACTTACCCCATGTACGGGTCCAGCTCATCAAGGTTGGTAAGCACGTATAGCATGATCTTTTTCGCCACTCTTCATAGTTCAACTGCTTAACTGCGGATCCACTTGTCGTGCCGAGTTGCACTACTACAGAAATTATTTGTGTGATACCTTGCATTAGTTAACCGTGACGGGCTTATGACCAGGACGTCACGGTTATTGGGTGGCCGGCCTGGCCACCTGGTCGCCCAAGCGCCCGTCACGGTTAATTGTTTAACCATGGCGGTCGACCTAAGATGACCGTCACGGTTAATTCTCTATTAACCGTGACGGGCTACTTAAACCATCCGTCACGGTTAATATGTTAACCGTGGCGGGCAACCTTAGCTGCCCGTCACGGTTAATAGATATTAACTGTGACGGGCTTCTTAGGATGCCCGCCACGGTTAAGATTTTGCATATAAACAGCAGCCAACCCCCTCTTCTTCCCACGAGCTTTCTTCTTCCAACATTTGGGGAGGAGGCTTTGCCCTAAAATTTGACAAACTTTTTGAATTGAGGTCTAAGGATTGAATTTGGGGGTGGAGGGCAACACAAAAGGTTCCTAATGGCTCTCTCCCACCCTTTATCTCTCTTTTCCCCTCTTTTTGGCTCAAGTGTTCTAGATCTAGATCTAGATCCATTCTATCTCTCTCTATGCATGAATCTACCATGTTCTATGGTGGATCTCCCTACCCTTCTCTCTTTGGAAGATGTTTTTTATATTTTCTAATCATTTTTGTCTATTTCTTTTGCTTATGTGGTGTAGGTATGATGGAGAGGTCCGAATGGATGTACCGGTTCGATAGAGTGGGTGATCCGCGGTACCTGGAGGAAGTGAGGAAGTTTATTACTATTGCAAAAAGGCATCGTGAGAAATTGAAGCGGATTGCAACCATATGTCCGTGTAAAAAATGCAAGAACACGAAAGCCCACCAAGATCCCATGGTGCAATCTCATTTGATTAGGTATGGTTTCGTGAAGGATTACACGGTCTGGACTCTTCACGGTGAAAGAGAAGGTGCGAGTGGTGGTCCATCTGGAGTGAGCTCATCGACATCGACGCCGACATCTATACCAGTGAATCAGGGCAATCCTGTAGGAGCACCTGGATCATCATCTTCAGCAGCCATGTCAGCTGGTTGCAATAATGGTTCTCGAGATTACAGCACGGTGGAGGATGTAATCCAAGACTTGGTGGACGAAGAGCACAACGGTGGTGATGGTCAGGAGGCTGTTGTGAGCGAGCCCGAAGATATGCGTCTTGTTGAGGATTTAGTCAAACACATCGATGAAGACGATGTTGTGTATGGTAGTCCGAAGTGGTTGGAGAATTTTAGAGAAATGAAGCAGGCGGCAATTGATCCTCTCTATAAGGACGGGGGCGAGTGTCCGAAGGAGTGCACGGCTCTCCATTTTAACCTCCATATGTTAATGTTGAAGGCTCGACATGGTTGGTCTGACACTAGCTTCAATGAGCTGTTAAGCTACCTTGCCACCACGTTCCCAACGGCCAACAAGGTGCCCGCCAATACTTATCGAGCGAAGAAGCTAATCTGACCAGTGGCGATGAAGCTGAGAAAGTTTGATGCATGCCCTAACCACTGCATCCTGTATCCGGGTGAGTACGAGAATTTGACTAGTTGTCCGCACTGCGGCTTTAGTCGGTACAAGAAAAATGTTGGTTGTCGTGTGGATGCGGAAGATGACGGAGGCTTGCGGGGTGGTCTGAAGAAGAAGAAGGGGGCAAAGAAGAGAGTGCGACCAAGCAGATCTCGGCTCAGCAAGACGAGGAAGAAGAGGGTTACACACACAGGAAAAGTCTAGCACTGTCAGTGTGGTATCTACCTGTGGAAGATCGTCTGCGTGCAATATTCGGGAACCTAGAGGATGCCAAGCTCATGTCCTGGCATGCGTCAGCTGATCGACTGAGAGACGATGGCAAGTTGTGGCACCCTGAAGGCTCTATGATCGAGGCATACACAACGGAGGAGGTCGTGAACTGGTGTATGAGGTACATAAAAGATGGGAGGATGATTGGGTTGCCTGTCCATCAACACGAAGGCAGAACCTCAGGGATGGGGTGCATCGGACGAAAACTACGCACTGATGTACCAAACGAAACGGTGCACAAGCTCATTACAGCATACTTCATCAGTTAGTTAGCATGGAGACATTTGTCGAAAAGTACCTGAACGAGATCCGTGCAACTCATGATGGGCAGGTCACGGAGCACTGGGTCCAAAACCATCACAAGAACAACTTTATGGGGTGGCTCAAAGAGCAGGACATACCAATTGAAGAATCAGAGGAAAATCGTGAGGAAATTCAGAAGCTTCAGAAAGGCCCATCCACCCAAATCACCACTTGGCAAGGTTATGACGTGTCGGGTTATAGGTTCCACACGAAAGAGAAGGACAAGAAGAGTGCGGCACAGAACAACGGTGTTCGATACGAGGGCATCGACGAGGCCACAGGCCAGAGGACGTCATATTTTGGGCAGGTCGAAGAAATATGGGAACTTGACTATGGCCAAAACCTAAGCATAACCGTATTCCGGTGCCAGTGGGTCCATCCAAAGGCGGTTGTAGTTGACGGTTATGGGCTTACAACCGTGGACCTTCATAGTGTCGGCTACAAAGATGATCCTTGGGTAGTAGCAACCAATGTCGCACAAGTAGCCTACTATGTATACCCAGAAGACCCTAAAAGGCATGTGGTTGTGTCAGGGAAGCAACGGATCGTGGGAGCTGATGGGGTCCAGAGCCGCGAACAATACAACAACTACGAAGAGCTCGAACTATTTACTGATCATCCAAAGAAGATCAAGGCTGTCGAAGACCGATTCAATAGGATGAGGATGATGCCCTGGGCCCGCAACGACGGTGAAAAGAGGACAGTGAAAGCGCCTGCACCAAATGATATGTGTAGGCAAACCATAAGACAAGTTGTAATATTGCAGTGGAACCAAATTTATTTATTTTGTTCTGTAGTTTTGTTTCTTTTTCATATCTCTATGTTCAAATAAATGAAACAAGCTTGTATATACTCCTCTATAGCTAACAACTTACCCAACTATGACTCTACTACTACTATAGTATTATACCTAATTACCTACTACTACTACATACTCATCTATAGCTAGTATTATGCCTAATTAACTAAGGGAAAAACAAAAATTGAAATTGGATAAAGGGAAAAGGTCAAAATATTTTACCGTGGCGGGCCCTTTAGAACGCCCGTCGCGGTTAATATTTACCGCGACGGGCCTTTAAAGCCGCCCGCCATGGTAAATATTAACAGCGACGGGCTTTCTAAAGGGCCGCCACGGTAAATATTAACCGCGACGGGCGTTTAAAGTGCCCGCCACGGTAAATATTAACCGCGACGGGTGTTCTAAAGTGCCCGCCACGGTAAAAGATGGGCTGTACAAAGTTCTCACATGCACCGAGTCAACCAAAGTCTGCCCATTCGGTTCTCTTCTCGACCCCGAAGGGCCGGCAAATTTTTCTGTCACCCCCGCCGCTGCCGAGGTGCCCTAGCGCCGCCACCGTCACCACGTGACCGTCCTCTCGCTCCTCTTCTGCACGTGTACGTGGTGCCCCTCTCCGCCGCCACCGTGACCCGCCGCCGCCCCTCTCCGCCGCCACCGTGTCCCTCTCTTCCTTGCGTGCCTGCCTCTACTACCTGCTCTGCTGACACGGCGGCGCGGCGCGGGTCGTCCTCGCTCGACACCACGAGCTACGGCTCGCCCTCTTCTCCGCTCCTTCAGCCTCGTCGGAGATCCGTCCCGGAGTTTCATCCGGTAAGCCCGAAACCCTAGCTCTGGGGTCCCACACCGCCTGGATCCCGTCCACCCCGCCGGCTCGAGCCCGTCCTCCGCCTCGCGCCTGGAGCCCGACCTCCTGCGCCACCTGGAGCCCGTCTCTCCACCGTCCTCCGTCCTCCGTCCTCCGTCTCCGTTGAGGTATGTACTCGCCGCTTTGGTAGTTTTAGGTTTTCTTGTTGTTTGTGAAAATGACAAACAAATTAAATATAAAATACGAGCTGCACTTGCGGTTATTAGGAAATGCTGCACGTTCTTATTGTGTTTTTTTTTCCTTTGGCAGCAAGCTGCACTTGTCAATGCCAACTCACTATGTTTATACTGGAAGTAGTGAAATGTTGTATATTTTTTTTGGAAATGTTGTTTCAGTTGAAATGTTGCCTATGATGTACTATTGTTTACACTGTGCAAATGCCGCTACCTATGATGTCCTATGATGCCCTATGATGGCCTGTGATGTCCTATGATGGCATGTGATGTCCTATACAACTCCTATTGTCCTACTCTCTCTACTACTGTGCTACTCTCTCTACTACTACTGTCCTACTACTATTACTGTCCTACTACTCTACTACTCTACTACTCTCTCTACTACTACTCTACTACTCTCTCTGCTACTGTCCTACTCACATGCTGTCCTACTACTATTACTATCCTACTACTCTACTACTCTCTCTACTACTACTCTACTACTCTCTCTGCTACTGTCCTACTCACATGTTGTCCTACTGCTGCTGTCCTACTACTACTGTCCTACTACTACTCTACTACTCTCTCTACTACTACTTGTAAGCTGAGGGTAGCGGCATATGCAATGATGTGACTCCTTCTATGCTGAGGCAGTGACGATGATGATCGAAATGCCCTCCCGTACTTGTAATTAAGCTGCTAAACTAGGATGGCTTGTATATCATGTACAAGCAACCAGTTTGCAAGCAATGTGATGACCTTGGAGGGCAAATCTGAGCCAACTATACATTCCCATGTTTTTATAGCATAATATATACCATGTTCAGTCTTCATAATTGTTATCATTGTTACCATGTTCAGTCTTTACCATGTTCAGTCTTTACCATGTTATCATGAAACATGGTTACCAATTTATTTACAAACTGAATCTATTTCTCTGTTCACTGAATTGGTTTTCATGATAATTTGATTTGAGAAGAATTTGATAATTGTGATAAATTGGGATGAATTTGATCGATTGGGATGAATTTGAGATAAATTGGGTGGCACCATTCTTTCACAATGAATTTATCTACTACTACTAGCTTGGGTTCTCCTTGGCCTATGATGCAATCTTAGGGTTTAGGGTGGCACCATTCTTTTACACATATGAGTCTTTGTTGTTGTCATGTGTCCTATTTAACCATGGGATACTCCCATTCCCAAGCAACTGGTGTAGGCTTACCTCCCTGATGGCTGGGATGGATGTGTCCAATGGTTACATAGCTCCCATGAAATTGTCTGACACTTTCTTCTACTTATTTGCCACCAGTGATGCTTACTAAATAGCTCAAACTTAGTGGTGCTGAGGCTTTGTTTGGGACAGAAGAGTATTTGGGGGCTCAGTTTGGTTGCTACTACTACCACAGTGGTTGTGGTACTATTACTACTAGCCTACTACTGCTACTACTACTATACTCCTACTTCTACTACTACTCTACTACTGATCTACTCTACTACTACTCTACTCTACTCTACTTCTACTACTATTACTTTACTACTCTACTCTACTCTACTCTACTTCTACTTCTACTACCACACAGTGCTTGCATTGATGATTGGAGACTTTTTTATTTCATGTACATCAAGTTTTCTCAATACCATTTGAGGGTTCTCCTTGGCCTCTCTGTTCGCCTAAACGGCCGTTTAGTCCGTTTAAACACCGTTTAAACGGTAAACAGAGGTCATCTGTTTTGTTTAGGCCCTAAACGGTGAATTAAACGGTTGGACCGTTTAAAACCCGTTTAAACCGTTTAAACCCGTCTAAATGGTCTAAAGAAAATCAGGTTAGACATGATTAAATGATCTAAACAACCATTTAATCCATAATTTGGTTAATTAGAGGACTACGACTACCATAATCAACACAAAACTAATTAACATTGTGAGTATATGAAATGTTGTGGGATTTAGATTTCTTCCAAAAATATTATTTGGTATAATATTTATTTTTTACATGTGCAAATATGTACAGTTTTCTAGCAAATTTAATTTTTACATACATAAATATGTATATTTTAGTGTTACCATACAAAACCGTTTAGGCCGTTTAACTCCGTTTAAACACCGTTTAAATGGCCTAAACGCTAAACAAAGAGTGACCGACTATTTACCGTTTACTGTTTAGGAAAACATTGCTTGGCCTATGATGCAATCTTTCCAATTCTGAGGTGCACCATTCTTTTACACATATTAGTGTTTGTTGTTGTCATGTGTCCTATTTAACCGTGGCTGACATCCATTCCCAAGCAACTGGTGTAGGCTTACCTCCCTGATGGCTGGGATGGATGTCTCCCATGGTTACATAGCTCCCATGAACTTGTCTGACACTTCTTCTACTTATTTGCCACCAGTGCTGAGGCCTTTGTTTGCTACTTATATGCCACCAGTGATGCTTACTAAAATTTTTCATGGCCAATGAAGAAACTTGATTTTAGGAGATGGTTGCCTGTTCTGTGGTTAACTCTGAATTGGTTTTCATGATAATTTGATTTGAGAAGAATTTGATAATTTGTGATAAATTGGGATGAATTTGATCGATTGGGATGAATTTGAAATAAATTGGGTGGCACCATTCTTTCACAATGAATTTATCTACTACTACTAGCTTGGGTTCTCCTTGGCCTATGATGCAATCTTAGGGTTTAGGGTGGCACCATTCTTTTACACATATGAGTATTTGTTGTTGTCATGTGTCCTATTTAACCATGGGATACGTCCATTCCCAAGCAACTGGTGTAGGCTTACCTCCCTGATGGTTGGGATGGATGTGTCCCATGGTTACATAGCTCCCATGAAATTGTCTGACACTTCTTCATGAGAGCCACGTTAGTGTGACCCCGACGGAAAAGAGGAAACATCATACAGAGGAAGAGCTAGATCCGAACTTTGACCCGCAGGACGAAGCAACAAGTGACAGGTCCGTGAGTCAGGGAGGTTTGATACCACTAGTGCCTCGGACTTTGATTTCGACGAAGAACAAGTTGGCGCGGAGCAAGAAGCCCCCGCTCCCTCCACAGCAACTTCTTCAAACAAATCTGCAGGTGACAAGCCTGTTCGGAGAAGGGGGAACACGGGAGGCACAAGAAGCACAGTGATATCCATGTGATCCTCATGGTGGGGCCACAGGGAGAGCCGTTGCAGCCAACGACGGTCCGGGAAGTTTAGCAACCAGTGTTCGTGTTTAGTGAGGGAGCATGTTAAGATCACTTGTGAGAAATGGCCGGATGTCCCTGCTGACGATAAGGAAGATGTCTGGAAAGAGATGCTGAACCGCTTCACTTATCCTAAGGATGCCGACATGACCAAGTGCAGGGACTGGGTGATGCACGTGGCAGGAAGGGCCCTTCGAAGCTTCAAGTACATGCTGAACAGAGACTACATGAAGACAGGGAAGTCACCTTTGATCAAATATAATATGATCTTGGCTGAAGACTAGGAAGTTTTCGTTAAGCAGAGGCAAAGCGAAGAAGCAAAGGCTAAGAGCGAGCGGTTCAAAACGCTCAACAAGATGAACACGCAGCCTCACACAATGGGCATGACAGGGTATGCCGGTAAGAGGCCGAAGTGGCGGGCGCAAGAAAGGGCTCAAGCCGATGCTGGGATAAAGAATCCGTTGTTAGACGTCGATGAACGGGGCCGTGACTACTTCTACGGCTACAAGCCATCAAAGAAGTGTAAGGCTGATCCGAAGATCGAGGAGCTCGAGAAGGCTCTTATTGAGGCCTCTACATCCAAGGATGAAAGCTTCGAGGTTCGCAGGGGCGTCGACGTGCTGACCAAGGTGCTTGGAAACCCGGAGCACCGCGGCCGCGTCCGTGGCATGTCCTCGAGGAAGAGTTGGAAGATGGTGGAGTCACGGCAAACAGACCCTGCCAAGGACAAGTCGAGCAGAGGTACAAAGAAGGTCTCGTAAAGCAAGGCTACGATCAAGCTGTGTCCGAAATGATCAACAAGTCCATACAAGACGCGTTCACCAGGAATGACCCCAAGATGGTGGCGCTCAGGAACCAAATGTTTAGCCATGCCGGCCTGAAGGTGCCTCAAGCTTCACAAGGGCAGCTATTGATCGAAGATCGCCCAAGGCGTCCGTTCGATGACATCAAGGAAATCACTTTCTGCCACCTTTGGTGCCGTTCGGCAGGGGAGGGAAGCGCCTGCACGTGGCAGATGGTTGTATATTACCAAAGGATCAAATCTTTGTTTTCACCGAGGAGCATCAGATCCCTAAGGACACTACCATCGTGGCCGTAACGTGGTGTGGGCCAGAGTTCGAAGAATATGAATTGGACTATCCCGCTATGACTGGGTTAGGGTCCTTGGTCAGGCGATCAATTTAGAAGTTCCATGGTGTACTGAAGACATCGAGATCTATGGGAACACGCCAACGCCGACCCCGACGCCAACATCACAACCCTCGTCGGTAGCCGGATCTTGTCCCCCGGATCCGGATGGCGGCGGTGATGATGATGACGACGATGATGGCAAGCAAGACAAGGAGAACAATGAAGCCCGAGGCACGGACCCTCCTGCAAGCCCTCCCATTGGACCGACCAATGCCAATGGAGGTAAGGAGGCAGCACCGGAGGAGGGACAACGACGCCTCCAAGACACCGAGCACGGCGGTCCACAACGACCAAGCTCTCCGCCTCCGACAATCGATCATGGAGGACCTATCCGAAGAATCCCGACCGCCGACCGCCGAGCGAAGGAGCGGAATCTATGGAGGCAGAACCGAAGGCGAAGACACCGCCGGCCACAAGCGACACATGTGAAATCGAAGTACTGGCCGGAGGTGCGGCCGATGACACCACCTGCAAGCCAACCGAGCTCTAGCCAGTTTCCTCGCGCGCCAAAAAAGACTACAGACACCGAGGAGGCTAGACCCGAGCGCGCCGCATTCTATACCAAATTTGAAAGGTATATATGCTTCCGTCTTGCGTGTAATCAATCTATTTGTAGGTTATGAGCTTCTTGAATTGTTTTCACACACTAACATTGCTATCCCATTGTTCTAGGCCGAAATCACCACCTCATAGGGGATTCATCACAGATGAATGCCCGGTGATTTTGTGAATGGGAAGTTCATGTTACCTCAGGCCCAACTTGCCTGCGACGAGAAGTGGGAGGTACGGAGGTTCCATTTGTGGTATATGCAAGCGGCCAAAGCCAGCCTTTCAAACATAACAGCCAGGATTCCGCATGAGATCTGTAACTTGGGTACAGATGTTCAACTCATCTTGGAATTCGGAGACATGCATAGACTACTGCGTAGGAAGGACCTTGACATCGCTCACCTCACCTTGTTTTCTATGTAAGTGGATTACCACTTTTCACACATCCCCTGCATTCGTATAGGTACCTTGTCAATTTAACTATTGCCATGAGACGACTTGTACTTGCAGGATGATGGCCCATGTAAGCAACGAATGCAACCTTGGTGTGCTCTATCTCTCTCCAATGCATGTTGCTGAGAAACAGGTCATTGGATACGAGAAACCGGACATCCACCCTGACCTTATTACTTGACCAATCATCAGAGAGATAACGAACGCAAAAAGGCCATCGACGCCGAGAAGTTGAAAGTGGGGACATACATCTTAGGAGTCATGAAGAAGGTCAGGAGAGATGGTTGTATCCTCGCTGCCGTCCACTTTGGGTAAGTCAAAAACATGTATGTTTATGGGATAAGTGGCTACCTAAGATCATCCATGCTCATCATAGTCTTTGTTTTGTTCGAATGGTGCAGCGAGGGCCTCCATGGGCACTGGATTGCATTTATCATCTATCCTCCGGAAGGCAGGGCCTGCATATTTGACTCATTGAGGCATTCAAACAAAGCAGGGTACAAGCACTTTGAAGATTGCTTGAGATTGTAAGTCAAGTATCTTCAAATTAGTTTCATTTTTATCATACGTTTTAAAACTGTGACTAACACTAGTGGAGTACATACAGCGCTTATAAGGAGTACGTAAAGGAGCCAAGTGAATTTGATCGAAGGACAGAGAAGTTCAAAAAAGAAGAAGCATGGGAGTACTTATGCTTTTTCCCACACCATGCATATATTATCGATCTATACCAAAGTATTGTAATGCTTGTGTATCATGCAGTGTGCCAAGCAACCACCAGGGACAACTTTGTGTGGGTACTACGTCTGCGAGTACCTACGGGCCTGCAGGAAGTACAACGGTAGCTGGCGGCAGCTCAAGACAGCAACTGAATGGTGGGAAAGAGAGCAGAGCAATCAACATAACTTCGATCAAATAGTGGCAGACATGTGCAAGTTTATCACTGACCGTGTAGCGCATGAAGGGCAACCGTTCTTTGATACAGATGCCCCGTTAGCACTGCTTCCCGAGTACGAGAAGCTCAGGAAATGGACCACCATGCTACGCGACAAGATGAAGGATTACAATTTGAACATGGACTTCGTCAATTAGTTTTGTTTGCAAACAGACATGTAATATAACACTTTAACGATTTCGTCAATGTTCTATGGATGACAATGAGAACAAGTTAATGTATGTATGTATACGTATGTGTCATGTGTTTTGTCTATGTTTGACCTGTTATATATGGATTCGATTATGCATTCAAATATGTGCTGCTGTATTTTTTTTAAACCTGAAAATCTTTAACCGTGACGGGCAAGTTACGCAGCCCGTCATGGTTAATGGTATTAACCGTGACGGGCATGTTAAGCAGCCCGTCACGGTTAATACATTAACCTTGACGGGCAAGTTACGCTGCCCGTCACGGTTAATTGTATTAACCATGAGGGCAAGTTACGCCGCCCGTCACGGTTATTGATATTAACCGTGACGGGTTCAACTGCCCGCGCGGTTAGCCTCGATTTACTGTGACGAGGCGTGCGCGACGGGCTCAATTGCCCGTCATGGTTAAATAAAAACGACCATCACGCAAAAGATTTCTGTAGTAGTGTTGGCCTCAAAAAAAGGCTAAGACTCGATTCATTTTCTCCAGCATTGTAACGAGGGGGTGGATTATGCATCGCTAGGAAGGTTCTCGGAGTAGTATTCTTCAGTGAAGTTGGACACCTCCTCCAGAATGAATGCCTCTGCAATGGAAGCCTCAAATTTGGCTTTGTTTCTACATTTCTTGGAATGTCTTCATATTTCTCCTCGACTGGAAGCACCAACGCCTTGTGCACAGGCCCTCCCATTCGATCCTCATTTGGGAGGTGTACGATCAAATGAAGCATCGGAGTGAAGAAGCCTGGTGGAAAGATTTTCTCCAGCTTACAGAGCAACACAAGTGCAGCTTTCTCCAAGTCATCAATGACGGACCGAGATATCTCCTTGGCACATAGCTAGCGGAAGAAATAGCTCAACTCTGCCAGGACAACCCACATAGGCTCAGGAACATAGCCTCGAACCATCGCCGGAAAGCCGCTCGATCATCCATACGGAAGTCATGACTCTTCATCCTTAGGACTCACAAGTAGATAAGTTGACTCCTCTCGTTAGATTCGCTGCATATCCATCAGGGAATGTCAATGTCTGGATCCACTGAAGTATTTCTTTCCTTTGTGGCCTGCCCAAGACGAAATCGACCTTGGGCCATGTCCATCTCCTGCCGGCTGGGGTGAGAGGCAGCATCTCTTGCTTTGGTCTATCGCACAACAGTGCCAGGTCGTCTAGCCTTAGGGTTGTCCTTGGACTTTCCAGTGTCCATGTGTGTTCCCCAAAGCGACTCGGTGATGTTCTTTTCATCAGTGTGCATTACATCAATGTTATGTGGCAGAAGAAGATCGTCATAATAAGGGAGTCTTTCCAAGCCTGACTTATGAGTCCACATATGTTCCTGACCATACCCCGCAAAACGACCGTCTGTTTCATTGAACTGGAGAGCATCTATCTGAGCATGAACCTCGGCACCCGGTCAGCATCCGGGGTGGAGGATCTCTCACCACGACACCTTTGGTAAAGTTCTTGGTGTCCCGTCTGAAAGGATGGTCAAGAGGCAGGAATTGTCGATGTTGGTCTAACGCCGAATACTTGTCACCCTTCTTCACCAGAATAAATCTTGTAGCTGTCTTACAAACGGGCATGAGAACTTGCCATGGACACACCAGACACAGAATATCCCATATGCCAGGTAGTCATGCAGTGAGTACTGGTACCATGATGTGCATTGTGAAGTTAGACCTTGAAGCTCGGTCGTATGTCAATACCCCTTCATTCCAAGCAGTTTCCAATTCATCAATCAGAGGTTCCATGTACACACCCATGTTATTCCCCGGGTGTCCAGGAATTATCAACGACAAGAAGACAGTATGACTTGAAATAGGACGCCGGGGGGGGGACATGAGGGGGATAAGCGGGAATGAAACGAAGACGGGCCAACAGGTGTACGGGATAGCCACGAGTCCATGGGGATTGAAACTGTCCGTTGCAAACACAACACGGACATTACGAGCCTCTCTAGCTTTGTCATGATGGATGCGATCGAAGTGGTCCCATGCTTCACCATCGGCCGCGATGTACCAAGTTCTTAGGATTGTATCGTGTACCCTGTTTGTGCCATGTCATCTGTTTCGCGGATTCCTCGGTCATGTAGAGACGTTGGATCCTCGGTGTGAACGGCAGGTAACGCAGTACTTCATGGGGATAGAAAGCTGCCTCTTCGGGCCTTCACCATCGTCTACCTCCATGTATCTCGACGCTTTACACTTCGGACAGTAACATGCATCCGTGAGATCTTTCCTGAAGAGGACGCACCCATTTGGACAAGCATGTATCTGCTCATACGACATCTTCAGTGCACGAAGCAGTTTCTATGACTCGTACAGGCTCTTTGGCAATATGTGGCCGTCCGGAAGCATGCGACCAAATAGGGCCAACATACCATCGAACGCATCTCGACTCAAGTTGAACTGGGACTTGAACCCCATCACACGGCTAATGGCATCCAGTTGAGAAACCGTTATCCGATCGTGAAGGGGTTTCTGTGTCGAAGACATCATCTCATAAAACGCCTTTGCGGTCTTCTCCATCCTCCTCCGTACGTCCTTCAGCGTACTGTGCTTCTTGGAAGTCATCTAACATGTCTGCTACCCCCGCATCAGCATCAAAGTCCTCCAGACGTGGTCGCACTGCCTCCGCTCTCAAATGATGTGACAAGATGTTTAGCCATGTTCTCCTTGTCTTTCCTTCTTCGGTTCCCACATCTGCTGCACGGGCACAACAGTTTCATCTCTCCTCGCCGAGCCGCGCCAAATGCATTGTTCAAGAAAGCATATGTCTTGTGCAACCATTCATCGGTGAAATCACTTCTTCTGCTTCTACGGCCCGAGTACATCCACTGACGGTCATCCATCCTACTATCATCCATCCGAGTACTTACATATCTACCTCCGAGTACTTCCATCCTACTATCATCTAATAGGTGAGGATAGGTCCTAATCCCACCCGCGGATGCGTACATGAGGCTAGTTCCCATTGTCTGCCCCGAGCCGAGACAAAATTTCGGCAGCACCTCCCCGATGTTCCCCCGATACACGTCCCTGTAGGGAGAGTGTGTATCCGGAGAACAACAGGGAGGTGATGCCGAAACTCCATCTCGAATCGGGGCAGACCATGGGAACTAGCCTCATTGACGCATCTGCGGGCTGTCCAAGTAACGTGGACAATCCGAAATAGATACGGTTATCGATATGCAGAGATCTGCATACCTCCAGTCATATCTGTTTCGGACGGGAGACGCCTAACTAGGTTCAATGACCTACGACCCTTATCTGGGAGGAGAGGTTATTTACACCTAGGGTGTCGGTGGAGTCAGGCTAGCGGCGCAGTGTCGAGTCGGTGCAGTGGCGAGGCGAAGCGGTGCAGGCAGACCCGCGATGGCGACGAAGACGATCGGGGTCGCCGAGGATCTCCGGCTCGGTCCCGAAAGGTCCTTCTCCTACATAAAAGGCAAAAAGGTTAGTGTCAATTTAAAATTTTGGCAGAACCTCCCTTGCACGGTGAGGTTTCAAAAACCTGCAAAAAACAACGGCACGATGGCCAATATCCACATATATGTCAAGGCACGATGGTCGACATCAACATACATTCACAAGCATACCACTACTACTAAATAATACTCGATCGCCACATACATTCACATTCGCATTCACATGCATCCACATATATCACCGTGATCGAGGACGACTACTACTAACAACTACTACTTACTACTACTACTTACCACAACTAAGTTACAGAGGTACAAGGATGACGGGGCGATCGAGGACGACTTACAAGTGACGACGCGGGGCGATCGACGATGACAGAGCGGGACGGGGCAGGGGCGTGTGTCCGAATGGGTGGCGCAGGGCTCCTCCTCCTCCTCTTTCTCTCCTCCTCCTCCTCCTCTCTTCTTCCTCTCCTCCTCCTCCTCCTCCTCCTCTTCCTTCTCTCCTCCTCTCCTCCTCCTCCTCCTCTCCTCCTCCTACAACCGGGCGTGCAGGGGGCGGCGGCTCGGCCGCGAGGGCAGGCCGGGCTGGCGGGTCGGCAGCGGGGGCGGAGGGCGGCCGGTTGAGCGGGCGCAGCGGCCCCTCGGCCGGGGCGGCGGTTGGGAGGGCGGGCCGGGCGGCCGAAGCGCCCCCCCGTCGCCCGCGGAGGGGGCGGGAGGGCGCGCTGCCGCGGCGGCCCTGGCCGACGGCGGGGGCGGGAGGGCGGCTGGCGGCGTCGGCCGCCTCGGCCTCTCCCGGCGGGGCGGGCGGGAGGGCGGCTGGGCGGGCGAGTGCGGCGGCCCTCGGCCGGCGGCGGGGGCGGCGAAGGGGGTGGCGGCGACGACGATGGGGGAGTGCGCGTTAGTGTGCGTGTGTGGTCTGACGGGGGCGCGCAAATTTTTTCTTAACATATTCACGCTTTGCCGAGAGCCAGATCAGGTGACACTCGGCAAATAGGCAACCTTTGTCGAGAGCCACGTGATCCGGCTCTCGGCAAGGCTTTTATTTTATTTTATTTTGGTAAACTCTGTGCCGAGAGCCCTGGCCCTGGCTCTCGGCATAGGTGATCTTTGCCGAGGGCTTTAGGAAGCTCTCGGCAAAGATTAATATTTTTTGTTTTTTTGCTCCCATTTTTTCTGTCACCTTGCTACAGTACTACATACAGGCCAAGATTTCAAATTTGATGTGTTTTCCATACTTCTTGCTATATTTCGCGCATTTTCTTTAATTTGATGATTTTTTCCGCGGGACGCACGTTTGAACTGCAGGTGCATGAAATAATAAACTCAACGATTCAAAAAATGATATTCATTCTTCGGAGGGTATTTCGACACCGTATCCAGGGACAGACACGGAGACTCGACCGTCTCGTGCACGAGAAACGGCGACCAAGTTGCGTGATATTGGATTTAAAATTATTAAAAATACAAACAAAGTCAGAAAATCATGAAAATGAACGAGTGACCTTAACATCGCATGTAGAGGCTATGAAAAAATTTGGGAATGTTT
Organism: Coix lacryma-jobi var. lacryma-jobi; assembly: GCA_009763385.1. NCBI lineage: Eukaryota > Viridiplantae > Streptophyta > Magnoliopsida > Poales > Poaceae > Coix > Coix lacryma-jobi. The sequence continues at coordinate 2,346,369 of CM019824.1, read as the reverse complement.
GGAACAAGTGGTGGCGCAAGATGGTTAAAACTCTGAGATCTCCGCATACCATCGCATGTGAGGCTATCCGGAGATCTAAGGGTTTCAACCATCTTGCGCCACCACTTGCTCCAAACATTCCCAAAAAAATTTCATAGCCTCTACATGCGATGTCAAGGTCACTCGTCCATTTTCATGATTTTCTGACTTCGTTTCTTTTTTTAATAATTTTAAATCTAATATCACGCAACTTGGTCACCGTTTCTCGTGCACGAGACGGTCGAGTCTTCGTGCCTGTCCCTGGATACGGTGTCGAAATACCCTCCGAAGAATGAATACCATTTTTCGAATCGTTGAGTTTTATTATTTCATGCACCTGCAGTTCAAACGTGCGTCCCGCGGAAAAATCATCAAATTAAAGAAAATGCCTGAAATATAGCAAGAAGTATGGAAAACACATCAAATTTGAAATCTTGGCATGTAGTACTGTAGCAAGGCCACAGAAAAAATTGGGAGAAAAAAACAGAAAAAAATAATAATCTTTCCCGAGAGGTTCTAAAGCCCTCGGCAAAGAGCACCTATGCCGAGAGCCAGGGCCAGGGCTCTCGACATAGAGTTTACCAAAAAAAACCCAAGCCTTTGCCGAGAGCGTAACCGAGGAGTATTCTACGCCGAGGGTTCGGCTCTCGGCATAGGTTCTCTTTGCCGAGAGCCAGACTTCGCCGAGAGTCGGGCCCTCGGCATAGGAATCGTCGCCGAGTTTCTTACGGTGCCGAGGGTTGACTCTCGGCAAAGAGCTCTTTACCGAGCGCCTGTGTTTTAGCCCTCGGCAAAGGACCGGACGCTCAGCAAAGAGCCTGTCTCCGGTAGTGATACGAGGCTAAATACGTGAACTGACTCAGTTCCTGACAAAACCAAAACCCATCACGCGAAGTCCTCCATACGTTACCTTTGGTTCCTAGACCCTTTTATTTTATTCATTTCCTGATTCCTATACCTCCCATTATTTATTCTTATTCCTTTGCTGCTTATGGTGAGAGAGTATATATATATACTTTCATAGATAGTCTAGTATAATCATATACTTCATGTAAATATACTTCGTTCGGTCATATATACCATAAATCTAGAGATATAAACATAAGAGTAACTATTCCCTAGGAGTAGAAAATAATTTCCCTATATATATATATATATATATATATATATATCAACCAGAGGCGAGTCTAAACTGCAATGCAAATTGGTCGTGCGTGCAAACCTCTTGTAGAGGCCAAACTAGAAAAGTTTCCTTTGCCTATAAAAACCTCCTATTATTCAGTCTGCATTTGCCAAGGATGCACCACACGAACCTGATCCTGACTTGCTAACAAGGGTACGAATAGAGAAAATATAATGTCTCATATAACTGCTTCATTATAATGTCTCGTATTGTTTGGCTGGTCGGTTTTACTGCTAATTTCGACTGTTTCAATAGTATTCTATAAGAGAGAATAAGTCAAAGTACACGTTAACACTCAAAAATATCCTAAAGCATATAATAAGTTCTTTTGTTATGAGGATGGCTGACGAGCCGATTGATAAGGGCAAAAGAATGAAACCACACATTTTTCTGGACTGTAAACTGATTGCAGCGAGCACTATAATTGCACAGCTGAAGTTTGTTTTTCTTTCACGCTGCCTTTCTTCTGATGGCAATCCATTCCCGTGGATTTGGCAATCCTGAAAAGGAACATCATCATAATTCCTGCAACGGACAAATCTCACCAGTGCTTAATTACAATCAGTGGCGCCGTCCGTTGGTTCAACGGAAAGGATATGCTAATCCTCCAACACAAGTCCCTTTCCGTGCAAAGCACTTTAATTTCCCTCGTAACTGAGGTTATCTATAGAGGATCGGAGTATACTTAACCGTGTGACATAATGATTTCGGCTACTGTGTGAGAGCCAGCGGCAAAGTCACCGCCTATATTATATATAAAAATAAATAACTTAAAGTGGCAAGAACTGGATTCTTGCCGTAATTACTGGCGTTAAACCGTCCCTGCTCTAGTCACTTCCGATGACCGCACCAAAATACGGGAAGCTGCGGGTGTATCCTTGATCTAGCAGCTGGTGTTCGACAAGATGGGGTCACACCTGTTTGACACGGCGTCGGCTCTCGGGCTCCCGCACCAGCCAGGAAGCTGTGACAAACGCAGAGGCGAATAGTCATATGTAGCGAAAGGGCCTTTTGTGCAACTGTAGGGTTGTCTGGTGGGACCATAACAATAATTAGAATTTAAATCTTAGTGTCGCACCTTTATTCTAGAATATTTTTTTTAGAATTTATAGGGTATATATATGCATGTGTATTCGGTGATACTACACGTTTTAAGGCGGCGAGCCTTACAATCTCGTCTTTACGTGTGTAAAGACATATACATGTGTGAGTACGTGAGTTGTGTGTATTTAAATTATGCCTGATCAAAAAAAAATATGTATATGTTATATGTAGGCTACTACTGTCACATAAAAATAAAAACAATAATAAAAGTTTTTTTTTATTTTATTTATCCTTATGCCAAGCGCGTCCTTTATAGATTTGTTCTAGCTACATCTTTTGCCGAACGATGCTGCCCAAAGAGAAGCCACGGAGCAGTTTGTTGGCAAGCATCGTTAGGCAGTCTTCTTCTCACAAACTTAGACCGTGTTCGCATGGTTTTTGGCAGCAGCAAAACTTTGGCAAAATTTTTGTAGCCAAATTTTTTTTCTTAGAGAGTTGTTTATTTCCCATAGCTAAAGTTGCATTAATTAACCCCCACAAGGCCGACTTGCTCCTCCAGCAGGAGCGACGTCCACGTCGCCCGGAATGTTCCCGACCATCAGATTTCCGATCGTGCGGCCCATATTGCTTAGAACCGATTCCTCCAAAAGCAGCTTCTCATGTGTTTATCGGGCTTCTCCTCTCTTCCTTTCTCGCTTCTTCAGCGTCTTCTCAGAATTTACTGAATCAAATATATACTATAGCTTTTCCTTCCCTTCCCGAAATATATCTACAATGACAAGTTTGCTCCTAATTAATGAGGAGATTTGCTCCATGTCAAAATTTTAGTTGTTTATTTATTTGTCATGTGTGGTGAGGTGAGGGTAGTGGGCGTCCAGCTCGCACCCTGAGACATTTTTGTCAAGTTTTGCCATGTTTTGGTGGCAAAAGAAATCAGCAAAACTTTTACTCTTTTATCAAGTTTTTTTTGACAATTTGTTTGGATCTCATAGCAAAAAGAGAGCAAAAGTATACAACTAAAAGTTTTATCATGGATCCAAACAGACTCTTAGCGTAAATTATAACAAAATTGCTACTGCAACCTTTTTGCCAAACTTCAGCTCTACCAAAAATAAGAACAACTTCAACAATTTGCTAAAACTCACTTGGCAAATCTATAGTTTTGTCAAGTCCCAAAACCAAATGCCAAGTGAAAAAAGACCTTCTCTAACAGTTTGCTATTTGGGCTTGGCAAAAGAACTTGGCATCCTAGAATTTTGTCAAAATTATAAAATTGAGCCTCCAACAAGTTGGCAAAACTAGTTGGCAAATTGGGATACACGTGATGCCAAACGATGGAGGACTTGGCATATTTGGCAAGTGAAGGGGAAATTTGTCAAGTTTGCCAAATTGCCAAGTACTTTTGCCAAGTTGTTGGAGGAGGTTTTTTATGGTTTTAGCAAAAATCCTAGGATACCAAGTAGTTTTGCCAAAGTGTTGGAGTAGGTCTCCCTAAACAAAGTCGGAACCAGAGCCCAGCCAACTGGACAGATGTGGCATGCGGGCTTACTTGCAACAAAAGCGATGTGCTACGTGGTTTTCTTTTTCTGTACCTGACGCTATATGTGTCGCTATGAGATACGTGTCCATTAAAATTTGATTTGACTGGATTTAAAAAATAATAGCAATATTTATATCTATAAATAAATTAACTATAAAAATAGATTTAATGATATATCCGCAAATGTTAATATTTTTATTATATATTTGTTCAAAGAAAATGAGAACGACGGTTAAAAAATGGATGGAGATAGTACTATCTCCACCTCGTATGTTGTGACATTTTAGTTTATTTTAGATCAAACTATGTTAAGTTCGATCACACTTATAGGAAAACATAAACACAAATGACGCTGAGTCATAGGTCCCAAACTTCTAAAAATGCATTTCTGAGTTTCTAAAGTTATCGGTAGGTGTCATATAGGTCTCAAAGTTCTAAAAATGTATTTCTAGTTCTCTGAAGTTAGTTCGGGTGTCATCTAGGTCCCAACGGGCATTTACCCGACCCGTTAGCTGACGTAACACGCTAAATCAAAGCTTATATGTACTTGACAGGTGGGATCCACACATCCGTGATAGATTTAATTATTTTTAAAAAATCATATCTTTTGCATATAAACTCGGATGAAGATGAATTATATATGAAAATTATAACTCTCGATGAGATCTACAACTTTGTGGTTGTAATATTTTTCATGTGAGATTACTAAGATGGTCAAAAGAGTAATATAAAGTTTCATCAATATATATTCGCGTACTAGAGTTTATCAAATTAAAAAACTCATATCTCTTGTGTATGACGACAGATAAAAATACTTTATATGAATATTGTAGATCTCAATGAGATATACAAAATCATAATTTTAAATTTTATTATCTGAGGTCATTAAAATTATAAACAAAATAAAACAAAATTTCAGCAACATGTTAATCACGTACTAGAGCCTGTCATCCTAAAGACAGATTCTTAAATACGATGATAAATAAAGATAGTTTGTATATGCAAATTATAGTTATCGATGGCACCTATAAATTTATTATTTTGACAAGCTCTAGTACGCGAATAATATGTTGTTTAAAACTTTATATTATTTTTTTGACTATCTTAACAATATTAAATGAAAATATTAAAACTAAAAAGTTGTAGCTCTCATCGAGAGCTATAATTTTCATATATAATTCATCTTCATCCGAGATCGTATGCAAAAGATATGATTTTTTAAAAAATAACTAAATGTATCGCTGATGTGTAGATCTCACCTGCCATGTCCATATAAGCGTTGATTCATCCTGTTACGTTAGCTAACGGGTCGGGTAAATGCCTGTTGGGACCTAGATGACACCCGAACTAACTTCAGGGACCTAGAAATGCGTTTTTAGAACTTCGGGACCTATATGACACCTCCCGATATCTTTAAAACCCAGAAATACGTTTTTAGAAGTTTGGGACCTATATGACACCTGTTGACAACTTTAAGGACCGCTGGTGTATTTTACTCAAACATATTTTATGATAAATTATTAATACTTATTTAATATCATTAATATTAATATTTTTAGGTAAGTTTAGTTAAGTTTGAGATAGTTTGACTTGGAACATTTTAAACAGTGCTATTATAATTTTGCAAAGTTGGAGATATGTCATTGATATCTCACTAACATGTGGGGCCCATATGAGTCAATGACATGTGAGTCAGGATGGTATATCTCCAATTTTGTAAAATTATAATGGCAGACTTTAAATTTTCCCTTGACTTAATAGAAGCGAAAATGTCACTTTTGAGGTAGGAAGAGAGGTAACAGACCAATACTTCCTTCATCCTAGTCTAGATATATATTTATGTTTAGATACAAAATAAAAACAATGCATCTAAATAAACTAAAACATCTTATAATTTAGAATAGATAGAGTAGTATATATGATACACATAGTAGTATAGGACTTGGTTTGGTTGGATGGCTCACCCCAACTAGGCTTCAAGAAGTCACCGACCACCATCTAGCCTGGCTCCAGGAAAATGCAGGAGGTGTTTGTTTTTTTGAGCCAGGCTTGGCTAAGCACCGGTTCAAAATCTGCTCACCGCCTCCGTATAAGCCACCTGTGTCTACGCCACTTCTTTTGCTGCCTCTAACTGTGCCCAGAGCTGACACAAATCCTCTGCTCCTCCTCCTGGTGCCGGCAGGTGCTCCTCCCACTGTTACTGTCGACGGAGCTCGTCGCGACGCATGTCGCCCTGCACCAACATCACCTCGCTGCCTGCCTCTGACGCCACAAAGTACCTGCACCAGGGCTTGGGTACCCTGGCGTCAAACCACACCCGTGGGAGGTCCCACAACACAGACATGGCGATGGGGCTGCTGAGACACCACGAACCGACAAGGCACCATAACTTTCACGACCGGAGATCCACCCTACACTCCATAAAATGCGTCTTCGGACTGGAGATTGCCATGGCGAACGCGTGTGACAGGAGGTCACGGGACTAGGACACTATCACTGGCTCTTTAGCATGTGATGGCAAAGTCGTCGTCACCATGGCCATTGTAGTGGGGCTCAACGCTGCTCCCCGAACTACCATACCTGCCTCACGGCGGACGACATGGACGACAAGTGCACGACCTCCTACTCCTCTTTCCTCATCTGCTTCTCCATGTGCATCTTGTTGTCGTGCTTTGCCCAGCTGCTATAGTGCTTGGGATGCCCACCATTGTTCGATGAAATTTGTCAAAAGGGTAACTTTACCGATTGGAAGAAGAGATGATTCTACGTAAATTAACCTAGAAAACCAAACACACTATTTGGTAGCCAGATTTGGTTAGTACATAGAACCAAAAAACTAGGTGTTGCTTGGTGGGAGCTGGTTAAGGCTAGACACGTCAAAAAATTGATAGTAGTGTAATAAATAGTGGACTATGGATGTTCAATGGAAAGACTAGGAAAGACTATGTTGAGGCTAAGAGTAGACTATAGCAGGCTAAAACAGCTAACTAAACATAATACAAATAGCGACATACTGCTCAAACAGCTATACCAGCTATAGGGGCACCTTAAACCGAGTATTTGTTTACTTGAAATATAGCAACATATGGATAAAATTATAATATATTTATATCTAAATATTTATAGGCTTTGTAATAAAATAAAAAATCTATCAAATTGTATTATATTCAGGCTTAATAATACATTGTCATATTGTTGTCGCAGCATTAATTTATATTTTGAATGTTATGGATATACAAAATAAATTATGACTTTTAATTTTACAAATGTGTAATAATGTGTACCGTTTTTATCGTCGCTCCCATAAATATTTGATAGTTTTTTTTCGTTACAACGGACGAACATGTTTCATGTTTGCTAGTACAGTAGTACATAATAATAATAAAAAACAGACAAGATGCATGTTGCATGAGCAAACGAGAGCCCTGCCGTGGTCTCTATCATCGGTTTCTTTGCTCTCATCCGAACAGTAGTTGTTTATCTCCGGATTCCGGAATGAGACGATGTAACTGACGCCACGATAGCTGCAGGCGCATGTGCGCGCGAGCGGAGCCGAACGGCGACGGCTCTGCTGCATGTGAGGGGCGGGCCACCGCGAAGGAGAAGGCAACCGCCGCCGGGCCCGGGTTGTCGAGCGAACCGGTGGTGGGAAGTCACGTCCGCCAACCAAGGGCTCGAGGCCGGTGCGGATTCCCGGGGCCCGCAAGGCCGTCGGCCCTCGCGCCACACACTTGGCATTGCCCTTGTTGGGCCGAGATGATGCTTCCCGCGCCTCTCGTAGTCTCGGCTGACGTTTTGCGGTAGCGAGCGGCCACGGTAGCTTGCTTGTGGAAGCGAGCAAGGAGGGCTTGTTGTGTCATTGTTGTGGTGCACAGCACAGGCCGCCGCCCCTCCTTCCCTGCTTGCCGTGGCACGCGACGCTAACCGCTGCACGCTACACGTGAGCTACGCCGGGCCTGCGGACAACAGTGGCCTCCGGCAACGATCTGGCGCATGTTCTGGGTCAATCTCGAATTCTCGACTTTTGCTGCACGTTTCCGGGGGTGCTGCTTCGTTCTAGTAATTGCTAGTACCGTTTGGCCGTGGACGAGTGAGCCACCATGCATGCCCACCAACTGCGCCGTGCAAGTGCCCAGTCTGATCTAGTAGTACCGTACCAGTATACCACCACCAGCACGACGAATCGACGATCAGATGAGCTGAGCTGAGAAGCAAAGGACGACGATCGACGACGGACACTAGTCAAGGACTCGGGCATGAAGAAAAAAGACGCAACATCACGTTCTCCCACGCTTCCAGTTGCTGCCTTGCAGTCCCAGCACCTTGTCAATTTGCAAATGGCATGGAGAATGACGACTACAAGATCGAAAATCACGTGCAATCGGCGGGGGACTTGTTTACATTCCTTCCAACTTCTAACTTTTTTATTTTCTCCATCACATTAATGTTTAAATATTGGTAAAATAATAACTAATTGCACGGATTAGTTGTAAATCACGAGACGAATCTTTTGAGCCTAGTTAACATATAATTAGACAATATTTGTCAAATACAAACCAAAATGCTACAGTAATAAGTTAAAAAAAATCAGCATCTAAACGAGACCCACCGCCGCACAGCACAGGCACGGTACATGAGAGGACGCCCCCGTTCTGCTGGCTTCCGAACTTATACGCTACGCATCGTCGCTACCACACCAACGATAGCGAAAATAATCATTAGTAGAGAACAAGCCTTTGGACGATCTATCAATTGAGCTTTAGTCTCGGCAAAAAATTGCATCCGAGACTAAAGACTTTTAGTCCCGATTGATAAAATCAACCGAAACTAAAGGTAAACCTTTAGTCCCGTTGGTATTATCAACCCGGACTAAAGGTCCCCAACCTTTAGTCTCAGTTGGTAATACCAACCGGGATTAAAGGGTGACCTTTTAGCCCTGGTTGGTGTTACCAACCGGGGCTAAAGACCCTTTTAGTCTCAGTTGGTGTTACCAACGGGACTAAAGGTCCTTCACGAGTGAATTCAAAAGGAAAACGTCCATAACTATATCACGTGGCTTGTGTAGCTTAGTTGGTAAGCGTGCGTGAGGTGAGAAGTGCTGAGTTCGAATCTCACACAACACACATTTATTTTTTCTCCTGGAACCTTTAGCCCCAGTTATATGTACCCGGACTAAAGACACACGACCGCCCCTTTCAACCGAGGTTAAAAGCCCCTTCTGTAGTAGTGAATACGCTGGCTGCAATCTCCTTTAATTTGCACTAGGTTTGTGTTGTGTCTATGCATTGCTACAGGTTTCATTCTCCTAGAACCTTTAGCCCCGGTGAAAGCCCTATGTTTGGTTTTGGATAATTGAGACAACCAAGTGAACTAACCATTATTCTAGTGTTATAAATGAGAAAGGTTATGTCTGTATCCAAGGTTGAGCAAGGATGGCACACATGGTGTTGGTGATGGCCACAAAGGGTGATCAAGTGCTCATATCTTGGAAAGAAGAAAGAGAAAAACAAAATCCTATGGGCTCAAGGCAAAGGTATAAAATAGGATATTTGTTTTGTCGATCAAGACGCAATAGAGTGGGTGATCGTGTTTAGGATAGATAACCGTACTATAAAGAGGAGAAATCTTTAATTACAATGGTTATCTAGTGCCACTAAGTGTGAGTCTCATTTGCATTTGCATTGCGCTTAGTGACATGGTGAGAGTAACCCTAAAAATTCTTTGTGAAAATGCTAACTTAAGTGTCCAATTCACTTTGGAATACCTTGGTAAAAGTTAGCACTTAAAACGGGTGAAATTAGAGGAGGAAATTGGCTTAAAGGAGCTACCACCAGAATTTCTCGTTGACGGAGCTAACATTGCCGAGAAGGGGGTGCTCTGTTTGAGGCCAATATCTTCAAGAAATTTGTTTGAGCTTAGCAAGAAATTCTGGTTGAGGAATAGTGTTGTGCATGCATGTGTCAAGGAGAGAGAGAAAGAGAGAAAGTGAGCTCAACCGACAATTCGTCAATCCCTCACAATAATTTCTCGTTGAGGGGAGACAAGGTTGCATGCGTGTGTCAGTGAGAGAAAAGGAGAGCTCAACCGGCAATTTCTCTCCTCCCTCACAAGAATTTCTTGTTCAACTCAGATCTAGCCCTTTGATTGGAGGAGTTGTGACCGTTGGGGTCATGTTTTGTACGGTGGAAGGTGGGCTGGCTTTCCTCCAATGCCTCCTCCTTCTCTCAGACCTCTTCTTCCCCATTCTTGCCTTTGGAAGAACCCTAAGTAAGAAAGAAGAAAGCTCTCTCCCTCTCCTCTCTCACTCCCAAGGATTTGTGCTCCATTCTAGTGAGAGATCGAGCTCTAGTGATTGATCTTGAGAGCTTCAAGAGCATCTCCTCCCTCTCCTCTCCATCTCCTAGCTTGTTGGTCTTTTGGGAGAGGATTTGGGGAAAACCTAGTGATTGTGCATTTGTGATTCATTTGGTGGCACTAGGTGATTGTTGTGATTGTGGATTTCTTATTACTCTTGGTGATTGCCGTCACCTAGACGGTTGGTGATTTGGTGATTGGTGAGGGGATTTGGTGATTGTGTCCGTCCCCAATCAAAGTGCTTGTAAGGGGTTTCTTGTGCCTTCCCCGGCGGAGCGCCAAAGGTAACCCTAGTGGATTTCTCGTAGCTTGTGGATCCTCATCTTGTGGTGTGGTTGTGCGGCACCCTATTGAGGGTTTGTGGTGTGATGCCAATTAGCTCGTGAACCTCCAAGTGGGTGAATCGCTACAACGGGGACGTAGCTTGCCGGCAAGCAAGTGAACCTCGGAGGAAAAATCATTGTGTCATCTTGTCTTCGTGGTATTCATTGGTATCCATTTATTGATCTCTTGCCCGGCTCGGTATACACACTTCTATCACTTGTATTTACCTTTGTTACATTCTTGCAAGTGATAATTATCTTCTTGTAGCTAGTTAAAATTACTTATCTTGTGTAGTGGTAATTATTGTTGCTCATTTAGTTGTAAAATAGCAACATAGATATTGTGTGACATAGAGATTATAATTAACTAGAATTGTGGATAGGTGGCTTGCACCTTTGTAGAGCTAGCGCAAAACTTGCTTCGCCATTTAGTTGTCTAATAAGCTTGCTTAAATGTTGTTGTAGAAATTTTTATAGGCCACCCCCTCTAGCCATTTAGGACCTTTCACACCGGTTATATGTACCCGGGACTAAAGACCGTCCCGGGACCTTTAGTCCCGGATTCTTAGTCCCGGTCGGATAACCGGGGCTAAAGGCCCCTTTCAACTGGGGTTAAAAGCCCCTTCTGTAATAGTGAATAGCGCTGGCTGCAATCTCCTTTAATTTGCACTAGGTTTGTGTTGTGTCTATGCGTTGCTACGAGTTTCAAAGTCCAAACGTTTCTATGTATTTTTCAGCTCACACATATGAAAGAAATATCTTATGTGTACCATGGTTTCCAATGACTACAAACACGGATAACCTAAACACTTGTGCTATCAACTCCGTTCCAAATTATAAGTCATTTTAAGAATCTTAGAGGACCAAAGTATTTAAAGTTTGACCAAATTTATATAAAAGAGAATAACATTTATAATACCAAATAAATATTATTAGATTTTTCATCAATTATATTTTGAAAATATATCTATTTGATCTTTGTATTTCTCTCTATAATGTTAATCAAATTTGAGATATTTTAGATTTTTCTTAAATGACTTATAGTTTGTAATGGAGAGAGTACTAAGCACCTCCTTAGAAGCCAATGATTAAAAGTCTATCATCAACACCTAAGTTGTTTACTTTTTAGATCCACCATCAAAATAATACAATATATGAGGCAAACTAAGATGTGTTCCTATAAACATACATGGGTCATGGTCAAGTAGTCTGTAAGCTGGGATCTTTTACCTGGGCCAAGATCAATATACTAAAAAATGATTAATTCATCCAATATAAAATGGTTTGGTAAATTCAATAGGAACCATGCAAGAGCAAAACCGTTTCTTGATTGTAGCAATTTATATATTTAGAACATGCTCGTTCAATATCTTCTTATTTCTATCAGATATTGTATACATACAAATTTGAGAGGACATCACTTAGCCTTCTTTAAATGGGCTTTGAAATCGAACAATCCTACAAGGAAGAAACATTTAATGAGACACTAAGCATATGAAAGAGCTTGAAAAATGTACAAAAATATTTTCTAGTACAAAGCTCATAATCCCAACCTAGAACATGCTGCTTGTCAAGTGTAACATTCCGCTCATCATATAAGTTAGCAAATTAATTAAATAACATGCTTCCGGTCAAGTGTGACATTCCTCCCACTATGTACTCGACTACAGGTAACTCAAGTACTCGCCCCGTGCCTGAAAGAAGTAATTTCTAGAATCCATGTCAGTTAATTTTTTTTAACTTTGACTAACTTTATAGAAAAAATAACATTTTGATATAAAATGGACACATTATGAAAATGCATTCTATGTTTTATCTAATGATATAATTTGATATCATCAATCTTGATAGTTTTTTTCTAGAAATTCGGTCAAAGTTTAAAAAGTTTGACTTATGACAACTCTAGGAATTGATTCTTTCAGGAACAGAGGGAGTACTAAGATAATATCATGAGTATTTTCTGCTCCTGTGGTCCTCCAACTAGATATCTCATATCTTTAAACCCATATGGGTATAAAAATTAGAGGCCGGATATAAAAATTATATCCTAAGTGTACTCAAGGTACACTTAGGATATAATTATATGCTAAGTGTACTTAAGAAAAATTATATCCTCAAGGTACTTTCATCACCAAACAAATAAACTGTACACCAGGTTGATGCTAAAGATCAACATTCCAATGTGTAACATCTCGGTATCCAGATTTGAATTGAGTTTTTACAACAGTTTGGCTTCTAATCCCTACCCACCACACTTAATAAAAATAGCTACCAACATCACTATATATGAGAAACTCCAGATATCTAGGCAGCAAGCTAGTTACATTTAGTAAGAAAACTGGAACTACAATGTAAGCTTCTTGCTGAACTGAATTTTTTAGTTCAGCAAGAAAAGAACACAGTGATCCACGACGATAGCAGGTGGCCAAGTAGCAACCCGACGATTCTGTTTCCGCGCATGTCTGAGCAGGAGATCGTTGAGTACGTCGAAGGCGCGCTAGCATGGATGAAGCTACGAGCGCTGGCTACGGCATAGAAACGCAGGAGGAGAAACGATGCGGGATGTGGCGCGGTGGAGGTAGCTTTGGTTGCCATGCCAGAAGGCTAGCGCCGCCGCCCACTCCGTGGAAATAAGGTTTTAAATGTCCAGCTATAGCTTTTCTTATCTCTAACTATAGCTGTTTGAGAAAGATTTAGCTAAGTTTTTCATATACAAGTTTGCTGTCACTACTAGAAAACAGACCTTTAAACAATCTATCAACTGAGCTTTAGTCTCGGCAAAAGTTTATATCCGGGCTAAAGACTTTTAGTCCCGGTTGGTAAAATCAACCGAGACTAAAGGTGAACCTTTAGCCCCGGTTGATATTACCAACACGGACTAACCTTTAGTCTCGGTTGGTAATACCAACCGAGATTAAATAGTGACCTTTTAGCCCCGATTGGTGTTACCAACTGTGATTAAAGGTCCTTTTAGTCCCGGTTGGTGTTACCAACCAGGACTAAAGGTCCTTCATGAGTGGATTCAAAAGGAAAGCGTCAAAAACTATATCATGTGAGTTGTGTAGCTCAGTTGGTAAGCGTGTGTGAAGTGAAAGGTGACGAGTTTGAATCTCACATAACACATATTTATTTTTTCTCTGGATACAGGCTAAAAGCCCTTTCTATAGTAGTGTCTTAGCTGTCGTTATAGTCAGCTATATTAAAAACCTTTGTGAAAATAATGCGGTAGCCCTTTCTGTAGTAGTGTCTTAGCTGTCGTTATAGTCAGCTATATTTAAAACCTTTGTGAAAATAATGCGGCAGTTACGAGGATTAATTATAGTTAATTACCAGGAGCGGCATTGTCAAGCAACAAGTAGCAAGAATTCCTACTCTACTGTTACCTTACAATTCTAAACAAATCTAATTAAAGGCACGTGATATTCATAATCTATAAATAAAATTGCGTTGATGGACATCCATCCAAAGAACACTTCTGCATAAATGCTTTCCTTGTCGCCGCGGCGATGAAGTAGGCCATGCCGGCAACCGTTTGAGCTCGTCCACATCCTGCCGCCGGCGATGCCATCGGAGGGTCGGCGATAAAAACAAGCGGCGGGGCCGTTGTCGCCGGCGCGCGCCCCCGCTCGTGGCCGGCGGCGCCCCCCGCGGCCGTTTCCCAATGCCGCCGGTGTCTTTGGCACCTTCAGTCCACAATGGGTTGCGTAGGATCACTGCAAGCGATCCTCGGAGATAGATCGTGAAGGCAACAACAACATCTTCTCGTCGCTCCCACATCCAGATCAACTCGGATCGTCTTCTCTTCCTCGCGATCTGACACGCAAATTTTGGGATTCCGAATCCGACTCGGAGTGCGAGGACCCTGGGGATGCAGTCTCCCTTTCCCCGGCGACCATCCGGTTGGCGGAATCAAGACCTCCGGCCGCGTCGTCGAAGCCAGTTCGTGCCTCTGGATCAGAACCGCCAGAGCCTGTGGTAATCACTCCAACGCGCGCCACGTAGGATCCCGACGCCATGGCAGCGAGTTTGGAAAGGTTCGCTTCCCCCGCGTCGCATCTCGCCGGCGAGGACGATCGGCGATCTTATCGCGCCGGCTCTCCAATCCATCAACGGCGCTCGAGGTAGCGGCGCCATGGTTCGAAATTCAAACCTTCGAGCGTCTTTCGAGGCGCCTAGGCCGGAACCAGTTGGGCCCCGTCCGGTCCAACTCGTGGCCCAGCTAATTCGTGTCAGGGGAACGGGGCCAGGCGGCAGCTCGATCTCTCCTGGGTTCGCTCGACCTGGCCATGCGCTGATCAACCCTAGCCTCTTCCTCGCCGCCGTTTCAGGACCGGGACGTCCCCCTCGCCGGCACTTCTTCCTCACCGGCTCCCTCTGTCGCCGGAGCACCTGCGCTGCATCTCCAGCACGCTAGTCCTCCCCACCGGTCCTTCCGCGACACCCTGATGGCGGGCGACGATGGTGCTCAGTTCAGGGGTCGTGCTACCCGCGGCCGCCGGACGGCGGATCGCTACCGCGGCCGAGATCGCGGACCCTCCTCAGACGCTCAGGAACGATTCCGTGCCGAGGGCCAGGGCCGAGGGCGCCGTGGAGAGGCGACCCATGCTGGTGGAGCTACTGGTGGGCGCGGCGGTCCTCCGCCTGCAGCCCGTGGCCGGGGTGCCTTTGCACCAGCAGCCCCGGTGCTGGACCTGCTCAAGCTGCCGGACGCGGGGAACCCTCGCCTGCTGGTCGTGGCCGTGGAGGCTTCGTGCCTGCGGCCCCTGGCGCAGGCCCTAGCCATGTCGTCGAGTCTGCGGCTGGGGGCTTTGTGGCCAGCCCCACCGTCCCTGCTCAGTCTGGCCAGGCTAATCCCCCTGGTGCGCAAGCGGAAGGAACCTCCCAGCTCCCCCGGGGGGATGGTCGTGCCAGGACAAACACGGATGATTCCTCCGGGTTCGCTGTAGATGAAGACCAGGGCAAGCAAAAAGAAAACGCAAGGATCAGCTACCTAAGTTAGAGTGCACCATCTGTTCTGAGGAGCACTATACAAATCAGTGCCCGCAGCTTCGAGGGCCCA
Source organism: Coix lacryma-jobi var. lacryma-jobi (assembly GCA_009763385.1). Classification (NCBI taxonomy): domain Eukaryota; kingdom Viridiplantae; phylum Streptophyta; class Magnoliopsida; order Poales; family Poaceae; genus Coix; species Coix lacryma-jobi. Next base: position 2,330,848 of record CM019824.1, on the reverse strand, counting down.
AACCTATGGTAGCCTTTTGTGGAGCTGCTGAGGATGGCATGGGCTTCTTCCAGATTCAGGCGGCGAGGAGCCACCATATTGTTAATCTTGCTCAGTCGTCTGTCGCAGCTCTGATCACTATGGAATCGGGTGATGTTTTCTGCCCAACTTCTGCTGTCGGAGTTGGCCAGGATTATTCCAGTTCGTTGGGAATGGGAAGTGCAAGAGCAAGGGCCTCAGTCCTTTGTTGTCCCATTTCTGAGTAAAGATGAGCTAGAGAGAATGGTTGCCATCCGTACTATCACAACGAAGAACAAAGAAGGCACAATTATTTTTTGATGAATATGTTGATGATGTTCAGCCCATTAAATCCCTCGAGCAAGTCTGGGTGACTGTTTCCAAGGTGCCCCGCGTTCTTCGGTCTTTCTTTGTTCTTCCTCTATGGGCAGTTGGGTCTATTATTGGGGCCACTCAGAAGGTCGATATGGCACACCTTCGAGCGACTGGTCAGGTCCGTATCTTGGTAGTTGTTTTCGACGCTGAGAAAATCCCGAAGCAGGCTGATGTTTGTGGTTAGCAGTATTTATCGCCTCTTTTTTAAACCGGATCAAGTGATTCAGGCTGATGGCTTCAACCCAGAAGAGGACGACCTGTTAGGGGATGGGAACAATGATAAAAATCTGGACGGGTCTGACCATGAGATGGAAGATGCGGAGGCTCGGGATCCACCTCCTCAAAATTCTAATAATGCTTCCGAGATCGCCCAGGCACCTCCTAAGAACTTTCCTCCCCAACAACAAGCTGCCTTGTTAGAAAAGAGTCTGGACTTGGCCTGTGAGCAACTGATAAATGAGATTAGTTTCAAGGTCATGATTGAACAAGACGATGAGGCTGCTCGGAAGAAATTCTCTCCACTGACGGAGAAGGAGTTGGGAACATTCAATTCTCTGGTGGACTCTCCTAATAAAATTCACCCCTCCTCTTTTTTTGGGTCTCCTTCCTCCGAGTTTTCAGCAGGGACCGTGGCGCCCGACGATGTCCAGGACGGGACGAGGGGATCTTCACCACCGTCTGCTTCCCCTCCTGCGCTGGACTGTGTTGCGACTATTGCTGCCTCGCCTCTAGCGGGTGGTACTTCCTCGCTTTCAGCGGGTGGTGCTGCTTCGCCGTTAGACTCCCCAGCCACTGAGGATCTTCACCTCTCACCTCGTACACTGGTTTCCGACGGCGGCGTTCCGGCGAGGACGATGGGCTCTTCTTCGACTTCAGCTACCACCACGCCTCCGTCGGTGGAGCAGCGTGTCTCGGGGCAGCCGCCCCAGGCCTTGGAGCTGTCCAGGGTGGCCGCCTCCTCGTCACCTGAGCCATCGATCTTGGCTACCGTGGCGGAAGGGGACGCCTCCTCAGTGCCTTCCTCCCAGTCGGTTGGCGCGGTCTCAGCAGCGATCGACGCTTCTCCTTCCGAGGCGGGCGCAGTTTCATCGGCAGGGGTGCTGCCGGCCATGCCCGCCACTGACCCTACTCTGGGAGGAGCGTGCGGCAGGGGAGCAGCTCGCCCGGCCCCACCGTTGAGGATGCGCGGGCAGGGACCGCAGTTGCTGCCTCAGACTCCGGAGCTGTGCGGGCAGGGGACCGGCCGTTGTGCCCACTGCAGGGGCCGCACGCGCAGGGGCAGTGGCTGCTGCCTCGGTCTCAGAAGTGAGGCCTTCCCAGAAGCCGCGCCGAAGCACCAGGAATGCGGCAGCAGCAGATGAACATACCCTCCACAAGCGGAACGTCTGGCGGCGAAAAAGAACCTCGAATCTGTGGGTACGTCTTTTGCCTCTTTTCCAGATTCTAAAATATCGTCAAACCTTGGTAGGGTAGGCATCAATCTAGGTTCCTCGGACATAGCTCAAATTAAAAATCTAGAGGTTGATAGACTGATTGTTTATGCTAATACTAAGAAATAGAGCCATCTAAAATCTAATACTTTTTTCCGAGAGTGATGATGAGCAGGAAAATCGTCTTGAAGCAGTTCTCAGCCACGCGTGTGGTAATCTAAATGAGAATGTGCTGGACGTGGAGAACGATCAAATTATAGATCTCTCTCCACTCCGTCACCGGGGGAAGTATCATAATGCCAAAAATACAAAAAGGCAAACTCCCCAACAAGCCAAAGACCCCTTCAAAGATTATTCTAAAATGAAAGGAGTATTCTGGAATAGCAGAGGTCTTGCAGACTTGGCTAAGCATAGGTTTTTGGCGGAGTTAGTTAAGGAGGAGCAAATCAATTTTATTGCCCTCTCCAAAACTCTAAGAGACTCTTTTCCGGATCATGTCCTCAAATATCTTTGTGGCGGACATGACTTCCTTTGGCACACCATGGCGCCCCATGGTAGATCAGGTGGCATCCTGCTCGGTGTTGACCTGAATATTTTTGATATAGGAGCCATTGACGAGGGCGATTTTTACGTAAAGTTTACCCTAAGATTTATGACAAATAACTTCAAATTTGTTCTTTATTCAGTTTATGGGCCAGCACAACATATTGACAAGAGTGCTTTCCTTTTTCTGAACTCGCCAACACTTGCTCCAAAGAATCCCTCCCCTATATTATTGGAGGTGATTTCAATATAATGAGGTCTCCGGATGACAAGAGCTCCGGGAATTTTGATCCTAAGTGGCCGAATCTTTGCGGTCATCGAGTCTCTGGATCTAAGGGAGATGTGATGTCAAGCCGCCAATACACTTGGGCGGGGTCGGGCGATGACCCAACTTATGAGAAATTAGATAGAGTTCTTGTCAGCACGGAGTGGGAAGACCAGTTCCCGTTGGCAACGGTCGACCTAGAGACAGAAACATTTCAGACAATACTCCCTTATTCTTAATACTGGAGCTTCGACTCACCAGACCAAGTACAGACCTTTCAAATTTGAAAGGGATGGCTTATTCGGGATGGTTTTCATGACATGGATGCAAATATCTGGCAATCTCAAACCTCTGGGTCAACCCCTCTAGAGCGTTGGCAGTCTAAGATTCGAAGACTTAGACAACATCTGAGGGGCTGGGCAAGGCACACGGCAGGGTCTTATATAAAAGAGAAGAAGACTTGTTAACTCTTTTAGAGAATCTGGATAAGAAAGCTGAGAATAATCCCTTGTCTGACCAGAAAATTAATCTTAAGCATTATCTAAAAGAGCGCCTAGTATGCCTCTTGCGAGAGGAAGAGCACAAGTGGTACGAGAGAGCCAAAGTCAAAACCCTTCTGGAGGGTGATGCTAACACTAGATTCTTCCACCTAGTGGCAAATGGCAAACACCGCAACCAACGTATCTATAAACTTGAAGATGATCAAGGAGTTGTTGTTGGTGATGATCATCTCAAGAGCCACATTACTAATTATTATAAAAATCTTTTTGGGCCACCGGAGAACTCTGGGACCACTTTGATGGAGGATCAAATCTTAGATATTCCACAAGTTTCTCAGGAGGAAAATGATATCCTCATTAGTCCCTTCACGGAATCTGAAGTGAAGGAGGCAGTCTTCCAAATGGAGCATAATAAAGCTCCAGGGCCTGATGGTTTTCCGGCGGAATTCTATCAGGTATTTTGGGGGGTAATTAAGGATGATCTTTTGCCTCTTTTTGCCGATCTGCATAGAGAGGCTTTGGACCTTTTACTCTGAATTTTGGGATCATTACTCTAATCCCTAAAATTCAAGATGCCAACAAAATTCAGCAATATAGGCCTATTTATGTGCTTAATGTTAGCTTTAAAATCTTCACAAAGGTTGGCACAAATAGACTGAATAAGGTTGCTAAACGGTGGTCAGTCCTACGCGCAGACCGCCTTTATGCCAGGCAGGAATATTATGGAAGGAGTACTTATCCTACACGAAACTATCCATGAATTGCATACAAAGAAAAGAAATGGCGTCATTTTCAAGATTGACTTTGAAAAGGCGTATGATAAGGTTAAATGGTCCTTCCTATAGCAAACCTTACGAATGAAAGGGTTCTCTCCCAAATGGTGTAGGTGGATTCAAAGTATGGTCTCGGGAGGAAGTGTGGGGATTAAAGTCAATGATGATGTCGGCCACTACTTCCAAACAAAGCGTGGGCTGAGACAGGGCGACCCTATGTCGCCTATCTTATTTAACATCATCGCTGATATGCTAGCTCTTCTTATTAATAGAGCAAAAGCCGATGGTCAAATAAGAGGTGTCATCCAACCTTATTGATCATGGTCTGTTTATTCTGCAGTATGCTGATGATACTATTATTTTTCTCGATCACGATCTAGAGCAGGCAAAGAATCTAAAGCTTTTGCTATGCGCCTTTCAGGGCTTAAGATTAATTTCCATAAGAGTGAAATTTTTTGCTACGGAGCAGCCAAAGAGATAGAATCCTATTATACTACTCTCTTTGGGTGCAATGCAGGGAGTATCCTTCAAATATTTAGGAATCCCAATGCACCACAGGAAACTCTTAAATTATGATTGGAGAAAGATCGAAGAGCGTTTTCAACAAAAACTCTCTTGCTGAAAGCAAAATACTTGTCTTACGGGGAAGACTAATCCTGCTTAATTCTGTACTAAGCAGCCTACCTATGTCCATGATGTTTTCTTTGAGATTCCTAAAGAGTACTCAAAAAAACTTGATCAGTTGAGATCCAGGTTTTTCTGGCAAGGTTCCTCCGACAAGCATAAATATAGACTTGTCAGATGGGACATCTTATGCCATCCTAAAGAACAAGGGGGTCTAGGCATCCTAGATTTACATTTACAGAATAAATGTCTTTTCGCCAAATGGGTGGTTAATTTACTAAACTCAGATGACATGTGGCAGTCGATGCTTAAGAATAAATACTTATTCAAAGACTCTCTCAAGACTCGGACAACAGCAAACCAAATGACTCCTATTTTTAAGGCCTCATCCTCATATCATAAAGATGAGATTTTGGCTATAGGTTCTTTCGATATCAAAGATGGGACCAATACGAGGTTCTGGGATGACACCTGGGTAGGTGCCAAGCCTCTAAAAGTTATTTATCCGTCCTATATAATATGTGTGCGGGATCCACATGCAACTGTATCAAAAGTTATGGCCACAAGACCTCTTAATTATCTCTTTTAGAAGGCTCTGGTGGATAATAAACTTTTAGAGTGGCTTAATTTGGTAGCGCGGATCTCTAATGTTTATTTGGTGGAAGGTTTGGATTTTCAAATGAGCTTAACCAAATCAGGGTTATTTTCAGTACGCTCTAATATTATATATATACATATAGATAATCAACTGTTATAGAGAAGATCTGTAAGAATTATAAATTAAAGTAAAAATTAAAGTTTTCTGTCCTAGACCAAGGACCAAGGACAACCTTGCTAGGACAAAGATTGGACAGGGAGCCAGCAATGTATTTGTTTGCAATAGGAATGAGACTATCCAACAACTGTTCCTAGACTGCCCCTGTGCCAAAATGATTTGGAGGATTATCTTTTACGCTACTAATCTGACCCAACCGAGATGTATCAGACTTATGTTTGGTAATTGGCGTATTTATCAGCCTAAACAGATCAAAGATTTAATTTGGGTTGGGGTTGCTGCCATGTGCTGGGCTATCTGGCGATGCCAGAATGATGTTATTTTTATAAAATGAAATTTAACTCTATTTCGCAGGTTATTTTTAAGGGAGCGTATTGGCTACGCTCCTGGGCTCAGCTGCAGCGTGACGAGCAAGCCAAGGACACCCTCTCATTGATAAGCAAGGAGATAGAAGTGATTGCTTTGGAGATTTCTAATAGAGGGTGGAAGCATGTTTATCTTTTGCTCTAGTGTCATGTGTTTTAGTTTCAAAACTATGGCTTGTTCTTTATCTTGCATGCGTTGCATGACTTTGTAATAATTGGCTGTGTACATCCAGGGATGTAGAGGCCAGATATTTTTATCCTTTATCTAAAAAAAATAAAATTGCGTGATCTCGAAGAAGCAACAAACCTTTAGAAATCAGTTAATAGAAGAAGGGATGAACCAGAGGCAGTGATGCAATGATGGGTGATCACATGAATTATACGACGTGTTGTAGTCCATCAAATGGTCGCCAATGACTTGAGGTGAATGGTGATGGCAATTGGGTGTGGGGCGGCACCCAGACCGCAGGCGCCTCCGGCCCGCAATGCCGGAGATGACGGAGCCTTCGTGCGAAAGGTAGCTTTCGCGCGGAAGCAGACACCTCTGACCCGCTGCACCGAACGACAACGGAAGCGTGCCTTTCGGTTCGCGGGCTGAGGAAAGGGCGGCGCTTTCGTGCTGAAGGAGGCATTCGCGCGGAAGCGCGCCTTTCGACTCGCCGACCAAGGAAATGCGGCGCCTTCGCGCGAAGGGAAGCATTCCCGCAGAAGCGCGCCTTTCGGCCCGTGGCTTGAAGCAAGGCGGAGACTTCGCGCGGAAGGGATCATTCGCGCGAGATGGACCCGACGTCTCCGGCGGGAGATTTCGTCTTTCATGACTTTGGCCTTTCGTGAGCTTTTGCAGGTCGCCGGAAGCTTGGGTCAAGGGAGCGGGCCCACCGGTCGGGATAAAGAGCCGGAGGGCGCGGGGTCCGTCAGAGGACGAAGTTACGATGATGCCCCTCGCACCGGAAGAGGCGGTGTACGGCTACGGGGGTAGTTGAGCAGGGCCTCGTTGTAATTATAGCAGAGTGGTTGGAAGGGCAACATTGTACTTTCAAGTTGATCCAGACTAATATAAAAAGCTCTCGATCTCCCGTGGAGGGGGGCAGGGAGAACACTGTTCACTTCGACTACTTCTCTACTTTCGTTCCGTTCGTTTTCCGCTTTCGCTCCATGCTTTCGCTCCCAGACAACCTGCTGGGGTCTCGGTCCCCGAACATTGGCCCACCGTGGTTGTCGCCCGAGCTTACCATGCCACCGAGGAAGGCGCCGAAGACGGTCGACAATCACGAAACGGTTGCCGCGAATAAGGATGGCCAAGGCACACTCGCGGCATCCGTCTTATCTACACAAATACCACCGAATGCATCCCAAAACACCCAAGCTTTCGGTGGCACGCTACCGACCAAAATCCAGATACCGCCGACGGCGACCTCAAGCCGTGACCCACCGCCTTTCGGCAGAGATGGCACGCCGGAAGGGGACGTCCAAGATGAGCCCGACGACGAAGAAGACGACGATGCTGAAGTTACCAGGCATGCTCAAGCAATCAGAATGCTGACAGAGCAGCAAGAAGAAATCGAAAGGTTGATTCAGCAAAGAGATCAGTTGCAGCGGCAGCTCACGGCAAAAGCAAGGGAGGATGAAACTCGCAACGCCTTTCGTCAGGCGGAGGCACAGAGGAGGCAGCTGGAAAAGGAGATTCAGGAACTGCGAAAGGCTGGAGGAGGCCCGATCCCAATAATTCAAGAAAATGTGTTCGAGCCAAGGCGAGAGCAGCCACCAGTTTTCGACAACGCAATCGATGAAACCTCGCCGCTCTCAAGAGAATTACAAGCTCATCCGTGGCCGCTCAACTACAAGCCCCGCATTCCGACTTTCGATGGCAAGGCGAATCCGCGCAAATTCTTAGCGAGCTACGAGACAGCCGTGTTTTCGGCAGGCGGGGACAATCAGGCCCTGGCGAAATCGCTCATTCTGGCAGTCGAAGATGTGGCTCACGATTGGTACACCACGCTCAGGCCATTATCCATCTATTCATGGGCTTAGTTGAAGGCCGAATTGCTCGCCACTTTCCAAGGATTCCGGCCGGATGTCAAAACCACGCGAGACCTCATGAATTGCACCCACAAGATGACGAACCTTTGTCCGAGTACCTCAAACGCTTCATCCAGCTGAAAGCTCAGGCTCCGAATGTGCCGGAAGCCGCGGTGATCGCAGCAGCCACCGAGGGCTTGGGAACCGGACAGTGTGCCGCTCACTTGTCCAGAGAACCGCCAAAAATTGTCAAGGAACTGTTCGATGTGATGAACTCATACGCAAGGTCGGATGATGACTTTCGGCGGCGCAAAGCCACTCGCTTGACGCAAAGGCAAGTGGCGAAAGCAAGTCGACCACCGCTAGTGCCGAATCAAAGAATGGTTAGACCCTACCGGTCAATCAACACTTTGCAGGAAGAACCAGCGCAACCAGAGATGGGCATGGAGAGGCCGAATATGACCAACTTCCAGCCGCAAAGGGGTTTTGATCAATCCTTTCGCGGAGGACGTGGCGGAAGGACAACACATGGCGGTCGAGACGGTAGAGGCCGCGGAAGAGGAGCCAGGCCTCCGTATTGTGTCATCTGCGACGGCAATTTTGGCCACACTACTCGAGATTGTAAATATAGCAAGATGGCGAAAGAGCTAAAAGACAAGGATCAAGCATCAGCTCTGCCCGAAAGCTCCAAGCACGTTTTTCACAATTCGCAAGACCCGGCAGCAGGGGCGGTAGCATACGGCAACTACGCGAGGCACACCTATGCATCCCCCACAGTACATGCCTCCCTAGAATTTACATTGGTACAATCCGGCATATCAGGGGTACCAGTTCCCGATCTTTGCGCCCTAGTCGGTGCAGTTTCGTTCGTCACCCACGCACTATCAGCGCCAGCCAACACCGCCACCAGCGCTTCCGGCTCAAGCCCAACCCCAGGGGCAGCAAGCACAACCCAGCTACCAGCAGGGGCAGGATATAGAAAACGAAACCAGCGCAATCACAACATTCTCCCGTCAAGAGGCCACATTTTCGCCATCACGGGCGGATCCAACCTGGAGCACGAAAGTAAAAGGGCGAGAAAGACTATCATCGAAGAGTCCAGACGGTATCGCCAAGGCTTCCGCTGAACAGGCCAGCTTGGTCACTAGCGCCGATATGTTTTGATGAGTCAGATTTCAAAGTTTCGCGACTTTCCGCATTGCGACGCTTTCGTCGCCACGGAAAATGTGGCCGGTTTCACACCTTGCATAACATCTTGATTGACACCGGAAGCTCAGCAGACATTTTGTTCATCAAGGCTTTCGAAGCGATGGGAATGGACAGGCGCAGTTTGGACCCTGCCGGCAATTCCTTGTATGGATTTGGAGGAAGAAAGATCGACGCTATCGGCAAGAAACAAATCCCGGTATCTTTCGCCGAGGAAGAAAGAGTACGCACCGAAATGGTGACATTCGATATAGTTGTCGGTGTTTCGTACCTGGGGGTATCACACCAACGAGTAATATGATCGCGTGTTTCTCTTCCTGGATGGTGATGCAAGAGGACACAAGGATTTATCCTGGTTCGGGCAAGGAGGCCCTACGTCCAGCGGGGGGGGAGATGTTCTTGTATTACTTGCACCTAAGTGCTTGTACAGGGGAGAATACAAGCTCAGCGAGCGTGGACCGGAGTCCGGACTCGTGTCTGTGCGTGGACTCGTGTGTCGTCCGTCCAGGAAGAGAAACACGCGATCATATTACTCGTTGGTGTGATACCCCCAGGTACGAAACACCGACAGTTGGCGCGCCAGGTAGGGGACTTCGCGTGTCCGAGCCGATTTCTCGTTGATTCCTGGATGGCTTCATCCCCTCTTCCGTTCTCGGCTGGTGCCGTCGTCTGGTTCGGGAGCCTCGAGTTCCTGGCCACAGGCAACAACAACGAGCTGACTCTGCTCTCCACGGAGGGCCTGGGCGGAGTGCGTGTCACGCCACCCCGCGCGGGGGGCGTGACGCGTCGCCCACACCACACACGCCCACGTCGCGAGCGGCGCCATCGTCACCGTCGTCGTCGGGCGGCAGGCGGTGCCCGCGGCAAACACCTACGCCCCGTAGCCGGTGCAGGGGCCCCAAGGGGAACCCGCCCGGCGCGCGGCCGGAGACCTCCAGGGCGCACTCACGCCCGCCTAGCGACTTCGCGTTCATCATGCGTACGAACCAGGAGCCAGGCCAGAGGCCTCCAAGCCGTGCGCCGTCGACACAACTCAGCCTCCTCCCGCGCGGGTCGCACTGCGCTTGACGCCAGCGGTTCCCGATCGGCCTCGACACTCTGCGGCTGTTTTCGCCCACCGCCTCGACGAGCGCCATCAGGACCAGACGGAGGTGGGCCGGGAGCAGCGTCCGGCGCGCTGCTGCAGGCCATGGCCAGCCTGGAAATCGTCCACCCACGCCCTGGCGTCGACAGCGACTTCTTGCGACCCCTCGAGCACCTCGACGGGCCACCGTCGGAGAATGGTACCACGAGCTGCGGTCCCAGCATCGGCCAAGGCGGCGTGCCCTCGACAGTTCCGACTCCGACGAATACGACTACCACGACCCCGACCTCTGGGACCCCACCAGGGAGTGCTTCCAACTCGAGGAGTCGTATGCGATACCGAGGACGAAGGCGCGACGACAGGCCGCCCTCGACCTAGAGGGCCTAGCGACGTGGCCGCGGCAGGCGGATCACGCGTCCTGGGAAGGGACGAACCTCGAGCACCGGCTGTACCGCCTAAGCACGACGATGGCCGGGCGGCACAACTCGCACAAGTGCAAGAGGCAATCACCAAAGCCGAGGAGGAACGGCGACACCTGCTGCAGCTCCGCAAACCCTGATGCAGGAACCACCCCAGCCCCGAGGAGCCGGAGCTCGAGGCCGGGCTCGAGAGGTCCACCAACGGATCCTCGAGGACGGGGCACCAGCACGCCCTGAGGTATGTTTCCCGCGAGCTGGGCAGAACGTGGTGGCGGCGGCCATGATGCTCCGTGACCTGCCCGCCGTCTCCAACCCCGACGCCAGGCGCATGCTCGGAGAAGTGAAAAACCTCCTCGAGACAGCCGCGGTGCAGCAGGCCGAGAGCTCGGCGTCACGCCGACGCGGGGCAGCCTCGGGGAAACCGGCGGACACGCCCCACGACGCTCGCGAGGCATCCGTCCACCAGCCGGACGCCTCTCGAGCTAGGCCAGTCCGCGAACGGATCGTCGACAACCGGCCGCCTCGAGACCCCAACGACGCCCGCAACGACATCAACCGACGGCGCAAGGACAAGGGGGCCCAAGAGCGTGGCTATAGCGCCCATCGAGGGGGGCGCTACGACAGCGATGAGGGCCGGCAGGCCCTCGAGCCCCCGCCCCCTAGTCTTCAGCCGGGCCATCCCGAGCTCAACCCTCGACCGCCGGCTACCGACAGCCAAACCTCCCGACATCTCTGACTCGCCGACCGACCGCCGACCAACATCGTGAAGTATGACTGGGAAGTCGAGCCCAAGCTCTGGCTCTCGGACTTCCGCCTTGGCTGCCAACGGGCGGAGCGAAGAACGATGACCGCGTGATCATCCGTCAGCTCCCACTCTACCTCCTCTGGACACCGCCCGACGGTGGCTCGAGGGGCTCCCGCCAGATCGGATCCATGACTGGGCTGACCTAGTCAGGGTCTTCGACGGAAATTTAAAGGGACCTGGCGGTTGGGACCTCGTGCTTCGACGGCTGCAAGATAATCGAGGGCGCCATAAGCTCACCCCTCCGTGGGAAGGCCCATACACCGTGGCCGAAGTGCTCAAGCCAGGCACATACAAGCTCTACGACGACCAAGGCAGGATCCTGCGAACGCGTGGAACATATCTCAGCTACGTCGCTTCTACCCTTAAAGCCTCGAGGCCTCGTTCATTTATCACTTGTCCAAACATGTCAACATGAATAAACAAACTCGTGCGTATCGTTCATGTTGCTTCACATCTTAAGGTAGCCTCGACCCTGCCTAGCTCAGGGTCGAGCCTCCCTCGGGGGCTGACAAGGGGGTAGACGCCCCCAGACTCCGGAAAAACGCGTGTTTTCTTTTCAAAAATTTGACCCTCGTCTCGACTCGCGCCTCGAGTGAACTAGCGACGTCTAAATCTTAAGTACCTCGAGCCTCCAGGGTCGGGGGGCGTCGACGTAGACGGCCGCCTACGCCCCCGGGCTACGGTGCCCTACCTACGCCTCCCCTCGAGGAGCTCGCGACGTATCAAGGAACACAGACTAAGTTAGCAGAAACTCGAGCTTGCGACAAAGAGAGGCGGTCAAACGCATTTGAAAAGAAAACAACTCTCTTCATAAGCAATTCACGTATACATTCGGGTCTCGACGTACCCTCCTTTATGTCATAGAATTCTTACAAGGGCCTCGACGCCCAAATTTGGCACGCAGGCCTCAGTCCTCGTCGGTGCGGTACTCCTCCCCGAGGTCCACGACGGCAGGCCCGACCTCGACGCCCGAGCTCGAAGGAGGAGGGCTCCCGACACCGCTGCTGGCGTCAGGAGGCAGCACGTCTTCCTCGAAGATCTTCGCGAGCGACGTCCCCGGCCTCTCCATTTTCCAAAATCTTGTCGACACGGCGGTTGTTCCACTCCTCGTCCTTCCCCTCGATCTCGATGAAGCCATTCGCGACAACATGGACCGGGAAGCGGAAACCGGAGCGAACAACCGCGAGTGTCTGCTTGACGCCGTGATGGAGAGCTTGCCGGACACGGTCCCGTGCGGCTGCGTCGAAGAAGCACAAGGCGTCGACCAAGGCATCGCCCCAAGCCATTGCACCTTCTGCCGCGGCCACAGGAGGAGCACCCCACATGGGGCCGAGCCGATCGAGAGAAGAGCGAGCCCGCTCCGCCACCATCGTCTCGTCTTGGAGCTGGTCCAAGAGAGCCTGGTTTGTCTCACGGAGCTCCTCGACCGTCTTCTCGACCCCTGCGCAACAAACAAGGAAGAGTGAGCCTGCGGCGTAACAAAGAACTTCGAGAGCCAAACAAGAACAAGGTGTAAGCCTCACCGTCGCAGTGTTGCCCCAGTGCGGCGAGGTCGCTGGTCAGGCCCTCAACACGCTGCTCCAGCCTGCGCTTCTCGGCCAGCGTGAGGAGCTTCTCGGACCTAAGGTCCTCGATCAGCTGGCCCCCTCTACCAGGGCCAGATCCTTGCGGATCACCTCCTGCCGCGCCGCCCCCCTCGGCAGCTCGGGCGGTGGCGGCACCACTCACGGCGTCTTCGGCCTTTTCGTGCCGCCTCCGCTGCGGTCCGGGCGGCGGCGGCCTCGCCACGGGCGTCAGCAGCCTCCTGCTTCGCTGCCTCGGCTTCAGCCCGGGCAGAGGTGGCCTCGCTTCGAGCATCCGCGGCTCCTTCCTCGATGCTTCGAGAACGGCGGCGGCCTCCTCCTTGGACCGGGCGACCTCGCCTCGAGCCACCCGGACCTCCGCCTCCGCCTCGTCATTAAGCCGGCTCGCCATCTGGGCGTTCCGGCTCAGCTCCGCGCGGAGATCTCGAAGCTCCGCCTCGGCCCGCTCGAGGGCGGCTGACACCTGTGCGGATCGGCCCGCCTCCTCGGAGCAGGAACGCTCCGCCTCCGCCATAAGCGCGGCCACCTCCTGGAAGATGGACCGCACCTCGCGCGGTGCCCCCCGCTGGGTCGGCAAGCTCGATGGGAACCACGGCAAGGGGCGGGCTCAGTGGGACGGGAAACGACCATATCGGCCGGTCGAGCTCGATGTCGGGCAGATCCGCCTCCGCCTCGAGCTGCCCCGACAGCGACCCGTCGCCCGACGGCACGAGCCCCGACTCCCTCCGTCCCTCCGCCGGCGCTTCCTGTTGCGGATCGGTCGAGGGAAGGCTCGACCCCGCGTTCTCATCCCTGGCCGGGCCCTCCGGCGCCTTGTCGGCGCTAGCCGGCACCTCTCGGCGCCGCCGCCATCATCGAGCCCGCGGAAGGAGCGGCCCCTGCTCCAGCTCGTTGAGAAGGTCCTCCACCGTCGCCTCCTCCTCCTCCGCCGACGCCTCTCCCCCTTTCCCTCCTCCGCAGCCCGGCCCGTGCTGGTCGGAGCCACAAGGGGCGCGGCCTCCTCAGCCCCAGACGCCGGCGGGGCCGTACTCGCCCAGGCGCTTCCCCGGAACAGCCGTCGTGGTGAGGGGAAGGATGGCGCTCCCAGTTGGCACCATCGCAGGAGGAGGAGGAGGGGGAGGAGGCAGCGCTTCGGCAGATACGGCGGTGGTGGCGGCTCGATGCCATGAGCTGAGGCCCCTGCAATACGAGACGACGGAGAAGTCAGAACCAAGAAGAGTACCTCGACCCCTACGGTCGATGACGACGGCCTCACCAAAATTTGCGACGACCATCCGGCCCCCTCGAGCCATGGCAGCTCGGGCCTTCTCCAGCCATGCGGCCTCTCTAGCGGAGGAAGGTGCCATACCTCGAGGTGGCTGTGCCTCGACGGGGCTCGAGGCCTTGGCCCGCTTGGACGAAGCGAGGTCCACCTCCAGGTAGGAGCGCTTTCCCCTGAGAAGATGGAGATGGCACGCGTCATTAAGAGCGAAGAAGTGAAGCCTCACTACCGACGAGACCCAAGGAAACTACTCACCCGAAGCGGCGGCTAGGCCTCTTCCCGGAGTCGCCGGACCCACTCGGGGACTTCGAGCCCACCCACGGCTCGAGCCCTGCGCCTGGGCCGTCTCCGCAGGGCTGGGATGGTGGAGGGCTCCCGACGCCTCCCCTGGCTCGACCTCGAGGGAGAGCCCTCCTTCCGCCCCGCATCGCGGGAGGGCGACCGCACCGACCTCGTGCTGACGTCGTGGCGCTCGCCCCGGCGCGGGCTCCGGGACCTGCTCCGGCGCCCACGCTGGTGGTCGCGCCCTCCGGCGTCCGCCCCCGCGTCCCGGCGGCGGTGCGGCGATGGACTCCGGGACGCTCGCACCCCTGGTCACGAGATGCTCGGGGGCTCCTCCCACGACGCTCATGGTGGCGGGGGCTCGACGCCCCATCGTGCTGTCCGCTCCTTCGGGGGCTCGAAGCGCTCTTCGACGCTTCGCGACGGGGGGCTCAAGGTCCCTCTCGACGCGAGGGCCAGCCCTCGAGGGGCCGGCCCCTCTCGGGAACCCCCGCCTGGGTCGACGCCGACGTCGACTCCTTGCGCCGCGTCGACAGCGCTCCTGGTCCGCGGCTTCCTCACGACAGCCGGCGCGTCCGGCGCGGAGCTCGAAGTCCCCTGGGCTTCGAGCGAAGCCTGGCTCGGCGCGGCCCTCCGCGACTGCGCGCCCGCGCGATCCCTTCGCCGGGGGGACCTCCAAGACTTCCTCCTGCACAAAGGAGGGTCAGCCCCGACGCCGAAGACCCCCGCACGTCTCAAACGCGCGTCCATCCCCTCGTCATCATCCTCATCCTCGTCATCGCTCTCCTCCTCCGAGCTCGAGGAGCTCAGCTCTGGGGACTCGTCTCCAGGCTGGCGGTTGCGGCGAGCCTTCGCCAGCCTCTGCTCCCGAGCCGAGCGACGCAAGTTTTTGATTTTCTCTTTCTTCTTTTTGGCGTCCTTGCTCTCCTTGTCTTTTTGAGCAGAAAGGCGCCTCACCTGGGTATCCGCGGCGTCCTCCCTCACCGAGGCCTCGACGCGCGAAAGGTAAACGCCCCCTGCGAGAACGGAACAGATAAGGAGATTACGGGAAGAAAGAGGAAAGGAGGGGCTCGAGGGCAACCGGCTCGAGGTAAACTTACCAGGTCAGGACACCCCATGGCGGGTGCCATGGCGATCAGGTTGGCTTCCTCGGGACGGAACGTCCCCTGGATCGTGATCGACACCCGGGAGACGGCTTCATTCCGGACAGCCCGACCTCCGCCAACCTCGAGCGCTTCAGCCCCTCGAGTGAGGCCTTAGGCCCATCTCGAACATGAGGAGGGGACGCTCCGCCAGCGAAAGGACCCTCCGCTGGTGGAACGCCCAGATGACCGCCGCGACGGTCAGCCCCTTCTCCTCCACCAACTCCTTCATCGCCTTCATCAGCGGCACCAGGTGGCGCTGCCTGTCCGACGCGACGCCCCAGGTCCACTTCTCTGGGCGACGGGTGAGAATGCCACCGGTATACTGCGGAAAGAGGCCACCTTCGTTCCGCAAGTAGAACCAGTGGTCGTCCCACCCCGCCTGGTTAGAAGAAAGCTTTGTAGCGCAGGTACTCGCGCGGGACGCCGGCCGACGAAGGTCCAGTCCTCGCGGTGATGGCCAAGGAGCCCATACGCACGAACCGCCTCCCGCCGGACTTCGAGGCCTTGACGAAGAGCTCGCCCCGAAGAGGTGGACGAACATCTCCCAGTGCGGCTCCATCTTCAAATATCCCTCGCACACCGCGGCGAAGATGGCGGCGTGCGAGATTGAGTTGGGGGAGAAGTGGTGCAGCTCCGCCTCGAAGTGGTGGGTAAGCGCCCGCATGAAGCGACTCGGCGGAACACCGAGCCCCATACGATTGTAGCGAGTAAAGCTCACCACGTACCCCTCCGGCGGGTGCGGCTCACGGTGGTCCGCCGATGGAAGAATCCACCACGCCGGCCCCGCCTCGGGGTTGGGGCGGAGGAGCCCACGCCCCACCAGCGTCTCCAACTCCTCCTGCGTCGTCTTCGATGGGCTCCAATCCTCAGGCGGCAGCACTTGAGATTGGGCGCCATGTCGGCAGCGGCACGGATCTGAGCTGCGGACGGGCGGCCGGGAGATTTCCAATTGCGAGATTGGGAAGAAGGCGTGCGCGGGCTACGGCAAAAGTGAAAGCAAAGGCAAAGTAAACGAATCCTCTCCTCTCTTTTGATATTTATACGAAAGAACACCAACAGCGAGGCGTCCCACGATGGCAAAAAAAGGTAACCGCATGCATTTAATGCGCCCGTCTAACCACGTCTCGAGCCGGATGCAGGGTACACGCGGCAGCTCTCCATTCGCTCCACTACCCGGGCCCGCCACGACCGTCGTTCCGGCTTCGCGTCCGCCGCTCTCCCCGGCAGATTTCGCCTAAAAAGGCACGCCCAACGGGCAGAAGGATTCCCAGACGACGGAGGCTTCTTCACGAAGGTAAAAACGGGCCCCGGCCCTAAGCCTCGAAGGCAGCGAAGGCTGGCCCCGAAGAGGTTCGACAGCCGGCTTCGAGCACCCGAGTCAGGGACACCAGGGGCGCCACTCGAGGCATTACTCGAGGGCCAAGCCCTCGAGGCCCCTCACGTGTATCCAAGGCGGGGAGCTCGACGTGCAGTGAGATCCCCTCGGAGGGAGGCATCGCGCCACCGGGCCCTATCGAATGGACCCGGCACTCCTGCAGACTGAGCCCCCATGCTTTATGAGACCGCCTCCGGGCCACAGTCGACCCCTAACGAACGGGGCACGAGCTCTCACTTGGATTCCCCGTTACCAGCTCACCGGGAACCTCGATACTCGCCCACTCGGGGTAGTACGAGGCATCCCCCTCGCATCCGATCGAAAGGACTCGCGGGATGGACAAGCCAGGGCAATCGGGCATGCCGGCAGCTCGAGGAGCCGGCCAGTCGGTTTCAGCCTGGCACCCCTCGACGAAAGAGGGTTATACTCGAGCAGTTGCGACTGATCTTTTTCCTTTGTGTGAGCATGAGATTTTCAGGCTTCGGACGCTAAAAACTCGGACAGTTGCGACTAATCTCTTTTTCTTATGTGAGCATGAGATTTTCAGGACTCGGATGAAGCTCGACCCCCATCTCGCCTGAGCCCTCGAGACCAGGCCCGGGACAAACGCTCATTCTCCTGTCTCGTCCGAGCCCTCCGAGCCAAGCCTCGGGCGAAGTCTCCCGCGGCAAAGGAAAGGTTACCGCGAATATTTATACCAAACCACATTTCGAGCATGATTGACAGGCACACACGGCGCCGCAATCTCCGCTCCCTGACGACTCCCGCAAAAAAGGCGCGCCCACTGGGCAGAAGGTTCCCTAGCAACGGAGGATTCTTCGAAAGCCCACGAGGGAGTTCTAACCACCACTCCCCCATGGCCTCGGGGGCTACACCCGCGGGTGTCGCTCGCGCGACACCCACGAAGTCAAATCAACAAGACCCTCGAGACCAGTCAGCTACCCATCGAGATCCCAACCTGGAGCCCCTGCTCGAGTGCAAGCACTCAAACAAGGGCTCGGGGGCTACTGTCGGTGGTACAAAAAAGGGGTACCCCCAATTTACGCAAACACGCGAACGCTCTATCTCCGTCTCGTCCGAGCCCTCCCAGCCAGGCCTCGGGCGAACCGCTCTATCTCCGTCTCGCCCGAGCCCTCCCAGCCAGGCCTCGGGCGAACGCGCTCCCACACCTCGAGCCTTAACGCACGGACCTCGAGCTGTACAGACAGCCGTACCAGCCCATACCACGCATTTAACGCCTTCACCTACTCCGGTCATGTCCACTAGTGCACGGCGTGTACCACAGTAACTCGGTGTAAAGGTCAAGTCTCGTTTTCACCATAAGCATGGGCAAAAGGGCACCAGTGCAGCACTGTTCGTCCCTTGCCAGGCACTGTAACCCCTCGAGGCCGGCTACGCGCCCCTCGAGCCAGGCACTGTCACCCCCTCGAGGTCGGCTACGCGCCACACGAGCCCTGCACTGTAACACCTCGAGGCCGGCTCCGCGCCCCTCGAGCCCCCGTGGCACCACCTCGGCCGGCTCCGTGCCCTTCGAGCCCTAACTACTTTCGTGCTGTTGAAGGACAGGTACCACCAAGACCCGGAGGGACCTCACCGCGTACTGTACATTCCGGGATGGGTGCTGTACGGCTCCCGCCTTGTCGCACCCCCACGACCGCGCCCGGGATGGAACCCACGACTCAAGGACGCCTCAACAGCGACGGTCACATCGGCTCCAGTGGCCCCGACAAGACAGGGTTCCTACCCTTCTCCGTATGGGGCACCACGCGCCCCGACACCTGTAATACTTTCTGTAACCCTGGCCTCCCCTTGCTCTATAAAAGGGGACGCTAGGGCCCTCATTCAGGAGGGGCAACTCCGACGGACAACACACGAGCCCACGCACAGACACGAGTCCGAACTCCGGTCCACGCTCGCTGAGCTTGTATTCTCCCCTGTACAAGCACTTAGGTGCAAGTAATACAAGAATATCTCCCCCCCCCGCTGGACGTAGGGCCTTCTTTGCCCGAACCAGGATAAATCCTTGTGTTCCCTCGCATCACCATCCAGGAAGAGAAGCACGCGATCATATTACTCGTTGGTGTCATACCCCCGGGTTCGAAACACCGACACTGGTCGAAGACGCCCTGGTCGTACGGCTCGCCGTCGTCAACGTCCTGCTGGTACCTGTTTGTCCAACTCAGGACATGATCGGCGTGCTCCGCGCGCCAATCAACGGGATTCTTCCGTCTGCTTTGGCGCTTCACCCCATTTGCAAAGGAAACCCATCTGTTAGAGCATAAGATAGAATTTACTAGAGTAACTGAACAACACTGTGGAGGATACTTACTTGTGCAACCTCTGATCCGTGCTAATCAGAGGTGGAGGAAACTCCTGTCGTAGGCCGAACTGACGCATCACCCTGATGGGCAAGTGCATCTCGACCACGTAGAAGCAGATAAGAGGGACGGTGCAAACGCCAATCTAAACGGTCCAGCTCCGTGGCGGGGTCGAACACGTTGTCGTACAGGTCCCAGGGGTCCCAACTGACCTGTTTGTAATGAACAGACATAGTTAGTCATGTTCCTTTTTCAATATAAAAAATTGAACTCATTCCGGAATTACCTGGTGCTGTGTCAGGACGTCCAGCAAGTCCGTGTACAGTGGTAGCGGCGCTGGGGGTTGCCTCTAACTGCCTCTGCCGTGGACCAGACAAACAAAGCAGTGGGTCGGGTGTCCGGGTGCCTCCACACCTGCATTCCAATTTGAATCAGTTAAATGACTGTAAATTTGTAAAAGCACACGCACGCAAGAGGTATGTACTTACCGCCTCCCTCTCGTACGCTGGGACGACCCACAGGCAGCCGCTGCCAGGCCCAAACCTGGAGCAGGGGCAGACACCCTCCCAAGCTAGAGGAGGTCTGCCTCCGCCGGCACCCCTCGCACAGCTGTCTGTAGGCCTGCCTCCGCCGGCACCCCTCGCACAGCTGTCTGTACAGCCATGCTAGAACAGCGCTCCCCCAGCTGTAGCCGGCGATGTTCTCCCACGGCTGTGCGAGGATGGGGACGAACATCCAGCTGATGGTGTTCCCCGATGAGTCGGGAAACAGGAAGGCCCCAATAAAGTGCCACAGCCACACTCTGGCATACCTCTCGACTACCTGTGGGTCAGCGTTGAGGGGGCAATACGAAAAGTGCTGGGTGATCCACGACGAAGGCACCCCAGTAGTCTTTCTGTTTGTTTACAAAAAGTAAAAGTTAGGAAAGGATAGTAGCACATCGTATGCAACTAAATTAGAAAAAAAAAAAAAATTAGCTACTTGTTCCTCTTAGCGTCTGCGTCGTCGGGGGGCGTACGACCACAGAACTGGTGGACGGTGTCCATCCACGTGTCGGTGTCAAGAATCCCCGTCACGGGGAGGCCGCCCAGGCGTAGACCAAAAATCTTGGCCACGTCCTGTAACGTCACGGTCATCTCCCCACAGGCTAGGTGGAAGGTGTGCGTCTCGGGACGCCACCTGTCCGCCAGCGCGGTGAGGAGCGCGGGGTCGAGCTGCAACCCCACGTCGTTGGCAACGCGGGCTAGCACCAAGAAGCCCGCGCGCCGTAGGAAGGGTGCGTAGCGCTCGTCCCACCGGTGCCATAGGTGGGTGCGCGGCCTCAGCAAGGACAACTCTCGAGAGGGGCGTAGTCGGTGAGCCTGTGCGCCCGGTGCTCGCCGTCGTAGAACGGCTCAAGGAGAGGGTACGCCGGAGGGTTCGCCATCCTGTTTAAACAACATGGTAACAGGTTAGTACAGCGTCAAAAATAATAAAGCATTAAAACAAATGAAAGACATATGTACAATAATAGCAAAAGCATTCAAATAATTAATATAAGTAAAGATAAAAATAATAAATCATTAAAACAAATGAAGACATATGTACACCTGTTGTGTTTGTCTACGATGGAAGGCTGCATTATGCCCTGGCATGTGGCAAACAGAGCACAGGTTCGTGCTCGGTGTCTGGTCAAAGTCCCCCCGCCATACCTATCCATATTGTCCATGTCACCCTTTAGTCTCTTCTTCCTCCTCCTACCCTTACCTAACTTCAGCAGCTCAGGATCAGGCATGAAGTCTCTACCCAAGTATGGAGGCCATTGAGTGGGATCAAGGTAAGGCTCGAAGCTGCTCTGCCATATTGCGACGGTGTTGCTCCGGCGATAGTACTCGGACATATATGGTACGGCCTTGTAGTTATATTCGCGCGCTCTACAGGACGCAATCATGTGAGAGCAAGGGGCATGCATTATCTATCTGCGGCACGTTACAACTGCATTCCACTCTTTGAAGATCGATCCGATAGTTGCGACCACCGTAGCGTTCCCCGCCCATGGTAGTTCCACCCTTTGCTCGAACATTATAGATTTGTCTGGTTGGTCTATAAGCCTCACAAGTTAGCTGCGTTGCCCAGATCTCATTTTCCTGAATGTGCTCCTTTCCCGCCTTTCCAAATTCACCATCCGTTTGTAGGTGTTCTTGAGCAATGGACCACCTTTTCACAAAATACTCGTTGGTCTTGTGAAACGAGTACTCAACGATTCCAGAAACGGGCAAGGCTCTAACACCGGTGAATACCTTGTTGAAAGACTCCGATGAGTTGGTGGTCATTATGCCGAACCGGAAACCGCCCTCATCGTAAGCAAGCGCCCACTTCTCCTTGTGTTCCATCTGTCTCTCGATCCAGGCCCTGGCATCACTATTTAACATTTTGTCCAACTCTTCCATTGTTTCTTTGAATTTGTGCTCAGTTTTAACACAACATAGCTCTTTCACCTTGGCACAAACCTCCTTTTTTCTCTGCCGACGCCAGAAATTGGCGGCAAAGTGACGCATGCACCATCTGTGCACTAGAGGAGGACAACCCTCTATCTCCTCCTCTGCGGCACGAAGCAACCCAACATGACGGTCCGAAATCAAACATATTGTCCGAGAAGGCCCTAACACTTGTATCCGTAGCAGGGCCATGAACCAAGACCAAGACTCAACGTTCTCCCCCTCAGCCAAGGCGAAAGCAATTGGAACTATCTGGTCCTCGGGATCAACAGCCGCCGCCATCATCAACACACCCTTGTACGCTCCGGTCAAGAAAGTACCGTCCACAAGTATGACTGGACGACAGTACTGATACGCATGCTCTGTTTGTGCAAAAGACCAAAATACACGCTGAAGCACATGTGTAACCTTGCCGGTGTTGCGGTCTATATACTGCCCATTGGTGTGTGGAAACCATTTAAGGCCAGGGTTATAGTATGCCATTGCACACAAAATCCGAGGAATCCTGTTGTACGCTTCATCCCAACCACCCCAACGAATTGCAAGGGCGATCTGCTTCGCACGCCACGCCTTTCCATAAGTCACCTTATAGCCTGTGAATCCAAATATGGAGATAAGCAATTGTGAAACAGATACGTCGGCGTCATCATCAACAAATGCCAAAATGCGCCGTGCAAGGTATCTTGCCGTCAACTGAGGATGTTTTTCTTGTCCCTTATTTGTAAAACAGGTATGCGGTTGTACTACTTTACTGATCCTCCACTTGTCATCAGTTCTCTTGCGAGCATTCAGCCTCCACGGACAACCAAGACTCAAACACTTGACGTGGTACCTCAAACTAATATCTGAATGGCTGACCGTGTACGGTCGATGATGATGCACAGCATAGTTCTCAAGGAAAAGCTTCAACTCAGTCATAGTGTTGAAAATCATACCCTTCTGAAGAATCCAATCTGTATGGTTATGCAGTGTTTGCTTGCACAGATTCAATCCAGTATCACAAACTGCCTGGTCCACCATACTGACATCCCTATAACTTGGAACGCCTCTAAACTGCATGTTAACCGACCTCAATTGCTGCAGCAGCTCTGTCTCAGTCAAAGGATCGGGCGCAACATAATACCTCGCTTCGCTCAAACGCCGCCACGCATCAAAATGTATATGATCCTCTGGTATATCAGTGACTAGTCTCCCTGGAGGATGCATATTCTGAGGAACCGGTTGTGGCATAGCACGAACCGGTTGTGGAATACCACGAACCGGGTCAGGCATAGCACAAATATAACTGTCCTCTTCTTCGTCATAATCTGAATCATCATCAAAATCATAGTTTTCATCAAACAATTGTGCCTCCTGGTCCTCCTGCTCCTGCCGCTCTAGGTCGGCCACATCAAAATCATTGTTTATTTGACCGACGTCAGCGTGGACATTTTCAGATGGATACACCGTCTCCTGCGTGGGGTGACCATCAATGTCCATAGTCATCGGAGCTGCATCGTCATCATCCCCTACCTCCTGTGCTTCACCTTCGTTGCCATCATTGGACGCCTCTGCCTGCTTCCTCCTACCATCTTCTACCACGATCTCAGCCATGGTCGAATTGGATGCCATAACGATCGTCTGGTATTTTGCCCAGTCATCTTGGTTGCGCAAGGGCATCAACGCATAGTTCGCCCTAATCTTGCCACTGTCAAATCTCCCTTTCAACGAGAAATCACCATCGAACTTCTCCTTCAGACGCAACATAAGCTCCGTAAAAGAAGGACGCTCATCAAATACTTCGAGTTCTTGTTCCATGTTATCATCAAACAACCCATCTCGTTTACTAACTGTGCCTCCATAAACAATCTGAATACAGTGTCCATCTACAAATCAATAGTGGAACTAAGGTCAAGTGATTGTCTTCTCAAAAGTAAAGAATGACGTAACTACTTACTAAGTTGGCTTCACTAACCTAACTAACATATTAACCTAACCTAACCCAACCTAACTAAGTAACTAACTAAATATCCTAACTAACTAACTAACTAACAAACTAACTAACCTAACCTAAGCTAACCCAACCTAACCCAACGAAATAACTAACTAACTTACTTACTTAGTAACTAACTAAACTAATCTAAACTAAACTTACCTAATTCACTAACTAACTAACCAACCTATTAGCACTAACTAACTTACCTAATTCACTAACTACCAACCTATTAACACTAACTAACATAACCTAAAGCACTAAACTAACCCTAAGTCACTAACTAACCCTAAGTAACTAAACTACCAAATCTAAGTCATTAACTAATATTTTGATAATTAAATAACTAACTAACATTTGCAAAAAAAAATATAACAAAAACTAAAATAAACTAACAAAGAAAACTAACCTTAGCTTCCGGTGCTTAAGCGGGGGAGAGGGAGGGGGGTGGCCCCCGGCCACTGCCTGGCCGCCGGCGAGCTCCCCTGCCGTCCGGTTGCACGGAGGCTAGGGAGGAGGGCAGCCGGTGCAAGGAGGAGGAGGTCGGCCAGGCGGAGGAGGGAGCTCCGGCGACCACGGCGGGCTGGAGCGGCGGCGGCGGCGGGCTGGTGCGGCGGCGGTGGCGGCCGTTGCGGGCAGCAGAGGAAGGAGGAGGAAGAAGGGCGCGGCGACCAGATCTAGATCGGCTTTGCCGCGCCACCCCGCCTGGCGCGGCAAAGCCGTTGACCGCGCCAGGCCGCCTGGCGCGGCAAACGCACTAGCCGCGCCAGCCCGCCTGGCGCGGCAAACTGACAGGCGGGGCCCGCCCGAGACTGCGTGGCCGGGCGGTGCCACGGTGGCACTTTTGCCGCGCCGCCATGCATGGCGCGGCTAACGCTTTTGCCGCGCCATTAGGGACGGCGCGACAAAAGGGTTAGTTTTGCAAAAAAAAAAGACAGTGTTATTTATGAAATTTTTATTTAATTGGGTTATTAATAAAAAAAAATTCACAGGAGACAGGCTCCAGGTGAACGGGTATTTTGCGGGCTGAGCAGGATTTGGGCCGGGCTAAAAAAAAAGTTTGGCTATTTTGGGGTAAAAAAAAAATCTCATTCATAACTGTCTTACCGTGTGTTTGGATTACGGGATATCCGGGGTTCAACTCAAATGACCTGCTGTTTGGTTAGAGGGTTCAGTGGAAGGGGTCGACCCGGGTTGGAATATACCTCCAATATGCGGGTTCACCAGATCCCTCCAAATCGAGGGGACGAGCGAACCCGCATCGTCGTTGCTCTCCACCCCGTTCGCCTCGCTCGTGCTGGTCCGACCACGTCCCGCGCATCGGCCTCTGCGCCGGCGACCGCGCCGCCCCCACCTCCGCGTTAGCGACCACACGTTGGCCCCGGTCCAGCACCGCCGCAGGCTCCCCCGCCCGCCCCCGCCTCCGCGCCGGCCCGGTGACCGCGCCCGTCCCCGCCTCCGCGCCGGCCTGCCCGTGACCGCGTCCACCCCGGCCTCCAAGGCGGCGACTGCGCGTCGGCCCGGTCCCGCCTCGCCCTGCCCCCACCATGGTCGGGCCAAGCGGCGGCGGAGGCAGTGCCCGTGGCCGCGACTAGATGGCAAGCAGCGGCGGAGGCAGCCGGCGGGATGGGCGCGGTCGCCGGTGGGCGGCGCAGACACAGGTGGAGGTGCGGTGGTGGGTCTGAAAAGAGGTGGGGGAAAGAAAGAAGATAACCCAAAGAATGACACATGGGCCCCATGTATCAGCGTCTCAACCCTTTCCATCCCAACCCTCTAACCAAACAAAAAACGGGTCCAACCCAACCCTCAAACCAAACAAGAAATAGGTTCAACCCAACCCACAAAACTGGGTCAGGTCCACCACCCATCCCACATTATCCCCAAACAAAACTGTCTCATTGGACAAGTTTGACCTTATTTCTAAGCTGGGCTCGGGTTGGTCTGAGCTTGGACAGCCCGTCCGCATAGCTTATAGTGTAAACTAGCTACATTAAATATTTTAGGTGAAGATCGAGAAAAAAACTTTCTAGATATGAGGGTCTGCTTTAGGTCTTGTCCAGTAAAATTTGTGGATAGGCAAAACTCATTCGACTCGAACCGGGCTGAAAATACTCAAGTTCCCTCTCCGCTCTCTCACAATCACACTCACAGGTTCAATGGTTTAGGGTTCCACGTGTGGGCTTGATTGGGCCCAGAGTAGGCCCAATTCAAAATTCATAGGGGTTTGATGAGGATGTTCAATCTCACATCTAAGACTTTAGCTATATATAAGAGGATGTTTAGGGTAGCTTTTAAAGCTTCAAACCTAAAAAACAATTTCAAGTCTAAAAAAATCTTCAGGCCCAAAAAACATCTTCATATTAAAAAATAGCTTTACTTTCAGTTTTCTAGCTTAACTAGGTAAATGTCCGTGCGTTGCATCAGGAACAAAATATTAAATACATAACCACTCGAGCATCTCCAAAAGTTCCTCAAATCAATTTATCATCTCTTGTTTTTTGGTAAAACATGAAAATTCACCGTCCAACAGCGGTACTCCAAGAGTTCCTCAAATCAACTTGTCATCCCTTGTTTTTTTTTTGGCAAAACATAAAAATTCACCCTCCAACAACTTGGTAAAAAGAGGTTGCTATCTTTTTCAAGTTGTCATCCGGAGGCCTAAATTTGTTATCTTCGGCAAGTTGCTATCTTTCGCAATAACTTGGTAAAAGAGGTTTATGGACCTAAATTTTAATTTTAACAAGTCCAAATGGCAAACTCTTGGAGAGAGAATATATTTTGACTTGCCAAATATTTTAATAATTGTCACAACACAAGATTTGCAAATAAACTTTGGCAAACTCTTGAAGATGCTCGTGGCAAGCAAGCCGAAGTCGAGGTCAACAAATAGGCAGTCATGACAGCTTGAACAACCAGATCTAAATGATACAAGAATGTCATTGCGTTACAATCCTATCTTAACATAATCCCACAATGCATGGTAAACAAGTGCTCAGTATGTGCTCAATTACATCTATATACTACCTTAATAATAAAGAGGCAAAATTTCCGCCTCTTTTTTGGTACCATTTTTTTTTGGTATGGCCTCCTATAACTAACTCTGTGAATGTAAAGATAACTAGAAGTCCTAATCAGTTTACAACATTGTTGTTGTTATATAACTAACTCTGTGAATGTAAAGATAACTAGAAGTCCTAATCAGTTTACAACATGTTGTTGTTATAACAACAACAATGTTGTAAACTGATTAGGACTTCTAGTTATCTTTACATTCACAGAGTTAGTTATAGGAGGCCATACCAAAAAAATGGTACCAAAAAGAAACAACAACAATGTTGTAAACTGATTAGGACTTCTAGTTATCTTTACATTCACAGAGTTAGTTATAGGAGGCCGTACCAAAAAAAAATGGTACCAAAAAAGAGGCGGAAATTTTGTCTCTTATTATTATTAGGTCGTCTGGCCTCATCCGTATTCTGTTATCGTGTCCGTGTCTAATTAGCTTCGGTCGTTTGTTACTGCACTGCGTATATTCTGATGTTTCCTTTATTATTATTACCCAAGTCGAGATACAACTCAACACTCTGCCCACATTGGTCTTCTGTCTGGCCCATTTCATTCGGGCCCAACTACCACCCACTCGCTCCCGCTACCTTTCCTTCGCTGCCCGGGCACGCTCGCTGGTTCACGCGGTCACGCCGCTCCCCGTGAATCTCATCCCTATCGACATCCTCTCAATAACAAGAAAACAAAAAACGCCACCGTCGCGCTCGTTACAGACACGAGCCTCCTCCCGGCTGGCCGCTTCTCGTACTCATACGCACGTCGCCGCAGACGTCGTGCAGCCTCGGGCACGTGCCGCCCGCTCGCGGCACGCTCGCCGTCCCCATAAAGCTTTGTTGGGGATGTGCATGTATCCACCTCAAACCACATGGATTGAAGTGAAACTTAGCTCAAATACACTCTAACACATGTGGATTTAACTAAATACATGTACATCCAAACAAGCCCTAAAGCTCCCAGATTCCCTCTGTATTCCCGCTAATGTCGTGTTTCCCGAAGATCCAAAGAAGTTCCTCCCGCCACCGTCCGCCCGTCGATGCGGCCATATTCCATGGCAAGGTCGATTTCGAATCGGAATAAAAAACGAAAACATCGTGGATCAGAAAATCCTGTGGTCTTCCTATATCTAAAGATTGTTGTCTTCGTTAACTTCACAGAACCCATAGTTTCGCCGACAATATCCTCCGGCAGGGTCGAATCGTATTGGTCACCATTGTTTGCGTGTTGCCGTAGAGGCCGACCGGCAAGAAGCTGGACGGGTCCCTGGTGCTCATGGTGCCTTGTCCTCGCCAAACCTGCAGAAAATCTTCCTCGACACCAAGCTCGTTGTGATCTTCCTCATTATTTTGCTCGCCATCGTCGTCCAGTGCCCGCACATCGGCCAAGTAAGTACCTGTGGACCCGCACACCACTCAATTGATGCTATTCATGTGATGCAAAAATCTCAAGAATGCATGGCATCTATCTTCAGAGACACCTACCTGTTTGATGGCGTTGAGAGAGTATCGCAAAGTTCTTACCCCTGTTGAAGGAGGCTCTATGCTGCTTGTCAACCGTAGATAGGATACAAACATGTTTTGCGTACAACACTTTGAGTAGAGTAGCACTGGTTTTTTTTATTTCAAATTCACATAATAGCCATCTTTGTTATGCACCCAAAGAAATCCTCAGTAGACGATGCTTTTCACATACTCTCAAAATCCATCAGTTACAAATATTATTAATTAGCAAGCTATGAAATCCGGAGGCGATCAACATGTCATCGTGGCGGTGATGAGCTGACTGGCGTTGTGGCTGGCAGGGACAATGTTTCTCATGTTGAGCCTCCTTCAGTTGGCCTTTGATATCTAACTGAAAGAGGATTGTTCTAATTAGACCAGACAAAAATAGCTAGCTTTAAATGACTACATTATATATATGTCTTGTCAGTTGTCACGATACCCAACATGTTTGGATTTAGCATGTATAATATATAATAAATTTTATGTACGACCCGGTGCATCGCACGGGCATTTGTCCTAGTGTAATCAAAAGCACAAAACTTACTGTAGCATACAGTGCTCCGGTGGAGATCAAAGCTCCTCCAAACGTGCAACAACATTTGCATACAAATTATGTGCTCCCAGGATAAACATAGTTTAGTAGCTATAGCCGTATAGGACATAAATACTATACATGCAAGATTTCCAGTGAGAATTGGTTAGCAGAGTTGTCTCTTCTATCCTATGTACCTTTTGCAGTACAAAATGAATTGTCCTCCTAGAAGCAGTTCTGAAACCAGTAGTGTTGTTGTACCTTGAAGACACATAACACTTATAGTTGTGTGTACTGTGTTTCTGTACACCGACAAAAATCATATGCTTGCTTGATTTAGGATGGTTCAGGTTAGCTACGCAAGGTTCAAGGCTTGAAGCCAAGATGTGTGGAAGTGTGAGGATTGAGGATGACAACACCGTGGATGGCAAAAACACGGTGAAGATAGAATGTTGATACAAGTGGCCATCGAAATGAAGTCCTCTGGAACAACAAAATACATGTTCAAGTGATTTGCACATGGAAAATGGGAGATGTTTCATTGCTGGGCAAGAAGACAAGGACGCTATATACAAAGTAGACATACCACACACCAAGTCCTTATGGAGAGTTGTACATTGGCAGTCCATATCCTTGGAAGGAGACGTTCCTCAGCAGCCCATCCTTGGGGAGGAGACATTTTGATGTGGCATCCAAAGGAACATTACCAGAAATCACTATGAAAGACCATGCAGTGTTAGGTTATAAGGTACAATAAAAACAAAGAAGCCTACAACAACAAATCTTTCCATTGTGCTGATTGAAGGTTCACTCGAAACGAATCGATGTGAAGATAACATGTATAGTTGCCGACTGAACTAATTCATGCTGTTGTGCTAATTATAGATTCTATAAAAAAAATAACTGGACGCCAAATAATTTCTGACCAAACTCCATGTTCAGCTTTGTGATACATCAAAACAAAGGAAAGGCTCTCTTCCCACTTTCCCAGAACTTCTCTAGATGTTAATCACACACTCCCTGAGCAACACAAAATCCAACAAGTAACACGATAAAGACACTCCCTGAAGCAACACTATCCATCCAATAGTGGATCATGTTAGTGGGCTTGAAGATGTGCTTTCTCTTTCAAAAGTCAAACTGACGTAGCATAGGTAAAGAGGACATCTTCCTTTTGCATATATTATTATATTTATTTGCAGAGGCTTCCTACCTGAGAAATTTGTTCCTTTACTTACAATCCAGGAAACAATACTAACGGAGTGTCTTGACTGACATAAAGTCAGGGAGTTATAGTGCCTCATCAATTGTCGATGCATCCACAAAGTCTTTTCTTCTTTAGAGGAGGTCCACTATTGGTGCATATTGAAATGGTTTGTCGACCTGTACCATATATATTGTTTCATTAGTTGGAATCATTATAGAGATACCTGTTGCAGATGCTAAACCAGATTCATTCAATAATATAAAAGTATCAGAAACCCATCACTATGAAGAGGAGAGATTCACTGTCTGCACTTCCTCTCTTGCTCAATTCTCGGGCTCCAGATTTCACCGCCAGCTTCCTCCGCTCCAGATCAAGAGACTGTAATGTTCAGAAAAGTTAATGTAATGTTCAGACTAACAAGTGACTTTGAGAGTGTGACACTATTTATTAAATGGGTTGACTTCATTCTTTTTCTGTGAAACTCTAAAAAACTTATCAGTCTGTATCTAGAAGAAATCAATATTACATGCTCACAAGGTGCTAAAAATGGCTTAAATATTTCTAGGTACTTCTAGGTTCTGATCCTAGCAAGTGCTGAAGAATCCAAATATTACCACATACCAATAACTCGATCATTTCTATACAAAAAAAATAAACAAATTATATATGAAACGTTAGGTGTGGGTTACTTCAGTATTTGCAATCTCGTGTGGGTTACTTCAGTATTTGCAATCTCGATGGACCAGAAAGGAGGTAGCATCAGTTGTTATCAGCAGTGAGTTACTT
The DNA here is from genome assembly GCA_009763385.1 of Coix lacryma-jobi var. lacryma-jobi. NCBI lineage: Eukaryota > Viridiplantae > Streptophyta > Magnoliopsida > Poales > Poaceae > Coix > Coix lacryma-jobi. Next base: position 2,300,165 of record CM019824.1, on the reverse strand, counting down.
CATTTGAACAGAAGCAAGGAGCATTACCTATAACTACAGTCTTGAAAGATCGCATCACTACTGGTTGCTGTGGTAAACCAGCAAAAACGAATCATAAGAGAGATTCTGCATAACTTCTTGTGCAGAACAGCTAACATATGCTTGATTTTAGAGTCAGTTGTGTAACTGTAAACAAAATATTTACATATCGGTTTTACACAATTTATTAGACTAATCATTAAACCAACTCACATTAGATTAGAAAATTATTAGACTAATTTAACTGGACTGCTAAAACATATTTCACCACCCCAATATGATCCTGCAATCTAGTAGATTAAGGGAAAAATTGAGACATTAAGATTTGTATAGAAGCCATGCATAAATTTCTAATATAGAAAATCATTTTCCAGCACACTGTTTTCTTCGATCTCAAACAAAAAGAAACAAATTGAAGAATGAAATCTTACATTTGAGTTCTGTAAAAAATGCTCAACTCGGTAGGAATGCTAGAGTCTAGAATAACATGAGCTGGTTCGACATAGTTTTGGATGCACTGTAATGCAAGGGCCACAAAAGGTCTGAAACCAGGTGGAATTGAGTGTCCAGTATCCGGCTGAGTGTGACCATGGTGCACTCTATTACCACCATTACAAACTTACAACATTAAAGAAAGACTCTTTGGTCAGCAAACCAAGAGACATACTAAAACTAAGATGGTTACAGACAAAAGAGATAAGCATATACAAATGATTACTGTTAACCTATCAAGGCAGACAAGAGTCCTCAATATTTTAATAGTTAGCATCTTTCTTAGATGCAACGATTTGCATGTCATGTTAGCTGCAGATAAGGTATACGACTCATTATCGCATTCATATTGTTAAATCAGATCACTGAAAATGATGCAACGCTTAACTCAACTGCATTTGCCACACCATTTACCTAAACTGAATCACCCATCTTCAACACGTCAGCCACAGGACAGAAGGCCACAGACAGTAAGTTGGAAGAACCAAAATGCATTGAAATCGAGTAGATCAAACAAAAGGACCGATAATTCTAGATCAAACATGGTGGTAACAATTTTATTTCTTAAATGCAAGATAAAGCACAAGCAAGGAGATCTAACTGGAACGCAACCAAACTGAAGATGAGTAAACTGAAAGTATTGTCAAGGATGGCTAACTGAAAGTATTTGATCGGGATGTAGATCAAACCTATGTTGTTGCTGGCTCTGCGGCTCACGGCCTCAACTGCCGACATCCACGAACATCGGGCACAAAACAACTCGGCGCTCCTCGGCAGGGGGCAGCCTGCGACAGAGGCACCCACGGCGGCGCGTCGTTCCGGACGAGAAGCAGCGACCTGGGTGTCCCTGTACTCCCTCTCCCTGGAGGGCCGCGACCCACGGCCCGCCGTGCCCCTCCCCCGGCCGCCGCCTGTGCCCCTTCCCCGACGTCCGTGGCCGGGACGCCGAGGCCTTCCCCCCACACGGCTCCAACACCCTGCTCCTCCGCGCTCCATGGTGCCGGATCTCATCGCTGTGAATGGCGGACACGGATCCCGTCGGCATCGCCTCCCGACTCCAGTCCGCATCGACTGACGGGGGCCAAGGCGGCATTCGGCGGCGTGTTAGGACGGGGCGGGCGGTGCGTGGGCGGGACGACGTGCAGTTAGGGCGCGTTTGGTTACCTTCCCGGACTAGCCAGGTCCGTTCTGGGGAGCCAGGCCACCGGTAGCCACGCGGGAGCCAGGCCACCGGTAGCCAGGCTGAGAGTATGCGTAGGATGTTTGTTTGGTTGCTAGGATTCATGCATACAGACTATACCGAGCAAGTGATTGGTTGTGTAGCTGCTTGCATCTCCCCTCTCTATCGCATGCAGCCCATGTGCTCTCACCCGCACCGCCGCAGCAAGCCCGTGGGAAACGGCCGATTTGGGCGTATCCCGGGAGCCAGGCTCGCGGACCCTTTTGCATCTGCCAGGCCAGGCCCAGGTACTAGGCCAGGCATCCAAACAAATGATTTTTGCATCCCATGGGCCTGACGAGGAGGAGCCGGGTCGCGTGAAGTGAGAAATTTCAATATTTATGACTCAATTCGCGCGCCTCGCAAGATTTAGGACTCGATTCGTCTGCCTTTCAACAAATAGGATTGAACAAACGATTTCTTCAAGATTTAGGATTTCAGCATTTTTCTCAGATTTTCTCATTTTCTTTAATCTCTTAATCTCTCTTGGCACCTAAAGGACCATTCTACCCTTGGCTGTTGATTACTGGAATATGACTCACGAGAGGCTCCTTGCCTCCTTTCATCGTACAGAAGACTCACGACACGGGAGAAGGGAGACAGACGCGCTCGACGAGCGCCGCCCGTCCGCTGGCCCCTACGCCGGTGATCCGCCGCCGGCCAGCTGGTGCCCTCCGCCCCTCCGCAGTCCTCGCCCTCCCCCTTCCTCTCCCGTCCTCTACCATCCTCCTGAGGACCTACATCTGCGCCTGCGCCTGTCAAGCTCCAGGAAGCAGACTAGGGTTCGGCTGGACCCAAGAAGAGGCTCGGCGCTGCTCTCCGGTGGATGCGACCATGACCCCTTCGAGATCCCTCCAAGGTAAGGCACAATCCTTGATCCCCCTTCATTTTCTCTCTAGTTTATAGTTCGTAGATTTTGGGGGCACAAGCTTATCATGTGTCTCTTTTATTTATTTTGTTGGTACATGGTTGTCGGTGTTTCGTACCCGGGGTATCACACCAACGAGTAATATGATCGCGTGCTTCTCTTCCTGGATGGTGATGCAAGAGGACACAAGGATTTATCCTGGTTCGGGCAAAGAAGGCCCTACGTCCAGTGGGGGATGTTCTTGTATTACTTGCACCTAAGTGCTTGTACAGGGGCGAATACAAGCTTGGTGAGCGTGGACCGGGGTCCGGACTTAATGTATGGGTGTAAGGCGCTCTAACGTGTTTGTCCACCGTCTCCCCCTCTCCCCCCTTGGTGAAGGGCCCTGGCGTCCCCTTTTATAGAACAAGAGGAGGCCAGGGCTTACAGGATGGTCGGGCTTACACAGGATGGACATGTATAGCGCTCGGTATGGCGGAGGGTAGGAACTCTGTCTTGTCGAGGCTGCTGTAGCCAACGTGGGCGTTGCTGTAGAGGCGTCCTTGAAGCGTGGCCTCCACCCCGGGCGCGGTCATGGAGGCGTGGCGGAGTGGAAGCCGTACAGCGCCCATTTCGGCTTGTACAGGACGTAGCGGGGTCCCTCCAGGTCTTGGAGTACCTGTCTCCAAGAGTGAGAGAGCTTGTCAGGGCTCGAGGGGCGCGGTGCCGGCTCGAGGTGGTGCCAGGGGGCTCGAGGGGCGCGGAGCCGGCCTCGAGGTGTTACAGTGCAGGGCTCGAGGGGCGCGTAGCCGGCCTCGAGGGTTACAGTGCATGGCTCGAGGCGTGTAGCCGGCCTCGAGGGGTTACAGTGCATGGCTTGGCCGAATAGTGCTGTACTGGTGCCCTTTGCCCATGCTTGTGGTGAAAACGAGACTTGACCTTTACACCGAGTTACTGTGGTACATGCTGTGCACTAGTGGACATGACCGGAGTAGGTGAAGGCATTAAATGCGTGGTATGGGGCTGGTACGGCTGTCTGTACCGCTCGAGGCCGTGCGTTAAGGCTCGAGGTGTAGGGGCACGCTCGCCCGAGGCCTGGAGGGCTCGGGCGAGACGGAGAGCGATCGTGCTCGCCCGAGGCCTGGCTCAGAGGGCTCGGGCGAGGCGGAGAAGAGCGTTCGCCCGAGGCCTGGCTGGGAGGGCTCGGGCGAGACGGAGATGGGGCGTTCGCCCGAGGCCTGGCTGGGAGGGCTCGGGCGAGACGGAGATATGAGCGTTCGCCCGAGGCCTGGCTGGGAGGGCTCGGCGGGCGAGACGGAGATAGAGCGTTCGCCCGAGGCCTGGCTGGGAGGGCTCGGGCGAGACGGAGAGCGAGCGTTTGGGTGTTTGCGTTGATTGGGGGTACCCCCTTTTTCGTACCACCGACAATGGTAGAATCAATGTGGAAGATGCTTTTAGGCTGTGTGTTCACTTTTCTGAGTTTACCGCAAAGCTTGATGATGGCTCCTTTGTTGATGTGCCACAAAATTATGATGAATGGACTGTGAACTATCAGTGTATACTTTAGACATGCTAGAAAAGGATTTGCATCTAGGATAAAATGGGGCAGTGGACAGCAGCTGCGAGTATCTGAATTTGTAGTTAGTGGAGTTGGAGAAAGGAAACTGCTGAATGATACAGATTATCACTTGCTTTGCTGAAAGAAAGAATGAAGGAAGGTGCTTTTGGTTGTTGGTGTTGTCGACATACCCACACGAATCGACTGGGGACAGTCTGCAGATAACTCCTCTAACTGGGACATACCCACCCACCGAAATCATAAGACATGTGGTCAATATTAAAAACCACATATGCACATGCAGGGAGTGGCAAGTCTCAGGAAAACCATGCCCCCATGCTATGGCACTCATCACCACCTATAGAAATCCTAAGATGGAAGATTACTTGCATCCTTACTTTTCAGTTTACCATTTCAGAATAGCCTATGGGGGTGTGATTAGACCACTACCTGATATGTCCCAATGGGCACATGTGAATCTTGGATTCAAAGTGCTACCACCTCTTGAAAAGAGGGAGCCTGGTAGACAAAGAAAACTCAGAATTCCTAGCTGCATTGAGGGCAAGGGCAATAAACCTAGAGGCAAAGGCATGTGGCAGGTGAAATGCAAAAAATGCTTGGGTTTTGGTCATAGGTCAACATCACCAAAGTGCCCGATGAATGGAACAAAGAAAAGGTAAAATTACCACTTATTATGCTTGGTTAAATATTTCATTTTACTAACAGTCTCTCAATTCTAGGAAAAGCCGAGCCAAAAAAGGAAAGGCTGGAAGGCCTCCAGGCTCTAGCAAAAGGCAGAATGTTGCTGAGCAAGGAAGTCCAGGGAACAACAGTCTTGTCACAGCAAGGTAAAGAAAATAGTATGCTCTGTACACTTTCAGATGAGTGTCCATATAACAACATTAACCATTTCCTTTTTTTAGTCAATTCCCATCAGCCACAGGAGAGTTAGAATGTACAAGGCAAATAAACATTTCTCGTGGTCCTGTGACAAGAAGGTACGTCTATGAACACTTCAAAAAACTTTGATCTCTACACTTTCAGTTTTCATGAAAACCGAATAAGCTAGACCTTTCCTTTTATTTTTAGGCAATCACTTTTAGCAATGGTGGAGGTAGGAGGGTCAAATCAAATCAGTACAAGTTTTGGACATATAACAACAAGGTAAAAATACTAATCAATTGAGCATGTATATATATTCAACGTTCATGTAATGAAGCATCCCTCTAATATGTTCCCATGTATTCAGCCAGACTGGAGAAGAGGCACAGAATACTGTGAGCACTCCCACTAAGTCTCCAGCAAGGCATCGGATAGGACTGAAGAAGAAACTCACTCCAAGAAAGGGGAGAAACAGTGCTGCTTGAATACTTGAAGAATATATGGCATCTTTTGTGTTCTAAGTTCCCAGGAAAACTTTATTTACCTGGATGCGTCTTTTGAATTTGAGAACTTGTACTTCTAAGTACCTAAATTCAGTTGGACATCGTGTACTCGGTTAACTTAGATGGAAAACTAGTAAACTTGGGTACTGGTTAATATGGTCAGGTTATGCTCCTAATGGTAGATGGAATTTTATGGATATAAGCATGTCAGTGCGGTGTGTTGGGCTGTTGTATGATGCAGCGTTTTTTTTTCCTGCTTTTCATGTCCAGTACGGTTGTGCCTAATGCACAGGAGAACAACATATAACCTTGTTTTATTGGCCAGGGGTAGTTTTGTCCTTTCAGGTGGCTGGGAAAAGGAGAAAACATCTCAGGAAAGTGAAAATGGTATAAAATGGCTATAATCCTAAATCTTGAAGCAATTCGCTTGTTCAATCTTATTTTTTGAAAGACAAACGAATTGGATGTCAAATCTTGAGAGGCGCGCGAATTGAGTCCTAAATATTGAAATTTCTCGCGTGAAGTTGGCGTCGCGAGGGTGAAACCGGGCGGGGCGAAAACAGCTACGATGACGATAACACTTCAGTCTTTTTAGATGTATATAAGAAAGATATTCCTAGCTCCACCAACTCTAGATCTACCAAAACATTGATCTAACTTTAAGGCCTATGAAATATATAGATATTTCTAAGTGTCACTTTAAAAACTTCTAGTATAAGAAAACTGGAAGCATAGGTTACCTCTCCCTCGGTTACCTTTCAATTTTAGGGGACTGATTGGTTGAGAGAAAACTTCGGCCTGGCTCGCACCTGGCTGGTGAAAGGTCCAAATGGCTATAGGGAGTGACTTGCAATCTATAGAACATTTCAGGAATTGATTCATCATCTTTCATCTTGTACCTTTTCTAACGCTTTTCGCATGAGCTTCAGGTCTATAACCTGTACCACGTGAAAGACAATGGAATAGGGGCGCACACCTTGTACTAGTGGATCAATCATACTAAGCCAAAGCACGACCCAGTCGTATCCTAACAAAATGCCCTACTTTCTTCTCATATATGGCCCAATAAAACATAAACAAATAGCATTCATCAAAAACCATATATTTTATAAGCATGGTAATTCCAAGAACATCTCATGCAATATACTAATTATTCAAGTACCAGACAGCATGATAGATTATACACGGTACAATTGCAACGATGCCAACAGTATACCCAAGCAAAACAAGAACAATAACTTCACCCAATGCACATCCCATATGTATAAGCCTATACGTTTCATAACTATAGTAGCTTGCAGTGTTCATCAGGCATTATGACACTTGCTGCAAAGCCCTAGATCATTAAATTTCACCGAGGGGGGAACTTTCCCCTCAATCCATGCTCTGATAACCAAGAGAGCATTTTGGGAGTCTGTGATAATATCCTCGGTCAATGGATGACATTTGCTAATTTCGTGATCAGAGCACCTAGGGAAAATACCCCAAGCGGTGTCCAACGTAAGGCAGTCAAGTGATGTAGCATTCTCAAGAATGTAGCATGTTAGCTCAACCAATCTCTTTGCAGAGCAGAAGCCAATAATCTTCACACTCTTAAGGTTGCTGTGGTGGGTTCCCATGATCTGCCTCTGAGGTGAAGGCTCTCCAACAAACGGTTCATACTTCATTCCCATCCGTAGTATTGTTACCTGAAGATGAAAAGACAAGATGTGGAAATTAGAGGTCCAGACCATACTCCAATCCAAATTATAAAACGTTTTGGCTTTTCTAGATACAATAGGTTTTGGTATATTTATACGTACACTATGTCTAGATACACAGTAAAAACAATATATCTAGAAAACAAAATGTCTTGTAATTTGGAACAAATGAAGTATTATATATGCCAGCCATTACAGGATGAACAATGACTTACACCCAATAGTAGAGTCTCCAAGGAAGGAGCAGCATCAAGAAAAGAAACCGCGGAGAAACAATCATAATGTGGGGAAAATGCCCCTTCACAAAGTTTAATACTCAAATGCTTGAGGTGAACGAATGTTTTTGACACCATTGGCGGATTAGGCACCTGCAAAAACGATGTCTCAGATTCCAAGATAGAAGCACCATTCTAAGCACATAGCTAGTCAATCACCTCAGCACTCAATACAGACCTCATAGTATGAATATAAAGAAAGCACTTCAAGATTTGGTACGATGGATGGAAGCTTAGCAAGAGCAAAGGAGATGCTGTAGCCCTTGCTCAGCATCATGTCCTTCAGTTGCAATGATGATTCTCCAAGTGAGAATTCTCCGTAGAGCCCTGAAAAGTGAAAAGTGGATATATTTGGGGCCTTGTTCTCTATCATTTTCAGTCTCTCACATGTACACACCCTAAGACAGCTGAGACGTTGTAGGACGCAAGGTATCTTCAGGCGAACTATCCTATAGCATTCTGATAAATCCAATAGTTCCAAAGCAGTTGAATTAGAGAGGAGGCACCCTAACTCATTCCCTGTAATACTCACGTTACTTAGATACAGACTAGTCAGTTTTTTCAAGCAATCTAACCCGACTATGTTCCTTAAGGAGCACCAAGAGAGCTTTAGATGCTGAATCGGCTTTCCTCTCCCATTAGATAAAAGGGAGCATGGGAAACTGTACTTCGCCTTATAAGGTAACAGATGTAGGGTGAGTTCATAAAGCTCCGGTGTAATAGCAATCTCAAGCACAATTATTGAGATAAGAAATTGTATAGTCAGCATTATAAGCACAGAATTCTATCTCGAGAGCCTTCAAGCCAATGCCTGCACGGTTTTTCAGAATCTGGTCAACTATGCTGTTGAAATCCCTTGCAATTTCATCCTTTCCATCATATAAATTCTTATTCAAGCCTAGTGTTTCCCTGCTGATGGTAATGGCAGGGCGACACCTCCATAAACCTAGAAAGGCATGGGACACACAGGCAGCACGGGCAGCATCTTGAAGTGGCATCATTAAATGTATATGACACCATATGTCCTGGGTACACGTGTGGAAAAGTTAAGGTTTGACCGTTTGAACTGTAAATAGCAAGAAGGAAAAAAAAAGGAAATGAGTAAAATGCTACCATTGGTGCACACAGTGCCAGATTGCACAATAGTCAATGGTCAACGTGTTGCAGAACCAATAGTGTACTAATACTACATTCACTGCGATAAGTAGGTTGATCAGTGTATAAAGATCAATATATCATTTTCACTAACACCCTATTAATACCTTTACAAAGAGAAGACATCACCATTGACCCATTAGCAGCTAGTAAAGGGTAACAATTATAAAGTATTGAAGTGTATTCCTGAAGCATGAACAGTTAACTGTCATGTGGAGTATCAAGTATATGAAAAGTGCGATACGGAGCTCCAGGGCTGGACAGCCAGCACAGAGAATCTCCATCAGGTCTAAGCTATTGTTTCAGTAGTTGGTATGCTGTTTAGATTATTAGGCTTCAGTTTGGCTAGCTATTTGGTCTAGCAGATTGGTTTAGCTTGGAGAGGAACTTATTAGAAGCTACAAAAAAAATGTGGTATCTCTTCACTACTTCATGCATTTGAGATCATGGTTTTGATGATTCTACAAACTTCAGTATATAGAATCATTTCACATAGCCAATTTGTGGGACTTTGATAATCTGCATTTTACTGTACCTCTGGTAGGTCTAGCCCAGAACATCTCCTCCTTTTATGACCTTGATGAGGGCTACCATCTTGTTGGCAGCTGGAATCCTTTCCATTAGCTAGCAAAGCAATTTTCACATCTGTAATGCAACACATTCCAGTTATGACAAGTAAACATTAAAGACGCTGATACAAAATAAATACAAGATCAAGCACATGGATTCCTCATAAAGATACAATTTGTTTGTTAGAAAAACGTTACCAATAAAACTGACAAGCTTTTACCACATGACTCGTGTCAGTATAAGAAAGGAACTTCAATTGACCTATGTATACTTACTTATATATATTTACAATCTTCCCCTGCACCAAGTACATTTAATCCAACAGAGAATTTTAGTGGGGCCCAACCACCAGTGACATAGATTCACCCACACACCCTTTGCTCATCCCTCATAGTCTAATACTCTAATCTAATCTTATTCTGCCACACTAAGGCATTGGCATTCAATGCTGTTCTTTTGTGCTAGCATACAATGGCTAATGTCATGTCATCTTCAGTCATGCAGTACCACTACTTCTCCATAAGATATTACTATTATAGAAAAATTGAATAAACCAAAGTTTCTTATCTTGGAATTTCTGTAACACGAATCTGCGGGGCGAACTGTAGGCAGGCACATTATCCAAGTTTCCCATTAACCCACAGGCTATAGGATCAGGCTAACTCATCACTTCTGGTGTGCAGGCAAGCTGCCACGACCACAGGTGACTGGTGCCTGGCAGCGGCACTTGGGCATGGCATCCGCTGGCGCCATGCAGAGTGTCATCCGCTGGCCACTGAAGAGATCAGTTCCAGCCCCCAAATTGACGCCCCCCCTCCCACGCCGTCATCCTGGCTTGAAGGAACGCTGGCTATATGCTTAACGCAGGCTGACCCCATCAGCGTGGTAGAGAGGCCCTGTCCCTAACCTCAGTCACTCCTGCCCGTCATCGCCGTAGAGATGGACCATCCCGAACAGAGCCACACTCCCCCATGCCAGAGAACAAGTCTCCACCCCCACCCCGACATTGGTCACACGTGAACCACGCCTCCACATGGAGGTACATCTACCCACCTGTCTGCTCTCGTAGCAGGCGACTGCACCCCTACTGGAGGCTGCAGGGATGGCACCATCCATGGCCAGGCCTGCACTCCACCTACAATTGCACAGAACGGGCAGCCAGCAGGTCAAAGCCACCTGTTGTCCCCAAGGCAAAGGGGACAGATGTGCTTGCATCCCAAGTTCCCAACCACCCACACCGCCTATCACAACCACGGCCGTGCCCACGATCACTTCTTATGACACGGTTGATGTCAAGACGCTACACACAACATATTCAACAATATGCCAGAGGTATATAAATGAATGAATATTTTGATAGATTGATTCCACAACGGGGTAGCTTTTGATCAGACGATAAGCATGTCTTGTTAGCACCCTTTTCTGCCACACGGCAAATGGAGGCAGAACTTGAGCTTAGGATATGATGACATGTGATCGGGAGTTACAATTTACAGGCACTTATCATATAGGGTACTGTGATTTGTTTTGTGTGAGTCTGCAGCATGCCTGCAGCTTGTAGTGGAGGATTACTAAAATGTTGCTTACTAGTGTTACAAAATTACAGGTAAAGTTAAACTGATTCTATGATTTTCAGTAATATGATCGTACACAATCTATACTAAATAGTCTTTGCTACTTGTAGTTGGGAAAAGACAGGCCACAGTCCTTTTTTGGGTATGACTTTAGTACCAGCCTCACCACAATGTGCGTGCAAAAAAATATAAGAATTTAAAAGCAAGTGGCTTTTGCTTTATCTGTAGTAGATCTTAATCTGAAATCTAGAAAGTATAACTTTACGCATATACCAAGTAGATATTTGTTCATAAGTGTTCCTGAAATGACACTATTGAAAAAACTGAAATATGAACACTAGGTTGGTAGGTGTTTTTTTTTTTTTTTCTTCTCGAAAACACAGGAGAACTGCGCTTCATTATATTTAGAAAGAAAAAAAGGGGGAAGAGACCCCAAATACATCACACACCACAGCACCCAAAAATCAAAATTACATATGTGCCTGCAGAAACCGAGGCGATCAAGCTATACTGACTACTGGGGGAAGGGGGGAGGGAAAGCTAAGAATCTATAGAGTTATTTTATCATTCTGAAATTTACCGGTCAGTTTTTTTATTAACTCTGGTTCTGTTTCTACAAAATATTGGCCATTTTCAACAGCACATTGTCAGACATGCAACCCAATTAGAAATTAGGAAGTTTTGTCATGTGATTAGGCTAGCGTGTCAAACTTGTGATCCGGTGATCCAATTGTTGAAAGTTGAAATATACCATTCGCATTAAAGAGGATGTGCTGATTTGCAGCAAAATAAGGAACTAATCAAAGATAAACAATTTATATTTCATGCTCTCTCCTAAAAAACTATTTATTTTTACCTTAAAATATAGACATATTCCATGCTATGTTATAACTTGAGACCTCTCACATGATTTTAGGGACCTTCTACATACAAAGGAAAGAAGAGAAGAAGCTTACGAAGTATGATAAACTGAAGGCATGAACAATTGATAGATCTGTTTATTCTTCACACTATATGTAGTTATATACACTTACAAACTATGCATCATAGCTTATTCAAAAGCCTGTCGACAAACTGAGTAATGTCTATGACAGAATACAGACCTCCTGAGATAACAACATTTGATTTGATTGGGCAGAAAATAGAAATACAGATTTGTTCTCAAGACCTCCGCAAAGAAAAGTTTAACCATACCTCAATATTACCACTGTCTTGCAAACAAGATTATCCTCTTTATTTATCAATATTAATGCATCTTTTAAAGAAGATACAGTAAAAGGCAGAGAAGATACAGAGAATAGGAGCAACAGAACAAATGTAAAGTTTTTTTCTGAGTCACCAGTGTTCTTTAGCTCATATTTGTGGTGCTAACTCAGTTACAGACTTGCTCATACTTGCAGCCGATAAACAGGCAGAATCTAGAAGTCGAACACTGTTCATACACCCATGGTACTAGTACCATCTCAGATTTATGTCATGTATTTAGACTGAAAGTCACCTACAATGTAGTTTGGTTCCTCTTATTTCAGATTTTCACCATAGCTTGATTAAGAATAGAGCTTATCTATGGTCAGTCTGCATGATGTAATGCAGTCTGACAATATGGGGAAAAAACAAAAGAGGATTATAATTTGGTTCCTCTTATTTCAGATTTCACCACAGCTTGATTAAGACTAGCTAGACTTTGGATGCCAAGAAATCCACGTAGCATGACAGCAGTGTTGAATAACGGAGGCTCACCTCGGCTCTGGCCGCGCCGCCGCCGCCGCCGCCGCCGCCGCAGGCGTCGCTTCCGCTCCCTCTGAATGGACATGAGACGATTCCACGCCAGCAGACCCATGACGCAGAGATGGCGCTGGGGTGGGGGAGACGCTACTCAGGTCAGGTCCCAGTAAGCCCCGCAGGGGAAGAAGACAGGAGGAGATCCCAATTGCCTCAAATCCAAATAAAGTTGGCGCGAGGAGGGGGAAAGTCCCGCGCTCCCGCGCAACGCTCTGTATTCCGACTCCAACGCGCGCAACGAGCAAGGAATTCGCCGCCACGCAGGCCTACCAATGGAAACCGGACTCCCTTTTTTTGATCCTATAAACCGGACTCTTTTGAGAGAGGGGGAAGGGAAGCCAGACGAGACAAAACCCGGCAAACATACGTACTCCCTCCATTTTGGTAGCTCATTGCGCGCGTTGGAGTCGGAATACAGAGAGCAAAATTTCCTCTCCTCGCGCCTGGTTTATTTGGATTTTGAGGCAATTGTGATCTCCTCCTCTCTCTCTCTCTCTCTCTCCCCCCCCCCGCGCCTTACTGTGGGAGCTGACCTGACTAGCGTCTCTCCCATCCCAGCCATCTCTGCATCATGGGTCTGCTGGCACTGAAGCGTCTCATGTCCGTTCAGCGGGAGCGACGTCGCCGGCGGCGGCGTGGTCAGATCCGAGGCAAGCCTCTCCGCCTCTCGGTTATTCAGCACTGCTGTCGTAGTATCATGCTATGTAGATTTCCTGTCATCTGTAGGCTGTAGCCTCTTCTTCTGAATATTACTGCCCCTGTCGCCACAAAACAGGAAAAAAAAACTGTTTTTCCCCTTCTCTCTCGTCAGTTTGGTGACGAGAGCTTACTGATTGATTCGTCTAGACTGACCCAAGCGGAGCCTGCCAATGTTTATTGGCAGTAATTTGAGATGGTACCAGTACCATGGGTCACGTACAGTGTTCGATTTGTCGATTCCGCCTGTAATCGGTTGCAAGTATATATTGTTAGATAAGCCTAGCGTTCTTTTATTATCCTTGCATGTTTCTTCTCTGTGCGCGTGCTCTGGTCAGCCGCACACTTCGCATTGCATGGCATATTTCTGTTTTTAGCAACAGCATGCGCACGAGCCCTGGATTGTGGAGGCCGTGCGCGTAGGAGGCCGTGGCGTGAGAATCGCTCAGCCACGCGCCTGGGCATGCAGCCAAAGCCGGCGAACGCAGTGCGTGGGGATGGACACGCACTCCTCGCGTCGTGCGTGCTGTGGCAGACATCGCTCTTTGTATCTCTTCAGTTGAATAAAAGGAAAACACATATACAGAAAACGCTGCGCTTAAGCAGCACCAAAAACTTCCTGTGTCCAAGTGTTTTTCGCGTTGTGTTTCCACTGATCTTCTTCAGCTCGCTGTCCTCGCCGCCGGCGTTCACTGCCGTGCCGTTTCCAACATATATGACCTGTGTAACTGAGTTAGCACAACAAATGTGAGTTAGAAAACATTGGTGGCTCAGAAAATTTTTAGATTTGTTCTGTTGCTCCTCCTATTCTCTGTGTCTTCTCTGGCTGTAGTATATCTTCTTTGAAAGAATAAATAGATATTAAATTGTTCATGTCTTCAGTTTATCATACTTCATAAGCTTCTTCGCTTCTGTTCTCTGTATGTACAAGGTCCCTGAAATCATTTGAGAGGTCTCAACTTATAACACATAACATGGATGATGGGCCATATATTTTAAGGTATAAAAATACGTATTTAGGAGAGTGAGCCATTGTCTACCTTTGATTAGTGAGCCATTGTTTTGCTTCAAATCAGCACATCCTAGCTAATCGTACCTGGAGTGCAGGCCCGGCCATGGCTGGTTCCTTGTGCAGAGCCTCCACTGGTGTGGGCATAGGCGTGTAGCCACCTGCTATAGTGCTATGAGAGCAGGTGGGTGCGTAGAGGTGCATCCATGTGGAGGCATGGTTCGCGCCTGACCAAAGGTCAGGCCGGGGTGGAGGGTACCGAGGTCAGGGACAGGGCCTACCTGCATTAAGCATATAGCTAGCGTTCCTTGTGAGCCAGGATGATGGCGTGGGAGGGTCTTTACTATATTTTTGTATTAGCGTCTTTACTATTTACTTGTCATAACTGGAATGTGTTGCATTACAGATGAGAAAATTGCTTTGCTAGCTAATGGAAAGGATTCCAGCTGCCAACAAGATGGTAGTCCTCAAGGTCGTAAAAGGAGGAGATATTCTGGGCCAGACCTACCAGAGGTACAGTAAAGTGCAGATTATCAAAGTCCCACAAATAGTTGGCCATGGCAAATGATTCTATACACTCTTTGTAAGGGCATTAATAGGCTGTTAGTGAAAATGATATAGTGACGTGACCTTCGTACAATGATCAACCTACTTATCACAGTGAATGTAGTATTAGTACACTATTGATCTCTGCGTTGCATTCACTATTGTGCAATCTGGCACAGTGCACCTATGGTTGCATGTTACTCTCCTTTTTTGCCTTCTTGCTGTTTACAATTCAAACATTAACTTTTCCACATGTATATGCAGGACATATGGCGTCATGTACATTTCCTGATGCCACTGCAAGATGCTGCCCGTGCTGCCTGTGTGTCTCATGCCTTTCTAAGTTCCTGGAGGTGTCGCCCTGACATTACCATCAGCTGGGAAACACTAGGCTTGGATAAGAATTTTCATGGAAAGGATAAAATTGCAAAGGATTTCAACAACATAGTTGACCAGATTCTGAAAAAACATTCAGGCATTGGCTTGAAGACTCTCAAGATAGATTTCTGTGATTATAAAGCTGACACTTATTCTCATCTTGAGAATTGGCTTGAGATTGCTGTTACACCAGAGCTTGAAGAACTCACTGTAGATCTGCTTCCAAGAAAGGCGAAGTACAGTTTCCCGTGCTCCCTTTTATCTAATGGGAGAGGAAACTCAATTCAGCATTTAAAGCTTGTTTGGTGTTCCTTCCGTAACACAGTCGGGCTAGATTGCTTGAAAAACCTGACTAGTCTGCATTTGTGTGACGTGCGTATTACAGAGAATGAGCTAGGGTGCCTCTTCTCTAGTTCATCCGCTTTGGAGCGATTGGAATTACATGGATGCAATAGGATAGTTTGCTTGGAGATACCTTGCCTCCTACAGCGTCTCAGGTATCTCGGGGTGTTTGTATGTGAGAGGCTGAAAGTGATAGAGAGCAAAGCTCCAAATATATCCAGTTTTCGTTTATCAGAAATCCAAGGAAAATTCTGACTTGGAGAATCATCATTGCAACTGAAGGACATGATGCTGAGCATGGACTACAGTATCTCCTTTGCTCGTGCCAAGCTTCCATTAATCTTCCCAAATCTTAAATCTCTTTCCTTAGCTTCAAACTATGAGGTTTGTATTGAACTCTAAGGTGATTACATGATAGGTATGTGCTTATTAGAACTCTTGGAACCTGAGAAATCTTTTTGCAGGTGCCTAATACACCGCTGGTGTCAAAAACGTTCCTCCATCTCAAGTATTTGAGTATTACTGTTTCTGAAGGGGCATTTTCCCCGGATTATGACTGTTTCTCTCTGCGGTTTCTTTTCTTGATGCTGCACCGTCCTTGGAGACTCTAATGTGGCTGTAAGTCATTCTTCATCCTGGAATGGCATATAGATCACTAATATGGGCCCAGATCACTAATTTCCCCATATTGGCTTTTCATCTCCAGGTAACACAATTACGGATGAAGCATGCGCCGTTTGTTGGAGAGCCTTCGCCTCAGAATGAGATCATTGGAACCCGTCACAGTAACCTTAAGAGTGTGAAGATTACTGGTTTCTGTGCTGCAAAGAGTTTGGTTGAGTTAACATGCTATATTCTTGAGAATGCTACATCGCTTGACTGCCTTACATTGGACACCACTTGGGGTATTTTCTTTAGGTGCTCTGATCACAAAATTAGCAAATGTCATCCATTGACCAAGAATATCATCAGGGATTCCCAGAATGCTCTCTTGGTTATCAGAGCATGGATCGAGGGGAAAGTCCCCCCCTCGGTGAAATTTAATGTTCTAGGGCTTTGCAGCAAGTGCCATAATGTTGATGAAGAATGTGAGCTGCCGTAGACCTGTAGTTATAATTTGTGCTTATAGTTTTTGATGGGCTCTGCTGTAGGTGGAAATTATTGCTATTGTTTATGTTTGGCTACATTGTTGTAACTGAAACTTGTTGCAATTGGGTTGTAACGGTAACCGTTAAGTATGTAAAGTGATGCCTGATTAGCATAGTGGCTGTTTTCCTGGGAAGAGAGCGATGCCTGCTTGTTTATGTAGGTGACTCTCTAAGATTTTTAAAATGACTTGTAATTTGGAACAGAGGGAGTACATACACTTACTTAAGTCGTAATGTAGGTGTGAGTGAGCGTGAACTTGCCTGGGTCGTTGTCTCTCAAGTCTGAATTCCTTGATGCACGCGTGCCTGAAAACTCCGGCTCCGGGTTTCAGGGGTTCATGAACCTTGGCAGGCCGGTTGTCGCGTCAGCAACAACCAATTGAAATGTTTTATTTCTTGACCTTCTGAACAAACGAGTTGCTTTTGTCGATGTGTTGTCTTTATTATATCTCCAATAACAAATTAACCAGTTTCAGTGGCGCAGACAGAATAGTTGATTCAGATTTTTTTTTGACGAATCAGCTGATTGATTCTTTCTTAGGGGGTGTTTGGTTTCACCCCACTAAACTTTAGTCACTAAACTCTAGTCACTTTTAGTGGCTAAAATGCCAAACACCCCTACTAAAAGGGACTAAAGTGCATGTTTAGTCCCTTTTAGTGGGGGTGTTTGACATTTTAGCCACTAAAATGACTAGAGTTTAGTGACTAAAGTTTAGTGGGATGAAACCAACACCCCCTTACTCTTGTGACTACTTCCATAGAACGCCCATGTCGCAGATCGACACCGCGCGAGAGACCAAAGACCGACAGCGCGGCGGCGGCACGGAAGAGGTGGGGTGCAGGAGAGGCGGGGCTTGGCGACGACACGGGAGAGCGACGGTGAGGACAGCGAGCGGCGTCGGAGTCGGGACTCCGGAACGGGAACACATACCGGTGTCGTGGGAGGAGAGGGGCAACAGTGTTGTGTACTCCCTCCATCTCCAACAAAACATACAATTCTCAATTATCGAGGAGTCAAACAATTAAAACTTTGACCGAAGTTATATAAAAAAGTACTAACATTTTTATATAAAAAATATATCATTAGATTAGTAATAGAATATATTTTCATAATAATTTTATTTAACGATATAAATATTAATAACTTTTATTATAACCTTGGTCAAACTTGAACCAATTTGACCGACACGAATCCCATAATTGCATATTTTTATGGACGGATGGAGTACTTGTGTTGGGCTGGAATTGGATCCATTCACGCGGTTAATCATTCATAGGTTGAATTCATCGAACCAAACAACCCCTTCATAACTATAGTAGCTTACAGTGTTCATCAGGCATTATATGACACTTGCGGCAAAGCCCTAGAACATTAAATTTCGCCGAGGGGGGAACTTCCCCCTCAATCCATGCTCTATCTAATAACCAAGAGAGCATTCTAGGAGTCCCTGATAATATCCTTGGTCAATGTATGACATTTGCTAATTTCGTGATCAGAGAACCTAGGGAAACAACCCCAAGTGGTGTCCAACATAAGGCAGTCAAGTGATGTAGCATTCTCAAGAATATAGGATGTTAGCTCAACCAAGCTCTTTGCAGAGGAGAAGCCAATAATCTTTATACTCTTATTAAGGTTGCTGTGGTGGGTTCCTATGATCTGCCTGTAAGGTGAAGGCTCTCCAACAAACAACTCATACTTCATCCCCATCCGAAGTATAGTTACCTGAAGATGAAAAGCAAGATGTGGAAGTTAGAGGTCCGGACCATAGTTACTACTCCAATCTAAATTATAACATGTTTACCTTTTGATATATTTATATGTACAGTATGTTTAGATACACATTAAAACAATATAGTTTCTCAGAGCTTCAAAATACAGTGGCGCGTTAAATGAATACAAGTCTCTCTGAGCTGTCTGCAAGATTAATAGTTTTTAGGATGAAAAAATACAAGCTAAATCAATAAACATGTAAGTTCGGTGATTTTTTCTACTGTTTATGAATCAAGAAATCTAGGAAAGGACTTGCTTAGAACTCTGGTAAGCAGACTTGTCTTTGAATAAACACATAAAGAAATAAGTACACAACAGATTAATCACTTCTATAGATAAACACAGAGGTTTATTCAGATGTGGGTCCCTTGGTTAGGGTAATAACCTAGATCCTGCGTCGTGTATTAATTGGATCTGATTTATCCACTCAGGACTCCTGTCGGTCTAGAATACAATTGCCGTACGGTGTATACCGTGCGTCGCGCGCCTTTATCTCGTGGGCCGAACGACACCGGAGGTGCGGCCCATGTAGCATCATACGGTACCTGGGGTCTATATGGCCGCACCCCCTTCCCTCCCCAATCACCCACCGGCGCCGCCGCTCCCGCCCACCCCTCCCCTCAACTCCCCACACCGGAGCCGCCGCTACCGATGGTGATGGGTAAGCGGCCGCGTCACGGCTCCCCCGGCCGGCTACAGTCGACGTCTTCCGTTTGTACCATTCGCCGCCTCATACAAAACGGCGGCCTCGCTGTCCCCGGCTCCTCTGCTGAGGACGTCGCCCACGCCCTCCGCGTCCACCGCCCCGAGCTCCGCCGCAAGAAACTCAAACCCTTCATCGAAGTCGTCCGCCGCGTCCTATCCACCATCCCCTCTCCATCCTCCTCCGACTGCGACGACGAGGACGACTCCACCTCCCCCTACCGCCGCCGCCGCCGCGAAGATGCCCAACCTACCACCTCCTCCACCACCTCCCTCTCCGACGCCTCCACCCACTCGCCGCCTCCACGCGATCTGGATGTCACCAAGACCATGCTTCGCTCCCAGTACGCCTCGCGGACGCCGAAACAGAACCCCGGCGCTAACCAGCAGCTGGAGATTGAGGCGACCGCGGAGAAGGCGCGCCGTGTCATCCCGTCTGATGGTGGAGACGGCGGCGATGCCAAGCCAGAGGCCCCAGTCTCCGAAGGAGTCGTCACTACTGCGGACAAGCCCAAGCGACCGAGTTTTGCTGATCTCGGCGGGATGGAGGAGGTGATTGAGAAGCTGCTGGTGGAAGTGGTGGTGCCCCTGTGCTGTCCGGAGCTGCCGCGTAAACTTGGGGTTAGCCCTGTTGCTGGGCTACTGCTGCACGGACCCCCTGGTTGCGGGAAGACTACCCTTGCACATGCCATTGCCAATGAGACTGGTGTGCCGTTCTACAAGATCTCAGCCCCGGAAATCGTGTCTGGGTATCCGGTATGTTCTCTGACTCTTTCGGTCTTTCCCATCGCAGATTGGGGAAATTCTGACGCTCCTTATTTGGCCATATAGTTTTGAACTGGTGATTATGTTTGATGCTGGAAATGATTAAAATGGGAGCAATGCTTAATGTTAGTCATGATTGGAACCCCTCAAATACTGCATTTTAAAATCACAAGTTAGAATGTAAAATCAATAATATGTGCTGCCCTATTCAGCGACAAATGTAGCTGCGGAATATTAGGGTTGTTAATTGCTGTGGAAAGTCATTAGCTGAACGTATCATATGCATAACTGAAAAAGTGTTTCCACGTTTAAAACTGGCCACTGCAATCCTAATCATTGTCGCGCTGAAAGTTGCTGAAGGTTCAGAAATGATTTGCAGTCGAAAACAATTGGTACTGCCTTTAACAATGAATGGAAGGATATGCAGTTTTTTCTCCTCAACTTTTATCCACGGTCTCATTTTCCTTTTGATAAGTTGTGTCAGGATTCATGTGGAAGATAATAATCACATAATGCTTGTGTTCATGCAGGAGGTTCTGAGGAAAACATCAGGGGCTTGTTTCAGAAGGCATATAGGACTGCTCCCTCAATTGTATTCATAGATGAGATAGATGCAATTGCATCCAAGAGGGAGAATCTGCAACGGGAGATGGAGCGACGGATTGTTACTCAACTGATGACATGCATGGATGAATTCCACCAGAATAATGGTGGTGATGGTTCTGATGCTGATTCATCTGAAAATAATCCAGGTTATGTTATTGTCATTGGAGCTACAAATAGGCCAGATGCTGTGGACCAAGCTCTTCGAAGGCCAGGGAGGTTTGATCGAGAGATATATCTTGGTGTTCCAGATGAGAATGCACGGAATCAGATACTGAGGATGCTTGCTCAGAAGCTTCAACGTGAAGGCCAGCTTGACTTTTCAAGATAGCAAGGGCCACACCAGGTTTTGTTGGTGCTGACCTGAAGGCATTAGTCAATAATGCAGGGTATCTGGCAATGAGGAGAATGATTAATGAAAGAAGAGTTCGGTATCGTTGTGAGCATGAGGTAAACATCAACTGGTGGAAGCAGCAGTCTTGGAATGAGAGTATACATGTTACCATGAATGACTTTGAGGTATAACTTTTATATGTAGAGATCATGCCTAGAATCCTGTTTAATTTCACCCTGTGTAAGCTGGATTTAGATTTAAACCTGATCTGTTTTCCCTAACAGTCTTTGTTTTCCGTTTCATATTTTTTAGTATGTTAGTTCAGCTGTTAATTTTGTGTTGTCTAAGGTTATAACTTATAATACTGCAAGATTGCAACAGATTGATACCTTTTCCTTCCTTGGCGTGTAGAGTTTTTGTAGGCGCCCCTTTCCCTCCATTTTTCTTCTGTTATTGGAATTTTTATAAGATTCCCGTGGATTTACAATGTGGCATGCATTTTCAGTTCGTATGTTTTCTTTTTTTTTCACTGACCTGATTCACTTTACTTGGTGAAGGAAGCGATAAAACTTGTTCAACCCTCTTTGAGAAGGGAAGGATTTACTTCTATTCCTGATGTTACATGGATGATGTCGGAGGTCTTGATTCATTGAGGAAAGTGTTTGAACGCTACATTGTTAGATGTATTAAGAGACCTGAAGATTGTGATGTGAGTAAATTGCACTTAAATACCGACGGACTGTGTTTTACTCTTCATGATTTGTTATGCTGTAGCCTTTAGTGTTTGGCATGTTAGACGCTAAGAGCAGTTAAGAATTCGCACGACTGAGTACTGACATTTGTGGTGTTTATTTGCTATACTTTGTAAATATCTATAAATCTTTTATAATATTTGGTACATATGAGTTTTGTTTTCTTGTCTATAAGTTATTTGGAGTGAGCATGCAAGATGGCTTCCTGCTGTTTGGACCTCCGGGTTGTGGGAAAACACTCATAGCACAAGCAGTGGCACATGAAGCAGGGGCTAATTTTATTCATATTAAGGTAGCTGATGTTTGCTTTTCCATATACTAATTCCATTTTATCAAGTTCTCGCAAATAATACTGACATAATTCGCCTTCTGGAACTAGGGGCCTGAGCTATTGAACAAGTACGTCGGGAGAGTGAATCAGAAGTTAGGAAATATTCAGTTGTGCACGCACTAACTCCCCATGCATAATATTTTTTGACGAGGTAAGGTTTTTGTGTAGTCTGTCATACTACACATTATGTTGAGCTAAAACTATTTTAAAGACTTCAAGCAAGTCTGGATGCTTGATGCCTCTCTATACTATCGGAAGCGATCAACAAACTTGAACGTGTTGGCTGCGAAACTGTTTTTATACATGTTCAAGTGTTTGTCCCCTTTCATTTGACAGGTAGATGCACTGGCAACAAAAAGAGGTAAAGAGGGGGGATGGGTTGTTGAGCGCCTCCTAAACCAGGTTTGAATGTTTTGAGGCAACCTCTAAAGTCTAAACCTTCTTGGTTTTCCTTGCCCTTGCTTTTCTTATGTATGTTATTCTGGTTCTTCTGTATGCAGTTACTTATCGAACTTGATGGTGGTGGTCAGCGTAAAGGTGTCTATGTGATAGGAGCTACAAACAGGTACCTGCCAGTTGACCTTTTGTTTATCCATGTGTTAACACCGAGTTTTCGCACTATGACAAGTGGACCGGCACTATGATGATTCGGCGAACGCCGCCGCTTGAAGGATTCGGCAGACGGCGGACGCGGTCGGCTAACTCAATGTATTCGGCAAGGCTGTGAAAGCGATTAGTCAACGGCGAGCAGATTCGGCAACGTAACGCTGCGGTCTGTTACCTCGAGCCAAGTCGGTTTGCGACGAATACGGCATGTCAAGAAGATTTAGCGATGGGAATCTCGTCATTTTAGCGCGTGTCGGTCATTAAAGGAAGCTTGGAGCAAAAGGCATCATGTTTTTGATAGTTTCCTAATTTATCATTGTAATCGTATCCTCCTAGGACTCGTAGGACACCAGGGTATAAATATAAACCCTGAGACTATTGTAAAGCTGTTCACAATCAATACAACCAACCCGGCCCCGCGCCGTCTTCGAGTCCAAGTCGTGTCGTCGTGTTCTTCGAGAGGGGCCATCGATCCGTCGACCTCCGTAAGTTCCGGCAACCTTGTTATCATGTCTAGTATCGTGCGGCGGATTTAGATATGGTGCAAGTAGTCTCGTACGTTAAGCTTAGTATCGTGCGGCGGATTTAAGCTTATGACGGGAGGTTTTGCTTATGCCTCGTATCGTGCGGCGGATTGAGTCATGAGTAAAAATAGTTATCGGCTCTGTTAGATTTGGCAATCTGATAGATTCATTAAGTTACCTTGTGTTATATGTTTTGTTATGTTTATCTCATCATAACACTTTTGCTCAATCTAGATACCGTTCGGTTCGGCTTCATCTTTATAGATCTGCTCTGTTCTTTCACGTTTATTATTGTAAAGTCTTTCATGTAGTAGATCTATTGTTCGTAATAGCCGATCGGATCGTATCTGGATTGCCACGTGGTGAGGGTTCATGCATGTTAAGTGTGTTTGATCTATGACAAGGCTAGGTGTCGTGCGGCAGGCGCAGGCTTTAGATTAGCTTAGTCATGCTTAGTTTGTATGTTCAATCCCCATGGACCCCAACTCGGTTGTACAATCGAGATTGGTTAAGTTTTAACTTATATATAATCGTCATGCAAGTACGATTCTCATGCAAACGTGTTCGGCAACCTGTTATTCATGTAACTCTGTTCATTTGCCGAATAATCTTCAAACCTGTTGGCAGATAGCTTTCATAGCTATATGTCGTCGTAAGTGGCTTCAGGGCCCGTTATTTTGGAACTGTCTGGTCATACCCGGCAGTGTTCCAACTTTTGTGTATTTAACAGTTTATCTCCCTTGTTAGTTGCAGGGCAAACTGACTGGCACGCACCGGACTTCTGAGCACCCGGGCCACGATTGAAGCCAGCTTCTCCGGCTTGCCGTGTGCTTGGCGCAGTGCGCCACTTTTTGCGCCAACACACTTTTTGGCACGCCCGGTGGGACCTTTTTTCCTGCAGCGATGGTCGAAGTCACTGAAGCCGAGGCCAGCAACAAGGCGGGGCTCGTGCAGGTGCAGCTCACCGAACTACCCGACGAGTACAGAGAGCAGGTGGAGGATGCTTGTGCCGAATTCCAGGCCAAGTGCCTAGAAGCCTTTTCCAAGAACAAGAGCGGAAAGGTTCGCCGTCTGCACGATCTGCCGAAACCCGTCCAGCTCAACCCGAATGATCCCGGGGAGGCGGAGGCAGTGTTGAAAATGTCTCACATAATCAACGAAACTGTCTCTGGTGCCATCGGTCGCATGCATGGGGCGTTTCTCAACACTTTCCGCACCATCATGATCGCCCAATTCGGCCCCAAGGCCGATGAACTTATGGAGGCCGAGTTTGGCCCTATAGCAGGACCACATCTTTTCAATCTGCCGAATCACCTCAAGGGGGCAGGAACTGCTGGTGAGGAGACCCCGCCTAAGGCTCAATCGAGCGGAATGACCATTCAAGAGAAGCACACGCCAGAAGGCCAGTTGCCGACCATGGGTCAGCTCACGTTCGGCGCTAAGGGTCAGCCGCCAGAGTCAACACGCAAGATCCCCGCAAACCTATAGGCTCATAAAGGACTACTACGGAAACGGGTACCATGAGATGCTTGAGCCTCACAACATAGAGGGTGCCCCACATCCAGGATACGGGAAGCCGACGGCCGAGAAGACCGCCGACTCTAATGTCGATGTCATGCTAGAGAGGATGGCAGATATGATGCAGCGCACTTTCGGCCTGAAGCCTAAGGGCACTTATGCTTACAGATCTCCGTTCCCCGAATGGTTCCACCGTGTGGCTCTACCTCCCAGAGTCAAAGTGCCGACAGACCTGTCCAAGTTCTCCAGCTTAGACGACACTAGCACGGTGGAGCACATCAGTCGCTATCTGCTCCAGCTTGGAGAGGCCAATACCGAGGATGCCTTCAGGGTTCGGTACTTCCCGTCATCGCTCACTGGGCCGGCGTTCGCTTGGTTCACGTCTCTGCCACCGGGCTCTATTCTCTCTTGGGCAGACTTGGAACAGAAGTTCCATACGCACTTCTACACGGCACCAAGGAGAAGAAGCTGGTGGACATCATGTATGTGCGCCAGAGGCCGAATGAGACACCGCAGGACTACCTGCGCAGGTTTAGGGAAGTCAAAAGCCAGTGCTTCGGCATGTACCTGCCGGACGACCAGCTTCCACCATTGGCCGTGGCGGGCATGCTCCCAAGCATCAGAGACAAGCTCTTCGGCCAGGAGTTCGAGGACCTGGGTCATCTCTCTCGCCGGCTGAATGAAATGACTATCCAAGCGCAAGGCTTCCGGAGGAAGGGCGCTTCAGAGGGACAATGTCGCGGCCCAGATGTATCAAGCTTTCCTGGACGAAGCCGATGACTATACCGATGCCGAAGATGAGGTGGCCGCTGCAGAGTTCAACTGGGACAAAGAACCGACCCAGGCCAACAAGCAGTGGCTACGCCAGCAGAAGGGAGCATACGACTTCGACGTCACCAAGGCCGACAAGCTCTTCGAGTTTCTGGTCGCCGAAGGGAGAGTCAGGCTACCCCCGGATCACCCGATGCTGCGTCCTGGAGGGGTAAGGACAAGAAGTACTGCGGCTTTCATAACACTAACACCATTCTATTAATGACTGCCGTGTGTTCAGGACAAGGATCCAGAAGGCCATCCAGGATGGGCACATCAAGTTCAATGGCAAGATGAAGATCGATGCCAACCCCTTCGCCCAGAACTCCGTGTTCGTCTCAGTGAACATGGTAGCCCCGGAGGATCCCAGAGGCAAGGGCAAGGTCAAAGTCCTCACCTCCAACAAGGCGCGCGAGTCTGGCGCAGTGGATCCCGATCGGCAAATCACTGGCGATGAGCTCCGACAGCACGCCCAAGCCGCGAATAGCCGATACGAGCACGGAGAGTCGTCTTCCAGGCGCAGGCCTACCCACAGAGATCTCCTTAACAAGTGGCGCCGGCAAAATGAGAAAGAGCAGAGGCGTCTCCAACGCGAAGAGCGAGAATTCACGGAGGAATACCAGCATGAAGACGATCACGCGGGAGAGCACCGGTATCGTCTGGAGGAGAGGGCTTACCACAGAGAACAGGCCCATCGCTGGGAGCAAGAACGCCGCCAAGAGCGGGAGCAAGCTCACTGGGGCTGCCCGTTCTTCCGCCACTGCTGGAACGAAGGCTTGAAACTGCCGCCGTCAACAACTGCCCCGAATGCAGCGATCAGTACAAGGGGTATAGGCAGGATCGGGTCAACCGCCGTCCCGTCCATGAAAGGTTGGGAGCACGCATCCCAATGGACGATCGGCGCCTAAAAATGAGAAGCCCGGGTCGGCAAGCCAAAAGATATGCCGACCAGGAGTGGGTGCATCACCAGGACGACAGCAAGGAGGTACAGCCCCGCCCATATAGGTGGCAAAAGGGGCAGTGGTGCCCACCAGGGCTCAGAAAAAGCCAGAAAAGGAGAGTGCAACGCCTCCGGAATAGGGAGTTGGAAGAAGCAGCTGCAAGGGGGAAGAAGCAAGAGTGGCGCCCGAAGGAAAAACCAGATGACGCCGAAAGGGCGCTGACGTGGCCATGACTTTCTTCCTTCCCCTGGAGTTCATGGCTCCTCGGCCGGGGGGCACAGGACGAGGTGTATCGGATTCCGACGAGGACGAGCTCGACGAGCTCGCGGCACAGCTCGTGTTGTCTCAGAAGGCAGCATTTGACAAACCAGCCAAGCATCGGCATTTGAAGCCGTTATATGTCAAGGGGTACGTCAACGGAAAGCCGCTAACCAAGATGTTTGTCGATGGCGGCGCAGCGATCAACATCATGCCTTACGCCACCTTCAGAAAGCTGGGCATGAACGATGAAGATCTGCTCAAAACGGACATGATACTCCGTGACTTTGCCGGCAATCCCTCTGACACTCGGGGTGCCGTGCACGGAACTGATGATAGGATCCAAGACGCTCATCACGACCTTCTTTGTCATTGACGGCAAGGGGGCATACAGCCTGCTTTTGGGCAGGGATTGGATCCATGCCAACTGCTGCATACCTTCGACCATGCACCAAATACTCATTCAGTGGGTTGGAGATGACATCGAGATTGTCCAAGCTGATGACTCGGTGAGTGTTGCTACCATTGAGCCCACTTACTGGGAATTGACGGAGTAGATTGCTTCTCCGATCGTGTGTGGGGAGAAGGTCCTGTCAACGTCTACGGCAGGGATCAACAGCCGATCCAAGCAGTCGGCTCTCAAAGCTTCTTTTAGATGGACAACCCAACTGACAGCAGCGAGGGCAAACTGGGACGTGGCTTCGCATCGGCCGACCAACTGGAAGAAGTGGATGTTGGCGACACAAGTAAAAAAAGGCCGATGTTCATAAGTTCTAATTTAGACCCTGATTCAGAGTGCAGCTAGTAGATCTTTTAAAGGAGTTCAAAGATTGTTTGCGTGGGACTACACAGAGATGCCCGGATTAGATCGGTCCATTGTTGAGCATAAGTTGCCGATCAAGCCTGGATACCGCCCATACAAACAACCTCCGCGCAGGATCTACAAGGAGGAGGTATTGGCCGACGTGAAAAAGGAAGTGGAAAGATTACTAGAAGCTAATTCATTCGGCCGTGTCGATATGCGGAATGGATCTCCAATATTGTCCCGGTGTACAAGAAAAACGGGAAGATGAGAGTCTGCATCGACTTCAGGAACCTCAACAAAGCCACTCCTATGGACGGTTATCCAATGCCGGTGGCCGATTTGCTAGTAGATGCTTCGGCCGGTTTTGAAATCATAAGCTTTATGGACGGCAACGCAGGTTACAATCAGATCTTCATGGCTGCAGAGGATGTGGCAAAGACCGCCTTCAGGTGCCCCGGCCATATAGGTTTGTTTGAATGGATGGTCATGACTTTTGGTTTGAAAAATGCCGGTGCCACTTACCAGCGAGCCATGAATTACATATTCCATGAGCTGATCGGCAAGATCGTAGAGATCTACATTGATGATGTGGTGATCAAATCCAGAAGCAAGGAAAGACACTTAGCCGATTTAAGGAAGACCTTGGAGTGCACGAGGAAACATGGTTTAAAGATGAATCCAACCAAGTGTGCATTTGGGGTGTCGGCTGGTGAGTTTCTGGGATTCCTGGTCCACAAAAAGGGGATCGAAGTCGGCAGGAAGAGCATGGAAGCAATTGATAAGGTAGTGCCGCCGACCAATCTCAAAGAACTTCAATCACTGCTCGGCAAAATCAACTTTGTCAGAAGGTTCATATCCAACTTGTCTGAGCGCGTGCTGCCATTTTCTCCACTATTGAAGCTCAAGAAAGATCAGGAGTTCGTGTGGGGTGACGTGCAACAAAAGGCTTTCGATGAGATCAAGGAGTACATGAAGGCACCACCAGTATTGGTTCCTCCACAACTCGACAAGCCTTTCAAGTTGTACGTGGCGGCCGACAACCTAACAATAGGGTCGGCCCTCATGCAAGAATTCGAAGGAAAAGAGAGAGTCGTAGCCTATCTTAGCCGAAAGCTACTGGACCCCGAAACAAGGTATTCGGCTACGGAAAAGTTGTGCTTGTGCGTTTTCTATTCCTGTACCAAGTTTCGGCACTATCTACTGAATGCCGAATGCGTGGTAGTATCAGAGTTTGATGTAATCAAGCACATGTTATCAATGCCGATTTTAAGTGGAAGGATCGGCAATGGGTTTTGGCCCTTTCTGAATTTGATTTGCGTTTTGAATCGGCAAAGGCTGTTAAAGGCCAGATTATGGCTGATTTTGTCACTCACCACCGTGATCCTAATGCTAACATGGTAACCATTATCCCTTGGGCATTGTTTTTTGATGGATCCTCGTGCAGCAAAGGTGGTGGAGTCGGGATCGTGTTGATTTCTCCCAAGGGGGCACCCTTCAAGTACTCTATACCGATCGAGTACCCGGTAACTAATAATCAAGCAGAGTACGAAGCACTGCTCCGAGGACTGCGGTTGCTTGTGGACATTAAGGCAGACGCCGTGGAGATCTTCGGTGACTCGGAATTGGTGATCAAGCAATTGACCGGCAAATACGAGTGCAAGAACGACACGCTGCAGGAATATCTCGAAGGTTGCCAAGAGCTCCTCAGACAGTTTCGATCGGCAACCTTGCAACATATTCCTAGGGGGCAAAACGAAGAAGCAAACCAGTTGGCTCAGGCAGCATCCGGGTATAGGGAGAATCAAAAACATTTTTGCACTTGAGGGAGAGCAAACAGCCCCAGAAGGTGATCAAGCAGTCCCAAGTGATAATCAGGCAATTGAAGACTGGAGAGACAACATTGCCGATTACCTCAGGGACCCATCCAGGAAAGTCTCCCGAAAACTCAGGTACAAGGCTCTTAAGTTCACGCTCTTGGACAATCAATTGTACTACAAATCCATAGATGGGGTTTTGCTTAAATGCCTGAACCAAGACGGGGCTAGGAAACTGATGTATGAGGTGCACGAAGGCGTATGTGGTGCACACCAGTCGGCTCACCGTATGAGATGGTTAATCAGGAGGACTGGATATTTTTGGCCGACTATGCTCGAAGATTGCTTTGAGTACTACAGAGGTTGTCAGGATTGCCAGCGATTCGGCAATGTGCAAAGGGCCCCAGCATCGGCCATGAATCCGATCATTAAGCCTTGGCCTTTCAGAGGATGGGGCATTGATTTGATCGGCCAGATTCACCCTCCATCTAGCAAAGGACATAAGTTTG
This sequence comes from Coix lacryma-jobi var. lacryma-jobi, assembly GCA_009763385.1. Taxonomy (NCBI): domain Eukaryota; kingdom Viridiplantae; phylum Streptophyta; class Magnoliopsida; order Poales; family Poaceae; genus Coix; species Coix lacryma-jobi. Next base: position 2,270,428 of record CM019824.1, on the reverse strand, counting down.
TTCTGTGGCCACGGACTATTTCACTAAGTGGGTTGAAGCCATCCCATTGAAGAAGGTGACGTCAGAGAACATGGTGTCCTTCGTCAGGGAGCACATCATTTACCGATTCGGCATCCTCAGTCCATCACTACCGATCAGGGAACTCAGTTCACTTCCTCGGAGTTTTGTGACTTTGCCGAAGAGATGGGGATTAAACTCTATAATTCTTCCCCTTACTATGCACAGGCCAATGGACAGGCAGAGGCTTCTAACAAAATCATGATTAAATCATTCAAAAGAAGATCGAAGAGAAACCTAAAAGGTGGCACTTGGTACTCAACGAAGCTTTGTGGGCTTACCGAATGGCTTGTCATGGGTCGACTCAGACGTCGCCATACGAGTTGGTCTACGGGCATCACGCAGTGCTACCATGGGAGTTGCAGTCGGGGTCAAGACGAGTTACATTGCAGAACGATCTGGCTAAAGAGAATTATAAGGATTTGATGATGGATGAGCTAGAGGATTTGCATTTGATTCGTCTCAAGGCCTTGGAAAATATTGAAAAGAACAAGATACGCGTTGCCAAGTACTACAACTCGAAAGTGAGAGAAAAAGGATTCGAAGAAGGAGACTTGGTTTGGAAAATTATCTTGCCAATCGGTACCAAAGACAAGGTATTCGGCAAATGGTCCCCTAACTGGGAAGGGCCTTTTCGAATTCTGAGACGTGCTCCGGGTAATGCGTACATTCTGAAAACCCTCCAAGGAGAAGAGTTTGCTAGGGCAATTAATGGACGTTATCTAAAGAGATTTCATCCTAGCGTGGAGGTCGGTGCATAACGGAATCAAGGACTAGCGGGCACCGACGGCCGATACAAGGTTGTATCGCCCTTAGCACAAAAAATGGCCGATAGGTTCTATCGTCCTTAGAACAAAAAACAGCCGGCACGGCATGTGTCGCCTCTAGCACAAAAAACGCAGAAATACAGGGCCAAGTGCACGCGGTGCTGTGCAATCGGCTAGATAAATCAAACACTCAACAAGCGCAGGATGGGAGAACAGGTTGTATACACGAAATGGTAGAGTGGAACATTGTTCATAGTGGGGAATGTGCAAAAGGTGCAGATCAGTTACCGAACATCCTGTTGATGACCGTCTGCGGATTGGTGACTGCGGCGAGGGCGCGAGCATGATCCTCGTAGGAGTCCAGGAAATCGTCGATCTGCTCGACGTCCTCCGGACATGCCCCGCCGGGGAAGCCAACCGGCGTCACGGAGAAGTCCTCCTCCGTGCGGACCGTTAGCGCCGACAGCCCCAGCGCCACGCCGTGGTGCACACCCTGCAGGGCGACCTGCTCGACGCGGCCATGCACATTGGCCAGGCGCGCCTCGGCGGTGTCGCCCTGGGCGTTCACCCGGTCTGCGACGGCGTTCGCCGCCATCTTCAGGCGCTCCAGCTCTTCAGACAGCGCTGTGAACGACGAGTTGAAGTGGATCGGTTAAAAGATCAACAAGAACGACCGAAAGCCGATCTAGGATTGGGTGTCCATACCCGTGATTGCGTCGCAGAACTGCCGGCGCTGGTCCTCCCACTCCAGCTGATCGATCCCGTACTGCTTCGAGACGGCGGCCAGCTCTTCCCGGGACTCGTCCCGCAGCGCCATGAAGTTCAAAGCGTCGTTGTGGTCGTAGAGGCCGCCGTCGGAGTCCCGGTCCGGGCTCGCCTCCCAAGGATGGGAGTGGTAGGAGAGGCTGTCGGAGGAGCTCGACGAGCCCGATGGTGGAGCCTCTGGCCTCCCTAGCGCTGGAGAAGGCCGGGCATGCCCGCCGCGGAAGAGATAACGGGGACCCTGTCGGCAAGCAGTAACAGAGCGTGAGCGAGGTTTCAAGAAACTGCCACAAAGGACGTAAGCGAGGAGTCCTACCCGCGCTGACGGAGGCGCCGAGCGCGGCCCCTCGGCCTCCTCGGTCGCCGGGCGCTTGCCGCGGTCATCATGGCTCGCCATTGCACTCGGAAAGTTAGGGTTTTCTGGGGCGGAACGAACAAGGAAGCCGAGGCGGCGAGAGTACTAGAGGAGCGGATGCAAGAATTGGGAGAAGGCAGGCCTCCAGGGACGATTTATGTCGAATATCAACCGACGGATTGGGGTTTTTCCGCTTCCCAAGATGGGCCTCTACAGTAATGGGCTGTGCAGGCCGTCTGAGTGCACTCACGTACGTGTTCGGCGGGGAATAGAGCGCCTGTCTTCGGCAAAACTGCCGATTTAGATGTTCGAGACAAACACTGGCCAGATTGCCGAACAGGTTCACACGGTTAAACACGATGTCATCAGAACGGTAACCGATTGGATGCAAAATGCAGATATGTTACAAATGGCCAAGTACATGGAATAGAGTACACCTGATTCCGAAAGATCAGTCACAGATTGATTTCAAGAAAATAGATAAAAGGACTTCTTATCCACATAACAGGAGTCGATTACAAATGAAGGATCAGTTCGTCCATGTCATTCTTTCTAATCGGAAGATCAGAATCGAAAGAGTCGGCCAAGTCTGTTCCGGCTTCTTTCATATCCTCAACAGAACGTGCTATCCTAAATTCTAGTCCTCGCTCACAAACGTCAAAATGGCGTAGTCGGCGCCAGAATGGATCCGGACGGCATTGAAGGCAAGTGCTGCGCCGTAGCCCATGCCGGCCCTAGAAATGTCAGGAAGGACCCGCTTGATCTCATTCACCTGCCTTAGAGCCACCGTGCCTGACACATGGCTGAAGTAGCAAGGTCGGCAATAGCGGCTTCGAGGGAGTGGAGCCTAGTCTCCAGAGCTGAAGGAAAAAGGGGTCAAGCAGAAGGAAGAGATAAGAAAAGGACAGTTGAGGGATGCTTACCGATGGCTTGTTCCCGAAAGGTATCGCGCTCCTGAGAGATTTGAATAATCTCCCGATTCTTCTTTCCTAGATCAGACTGGAGGTCTGTAACTTCTGAGCCAGGTCCTCGGTGAGGTCGTCGCCAGTCCTCCTGAAGGGGAAAAAAAATGAGGCATAAATATCCAAAGCGAAAAGATCAAAGCAGAAGCAACCTTCTCTTAGAAGTGCTGGTGTCGCCGAGCTCGAGACTGTAATGGCTTGCTTGGGAAGACATTTTCCGGTTCAGGGCAAGAGAAGAGAGGGTTTTTCTAGATGAAGAAGCTGAACAGAGGATTCGGGAAGTTCAGGCCGAAATGGAATAGAGAGGAAGTTTTAAAGATCTCGAGTGCATCGGGAGGCGAGTCGGCAGCTGTGATGATTAATGACGTGGGAAGTCGGATGCTTCCAGAGACTCTACAGTGGTGCGAAAAGGAGAAAAGAATTTTAGAATAAAACATTTATCCCAAAATTAGGGGGCATGTGTTAACACCGAGTTTTCGCACTATGACAAGTGGACCGGCACTATGATGATTCGGCGAACGCCGCCGCTTGAAGGATTCGGCAGACGGCGGACGCGGTCGGCTAACTCAATGTATTCGGCAAGGCTGTGAAAGCGATTAGTCAACGGCGAGCAGATTCGGCAACGTAACGCTGCGGTCGGTTACCTCGAGCCAAGTCGGTTTGCGACGAATACGGCATGTCAAGAAGATTTAGCGATGGGAATCTCGTCATTTTAGCGCGTGCCGGTTATTAAAGGAAGCTTGGAGCAAAAGGCATCATATTTTGATAGTTTCCTAATTTATCATTGTAATCGTATCCTCCTAGGACTCGTAGGACACCAGGGTATAAATATAAACCCTGAGACTATTGTAAAGCTGTTCACAATCAATACAACCAACCCGGCCCCGTGCCGTCTTCGAGTCCAAGTCGTGTCGTCGTGTTCTTCGAGAGGGGCCATCGATCCGTCGACCTCCGTAAGTTCCGGCAACCTTGTTATCATGTCTAGTATCGTGCGGCGGATTTAGATATGGTGCAAGTAGTCTCGTACGTTAAGCTTAGTATCGTGCGGCGGATTTAAGCTTATGACGGGAGGTTTTGCTTATGCCTTGTATCGTGCGGCGGATTGAGTCATGAGTAAAAATAGTTATCGGCTCTGTTAGATTTGGCAATCTGATAGATTCATTAAGTTACCTTGTGTTATATGTTTTGTTATGTTTATCTCATCATAACACTTTTGCCCAATCTAGATACCGTTCGGTTCGGCTTCATCTTTATAGATCTGCTCTGTTCTTTCACGTTTATTATTGAAAGTCTTCATGTAGTAGATCTATTGTTCGTAATAGCCGATCGGATCGTATCTGGATTGCCACGTGGTGAGGGTTCATGCATGTTAAGTGTGTTTGATCTATGACAAGGCTAGGTGTCGTGCGGCAGGCGCAGGCTTTAGATTAGCTTAGTCATGCTTAGTTTGTATGTTCAATCTCCATGGACCCAACTCGGTTGTACAATCGAGATTGGTTAAGTTTTAACTTATATCTAATACGTCATGCAAGTACGATTCTCATGCAAACGTGTTCGGCAACCTGTTATTCACGTAACTCTGTTCATATTGCCGAATAATCTTTAAACCTGTTGGCAGATAGCTTTCATAGCTATATGTCGTCGTAAGTGGCTTCAGGGCCGTATATTTTGGAACTGTCTGGTCATACCCGGCATGTTCCAGCTTTGTATTTAACAGTTTATCTCCCTTGTTAGTTGCAGGGCAAACTGACTGGCACGCACCGGACTTCTGAGCACCTGGGCCACGATTGAAGCCAGCTTCTCCGGCTTGCCGTGTGCTTGGCGCAGTGCGCCACTTTTTGCGCCAACACCATGCATTTAACCCTAAAATGGAGGTGTTGAACTGTAGCCCTTTCTGGTACAGAATTGATGATAGATGATGCTATTATACGGCCTGGTAGATTCGGAAGAACAAACATTATGTACCTTACCTGGTGTGACGAACGGTTTCAATATTAAAGGCACGCGCTCGAAGACGACCTCTCTCAGCAGTTGATTGGATGCATTGGCACGCCGAGAAGAGGTAGAAGCTCACTGGTGCTGACCTAGAATTACTGGTAATAAAGTGATCCATCAAACAGACCTCGTTTGAATATGCCCAAGGGTGCATGAGCGCGTAACAGTTAGATTCTTCTAGCATCGGAGGATGCGTCGCTAATGAATGCTACTGACGTGATAAGTCTTGTAATAATTGCAGCACTATTGTGTGTGAATATCAAATTGATAATTTGAAAAGTTGAACAAATGGAACTAACATCATGCTTTCTTCATCAGGTTAATGTGGCAGCCATAACGGCTAAGGAAGAGAGACGGGAGGGTTCATCTCCTTCGATTGAGCTCACACACTTTGAACAAGCCTTATCACAGCTGAAGCCGTCAGTATCTGAACAGGTAAGTGCAAAGAGTAACTATGCACATATCTGCAGCACCTGCTAAATCTTTCAGTTCACCACTGTTAGCTGCTGTTTTCACCATGGCTCTTTTTCCCTCTTGGTTACAGCAAAGGAAATCTCATGATGAATTGTCGAAGATATACTCGTCAACCTGATGGATCAACATCTTGGCGCTCGCTCGTGACTCTATGCCATCACTGCTACCCACTGCTGGCACTGCGGTTTTCGTTTTGAGTTGATCGGCTGCTATTGGGCCAGATGTCACCGAAAAATCAAAGAAAAAGAAAGATCCGCATTCCTGATGCTACCAGCCCACCTGTGCAAACTAGGATAGTTTAATCATCATCTGTCTGATAAGAGACTCCCCCAATATGATAATTATAAATTAGATTCAAAACCAAAGAGAGTAGAAATACTACTATGCAAGAAGTTATCTTTTTAAAACATATAGCGCTGTCATTTCTCACAGAGAGCTGCCACCCACAAACTGCTGAGTGATGGATCACTAGTTTTGCAGCACTCTAACCAACCAACCAACCAATTTCAATGCAGGTAAAGATGATATGCATATACTGACATACTGCGACGCCGGCGACGCCAGCAGCAGCACCGCCAATGCCCAGCGACGGCCCGGGGAATCGCACCCCCACTCCGCGTAGCGGCCGATCGATCGATCAATTTGTGCGCGCGTGCAGTGTGCGTTTTGGTTCATTCCTTGGGCGCCTTACCTGTTCAGTAAGCGTGTGTGTGTGTGGGAGGGAACATTTATTTTCATCAATTGCTATGCTGCCGCTGCCGTGGTGCGGGCTCATCGTTCTTGTGGGTTATTCATCAGATCAAAAAAAGCAGGAGGGGGTGGGGGTACAAGGTAGTGTTGGTGTCCTACAAGACAGATTTGACCTCATTATTTGAACTTGATGATCTGAGCATAATTCAGGATCATGATGGACAGGGTGATTATGGTAGCGGCAATTTGGCTCTGTTTATTTGAACTTATCCACGACTGATTTTAGCTATTTCAATAGTATTTAAATTTTGTCGCAACAAAACACACCCTAAGACTAACTACGTACTAAGTGTATATGCCTGATTAGCATAGTGGCTGTTTTTCTGGGAAGAGAAGAGAGCGATGCCTGCTTGTGTATTTAGGTGAAAGCGAGCCTGAACTTGCCCGGCCGGGTCGTTGTCTCTGACTTGAGCCTGAAAATTCCGGCTCCGGGTTTCAGTTTCAGACAGAGACGCAGCGATCCTGCAATGCAACGGGCAGGATCGACATGCATGGGTTCATGAACCTGGGGGCAGGCAGGTCGTCGTGTCAGGAATTAACGACCAATTGAAATGTTTTATTATTTCTTGACCTGCTTCTGAACAAACAAGTTGCTCTTGTCTTTCTTATATCCAATAGCAAATTAACCAGAGAGAGTTTCAGTGGGGAAGACGGGAGCAGCTGACTGAGATTTGCATGCTTTGAAAGGCCAGCCAGGCCATATTTGCATGACTGAGTTTCGGTACACTGACCTGATCACGAGCTGACGCGAGGTTTTTGTTTGATCTCTAGCTAGCTAGCTAGAGCATGCGAACCAAAGTCAACTACGATGCTGCTGTCAACCAAAAAAAAATACTGCTCCGTGGTCCGTACCATCTATAAACTGCAGCGGCATGTCGTCGTCCTGTCGGCTCTCGGTTGGCCAACCGCCAATGGGATGCAGGTCAACGGCCCCCCCGGCCCCGCAGTGGGGGCGCCGGATATCCGGTCGGTGATGCCGGCGCGGTGCCGTGCGGCCTCACGCCGTCGTGAGTCGTGAGTGACCCTTACAAAAGCGGGCGGTGATCGGGGTGCGTGCGCGTGCGACTAAGAGAGTGACACCAGCTCTCTGATCGGGGTGCGTTTCGTTTCGCCGAGCACCACCACCACCACCACACCACGCGCCGGCGCCGATGGAGGTGGAGGGGGAGGAGGCCAGCAGCACCCGCAGCAGCGGGTGGCGGCGGGCGAGCGCACCAGGCTCGGCGTCTACCACGACGTGCTGCGCCGCCTCAGGGACGCCGGCGCGGCCGAGGCGCGCGCGCCGGCGCCGACAGGCTCTGGGCGCACTTCCACCGCTTCGGCGTGCGGTACGCGCTGGACGTGAACGCAGAGAGGGCCGAGGATGTCCTGGTGCACATGCAGCTGCTCGACAGGGCTAAGAGCTCCGACAACCAGCCTGCCTTCTCTGTCAGAGTTGTTCAGGTGCGACGTGGCCGGCCGGCCTGGCAAAAATCAAAATCTTTTGTTTCTGAATCAACTTGTCACTCTGCACCAGCAAAGCGCAGCTGTGGTTTGTTTCTGCTGAGCCAACCATGCCATGTGTCTTGTTCAGGTGCCTCCAGATCAGATTGACGCCACCGAGACCGATTCTGCCGAGCCCAATTCGACTGAAGAGGGCGCCTCTGCAACCCCAAGAAAACTGGCGTACGCTGCTGCTTCTCCCTTTATGTTGCCTCTACAACCCCAAGAGAACTGGTTTCAGCTGATCACCATCAGCTACTGACCACTGTTGCTCTAGTTTCAAATTTCGGTTGTTTCGTCTGCCCCCTCGTACTGATCTTTTTTTATGTTGTTCGGTTCATCAGTGTGCACCCAGAACCCATTTTTGGCTCCTCACAGAACCTCAAGGCTCTTGTTCGTGAAGCAAGCAGCAGGAACCTCCTGGATCATGGCGACGCGGATGCTGTGCTCAGGTTATTTCTTTGTCAGTGCCATACATACCAGCACCTGCATTCATCTTACCAGCTTCTTCCAGTTACATGGTACTGGTTTGCAGTATGTGCAGAATCTTGTGGTAAACAGATTGTGTACATATACCTCCGTTCAAATGTTGTTTAGAAGTACTTGACGGTGACTTTTTTTTTCCTTCTATAGTACTATAATCAAAGTCATGCTTATGCTTATGCCACCTTTTTTTTTTTTGGTAAACGGCTTATGCCATTTTCTGTTTATACTCCTCAGCTGTGACTTATCAAATGCATATGTTTCAAAATTCATCCTACCCACTCAACATGCTTTGTTGATCATGTACTGTGGTTGGTTGCACACAAAACTGTAATTCATAGGCTTGTTTTTGAACGAAACAGATCACTCCATAGATTCCCAGATCTCTTAGATTCATACTGTATCTGCCAACTTTGACTACAAGGCTGGCAATGGTCCAGCATCATATTGAAAGGGGATCTGTACCCAACACTATAAATTTTCTTTCATTTTCTATCAGCAGACATCTAAAATACTACTGTATATTTGCTAAGCAGGTGTTTGTTGATAACCATGCCCTTACTATTTTTCAGTTGTGATTGCTTGTTAACTGTTCTTTGTTCAAATTGATGTTTCAAAAATGTCAAGGGCAATTGCACGCAATGAGGGACTGGTGTAGTCTTCAGATAAATATAACGAAAGTATAATTTTGTCCCCATCTGTCTGTCATTTCTTATCTTGCAGACCCATGCATGAGATTACTTTTGCCTCCAACGACAGGCCAAAGGGCCTTACCCAAGTAAGTTTTGGAACTAACTGCTGTAAAATATTCTCTTACCCCTGCATTATTTACATTTTCATTTGTCTATCGTATTACTTGATGTTTGGAGGCTTTCTGATGATAGCAGTACCATCATGTTCCAGCTGTCTACACTTCTAGGCCAGCTCAATCTTGACATCAAGGAAGTACATGCACTTTCAACAAATGATGGCTACTTCTTAGATATTTTCATTGTAGTTGGGTGGGACCACAAGGTATCGTTATCCAAATCTCTCCACTTAGCAAACACTTGGTTTGAAACTATGTGCAGTTGTGCTGCTCATTTCCCTTTACACACAAGAACCTCAAGTTTTCATCATGAAACAATTCCAATATTTTTTTGAAAGAATCGAAACAATTCCAATATTCATCTCTGTTTTAACCCTTATTTATTGAATTGCTAGACATAACTATACTTTCATGATATTTTCTTGATTCCAGTACACTTGTCTGTTAGGAGGGAAGTCTTATTTTCATTATGCAGGAAACTCAACAGCTGAAGAAGCATTGGCAAGGAAATCCATAATTATAAGGCAGAGGTAAAGTTTAGCACTCATTTCATTCCTTCCGTTATTTGGTCGTAGGGCTATCTAATGCCCTTTTTTCCGTTCATGGAGATGCATGAAAAGAAAACCCACAAACGAGAACAAAAAGACATATGAGTAAACTCAACTAAGAAATTTTTAATACAAAAAATAGTTAATTATTTGCCTCGCCAGGATTCCGTAAGCATCAGAACCACCACTTTCCGGCCAAACTAGTCCCTTATTATGCTTATATTCTTGTCCAAAAGTAAAAACCTACACCTTAAGTTTAACAGCTGTAGCACAACTGCATGTCAATAGATTAAATCACAAACTCTTTGATCCACATCAAAGAATTGAGATTCATAAGTATTAGAACATTTTGTCTCTGTATAGAATGAGATCCTAACAAAAGGTTGAAATATGATGAATATCTTATGATCGATTTTGTCCTAGCTCTAAGTCTACAAAGTGAAAAAATATACATTCTAAATATCTTATGTTCCATTTTTCCCTTTTTTTAGATAATGGATAAAAGAATATCCGGCTTCATCTATCAAAGGATAGACTCAGACCAATTATTACAAGCCAAAAGCAACCACTGAAACCAAGCGACACCGAACCAAAAGAAGTAATGTCAATTATAAATCAATCAAACTACTAGACAACCATCCAAAAGGTCTAAAGAATTGCAAGGCGGCGGTCTCCAAACTCATAGCAGCAGCGACCAAACTATCCCGGACGCCATCATGCCGCTGCAGCTTTGCTCACTGCCGAAGCTAGTAAGTTCCCCTGAATAGTACCTGCAAAAGAGATTTTGGTTTGCTTTTGTCAAAAACTACTTTGTTTCTTGTCAGCCAGGTACTCCAACGTACTGATGACGCAACAGTCAATAAAATATCATTTAACTTTCTATCCCCTCTCCTGGACCATGTGTTGAACATGTCATCCATGGTACTCGGAGGGGGAAAACCAAATAGAAAATGCCCCGCTCTCCACAAGAATTTGGCATGAACACAATCAAAGAAAAGGTGTTGAATTGTTTCTGGGGAATGACAAAAACCACATTTAGTATCTCCATTCCAGTTCCGTCTAGCTAAATTGTCTTTAGTAAGAATCACACCCCTTTTAAGATACCACAAAAAAACTTTTATTTTTGAAGGTACTTTGATCTGCCAAATATTTGTGGAACTCTCAGGCCGTTATTTATTAATGCTGCATACATCGATTTAACTGAAAACTTGCCTGAAGAATGTAAAGACCAGACAAAGACATCCTTACCATCTTGCAATTGAAAACTCAAAGAGAGGCTACAATTCTATGCCAGTTTCTAAGTTCGCCCCCACTAAATTTCGTCTAAACGAGATATTTAAGGGGGACGTACTTAAAACTTTTGCAACTGAATCTTGTTTACGCCTCACAATGTTGAACAGAGATGGAAATTTGTCTTTTAATGGTGTATTACCCAGCCAAGTGTCGAACCAAAATCTGGTCTGAGACCCGTCCCTGACTGAAAACTTACCAAAACTCATAAAATTCTCCTTAACACTCATCAGGCCTTTCCAAAAATGCGAATCCGTAGCCCTCTTTTCGCAGCACCCTAGCGGTTTATGTTTTAGGTATTTGTTTCTAATTAATTGCTGCCACAACCCATCCTCATTTAACAGCTTGAATAACCATTTACTCAAAAGACATTGATTTTGAATTTCGAGATTTTGTATACCAAGGCCCCCTTGGGATTTGGGCTGGCACAAAATCTCCCACTTCGCGAGTCTATATTTCCTCTTGTGCTCATCACTCTGCCAATAAAACCTTGACATAAAACAATTTATTTTCTCTAACACCCCTTTTGGAACTTCGAAGAAAGAAAACATAAACATCCGTAAGCTCGACAGCACCGAGTTAATTAAAGTTAAACGACCACCAACTGATAGGAGTTTACCTTTCCATCCCCCCAGCTTCTTCTCCAATCTGTTTTCTAAATCTTGCCAATCTTTATTATTAAGTTTCCTGACGCTCATCGGAAGGCCCAAATATTTAAAAGGAAGGTTTCCTAGTTTGCAGCCAAACAACTCTGAGTAGAGATTCTCCTGCTCTTTTGCCTCCCCAAAGCAGAAGATCTCACTCTTGTGGAAGTTAATTTTGAGTCCCGATAGTTCCTCAAAGGTAGATAGGATCAATTTCATATTTATGGCTTTAGCAACATCATGACTCAAGAAAATAACTGTGTCATCTGCATACTGCAGAATTGAAAGCCCGCCCTGAATCAAACGGGGAATCACCCCTGACACTCGACCTTCCTCCTGGGCCCTTGAAATTAAAATGGCTAACATGTCAACCACTATATTAAATAAAATTGGTGACATTAGGTCTCCTTGTCTCAACCCCTTTCTAGTTTGAAAATAAGGACCCAGCTGATCATTTACTTTAATGTTGACATTACCCCCTTGGGTGAACATTTCCACCCAACTGTTCCATTTCTGGGAAAACCTTTCATCCTCAATGTGCTACAGAAACTCCCATTTCACCTTATCATAAGCTTTTTCAAAATCAATTTTAAAAATAATCCCATCTTGCTTACGAGACTGCAATTCGTGAAGAGTCTCGTGTAAGATCACCGCCCCCTCCAGAATATTCCGCCCGGGCAAAAAAGCGGTCTGAGTTGGTCTAATGACCTTGTGAGCCACTGTCAGCAACCTATTTGTTGCCACTTTAGTAAAGATTTTGAAGGATACATTCAACAAACAAATCGGTCTGTATTGTTGAATTATCTTGACATCTTTTTGTTTAGGCAACAGGATAAGTGTGCCGAGGTTAAGACTGTTCAAAGGTAAAGAGCCTTGATGAAAATCCGTGAACAGAGCCATAAGATCTTCTTTTATTAAATCCCAGAAGACCTGATAAAACTCAGGCGGAAATCCGTCAAGCCCAGGAGCTTTGTTATGTTTCATTTGGAATATTGCTGTCTTAACTTCGAGTTCGGTAAAATCAGCAGTTAGGAAATCATTCTCAATCTGTGAAACTTGAGGAATATCACTAGTACGTGACTCGTCTAAAATAATAGTCGAAGTCTCTGGGGGACCAAACAGCGACTTGTAGTAACTAGTAATGTGCTGCTTTAAGCAAGCATCTCCACTAATTACTTAACTACCATTTTCCAACTGGAAAATATGGTTCTTCCTATGCCGCCCATTAGCTAGAAGGTGAAAGTATTTCGTATTTGCGTCCCCTTCTAGCAGATGTTGGCTTTGCCCGTTGGTACCATTTGAGTTCCTCCTCTCTCAATAATTCCGTGAGTCTCTCACGGAGAACCAGCTTGAGATTTATTTCCAAACGCTAAGCGGAAGTGAAAAAAAATTTACCTTCTACAGATGTCAGTGTTTATAATCAATTTGTTTATACTAAATATCCTGTTTTTTGGTAAGCTCTGGGGCCCATAAGCTTTTGCAAGACTTCATATATGCCTATTTGACTATTTCCTGGTGCTTAAGTTTTGCATTGTCAAAACACTTCTTCAGATGCATTCAGCGTCTTCTTGCTGGCCTCCTGAATTGGAAGGCAAGAACTGTGCGAATGACTTGCAAGACAACCATGTTGAGATACCTAAAGATGACACTGACGAATGGGAGATTAATTTCAAAGCATTGACATTTGAAGATAAAGTGGCATCTGGAACATATGGTGATCTGTGAGTATTATGCTGTTGACCACTTGACCTGCATGGTGATTCAGTCTATTAATCATTATTGCCTACAAAGGAAAAATAAATAAGTCACTTGCTTGTTCTTCCACGCTTTATATTGCAGTTATCGTGGTACATACTTCGGTGACGATGTTGCTATTAAGGTGCTCAAATCGGATCGCCTCAATGAGAACATGAGAAGGAGTTTGCCCATGAAGTCTATATCATGAGGTTGTAAGAAAGTCTGTAACAATTATTTTAGAAAATGAAAAGGGGATGCATGCCAGATTGCTAGTGTCCCCTTGTGGGGAGGCCTATCTTAGAGCCAGCTTGGACACCTAGTTCTCTTCACTCTTTACTGAACGTGGAGCTCAATAAACAAAAGTTTTGATGGAAAATGAGCAGTCTGTTTTTCTTTTTTGCTACGAGAATATACAAAACCAATGCAGTCTTTTCTCCTTGGTAAATAGTGTGCATTTTTTAAGCGTGTTGTTGACAAAATTTTCATTTTCTAGGAAGATTCGTCACAAGAACATTGTTCGATTTCTTGGGGCATGTACCAAGCCAAAAACCTTATGCATCGTCACAGGTAAAATTAGTATAGATACTATTCTTCCCGCCTTGCAGATTTTCATCATTGATATATACTTATAGTATTTACCGTTTATTTAAACTCACTAGAATTTATGAAAAACGGAAGTGTGTATGATTTCCTTCACAAGCGTAAAGGTTCTTTCAAACTTCCTGGACTACTTAAAGCTGCAGTCGATATATCAAAAGGGATGGACTATTTACACCAAAACAAAATTATTCATCGGGACTTGAAGACTGCCAATCTTCTTATGGATGAACATGAGGCAAGTTTTCTTCTATCGTTATATGGTCAAAGAATAGTTTTGTATTTGCAGTTTTCCTGGGTCCAGCCATTTGTTTCTGGGGGCACTGACTATTCCTCCATTCCAAATTGTAAGTCTTTTGGCTTTTAGTACATAGCAATTTGCTAGGAATCTAGATATACACTGTCTAGATACATAGTAAAATTATGTAACTAGCAAACCAGGACGACTTACAATTTAGAATGAAAGAAGTAGTTTGAGTGATTCATATCCAACTGTTTCTTGTATTCCTCATATCTTTTGGCATTCTTTGTCCCCTTTCTATTTCTTCGTTATGTACAATGAGTTGGTATATTCTTTTCTTCCTGTATCTTCCACTATACTACATCCAAAATTAACTTCAAACTGATTACCAGTGGCACCTTTCCAGCTCATCAAAGTTGCTGACTTTGGTGTTGCACGTGTCAAAGCCGAGTCAGGTGTTATGACAGCAGAAACCGGCACATATCGTTGGATGGCTCCTGAGGTAATCTTTCCTAATTGATGATAGAGGAATGGAATGGCCAGCGCTGCCTTTTTTTCCAATGCTGGAAATTTCTTATCTGTGCGGCATTTTTTGTGTAGGTTATAGAGCACAAACCATATGACTCCAAGGCTGATGTATTTAGCTTCGGCATTGTTTTGTGGGAGCTACTAACTGGAAAGGTAAGTTGATCCATTAGTTAGGGATTATTACAATGCTTTGGTAAACCTAAAGCTTGATTGGTCTTAATTAGTACCAGACACCATCCTTACTTTCAAACATATATATACTTGAATAGATTCCATACGAATTTCTAACGCCACTCCAAGCAGCCATCGGTGTCGTTCAAGAGGTAATGAACAAACTAATTCTTCATATGATCTGTTTTTCTATCATTTTACTGTGACACGTGAATTGCAGCCTATGTTCATTAGACATATATTTGCATATCTTTTTACTAGGATATGTATACTCTCTGCCTATTTTTCTTAATGTTGTAAATAACGAATTAAGTTGTTTAGCGGCACACCTCTAAAACAGTTAACAGCGGAGCTATAACGGCTAAATTGTACATGAACACAAATAGCGACACTATGCCTCAAAAGGTTGTAGCGGGCTATAGCGCAGTTATAGCGGGAGATTTAAAACTATGATTTTTCATAAGATGTAACCGGATTGTGTGGTGTGGGTGGTGTGGGGGGGGGGGGGGGATTAACAGGCTGTAAAACAAGTGGAATGGTTTTTGGAGTAAAAGAAAGGTATCTGTCGTGGTGCTTTGTGTGTTCTTTGAAATAAGAGTGGATGATCATCCATATAATGATGCAGTGAAGGTATTTCAGCATTTTCAAATCACCAGTAGAGCACACGCCATTATTTCTACTTCTTAAATTGACCATCATACTTAATCAGTGAACACTTCACCTTGTAGGGCTTAAGACCGGTTATCCCAAAGGGCACAAACCCTAAGCTCGTGCAGCTGCTTGAGAAGTGTTGGCAACAAAGTCCTCTCAACAGGCCAGACTTCACAGAAATTTTGCGAACACTCAATGAAATCGCTGAAGAGGTAAACATCCCTGCCCTCATCATCTAGTATTTCTCAAAACCTATATGGTTAGATTGATTAGTGCATGAAACGTCCATGCAGGTTACCATGGATCATAATAAGCTCCACAAAGAGAAGGAAAGAGTAACCAACTTCTTTTCATTTGGGAAGAGCCACTGATGAATTGCTTGTCTGCTGCATTTGTACTTCAACCATTAATTGTACATACGTACATTTTTCTAGATGTTTTTTCCTCTTTTTGTGAAGATTTCAGGGTTTCGTATTTAGTGTGGTTGCGGTTGTCTAAAAGCATCTCAACGTACAGGACTGTACCATTTCTTAAATAGAACCCTCTAGGCATGTCAGGCCCTCTCACACTAGAGTTGAGAAAGTAGAAATGACTTATATTTAAACATGGCTACCTCCGCTTCTCCAAGAAAGGTAAGACTAAAGGTTCCGACTTCCCCTCTCTTGCTCATATGAACGAGCCTTTAAAATTTCTCTATGATTATAAGAATTCTTATTTAGGCCCCAAGCCCACAAACATTCTAACAGAAACAACCCCAAGTGGTGTCCAATGTAAGACACAAGTGGTGTCCAATGTAAGAGAGTCAAGTGATGTAGCATTCTCAAGAATATTAGCATGTTACTCAATCAAGCTCTTTGCAGAGCAAAAACCGTTGTTGTAATGGGTTCTCATGATCTAATTCTGAGGTGAAGGCTCTCCATCAAACGGCTCAGGCTTCATCCGTAGTTGGATGAAAAGCCAAAGATGTGGAAATTAGTGGTCTAGACCATAGTTACTACTCCATCCTAAATTATAAGACGTTTTGGCTTTTCTTTAGATACATAGATTTTGATATATTTATATATACACTATGTCTAGTTCTTATAACAGTTGGAGCATTATATATGCCATTACAGGATGAATAATGACTTAAACCCAATAGCGCAGAGTCTCTAAGAGCAACATCAAACAAACAAAAAAAACAACAGAGAAACAATCATAATCTAGGGAGAACACCTCTCCAGTAAGAGTAATACTCAAATGCTTGAGGTAGAGGAATGCTTTTGGCACCATTGGCGTATAATGAATTTGAAATTTCAAAGTCACGCAACCATTCTCAAATTTGAAATGATTTAATTGTCCAAGCGTCATATATTTCTAAACAAAGTGAGTATTACATAGATTAATTGAAAAGCCAAGAAAGGTGCAAAAATTATTGGGTAATAGGTAGTCCATTCTCCTTCCATGAGGAGAATCCACCAGCGATGTCGGTCACAGTCGTGAAACCCTGAAAATGGTTGCATTGCATTGAGAGAAAACCAACGAGAATCACAGGAGAGCCGAGAACTGACTGGCGAAATGATGATACTGAGAATCATAAGATGATCATGCTTACGGCAGAGCTGAGCTCAGATGTTGCCATGAGAGATCTCCTTCCACTCTGACAACCCTAAAACACAAGTGACAATTTCTTTACTTTCACAAACAGAAACAGAGTTGAGGCGGAAAAAATAGTAGAGCAACTGCTCTGTAATTAATCATTGTTTCATCTTGTGTTCAGGAACCATACAACGATGATCCCATCGTCCTTCCCAAAGATACTCGCCACTTGCTCGAGGAAGCACGTGTTCTTTGTCATTCCTACATATGGTTGATAGCAAGTAAAGAACTGCTCAGATGTGAATCAAAGCAAAACATGATAACACTACAACATGCAGTAAAATTTCAGAAAATCTGCATGCTATGAGTCTTTGCTAGAACTTAGAAATAAAAGAGAAGGTCGATCAATACTAATATAAAAGCTGTGAAAGGACACTTGGTGCACAGTAAGGAGGCACTAACATAAAAGCTGTGCCCTGATGAGTATATATACAGGACTAACATAAAAGCTATGACGATGGATATGCAGTCTAGTTGGCAGGCTATAGCAAAGATACAAAAATTGCCCATTCATCTGGGTGTTCTGTACTTTTGTAGCTGCCTAGCTGGGACCAGCAATCTGGAGATTAGGCGAACAAGCATGCATGTTACAAGCTGGTCAATCAAGATGATAAAGTCTGTAAGCTGAGTACTGCCCCTTGGCCAAGCAAAAACGGCGCCTCAGTTTGCTGCTGCTCTGCTTTTAAACATTGCAAGTTGACAGCGGTCATGCGTCCACGCATGTACGCAAGTGGTCACTTTAATTTAATTTGTGTTCAGTTTTTTGTCTGTCTGTCAGAAAGAAAGAAAGAGAGGTTTGCACGCATGCATGAATGGTGGTCAAGTGGGGATTATACTCCTTGACAAAGCACACATCCTTTGTCAATGCAATGACACTCCATCTGGATAAGATAACTACGAGTAGTAGTTGTAGTATGCATTTTTGGATCAAAGACTGTCGTAATGGATCGTCCTTCCAGCTAATGAAACGCGAAAGAGAGAGAAAAAAAACATGGATCAAAGACTGTACGTCGTAATGGGGGCTCTGAGAGTCTATCAGTGGACCGATCAACAGCGTTTCCTCATGGTCATGGCGATGATCACAAGAGCTGAACCGACACACGCTGGTTATTATTATTAGAGCAAAGTCCATCACCGGTCCTTAAACTTGTGTCGTTGTGTCATCCCGGTCCATAAACTCGTAAATCGACCGTTTAGGTCCTCAAACTTGTTCGGTTGTGTATCCCGGTCCCTAAACTTGCAAAACATTCGTTTAGGTCCTCAACTTAGTCAGTTGTGTCATCTTGGTCCCAAAACTGTTTTGAGTCTCATCTAAATCTAAATATGATAATTTGAAAACTTTATATCAACAAAAAATTCATAACTTTCATTTTATATAAACTCGAATGAAGACAAACTTTATATCAAAATTGTAGCCCTCGATGTGATCTACAACTTTGTAGTTGAAAAGTTTTTGATTTAAAACTGTTTAGGGTCCCAATATGTTGTTGTATGTTTATAGATTTTCAAATTTAAAATTAAAATTATCAAACAATCTTGAATATTTACATGATCTATATAAAAGTTATAGTTCTCAATGCAACTCTAAAACATTGTAGATAATTTTTTTTATTTAAAGTCATTTATTATCCAAAAAATAATTTTAAAATTTAAATTTCAAAATTATAAAACATACAACAATATTTTGGGACCTAAACAGTTTAAATCAAAAACTTTCAACTACAAAGTTGTAGATCACATCGAGAGCTATAATTTTGATATAAAGTTTATCTTCATTGAGTTATATGAAAAAGTTATGAATTATTTGTTGATATAAGTTTTAAAATTACCATGTTTAGATCTAGATGAGACTCAAAACAAAGTTTAGGGACCAGGATGACATAACTGACTAATTTGAGGACCTAACGAGTGATTTATAAGTTTATAGACCAGGATGACACAACCGAACAATGTTTAGGGACCGAGATGACAAACCGAACAAGTTTGAGGACCTAAACGGTCGATTGTGAGTTTAGGACTGAGATGACACAACGACACAATTTTAGGGACCGGTGATGGACTTTACTCTTATTATTATAACAATGTTGTTAGAGGCTGAAATGGAAGACATTTACCTGTGTCGGCCCTGAACAGGTAGGGGATGTTCACAGCTCTTTCCGGATGGCCGGCACTGAACTCGGATTCAGTTCTGCAGAAGCAGCAGTAACAATAAACACGAGAGGGCCAAACCACAACACGAGCCGTTACGATTGCGATTAAATCAAACCGAATATGAGAAGAAACTAAAGTTGTTGGATTTAAAAGTAGTTTTTGTTCACGTGCAGGTGCAGCACATCTTCATATTAATCTGCTGTTCGATCGGGGTAGTAGATATTCTGCTGTCAATTTTCAGTTTGTCACCGTACTCTGACGAGATATTCGCGTGGACGCGTCTGTGTACCTGACGTCGAGGTAGCGGTGTCCAGCCTGCTGCAGCTCGTACGCCACGCGCACCGGCACTGACCGCAGTGGCACCGCCGCCGCCGCCGCGGCGCCTCCTCCGCCTGCAACGTCCCGCCGGCGCTGGTGGCCGTGTGCCTGGTTGAAGAAACGTAAAGGACGACCGGGAGTGTCAGGGAATCCATCCAATTTACAGGGTACTATGGGCCTGTTTGGTACAACTCACAACAGCTTTATGCAAACATATTTTTCCAAAATAGTTCACCCATAAAGCTATTTTATTCGCCCCCTCACAATTCATAAGCTGAGAAAAAAGTAGCTTTTCACAGCTTACGCCCCCATTTCTCTCTCTCAACCATGAATGAAGTTGTTGTTAAAAACTGTTTTGCCAAATACTTTTCCTAAAACAGTTCAGCTTTATCTAAAAAGTTGCTCATAAAACTATTTTCTAAAAAAAAAATTTATTAGTGAAGCTGAGCTGCACCAAACAAACAGGTCCTATATAATAACATAATAACATATGAATGATCCGATCCGTCCACATGACAGGACACAGCGTTGGCAGGGATAGTGGATCGTCGTCAATTCGTCATAGCTAGTTAGATTATAGATGTAGATCCGATAGCAAGGCCCGCGGGATCGGTGGTTTCTGGATTCAGGCCGGAGTTGGAGAAGATGGGAGGGAATCTCGATCGATCGCCGGAGTCGGAGAAGACGATCAAGCGAAGAAGAGAGAGAGAGAGAGAGGGTGACGAGTGACGACGCACCTGACGTTTACAAGGGAGCCGCAGCCGCCGGCCGTCTCCTCCTTGGCGCTCGCCGCGGCGTCGGACCGGCAGAGAGCAGCTCCTGCAGCGCTGTGCCGCCACGGCCTACGACGGATCGTCGCCTTCAATCGATCGAGTACAACGAGAAGGCGTGCATGCAATTGCAATGCATGGGGAGACTGGGAATCGGAAGGGATCGGGAGCCGAGCCGTAGCCTACCTGCTGGCAAGGGTGGCTCGCAGCAGGGTCGCGGGGAAGGAGACGCGGGCCAGGGTCGCTGCCATTGCTCGCCCGCCGCCGCCGCCGCCGGCCGGAGTAGAGTAGAGGCTGTGCTCCTTTTCGGTTCCTTTGCTTCGTCTCTTGGGGTCTCTCGTCTTGCGCTCTAGTCTGTACAAGGAAGGGGGCGTCTCTCTCGGTTTTAAAATGGCCGCACCTTGAACTGAAGAGAGAGAGAGAGATACGGTACATGTGTGTGTGTGTGTGTTTTACTTTATTTATATGCTTATTCTAGAACTTTTTGAAATATAATGGGGAGGAAACTGAATCATTGCCCTCCTTTGAGACTTCTCCATTTTATAATCTTCAAACTGCATGAGTGCAAATCACAAGGTAATCAAGCTTTTTTTTTTTAAGATTCAAGGTAATCAAAAAGTTATTGGTACTTCACTGTTCTTTCATGTACTACTATATATATATATATATATATATATATATATATATATATATATATATAGGGAAATTATTTTCTACTCCTAGGGAGTGGTTACTCCCATGTTTATATCTCTAGATTTATGGTATATAAGACCGAACGAAGTATATTTACATGAAGTATATGATCATACTAGACTATCTATAGAAGTATATACGTCAAGTATGCATGCATACATAGAGTATGCGGATATACTATTATTTTATATACAACAGTGAGTGGTATTTTCGTAATATATTAAAAAGTATGTGTTCCTTTAAAATTTTTTAGTGTATTAAGACATGAAATATCTTAACATGAGTATTATAAATATACTCAAAGTGATAAACAAGTATGAAAACATACGCAACATGGTGTTTTGAAGATGAGAGTAACTACTCCCGGGAGTATAGAAAACTCACCATATAATAATATATATATATATATATATATAATATATATATATTACTAATTGGGAAACACCGGTATGTATGCTGTTTATTAAACAAATAGATCATGTTTAGTTAAATGGATAGAATCTATATTATACCTCGTATATTTACCTTATAAGGGCCTGTTGGAACGAAGGATTCAAAACGTAGGAACAGGAAAAAATGCAGGAATGAGGTTTGATGAAAAGTGAAAAACTATGAGATTTCAAAACACAAGAACAGAGAATTTAGACCGTTTGGAACACAGGAATCCATAACATAGGAATTATAATATATGTTAGACAAATATGAGTACTAATTATATTTAGTGGTGAAAAATTAAGAGAAAAAACTAAAGGTGAGATCCTCTCTTGCATTCGGCATGCATGCATGTACTGGTATGTCTATTAGGCATTGATATATGACCACACAAGTTGTAGGCCCCGTAATTGAATGCATGCAAGCTGCTCTTTTCTCTCCTTTCACACGCGCTGTCTCGGGCTTCAGCGAAGGAAAACGAAAACAATGGAAAAGAGTGGATTCTTTTGTTCCTGTGAAATCGCTTGCTAGCTACAGTATTCCAGAGGAACGGGTTGTGAGATTCCTCCATTCCAAACGCTCACTTCACTTTCCTTTCCTCCGTTTCTGGTTCCTCCAATTTTCCTACGATATTCCTTCAATCCAAACACGCCCCAACTCAAAGTATTTGATTCTTTGTAGCCCCAAAAAAATCTTGGATCTAGAGATAAGGTATGTTAAAAGTTAATTTGATGAATCAATTTATTTAGTGTTTGCCCTGCTCCTTATTGGAATTTAGTTTTCTGTTAACCAACCTCAAGCCTTATATTAATCTTCTAGGGTTATTTGTCTGGCAACTCTTCTATATGTAATGATAAATAGTACTAATTTATATAAATTTGGTTAACTTATTTAGTATGATAAATAGTACTAATTTATATAAATTTGGTTAACTTTAAGATAGTTTGACTGTGCTAAAACAGCCAGCATACCTTTTTAAATACAAACAGTACTTGTTCAAGCAATTTTTAGTTCGGTAACTATTTTTTAACAAAATAAAGGATATTAATATTTACAACTCCCAAATACAATTTTTTAAAACATTTATAGTTTTTTTTTATTAAAATTAGTCAAATTTATTTAGTTTAAACCGAGCGCTGTGCTAGAGATGTATCCTTTTCCAAAAAAATAGAGGCATTATAACTAATAAATGATTACTGTTTTTTTTTTTCTCTCCTACTTGCACCATTAGGTGTCGACACATTGATTGACGTAATAGAATATCTGTGGCGATCAAACCTTGTGCTTCTGGAACTTCACTTTATTTAACGCCGATGTTTGACTCGCGTTTTGGAACGTTCCACACCATATTGATAAAGTTGTTCCTTAATAAGGAGATTGACATGTAAAAAGCCCTATTTGTTGTGCTGCTGCTACTCTGCTTTACTTTACATGCTCCATTTTCCAGCACTCTTATTCCAGAACTACGGAAGAAGACATTATATATATATGTACAATGATGACTGCTGCCGAGGCAAGCTCAGATTGATCACTGGATGGTGGTAGGCAGCTCGTTCTCTCTCCAAGTCGCGAATCCGCCGGCGATGTCGGTGACAGCAGTGAAACCCTGCAAAAATATGGTCGCAATGACTGACTGGATTGCCATGAATTGCAGAAAGGCAAGAGAGAATCTGCTGGAAGACGATGCTGCTAGCTTACAGCAGAGCAGAGTTCCGTTGCCGCCATCAGAGACCTCTTGCCGCTTTGGCAGCCCTGTGAAGGAATAGAAGAAAGGCAAAAATATGTAATGGACGTAAAAATATCTGAAAACTAGATTCATTCAGCAAGCGTAGTTTCCTTACAACGATGATCTCGTCGTCCTTTCCGAAGACCCTCGACACTTGCTCAAGAAAGTGCGTGTTTTTCGTCATTCCTGCACGCGCGTGACACAGAAGAAAAGTTGAGAAACATTCAGAACCCACAACCCAGCCACAAGCGCGCAAAGAATAATACACATTGCTCAGCTTTGATAATGACGAAGGCATCTGATAGAGATGGAGATTGGAGATGCTCACAAATCGCACAAGTTGAACTGAAGTAGCAAGAATCAAGAATGGTTTTGGGGTTTTGGCAGGCAGAGGCAGGCATTACCATTACCTGAGCCGGTTTTGTTCATGTAGGGGACGTTGACGGCTCCTTCCGGGTGGCCAGCGCTGAACTCGCCCTCCGTTCTACATACAATACATCCATACAGGACGATGGAAGCAAGCATCACACACCAAATCAAATTAACAAGAAAGTTAATTAGAACGGGAACGAACGAGCCTGCACGAAATCTGAATCCCAGTTGAGCTAGCTAACACCAATCTCTCTTTCTTTCTCTGTGTCTCTTCAGTGAACTGGCAAGCGGTGAATTGAACACACATTTCTTTTCAGCAGCTAGGAGTGGTACTGAATGAGGTGCCCAGGCCCCCAGGGAGAGCTGAGGCTGATTACTGAAAGAATCACTGAACACAACTGAATGAACTGTAAAAAAAAAGAAAAGAAAAAAGAAAAATGTGTGCTCTTGCTTTTCAACGCCGCGTCTCTCAACTACCATCAGATTCAGAACAGAACCGACAGGTGAAACAGGGAGCGTGGCGTGGCTGTGCTGTCCGTAACTGACGTCGAGGTAGCGGTGGCCGGCCTGCTGCAGCTCGTAGGCGACGCGCACCGGCACGGACCGCGGCACCGACGACGGCACGGCCGGGTCGGCGGCGGCGGCGTCGGAGCGCAGCGCCTCGGTGCCGCCGGCCGCGCACCTGACGCTGACGCTAACGAACCGAGGCCGCGTCCTCCTCCTCTTGGCGTTGGTGCTGGCGTTGGCGGCGAACCGAGCCGGAGCAGGAGCTCGCGCGGCGACACCGACGCCGCGGCGCGACCGCCACAGGCTGCGAACGGAACGAAACGGAGCATGCATGCGGGTTAGCTAACGCGCGCGCGACGGCGGTGAACTTACTGTGTGCTCTGTGGTACCTGGTGCCGTCGTTGGCAGGGACAGGGAGCGGCTGGGCGAGGAGGAGGGAGACGCCGCTGGCCGAGCAGGTCGCCATTGCTGCTGGCCGAACTAGTCTAACAGAGTAAGGAAAGACTAGTTCCGTTCCGTGCTTTCTTCCTCCTGTCGGCTCTCGAGCTCACCACCGTCCGCGGCTATCTTGTCTGCACTCTGCAGCAGCAGCCTGAGCCCTGCAGGACTCACTGTGGACAGGAAGGTTTAAGCACTCTGCTATATGATGCTACGACGTCCTTGGCATGGGGATCCAAAGTGATCCTGATATATAGTACGGAGTAGTACGTCCTGAGTTGGCTGTTGGCAGGAGCAACCGAAGGCTAGACCAGGGTGTCAGTGACTCATCATCATCAGGGCCTGAGGGAGGGAGCAGGGCGATATGGATGGGAAATGGATAACACGCGGCGTGGCGTGGTGTGGACGTGTGTGGTGTGCGGCGGCACGGCAGCTGATGACGATGCGACAGCCAACAAAGCTATGCATCCGCAAACACATGCACATGTAGTACGTATGCATATACTAGAGGTGGTAGAGGGTCCGTCAGAGATTTGATCTAGTTTTCCGTTTCTGGATAAGGGCACCGGCATCGTGTCCACAAGTTTACTGGAATCGAAAAAAAGTGTCTACAAGCAGTTCTTCTAGGCTACGTGTACGTGGCCTTTTTCTATGCATCGTGCAGATGGTCTTTATAAGAAATAGAAAAAGTTCCTTCTTCCCCATGTATTATTTCTATATATACTTCCACTATATCCTAAATTATAGGTTTTTAAATTTTCTTGCAAAACCAAAGCATCTTACAAAATCATCGTATTATTAGATTCTTCATTAATTATATTTTTGTAGTAACTTATTGGTGTCCTAAATCTTTATAACTTTCTTTATAAATTTGATCAAACTTTAGACACTTTGACTCTCTAGAAAAGTTGAAATGACCAATAATTTATGACATCATGTCAAATTAAATTCGTGATTAAATTGAAAGGGTACTTCCATGTCAGCTACACGCCTACAACTAAGATCGGAAGTGCAAGTCTCCGCTTCTACACTGTGTTTCGCGTATGAACGACGTCATCGCATCGGGAGTCGTCCCCAGCGCCACGCCGGTGCAGATAGGGATCCTGTAGTCTATTTTGGTAAATCCCTAGAGTTTCGCTGCCGCTGCCGCTAGCCACGATGTCGTCGGATTGATCATTGGCCAGGGTTCAGTTAGAGAGGAATGCTGACCAATCCAGTAGTATATTTTGTCTTCCAAGTTTCATGAATCCAACAATTTTTATATTTAAGATCGTTATAAGATGCTTGAAAAAATAATATAAAGTTTTAGTATTACTAGGAAAAAATGCCCGTGCGTTGCAACGGGTTTATATCTTGTATTGTTTGTTGTAATATGCTTGCGTGGCAACGGTTTTATCTTATAATTATTTGTTGTAATATGCTTTAGAATTAGATCTCGCATGTTTATTAGTTGTTTGGACATATACTATCTAACCAGGTCGAGACAATTAAGTAATTAGAATTTTAATCTCTTATATCATCGTCAATCCTAATAATCTAATGTTACCTATTTTAATTTTTAATGCGACACTCTCTTTTTTATACAAATTTCCAATAAGATGATATACTTTGCTGCAAAAAAAAAATAAAATCAGATGATAATACTGTAAAGCCACGGAAAAAAAAGACACAAAACACAAAAAAACATCTCTACTCTAATAAGAAAACAGAAAATCAGATAGAGATTGCGTAAGAAAACTAAAACTCGAAACCCAAATCTCACACGCTAAAAAGAGGACGTTGATCAGAAGAAAAAGAAGAGCAAAACAATTTCGGAGTATCAACGAAATGCTTGTTCGTTTTCTGTTTAAAATTTAGCTCTGTCATATTGAATATTGCGACTCTAACTTAGTCTATTTAAAAACAGATCAATATGGTGATAAATTAAATATTGCTAATAATAGATTAAATTGGTTTAATAGTTTTGTCTTGTTAACTCCCAATATAGCCGTTGTTGTAATTAGTTTTATAATTGTTTATTTTAATAGATTAAATTAGTATCGTAACATCTGATGTAATACGGATAAAATTTTAGTGAACAAAACAAACACGCCCTAATCAAAAGCAATAAAATTTTCCAACAATATCTTAGCACAGACTCATGGGCCGAGCTTCACACATCGGCACACAATAGGTAAACTTTTTCCGTGCCACCAGCCGCATGGACTCATCATTGTTGTGCCGCTGCTTCTGGACTCCGTGCCGACGCCGGGCTTGCAGCATTCTCGCTCCGTTCTCCGTTGCAAAACAGCCAGCACTGCACCTGTATCACAAAAAATGTAGACACGTGTCACATGGTCCCTTTCCGCCACAATCACAACAACAGGATGTGGAGCCGCAGCGCCGATTCCTCTACTCCTTGAACAGTGCGCATGTTGCTCCCTGTATTTCCTTTGGGTTTTCTCATTGTCTATGACAGCTTGGTCCCTGCTGCTCCTCGCGGCCAGTGGCCGGCCGTCGGATCCTTGATCCATCTCGCGGATTGATAACGTGGACGTGGATCCCTCGCAGCGCGTGCAACAAACAATTGTGCTTCTTCTGTGTAGCTGGCGCATGGGCCCTACACGACGTTAGCATTCGTGGATGGCCGCACAGCCCGATTGCAAATCCTGCGTCAATCTATCTCCCTTCCGTTTTCCGCTTGTGGTCTGTCTCACGCACACCCTCTCCCTCTTTCAACACTCTCCACCATTCTGTCCCTCGCTTGGGCACGAACGCCGAGGCTGAGGTAGCAACATTCGTCCACGACCGCGCCCACTATACAAGGAGATCCAGAGGGGCAAACCTTGCCAGGTTGAGCTCTCGCCGTCGCCGACAGCGCTGCCGGGAGGAGGCCAGTAGCAGCGGGGTTGCCAATGTCACCTTCACGCTTATGTCGTACTCGTAGAGGTCCGCGACGACGCCTTCGACAACCGTCATTGTCGGGAGGAGTCCGGGAGCAGCGGTAGTCAGGTCGTGTGGCCCCTTCACTGAAGCCAGATCCAACCTGATGAGGATGCTGCTGTTCCAGTACTCTCCATCAGTTGGCGTCTTGCCAGTCACGCACGTTGTGGAAGCCGAACCTGGCTTGCGGTGTGGGCACCCCGGGTGGCTTGATGCGCGTGCGCCCCCGTCTGATGCCTTCTTCGATTATTTTTCGGATTTCTTCGATATAATCCTTCCTTTGATTTCCTCTTCAATCTTGATTCTTGGTGATTGCTGTGGAGGTCTGCTAGAGAAACCGCAATTTTTTTTATAAGATGTTTGTGTTGCTAGAGGTAGTCTGATCTGATTTGGGTTCAGATTTCGATGTCGTGTTCGTTTTGATTCGGTCTTGGTTTGGTCCTTGTAATTTGCTTGCCGATTTGGATTGGAAAATCCTCGATAAAGATTTGGAGCCGATTTGGGAAACCATAGTAAAGTTAACTCCAGAGTAGGGGTGATCAGAGCGATTTGGATTCAAAAATCCTCGACAAAGATTTGGACTCGATTCGGGAAACCATATTAAAGTTAAAGTTAACTTCGATTCCGAGTAGGGGTGGTGATCAGAGGGTAAAAGGCCAGACGAAAAGAGGCAGACGGAAAAAAAGCAGAAATTTTGCCTCTTTATTATTATTATATATATATATATATATTATATATTATAATTATTAGATACTAGTAAAAATGTCCGTGCATTGCCACGGGTTAATAATATATTTTTTGTTATCTCTGAATATTTTTTTTATATTCATCTCCGTTTTAATATTTTAGGTTTTGTTTTATTAAGATTTATTTTATAGTTGACAATACTTTTCCTTTAAATTGTCAAAAACTTGATCTAGAGGACGATGAGCTCGCAAAGATATCATACACATGAAACACCGTGGACACCCATCTTGCTGCTGCAAAACAGCAACTTTTCTAGGCACTTTCTCTCCCTCATATTGTAACATACATGAATCCAAATCATATACGGAATATGGAGGACATAAATTAAGGAACAATTCGACTACCGTTGCCGTGTTTTTTTATTTAAAAAATAAAAACTTACTACCTATGACAAGCATAATTTTATGTCAAAAACATAAAGAAAAAAAAATATTAAACCTCCCAGCAAGCATACTCCGTATTTTCTATGTCAATCATCATTAACAACAAGCTATAATCCTAAAGCATTCTATATCTCTCGAGAATTTATAAATTCTAAAAATCCTATGTCTGCAAATGAGATGAATTGTACCGGTTGGTTTAGAACTTAGTGCCCAACCACTTCCAACTGAGCTACAAAGATCGAGAGTGTACTCTACCTTTCAGTAATTAGCTATGGTCAACCTTGAAGTAGTATTCCCGGTCTCCCGTGTAAACCTTAGGCCAGTGTCAGTGTAAGATTTCACCAAAACGTGGAATCTTAGCAGTACGAAACATATCTCTCTCAATACATAATTTCACCGTATAATTTCATATATTATTTTACCCTTTTACGGTCCCACCTTTCTCTCTCTGCCTCTCCCATCTACGACACTTCACGTGAAGCTTGGTGCTCCCAGCCAGCGGAGCCCATCGTACCCGCACCAGTTGGAGATCACGACGAAGCCACCGTGCCCGCGCCGGAGCGCCGGTGGATGGTCGCGCCGATCCGTCGTCGCCCACACCCATCGAAGTCCGCACATAGAGCCCGGGCGGAGCTGACACCTGATGCTAGTGAAGCCGCGGCCACACCCGACGTTGTTGTGAGCCGTTCTTCCCTGCCGAGCACGGCGGCGCCCGCGACGGAGCTCGGCGTCGCCCGCACTCAGCCGAGCCTGCGCCTTCTCCTCCCGCGACTGGTCTGTGCGCCATGGCCAGAGGAAAAGCTCGTGACTGCCCGCGCCCCGGCCACGCACGCGGCCTAGCGGAGGAGCCCGCGGCGGCGCTCGCCCTCTCGCCCGCACCCGGGCTGCGCTCGCGCTTGGCGGAGCTCAACGGCGGCGCTCTAGAACGACTGCCCATGCCTCGGCCGGCGAAGCCCGCGGCGATGCTCCCGGCCATGGCTCGCGCCTAGCGAAGCCCCGCGGCGGCGCTCTGGAGCGCTCGCACCTCGGCGAAGCCCGCGGACACCGCTCGCCCTCGCGCCTGCGCCCGGGCCGCGCTCGCACCAGGCGGAGCCCGCGGCGGCGTTCGCCCTAGCGCGCGCGCCCCGGCATGCTCGCGCCTGACGGAGGCCCATGGCAGCGCTATGGAGCGCCTGCACCTCGATGAAGCCCGCGGCGTTGCTCGCGCTCGCGCCCGACATCGACCTCCCTCGCCTCGGCTCCGTGCCTTACGTCGATGTTCTGACCGCCGAAGGAGGAGAGGTATTTCTTACTCATCTCTTGGAATCCGATCTATGTTGTTGAGGTGTTCTGGTGATTGATTCGATGGGGGATCAAGATGATTGGGTGCGTAGTCGGCTGTTTATAAGATGATGAATCATGGCGAGTACGCGATTTGGATTCCATATCAGTTCTTGACGGATAGGAGACGGACACAGGTGTAATGTCGGGAGGCACACAAAAAAAAACCAGCGAAAAAGAGGAGAGAAAATTTTGCCTCTTTATTATTAGGGATATATATATATATATTGCGTCTATGAGTATTTAGATTAGAACAACAACAATGTTGTAAACAGATTAGGACTTCTAGTTATCTTTACATTCACAGAGTTAGTTATAGGAGGCCATACCAAAAAAATGGTACCAAAAAGAGGCGGAAATTTTGCCTCTTTATTATTAGGTTTAGATTAGAACAAAACAATGTTGTAAACAGATTAGGACTTTAGTTATCTTTACATTCACAGAGTTAGTTATAGGAGGCCATACAAAAAAATGGTACCAAAAAAGAGGCAAAAATTTTGCCTATTTATTATTAGGTATAGATTATATTATAGGTATAGGTATAGATAATAATCACGTAATAGCGTTTGCCATAGAAAAAAAATAATATCTTAGGGTGTCAAATGAAGATACTTTTTATATAAAAGGTTGTAGCTCTAATGAAATTTGGAACTTTATAGTTTTCAGTTTTTACATTTAAAATTATTAAAATTCTCGAGAAAATAATAAAAAGTTGCAATAGCATATTAATCTCTACTTGTCCATATAACCATTTCCCGTGCTTCCTATCTATCGCCCCGCTCAACAACCCTCCTTATGGGAACCACATTGCACACAACTCCACGAGGTCGACAACCGCGCTCAGTCTTTTCTCTCTAGCAGCCGCGGCTCGCTCCTTTACCTCTTTCTTCAATTATTCCGCGAGTCTGCACCGCCATTACCGCCGCCACAACCAGACCCATGGCCACAACCTATCTGCTTTTGTGGGGTTACTTAGAAAAGGGGTACCCAAAACCTCGACCGAGAAAACAACTCAATCTTTCAGATCTACTCAGAGGGCATGCAAAACCTGACACTAAATTTGTAAAATCTATAACTCTTAAACCACTTGGCCTAAAATCATAAATTTTAGAACATGCAAGATATGGAAGTTATCTACAAATTGTTATTCATAACTCTTACAGAAAACATAATTTTAATTTCGAAGTTAACTCCACTTCAGGAACTACTCTGCGAGCCATTTCAGCATACATATATATCAATTGATCTTTTTGTTTGCTTTTCTAACAAAGGACATATTCATAAGACATTCAAAGGTCTAAGCCAACATCAATATCATACAAGACCATAGGAGCAACATTTTCTATTTTACATACAAGTATTATTCATAAATCATTTATTTCCATTTACTAAGCCATAGCAAGGTAAGTCATTAACTCTTTCATACATGCATAACTAAATCTGAAGTTTTTATCATAGCATCCACATAACATCAGTAGTCTACCATAAAATTTCACCTCAAATGGAAGCAATGCAACAGTAGATATGAATTTATCTAGTTTCAGGAACACTTTTACCACATAAAGGAAAAACCCTATCAAAGAGTTCTCAACAGCTTAACTTATATAACAAACTTGTAGATCACAGAGAAAGGAAACTAACAAAATTGGTTTCACTAATTTTAGACCTTCCTAGCTCGAGTTATGAAATTATTCCTAGAAAGGCCTATTTATAAAGATAAATAAACACCACAGAAAATTTCCACTAAAGCATATCATATTATATAACCACTGCATAGATCTACTCACAAGAATTCCAAAAAGTCCACATTTGCAGTCATACAATTTTCTTTTACGATTTACTACGCATTTTTCAAGTTCAGCCATTTACTGTAAAAAGAAAAACAGCTTTGCACAAAGAACCCTACACTTTATAGAAAACAACTAAGGACATATAATTAAATCCATGAGTCATGGCATATTAACCAAAGGACATACTAAAGATTTACTAATCATTTTTGGGTTCACTTTTTCTACCTCACGTAGACAGAACGGGACGGAGGGTGGCGTCGAGCTGGTCGGCTGGGGAGCGACCAACCGGAGGCCACCGTGGCCAGCAGGTGGCCAGTCCTGCTCTGGCCTTGGCCGGCCGTGGCCACGCCTTCGCCGGTTGAGGGGTCACAGAGGCCAGCAGCTGCACCGGCGGCCGGTCGCGTGGCGTGGCTGCGGCCTGCGCTCAGCCGGGAGAGCACGGTACAGGGAGGCCGCAACCTGGCAACGGTGAGCGGCAGCAGCATCAGAGTGGCGGCAGGGAGGAGGAGCAGCAGCTAGGGCGCCGCAACAGTGACATCCAGGAGCTCCGCCCCTCAGCCATGGCTATGGCCATGGCGTTCGCGCTCAAGAGCAAGGGAAGGGAGAGATAGAGGGAGCAGCAGCTCGGTGCTGCCTTAAGAGAACGCGTGGTTTGCGTAGCTACAGGCGAGCACATGGAGCATGGCAGCGCCACAGAGGCGACAACGACACACAGCCATGACAACAGCTCACATGGGGTGGTCTGACTTGTTCGGTCATATCACTGAGAAGCTGGCGTGCATGTTTTCAAGCGCATTTTTTGGACATGTTCTGGTCCGAATAAGCCCAAGTGCCTTTAAGAAAAGATGATACACTCACAAAGACCTACAAGTTTGATTAAAGGTGCACGGTCAGAACTGTTACGGTTTAGCAGGTAATTAGTACCAAACTTTGCATTGTCAGCGCTAATTAAAGGTTTAGGAAAAACAGTGATAACGGTATCAAGATTGCATCAAACCTCAACACCACTACCACTAGGCTCTAGCACATGAAGAAAACTACAACTTCTATTAAAGAGTTAAGGTCATTTGATCAACGGATTAAGGGAAACGCGTCATATGTCACTCGGCCGACACAGTTAGACTGCAGAACTCAACATTTGGCTAAATCCTTGGCTGAAATCGAATGCTGATTCGATCTTTAGGCTTCAAAACAAACTATCAAACAATCACAACAGTAGCAACCAAAAGCACCACATCAAAGTACTCAACTTCTACTACAACTTTTATATTGGCAAAACTTTAAGTGTTTAAACATATTATTAATTAAACTGATCCAAGGAGTCAAACAAGCAATTCATGGCAAAATTAGTATTTAGTATTTTTGGAGCACTTTCTTCACAAAAGTTATACATGACACCTTCATAAAAATTGTTCACTCAAATTTTAGTTTCTTCATGACCCTAACTCATGCATAAACCATTATTAATAAGTTGATAACAACAAGTTTTATTGCTAAAAGCCGTTCGTAACACCAGGGGTGTTACAATAGCCCTTATTTCATCCCCCGCCTCCATCTTTCAAAATTTTCTTGACCAAGAATGTTTTGAGTCTCAAATTCCACAAGGTCTTTTAGTACTCGTTTTCCTTCAGGTTGGAGCAGCATCTTGGTGTTATTTTTACCAAGTTGGAAACCGCCGCCACTTCTCCCGCGCCTACTTTTCTATGTTATTTTTACCAAACTATTGGAGATACCTGAAAAATTTACTTGCCAAAAGTTTTAGCAAGTTGCTAAATAACAACTTTTCTCAAGTCAATTCTTCCAAATAATTTGAGATGCTTTGCTATCTTTCGGAACAACTTGGTAAAAGAGGTTTGTGGGTAGTTATGAGCAACCGGGCTCGGGCTAGGCACGACCCGATCGGATCGGGCCGACCAAGGCACGACGGGCCATCGGGTCACGCCATCTGTCGGTGTTTCGTACCCGGGGGTATCACACCAACGAGTAATATGATCGCGTGCTTCTCTTCCTGGATGGTGATGCAAGGGAACACAAGGATTTATCCTGGTTCGGGCAAAGAAGGCCCTACGTCCAGGGGGGGGGGGGGGGAGATGTTCTTGTATTACTTGCACCTAAGTGCTTGTACAGGGGAGAATACAAGCTCAGCGAGCGTGGACCGGAGTCCGGACTCGTGTCTGTGCGTGGACTCGTGTGTTGTCCGTCGGAGTTGCCTCTCCTGAATGAGGGCCCTAGCGTCCCCTTTTATAGAGCAAGGGGAGGCCAGGGTTACAGAAAGTATTACAGGTGTCGGGGCGCATGGTGCCCCATACGGAGAAGGGTAGGAACCCTGGCTTGTCGGGGCCACTGGAGCCGATGTGACCGTCGCTGTTGAGGCGTCCTTGAGTCGTGGCTTCCATCCCGGGCGTGGTCGTGGGGGTGCGACAAGGCGGGAGCCGTACAGCCCATCCCGGAATGTACAGTACGCGGTGAGGTCCCTCCGGGTCTTGGGGTACCTGTCCTTCAACAACACGAAAGTAGTTAGGGCTCGAAGGGCACGGAGCCGGCTTCGAGGTGGTGCAGGGGGCTCGAGGGGCGCGGAGCCGGCCTCGAGGTGTTACAGTGCAGGGCTCGTGGGGCGCGTAGCCGACCTCGAGGGGTGACAGTGCCTGGCTCGAGGGCGCGTAGCCGGCCTCGAGGGGTTACAGTGCCTGGCATGGCCGAACAGTGCTGCACTGGTGCCCTTTTGCCCATGCTTGTGGTGAAAACGAGACTTGACCTTTACACCGAGTTACTGTGGTACACGCCGTGCACTAGTGGACATGACCGGAGTAGGTGAAGGCGTTAAATGCGTGGTATGGGCTGGTACGGCTGTCTGTACAGCTCGAGGTCCGTGCGTTAAGGCTCGAGGTGTGGGAGCGCGTTCGCCCGAGGCCTGGCTGGGAGGGCTCGGGCGAGACGGAGAGGAGCGGTTCGCGTGTTTGCGTTAATTGGGGGTACCCCTTTTTGTACCACCGACAGTAGCCCCCGAGCCCTTGTTTGAGTGCTTGCACTCGAGCAGGGGCTCCAGGTTGGGATCTCGATGGGTAGCTGACTGGTCTCGAGGGTCTTGTTGATTTGACTCCGTGGGTGTCGCGCGAGCGACACCCCGGGGTGTAGCCCTGAGGCCATGGGGGAGTGGTTAGAACTCCCTCGTGGGCTTCTCGAAGATCCTCCGTTGCTAGGGAACTTCTGCCCAGTGGGCGCGCCTTTTTCGCCGGAGTCGTCAGGGAGCGGAGATTGCGGCGCCGTGTGTGCCTGTCAATCATGCTCGAAATGTGGTTTGGTATAAATATTCGCGGTAACCTTTCCTTTGCCGCGGGAGACTTCGCCCGAGGCTTGGCTCGGAGGGCTCGGACGAGACGGGGAATGAGCGTTTGTCCTGGGCCTGGTCTCGAGGGCTCAGGCGAGATGGGGGTCGAGCTTTCATCCGAGTCCTGAAAATCTCATGCTCACATAAGAAAAAGAGATTAGTCGCAACTGTCCGAGTTTTTAGACCCTCTTTTCGAGGGGTGCCAGGCTGAACCGACTGGCCGGCTCCTCGAGCTGTCCGGCATGCCGATTACCCTGGCTTGTCATCCCGCGAGTCCTTTCGATCGGATGCGAGGGGGGATGCCTCGTACTACCCCGAGTGGGCGAGTATCGAGGTTCCCGGTGAGCTGGTAACGGGGAATCCAAGTGAGAGCTCGTGCCCCGTTCGTTAGGGGTCGACTGTGGCCCGGAGGCGGTCTCATAAAGCATGGGGGCTCAGTCTGCAGGAGTGCCGGGTCCATTCGATAGGGCCCGGTGGCTCGATGCCTCCCTCCGAGGGGATCTCACTGCACGTCGAGCTCCCCGCCTTGGATACACGTGAGGGGCCTCGAGGGCTTGGCCCTCGAGTAATGCCTCGAGTGGCGCCCCTTGGTGTCCCTGACTCGGGTGCTCGAAGCCGGCTGTCGAAACCTTTTCGAGGGCCAGCCTTCGCTGCTTCGAGACTTAGGGCCGGGGCCCGTTTTTACCTTTATGAAGAAGCCTCCGTCGTCTGGGAATCCTTCTGCCCGTTGGGCACGCCTTTTTAGGCGGAAAACGTCAGGGAGAGCGGCGGGCGCGAAGCCGGAGTGACGGTCGTAGCGGGCCCGGGTAGTGGAGCGAATGGAGAGCTGCCACGTGTACCCTGCATCCGGCTCGAGACGTGGTTAGACGGGCGCATTAAATGCATGCGGTTACCTTTTTTCGTCGTCGTGGGACGCCTCGCCTTTTGGTGTTCTTTCGTATAAATATCAAAAGAGAGGAGAGGATTCGTTTACTTTGCCTTTGCCTTCACTTTCGCCGTAGCCCGCGCACGCCTTCTTCCCAATCTCGCAATTGGAAATCTTCCCGGCCGCCCGTCCGCAGCTCAGATCCGTGCCGCTGCCGACATGGCCGCCCAATCTCAAGTGCTGCCGCCTGAGGATTGGAGCCCATCGAAGACGACGCAGGAGGAGTTGGAGACGCTGGTGGGGCGTGGGCTCCTCCGCCCCAACCCGGAGGCGGGGCCGGCGTGGTGGATTCTTCCATCGGCGGACCACCGTGAGCCGCACCCGCCGGAGGGGTACGTGGTGAGCTTTACTCGCTACCATCGTATGGGGCTCGGTGTTCCGCCGAGTCGCTTCATGCGGGCGCTTACCCACCACTTCGAGGCGGAGCTGCACCACTTCTCCCCCAACTCAATCTCGCACGCCGCCATCTTCGCCGCGGTGTGCGAGGGATATTTGAAGATGGAGCCGCACTGGGAGATGTTCGTCCACCTCTTCCGGGGCGAGCTCTTCGTCAAGGCCTCGAAGTCCGGCGGGAGGCGGTTCGTGCGTATGGGCTCCTTGGCCATCACCGCGAGGACTGGACCTTCGGTCCGGCGTCCCGTGCGAGTACCTGCGCTACAAGCTTTCTTCTAACCAGGCGGGGTGGGACGACCACTGGTTCTACTTGCGGAACGAAGGTGGCCTCTTTCCGTAGTATACCGGCGGCATTCTCACCCGTCGCCCAGAGAAGTGGACCTGGGGCGTCGCGTCGGACAGGCAGCGCCACCTGGTGCCGCTGATGAAGGCGATGAAGGAGTTGGTGGAGGAGAAGGGGCTGACCGTCGCGGCGGTCATCTGGGCGTTCCACCAGCGGAGGGTCCTTCCGCTGGCGGAGCGTCCCCTCCTCATGTTCGAGATGGGGCCTAAGGCCTCACTCGAGGGGTTGAAGCGCTCGAGGTTGGCGGAGGTCGGGCTGTCCCGGAATGAAGCCGTCTCCCGGGTGTCGATCACGATCCAGGGGACGTTCCGTCCCGAGGAAGCCAACCTGATCGCCATGGCACCCGCCATGGGGTGTCCTGACCTGGTAAGTTTACCTCGAGCCGGTTGCCCTCGAGCTCCTCCTTTCCTCTTTCTTCCCGTAATCTTCCTTATCTGTTCCGTTCTCGCAGGGGGCGTTTACCTTTCGCGCGTCGAGGCCTCCGTGAGGGAGGACGCCGCGGATACCCAGGTGAGGCGCCTTTCTGCTCAAAAAGACAAGGAGAGCAAGGACGCCGAAAAGAAGAAAGAGAAAATCAAAAACTTGCGTCGCTCGGCTCGGGAGCAGAGGCTGGCGAAGGCTCGCCGCAACCGCCAGCCTGGAGACGAGTCCCCAGAGCTGAGCTCCTCGAGCTCGGAGGAGGAGAGCGATGACGAGGATGAGGATGATGACGAGGGGATGGACGCGCGTTTGAGACGTGCGGGGGTCTTCGGCGTCGGGGCTGACCCCTCCTTTGTGCAGGAGGAAGTCTTGGAGGTCCCCCGGCGAAGGGATCGCGCGGGGCGCAGTCGCGGAGGGCCGCGCCGAGCCAGGCTTCGCTCGAAGCCCAGGGGACTTCGAGCTCCGCGCCGGACGCGCCGGCTGTCGTGAGGAAGCCGCGGACCAGGAGTGCTGTCGACGCGGCGCAGAAGGAGTCGACGTCGGCGTCGACCCAGGCGGGGGTTCCCGAGAGGGGCCGGACCTCGAGGGCTGGACCTCGCGTCGAGAGGGACCCTGAGCCCGCCCGTCACGAAGCGTTGAAGAGCGCTTCGAGCCCCCGAAGGAGCGGACAGCACGATGGGGCGTCGAGCCCCCGCCACCATGAGCGTCGTGGGAGGAGCCCCCGAGCATCTCGTGACCAGGGGTGCGAGCGTCCCCGGAGTCCATCGCCGCACCGCCGCCGGGACGCGGGGGCGGACGCCGGAGGGCGCGACCACCAGCGTGGGCGCCGGAGCAGGTCCCGGAGCCCGCGCCGGGGCGAGCGCCACGACGTCAGCACGAGGGCGGTGCGGTCGCCCTCCCGCGATGCGGGGCGGAAGGAGGGCTCTCCCTCGAGGTCGAGCCAGGGGAGGCGTCGGGAGACCTCCCCCATCCCAACCCTGCGGAGACGGCCCAGGCGCAGGGCTCGAGCCGCGGGGTGGGCTCGAAGCCCCCGAGTGGGTCGGCGACTCCGGGAAGAAGACCAGCCGCCGCTTCGGGTGAGTAGTTCTTTGGGTCTCGTCGGTAGTGAGGCTTCACTTCTTTGCTTTTAATGACGCGTGCCATCTCCATCTTCTCAGGGGGAAGCGCTCCTACCAGGAGGTGGACCTCGCTTCGTCCAAGCGGGCCAAGGCCTCGAGCCCGTCGAGGCACAGGCACCTCGAGGTATGACACCTTCCTCCGCTAGAGAGGCCGCTTGGCTGGAGAAGGCCCGAGCTGCCATGGCTCGAGGGGGCGGATGGTCGTCGCAAATTTTGGTGAGGCCGTCGTCATCGACCATAGGGGTCGAGGTACTCTTCTTGGTTCTGACCTCTCTGTCGTCTCGTATTGCAGGGGCCTCAGCTCATGGCATCGAGCCGCCACCGCCCCGCCGTATCTGCCGAAGCGCTGCCTCCTCCCCCTCCTCCTCCTCTGCGATGGTGCCAACTGGAGCGCCATCCTTCCCCTCACCACGACGGCTGTCCGGGGGAAGCGCCCGGGGCGAGTACGGCCCCGCCGGCGTCTGGGGCTGAGGAGCCGCGCCCCTTGTGGCTCCGTCCAGCATGGGCCGGGTGCGGAGGAGGGAAAGGGGGAGAGGCGTCGGCGGAGGAGGAGGCGACGGTGGAGGACCTTCTCAACGAGCTGGAGCAGGGGCCGTTCCTTTCCGCGGGCTCGATGATGGCGGCGGCGCCCGAGGTGCCGGCTAGCGCGACAAGGCGCCGGAGGGCCCGGCCAGGGATGAGAATGCGGGGTCGAGCCTTCCCTCGACCGATCCGCAACAGGAAGCGCCGGCGGAGGGACGGAGGGAGTCGGTGCTCGTGCCGTTGGGCGGCGGGTCGCTGTCGGGGCAGCTCGAGGCGGAGGCGGATCTGCCCGACATCGAGCTCGACCGGCCGATATGGCCGTTTCCCGTCCCACTGAGCCCGCCCTTGCCGTGGTTCCCATCGAGCTGCCGGCCCAGCGGGGGGACCGCGCGAGGTGCGGTCTATCTTCCAGGAGGTGGCCGCGCTTATGGCGGAGGCGGAGCGTTCCTGCTCCGAGGAGGCGGGCCGATCCGCACAGGTGTCAGCCGCCCTCGAGCGGGCCGAGGCGGAGCTTCGAGATCTCCGCGCGGAGCTGAGCCGGAACGCCCAGATGGCGAGCCGGCTTAACGAGGCGGAGGCGGAGGTCCGGGTGGCTCGAGGCGAGGTCGCCGGTCCAAGGAGGAGGCCGCCGCCGCTCTCGAAGCGTCGAGGAAGGAGCGAGGACGCGAACGCTCGAAAGCGAGGCCACTCTGCAAGCTGAAGGGAGGCAGAGGCAGCGAAGGGAGGCTGTGACGCCCGTGGCGAGGCCGCCGCCGCCGGACCGCAGCGGAGGCGGCACGAAAAGAGGCCGAAGACGCCGTGAGTGGTGCCGACACTGCCCGAGCTGCCGAGGGGGCGGCGCGGCAGGAGGTGATCCGCAAGGATCTGGCCCTGGTAGAGGCGGGCTGACTGATCGAGGACCTTAGGTCCGAGAAGCTCCTCACGCTGGCCGAGAAGCGCAGGCTGGAGCAGCGTGTTGAGGGCCTGACCAGCGACCTCGCCGCACTGGGGCAACACTGCGACGGTGAGGCTTACACCTTGTTCTTGTTGGTTCTCGAAGTTCTTTGTTACGCCGCAGGCTCACTCTTCCTTGTTTGTTGCGCAGGGGTCGAGAAGACGGTCGAGGAGCTCCGTGAGACAAACCAGGCTCTCTTGGACCAGCTCCAAGATGAGACGATGGTGGCGGAGCGGGCTCGCTCTTCTCTCGATCGGCTCGGCCCCATGTGGGGTGCTCCTCCTGTGGCGCGGCAGAAGGTGCAATGGCTCAGGGCGATGCCTTGGTCAACGCCTTGTGCTTCTTCGACGCAGCCGCACGAGACCGTGTCCGGCAAGCTCTCCATCACGGCGTCAAGCAGACACTCGCGGTTGTTCGCTCCGGTTTCCGCTTCCGGTCCATGTTGTCGCGAATGGCTTCATCGAGATCGAGGGGAAGGACGAGGAGTGGAACAACCGCCGTGTCGACAAGATTTTGGAAAAGATGGAGAGGCCGGGGACGTCGCTCGCGAAGATCTTCGAGGAGGACGTGCTGCCTCCTGACGCCAGCAGCGGTGTCGGGAGCCCTCCTCCTTCGAGCTCGGGCGTCGAGGTCGAGCCTGCCGTCGTGGACCTTGGGAGGAGTACCGCACCGACGAGGACTGAGGCCTGCGTGCCAAATTTGGCGTCGAGGCCCTTGTAAGAATTCTATGACATAAAGGAGGGTACGTCGAGACCCGAATGTATACGTGATTGCTTATGAAGAGAGTTGTTTTCTTTTCAAATGCGTTTGACCGCCTCTCTTTGTCGCAAGCTCGAGTTTCTGCTAACTTAGTCTGTGTTCTTGATACGTCGCGAGCTCCTCGAGGGGAGCGTAGGTAGGGCACCGTAGCCCGGGGGCGTAGGCGGCCGTCTACGTCGACGCCCCCCGACCCTGGAGGCTCGAGGTACTTTGAGATTTAGACGTCGCTAGTTCACTCGAGGCGCGAGTCGAGACGAGGGTCAAATTTTTGAAAAGAAAACACGCGTTTTTTCCGGAGTCTGGGGGGCGTCTACCCCCTTGTCAGCCCCCGAGGGAGGCTCGACCCTGAGCTAGGCAGGGTCGAGGCTACCTAAGATGTGAAGCAACATGAACGATAACGCACGAGTTTGTTTATTCATGTTGACATGTTGT
Source organism: Coix lacryma-jobi var. lacryma-jobi (assembly GCA_009763385.1). NCBI lineage: Eukaryota > Viridiplantae > Streptophyta > Magnoliopsida > Poales > Poaceae > Coix > Coix lacryma-jobi. Next base: position 2,229,745 of record CM019824.1, on the reverse strand, counting down.
GCAAAGTGATAAAATGAACGAGGCCTCGAGGCCTTTAAGGGTAGAAGCGACGTAGCTGTTCGAAGCTCCGAGCTGGAGTCGGGCTCGGGGTTGTTTTCGTGGGGCAGCGCTGAAGGTCGAAGGCCGAGCCCCCGAGTCCGGTCGAGGAGGGGCGTCGAAGGTCGAGCTCCTGAATCCGGCTTGAGGAGGGGCGTCGAAGGGACGTCGAGCCCCCGGCTCTGGTTCGAGGAGTGACGTCGAAGTCGAACTCCACGTCCGGCTCGAGGGGCGGCGTTATGCGTGGGTGCCAACTTAGCCGCTCATCTGCGGCGGGCGCCCACGCGCACTTCTTCTTCGTCGTCGTCCTCGTCGTCGCGCCTTGCCTTCTGTCCTTCGCCTTGGCCCGCGGAGTGGCCGAAGAAGGCCCCCACTGCCTCGTTGCCGGAGGCGAAGCTGGTGACCTGATCCATCAAGTCTTCGATCGTCCTGGGACGGTAGCGCCCTAACTCGTGGACCAGCTTTTGGCACGTCGAGCCTGCGAGGAACGCTGAGATGACCTCCTCATCAGGTATGTGAGGGAGCTCGAGGCGCTGCTTCGAGAACCGCCGAGCGAAGTCGCGGGGGGGTTCGTCCGCTGCCTGCTTGCAACGTCGCAGATCCAGGAGTTGCCTGGGCGCGCACAAGTCCCCTTGAAATCCTGTCGAAGATCCTGACTAGGTCGGCCCTAGTCATGGATCTGATCCGGCGGGAGCCCCTCGAGCCACCGGCGGGCGGTGTCCGAGAGGTAAAGTGGGAGTTGGCGTATGATCACACGGTTGTCGTCCTTCGCTCCGCCCAGTTGGCAGCCTAGGCGGAAGTCTGAGAGCCAGAGCTTGGGCTCGACCTCCCCGTCATACTTTGCGACGTTGGTCGGTGGTCGAAAGCGGTCGGGGAGGGTCGAGCTGCGGATGGCTCGGCTGAAGACCCTGGGGCCTGGGGCTCGAGGATTTGCCGGCTGTCCGCGACCCGCTTTTGGTCTAGTCTGGCTTGAGGGGCGTCCGGCTGGCGGACCGAAGTCTCGTGCTTGCTGCGGGGCGCGTCTGCTGGCTTCTCCGAGGCTGCCCTGCGCTGGCGCGAGGCCGAGCTCTCGGCTATCTGCACAGCGGCCGTTTCGAGGAGGCTCTTTACTTCCCCCAAGCAGCGTCTGGCGTCGGGGTTGGAGACGGCGGGCAGATCGCGGAGTAGCATTGCGGCCGCCACCACGTTTTGCCCGGCTCGCGGAGGCAAACCTCGGGGCGTGCTGGCGCCTTGTCCCCGAGGGTCCGTCGGTGGGCACCTTGAGCCCGACCTCGAGCTCCGGTTCTTCGAGGCTGGGGTGGTTCCTGCATCAGAGTTTGCTGGAGCTGCAACAGGCGTTGTCGTTCCTCCTCGGTCTTGGTGATTGCCTCCCGCACCTGTGCGAGTCGCGCCGCCCTGCTGTCGTCTTGTTGAGGCGGTGCAACCGAGGCCGAGGATTTGCTTCTTGCCTGAACGCGCGAACGGCCTGCCGTAGCCACGTCGTTGGGCGCTCCGAGGTTGAGCGTTGGCCTGACGTCGTCGTCGTCGTCCTCGGCCTCGCTCACCACCCCCTCGAGCTGGAAGCACTCTCTGGTGGGATACCAGACGTGCCGGTCCGCACGTGTGACGGGCGTGAACTTGCTGGGGAGCGCGCCCGCGCCCTGGAGATCGCCGGCCGCGTGTCGGGCAGGTTTCCCCTCGGGGATTCTGCGCCGCCGCGGGGAAGTGGGGGTACGCGCCGCCGGCACCTGTGCCTGGCGACGATGGTGACCACGGCGCCGCTCGCGGAGTGGCGACGCGTGGTGGTACAGGCGACGCGTCATGCCCCCCGCGCGGGGTGGCGTGACACGCCTTCCACCGGGCCCTCCGTGGAGAGCAGGGTCAGTTCGTTTCCGTTGCCGGCGGCTAGGGACTCAAGGTTCCCGAACCAGTCGACGGCACCGGCAGAGAATGAAGGAGTAGAAGAAGCCATCCAGGAGATAGCGAGAAAACGACTCGGACACGCGAATTCCCCTACCTGGCGCGCCAACTGTCGGTGTTTCGTACCCGGGGGTATCACACCAACGAGTAATATGATCGCGTGCTTCTCTTCCTGGATGGTGATGCAAGGGAACACAAGGATTTATCCTGGTTCGGGCAAAGAAGGCCCTACGTCCAGCGGGGGGGGGAGATGTTCTTGTATTACTTGCACCTAAGTGCTTGTACAGGGGAGAATACAAGCTCAGCGAGCGTGGACCGGAGTCGGACTCGTGTCTGTGCGTGGACTCGTGTGTTGTCCGTCGGAGTTGCCTCTCCTGAATGAGGGCCCTAGCGTCCCCTTTTATAGAGCAAGGGGAGGCCAGGGTTACAGAAAGTATTACAGGTGTCGGGGCGCATGGTGCCCCATACGGAGAAGGGTAGGAACCCGGCTTGTCGGGGCCACTGGAGCCGATGTGACCGTCGCTGTTGAGGCGTCCTTGAGTCGTGGCTTCCATCCCGGGCGTGGTCGTGGGGGTGCGACAAGGCGGGAGCCGTACAGCACCCATCCCGGAATGTACAGTACGCGGTGAGGTCCCTCCGGGTCTTGGGGTACCTGTCCTTCAACAGCACGAAAGTAGTTAGGGCTCGAAGGCACGGAGCCGCTTCGAGGTGGTGCCACGGGGGCTCGAGGGGCGCGGAGCCGCCTCGAGGTGTTACAGTGCAGGGCTCGTGGGGCGCGTAGCCGACCTCGAGGGGTGACAGTGCCTGGCTCGAGGGGCGCGTAGCCGGCCTCGAGGGGTTACAGTGCCTGGCATGGCCGAACAGTGCTGCACTGGTGCCCTTTTGCCCATGCTTGTGGTGAAAACGAGACTTGACCTTTACACCGAGTTACTGTGGTACACGCCGTGCACTAGTGGACATGACCGGAGTAGGTGAAGGCGTTAAATGCGTGGTATGGGCTGGTACGGCTATCTGTACAGCTCGAGGTCCGTGCGTTAAGGCTCGAGGTGTGGGAGCGCGTTCGCCCGAGGCCTGGCTGGGAGGGCTCGGGCGAGACGGAGATAGAGCGGTTCGCGTGTTTGCGTTAATTGGGGGTACCCCTTTTTTGTACCACCGACACCATCAGCCCAGGTCCGATCCGATTGGGACTCAGGACGGCCCACGGGCCACCAGGCCAGCCAGTAATTTTTACATTAATAAATATTTATATATATTTATATATAACGAGTCGGGCCGGGCCATCGCGCGGGCCGAGGGTGCGGCGGCCTAGGCCCGATCCGTTGCGGGCTTCGGGTCGGCCCGGGCTCGGTAGCTCCTGGGCCGGACCGTACTTGGGCCGGGCCAATTCCCAGGCTCCAGGCCATGCCATCGGGCCTCGGGCTTTCTACTCAACTTTATTTGTGGACCTAAATTTTAATTTTAACAAGTCCAAATGACAAATCTTGGAGAGAGAATAAATTTTGATTTGCCAAAACACAAGATTTGCCAAGTAAATTTGGCAATTCTTGGAAATGCTCTTAGATGTCAAATTGTTGCAACAATAGGGATATATATTTAGTATGTATTAGTGTCGCTATGGTATTATTACCGTTTATCAAACTTCTCTCAATTTGACTAATTTGTAAAAAAAAAATAATAACACTTATATCTTTAAATAAGTTTATTATGAAAATATATTCAATGATCTATTTCATGATGCTTATTATGTACTATAAATACACTAGTATATATATTTGGTCAAAGTAAAAATTGTTTGACACTCTTCGGAAACAAGAACAACACTTATTTAGGAACAGAAGAAGTATGTTTCAAAATATATGAGTGTCCAGTTACTAATAGTAAATGGCAAGGAAACAAAATTTTTGTTGCTTCTGTCACGAGGATGAGACAATTCAACACTTGTTTATTGATTGTCGTTTTGCGCTATTGTCTGGAATGTTGCTCACATAGCTTTGAATTTAGCAAACCCCAAAGTAATCGCATATGTTTGGTACTTGGTTGTATGGTGTCAAAAAAGAGTTGAGATCTTTATTCTTTTAGGAGTGATCGCCTGGTCTATATGGTTGTATATGAACGATATTGTTTTTGAAAAAAAAAAGTATTCTCCTTTATAGGTTATTTATGCAGCTACCCATCGACTCCATTCTTGGGATATCCTTCAGTAGTTGGATACACAGGGTATAGCTGTAGTGGCCTCGCAACAGTTGGAGCAAGTGGCGAAGGTCTTCTTTTCCCAGACATTTGGATGACAGTCTAGTCTATGAATTGACTGTCATTAGTTGTTGCTTTTCGTTTCCCTTTATGTTGTATGCCTCTTATCAGGCAGAGGCTGAGAGTGGTCCAAAGTTTTATATCAACTCGATGTACTATTCTTTGAATTAATAAAAGCTTTCATTTTCCAAAAAAAATGACACTTTTTCCCATCATCATTATAGTTTTTTTCCCTCAAAATCGCCCTACCAGTCTCTCTCTATTTTGGGCAACGATCGACATGGTCAGTAGAACTAGAACACACAGTACGGAAAATTCGAATACTTCTGTGAGTGATTAATTTTTCTGTGCGTTTTTTCTTATACGCACAGAAAATACCAATTATTCTGTGAGTTTAACCACACTGATAGAAAAATGTTTATTTTTTTGTGCGTTTATTTATTTTTTCCTGTGAGGATGAGTACATAGAAAATTGTTTTTTTAATCTGGGTGAAACTATTTTTTCTGTGCGTGTATGACCCACAGAAAATTGTTTGTGACGGGGACGCACATTCTAAATATTTTTTCTGACGGTATTCGTATTTTCCTGTGTGTTTTTTGCACGCACAGAAGAATTCGAGTTTTCCGGTAGTGACAGACGTTACGTTTGGCCACACACACGTTATAGAAGATGGATATCTTAATAACAAATTTACCATTTTTATGGTAGTATTTGAAGATAAATTAATAATGTACGAATACGATGAATAATAAGTACTTGAAAAGTTACCTAGAACGGATCAATCAAAGTTTTAAAAGTTTGAATCAATGAAACCTTATTCAAAACATCGGCAAATTAAAATATTTGTAAGCTGGTCGAACGGAACTATATCAGTTAAATTTTGATATATAGATAGATTGATTGAGGTACACGTTAGGAGATCAGCATATGATGTATTATATACCAGCCATCAGTAGTGTCATGGACGGCGACGGCATTGCAGGCGGGGGAGAGTTCTCTTTCTCCTTGACGTAGTCCTAGCTTGCTGTGCTGGGAGATCTGGTCCAGCCTCGCTCTGACCATGGCGATCCTTCCGGACAAGTCATGGCGGACGGAGATCTGCTTGCCGCAGGAGAGAGGAGTGGAGGCACTTGCGCCACAGGGGCAGCTCGCTCTCTATGTCGACGCGGAGCATGAACTCGTCCAGCACGTCCTCCGCCTCCAGCGACACCTCCCGGGTCTGCTGCACCCACACGTCCATGTACGCGGCGGCGCTCGTGGTCCGCCATCTGGACGAACGTCTGGAGCCACTGGAGCTTGTCCTTGAGCAGCATGACCTCGTTGCCGACCTCCTGCAGCTCGGCGGCCTCTTTCACCACGAACTCGCCTAGCTTGCGCACGACGAAGTTGACGGCGGAGTCGGCCATCGTCTCCTTCCTCGATCGGGCTCCGTGGATGATGAAATAAAGGTAGCTGCTAGGATAGGTCGAATGAGGAATGTTTGTGCAGTGTTGCCTGCCTCTCGCATCTTCCTGCATTTATATACTACTATAGCTCTACCAGTAGTGTAATAAGCAGGGCAACGACGACTATAAGCGCAGGACCCACCTCAATTGACGACTTATTTATAATACCAAAATTTTTTGACTTTGAGTCTCTTTTTTGTTCTAAGACAAATGATTACTCAATCATTTATCATCCAAGATAAAGAAACTACTTTTTTTTTTTTAAAAAAAAGTGGCATGTATGTTGGTAGTAGATAAAGAGATACGAGCGTATTTTGGGTTAAATTTTGTGTAATAGCAGTGGTGGGTCGTTTATTACTGTAGATTTTTTTTTCTAACTAACGTGAAAAAATTTTAGACCTTAATTTTTAAGGCAGGAGCTTCATTTGCTGACAGTAATATAAGACAATAATAGATTTGATGGGATGTCTAATAATGGTCACTAGCTTGGATTATTCCCTACTAATTGCTCTGATGAATCTGTCAATTTGACCATTCCTTCCATGTGGATGGTTGAGTGTAGTGGCCATAATAAAAACTGTATGCTCCTCTGTCTAAACTAGACTATCACTAGTTGCTGGCAGGTTCTCATCATCCAACAGTGACGGAAACCTTTTTAATCCCCCTCTCGGTGATCAGTTGTCTCTTCCGTGCCGCCTTTGTCAACGCAATTCCTTTGGAGCATCATCATCACACATCACTCATCAATCAATTAGCTAAAAATTAAGCCAATGACGCGCCATTTGCAAATACTATTGTGTTGTTGAGTGTAAATGTAGTTAAGCCAGCTAGCGTCGCCAAAAGTCAGGGGCGCGATATAATGACCATTTGTATTATTCATTGGCCGGCCCCTACTGTTTTCGCAAACTCAGCTGGAGACAAGCTAACTAATAACAGGAACAACAGCGTTCAGAACTTCAGATATACAAAGCTACCTGCAACCCCTACTGCTTTTTTGCATTATACTGTGAGGACTGCCATGTGCTGCACGCATGCCAGGCTGTTACCAAGGGGACGCCATCTACTTAAACAACACACAAGAGTTCATATAGACATTGGCGGATCCAGAATGAGCTTACAAGGGAGGCTAAATACATAGAGAACCGAGTTTGGACAAAAATTCTCATTGTATTTTTGACTCACGAGAAATTTTTGGTAGATTTTTAAGGTGATTTGGACTAAATTTTCTATTATTTTTTTAGCCCGCATGAGATTTTGGACTCATTTTTTTAAAAATAGACTAATTTTAACTGATATCATATGTACATTTTTGGGCCGGGGGGCTGCAGGCCCCAGAGGACATCATCCAAATTATGAATCTGTAATTATATTTATCTTTAGTTATACTGTTATCTTCTTTCTAGAATTCTCTGTAATCGATCTTGAATTGAGTACCTTCGAGCAATCTAGTTGGGTTCACTATTGGAAACTACATTATTCCTGTGTGCCAAAAACTACGTCAAAGGAACCTGGAAAATTAGTAAAAAAAATTAATTCTGTCGGAAAACCGACAGACATATACCGTCAAGGATAGGGTGACAGAGAAATCCAATTTTTTATGAGCTTCTCGTGAGAGAAATATTTTTTACGGTATTTTTTTACGGGTGGCTAACAAAAATATAGCGTCAGCAGGTTCGGGGTAGACTTAAGCATTTTGCGGACCGAGCCAAAAAAAAGTCTAGTTATGTCAGGTCGAAAAAATCTCGTCCATTACTATTCACTGGACGAGTCATGTCTGCTATTTTCGGGCCGGACCCGGGCCTGAGCGGGCCGTCCGCGCAATTTATAGTGTAAAACAACTAAATAAACAGTTCGGTTCGGGCTGGGTTCGGGCCAAATTTTTTTTCTAAACAGTAAGATCTCTGCTTCAGCCCTGTCCACTAAGGTTCATGGGCGGGCCAAAACCCGGCGGGCCTAGGTCTGGCCCGCGGGTCGGGTCGGGCAGGGCTCAAAATGCTCAAGTCTAGTTTAAGGCACAGGTACTATCAGTTTAATTGTTATCCTTGTAGGCTGTCAGGATATATAGCTAATTTCTCTATTTTGTCGGTCAGCCCTCAAGGAATAATGATATTCCTGTCAAACATAGAGCTATTTTCTGTCGGCTTACCATCAGTAAAATACTAAATTTCTATCAGTTCAACCTAATTTTCCTAATGGTTTCCTGTAGAATAAGATAAGTTTTTTTTTTATTTCTAATGTGCAGCAAAACTCGCGGGAAAATTGGCATCAACGATTTTTCGGGCCAAAATACACGGGCAGCTAACTTTTGTGGCTCCAAAAGGGCAAGTCCATTAACCTGTGTGTTATATCTGATAGAAAAAATATAAAGCACACAAGGATATTAATTTAATTACCCTGTATACCAATTTTTTTTCTATATGTATATATATTATATATATTTCAATTTTTTGCGTAAGTTAGATTTGAAAATATTATAAAAATAAATATATAAACATGTTCAAACTGATAAATAAGTATATACACATATACACAAAGTGGTTTATTGTTGATGAAGTAACTACTGATAAATATATAGTGTATACTTACACAAAAATAAATATATAAACATACTCAAACTGGTAAATAAATACTCCATCCATATAGGAAATAGATGTCACTTTGGACCATATAAATCATGAATAACTTTTAGGTTGTTGAGTTTAGAGATAAAAATTATATAAATAAATTTGTCTTGAAAATACTTTCATAAAAACACTACTGGAAACTCGAATACATCTGTGGGTAATGAATTTTCTGTGTGTTTTTTTCTGTACGCACAGAAATACCGTCAGAAAAAAAATCTTAAATTTTTCTGTCATTCTATTTCTGTGTGTATTTTTCAGACGGTATTTGTATTTTCCTGTGTGTTTTTGCACGCACAGAAGAATTTGAGTTTCTAGTAGTGAAATATACATATACCACTTTATAACAAATATTTTAAAGGAATAAATAGTCAAAGTTATGTTTTGTAGACCGTGTCGCTGTCCTAAACGACTTCTATTTTCTATATGGAGGGAGTATATAAACATATATTTATTAGTTTGAGTATGTATGATGTTCTAAATCTTAATTATGCAAAAATTTTCAAAAGAGCCCTACTTTTTATTATATTATTAAATATCACTATAGTAATATATAAAATAGTATAATTATATATTCTATGTATACTTGCATACTTGATATACATGGTACTATAGAAGGTCTAGCATGATCATATATACTTTATTTATATATATTTCACTCTATTATAAACTCCATCAATCAAGAGATATATTTGAGAGTACATCTCTAGCAACAAGACCGCGATGTCAAATTGTCACGGCCGGAGCACCGCGAGAGCGACATGTACACCGTGCTCCTCTTGAACCCCATATATAGCCTTGGTTGCACCGTTCATCCGTCAGCTCGATCCTCCTATATGCTAAACGAGTCACACGTACCATGAAGCATACATAGCCAGAAATAAAACAAATGAAAGCCACGTCGCTGAACCTTTCGGCTGGCGAACAAGTCCCCGAAAAACGTACACCGCCGGCACGGCCGTATCGGCGTTGGTGGCATACTGGCAAGCTCTAGCTCGATGGATAACGTCGTCGCCATCGCAAGTACGACGGCACGCAACTAGAATTTCAATTTTCTTAGTTCGCAAAATTTTTCAAGATTTCTCGTCGTATCAAATCTTTAAACGCATATATAAAGTATTAAATATAGATAAAAGAAATAACTAAGGTTAGTCTCAATAGAGTTTCATAGGAAGTGTCATGCACATTTAATAGGGTATGACACCAATAAATTTGTTTTCTTTAAATAAAACAAGTAGGAGAGAGAAGAGATTCACGAGTCTGACAGCGTTTCAACACCGAGAAACCGATACGAAACCCGAACTGAGAAGACTTCGCATTTCATCGGAAGGGGAGGTAGGCTCGAGCGCGAGTCTCCGCCGTTGCGTGAGGTCGCTCTCGCCACGGGCAAGGACGCTCCGCCGCTGGCGAGGCAGCTGCGGCCTGCGGGTGAGCGCCTCCACCGCGCGGGCCGCTCCGCCGCGAGCGAGGCCGCCGCACACAGGTGAGGCCGCTTTGCCGCTGCGCAGGCGACCTCCGCCGGCGCGAGCTCCATTGTGCACGAGATCCGTTGCCCGCACGAGCACGGGCTCCGTCCGGCTGGCGCGGCCTCCTCCACCGGCAGCGGGCGCACTGGCTCCGTCGGGTAGGCGCGGCCTCGTCCCTCGCGAGCTCTGTCGGCAAGAGGCGTGTAGACTCCGTCTGCAGCAGGTGCACAGGCTCCGTCGAGCGGGCGCGGCCTCGTCTTCTGCGAGCTCCGTCGGCAGCACGAGCAGGGGCTCCGTCGAGCGGGCGCGGCCTCGTCTTCTCCGAGCTTCGTCGGCAGCACGCGCGGGGCTCCGCTGAGGAGGCGCGACCTCCTCCCGCTGACAACGGGGCGCGCAACAAGTGCGCAGGCTCCGCTGCGACTTCTGCTGGAAGCAAGTGCACAGACTCCGTCGGCCGTTGGCGCAGCACTTCCGCCGGCCGCTGGTGCTGGCTCGTGGCCGCACATGACAGTGGCGGTGCCATTGGGTCTGGCACCCGTGTTGTAGGGAAGAAGCACGATTGCACGAAGGTGCCTGTGTGTGTTCGTGGCGGAGAAGCCGCAGGAAGGTGCTGGTGCGCGTGTTCGTGACGGAGAAGGAGCAGGAAGGCGTTGGGTTCAGATGGGTGGGGCGCAAAAAAATATAAATAATCTATGGAATTGTGCAATGAAATTATGCACTGTGAATTGCACAATTTATTTGTAAATATCAAGACGAATCTTTTAAGTCTAGTTAGTTAATATTTAAACAAAAATTGTCAAATAACAACGAAAGTGCTGGCAGAAACTTTTTCTTTAAAATTTTTTGAGAACTAAACGTGACCTTAGTGAAATAGATTCTTTTAGTGTTTTACTCAACATTTAAAATTTAGTATAAATTTTCGGCGCGGCACCAACACCAGCGTTTGTGGTCGTCGTTGGTCGATCGTCTGCACTGTTGAGATCAGAGGCGTGCTATTTGAAAAACAATGCTTAGGAGATGATCCATCTCGCCGATGAGGAATATCATAGAGTTGACTCGGCAGTTGCGCCTCCGCCTCCCCTCCCCTGAAAAGGATGTACGGCGAGAGTTCTTCTATTTCGGTAGAAAAATTTATTATAAGAGGAGAAAAAGGTATACTCCCTCCATATCACAAATAGAAAACGTTTAGGACAGCGACACGGTCTCCAAAGCATAACTTTGATCATTTATTTCTTTAAAAATATTGGTTGTAAAGTGGTATATATAACTTTTAAATTATTGAGTTTAAAAGTGTAAATCATATGAATGAAAACCTTTTCCAAAACATCTTCTATTTGCGACTAGTTTAGTGCTCGTGCTAACGCCACGGCTTTATTTTAATAATGCCTTTAAAAACAACTCAAGACAGTATTTCTTCATAGTTCAACTTCACATAATTGTAAGGATGTGTACAATCCAGGAAACAATTATATTCTTTAAAAAATATAATAAAGTTATTTGTTGCATTAACCATCTAAATTATATTTTGCCTAAGGCCTTAATCATGTCTTGGAGATCTCCAGTGAAGTTGTCAAAACTTCCATTAACACGACTGATCAAAATGTTGGTCAAGAATTCTATTCTTAGTGAGCCAAGAGCTGTGCATGGCGGTGTTTGACACGGCGGTGTTAATACACTGTTTGTTTACATATGTCGTGACAAAGGCGGTGTTAATGGCGGTGTTTGACACGACGGTGTTTAATACACTGTTTGTTTACATATGTCGTGACAAAGGCGGTGTTAACATTGTTTGTTTACATATGTCGTGACAAAATGATTATGTCTGTGAACGGTTCAATTTCCATGCATAACGACCGTGGGCGACGCCTATAGGTGTAAAATCCGGCCGTTCGACAATGCTTATACTCCCTCAGTATAGGAAATAGATCACGTTTTGGACATCGACACGGTCTCTCCAGATCCAAAGTGCAACTTTGACTTTCTTTGTTGTACTAAAATATTTATCAAAAAGTGATATATATTATGAAAGTATTTTTCAAGACAATCCATTCATATAGTTTTTATATTTTCAAACTCAACAACTTAAAAATTACTCGTGCTAACGCTACGGCCGCATTTGAAGGATACATAAAACAACCAAATGACAATATTTTTTACATAGTTTAAGTTTCACATAATTGTTTTATAACAGATAAGTAATTTTTGAAAAAAGATACATTGGCCAGACCATAATACAGAGATAATACCGTTATATCTAACAGTAGGGCCCTCATCCATAGGAATGATAACAGACTTCTCATTGACATACAACATATGTTTAAAACCCTTCTATATGGAAATCATTTGTTGAACTGTATATGAATATGGATGATGATATAATGTTGCAGTACCTCCCTAGCTCTCCCCCATTTCCCTCCAACTTTTGAGAGGCCAGTGAAACGAGCTCCTCCATCTCCTTTGATCTGCCGGCGGCGGGCATTGATCCTTATGTAGCTCCTTATCCATATCTGTTCGAGCTCAGCCCAAGTCGAACCCACCACGGCTCCTACTCCATCCTTGATTGAGCTGCGCCAAGCTCCACACGTATTTAACAAAAAACCTGATTCATAAGGAGAAATTATAGTGAAATTTTTAAGAAATAGTAATAATACACATTGAGAATTCATGTAAGGGATGACAAGAATCCAAGCATGGCCAAATCCATCCAGATCTATGCGGAAGAATGAAGGTAAAAAAATAAACCAAACAATACCTGAAACAAAATAGGTTGTCAACAATGGTACCATGGTATCCTGATCTCATAAGCATCCGGGTAGATAATAAGTAAACTGATTTGCTGTCAAAAAACCCTGAAATTCACCATCTCCAATCAAAGCTCTAATCGCTGCAATCTGAAAAGATGCACTAAGATGCACATTAGTTGGCATAAAGGCTCACCAAAGCACATATTTCAGGAAATCACAAAGTTGGGAGAGAGAGAGAGAACAAAGAATTTAACAAGTTTTTTTTTGTTTCACCAAATGTTAAATTATATAATTTCATATGAAAGAAGAACAACTAAAATTTATCAGGAAAACATAACTTGTCTCTAAATCATCAATGATTTTATATACCCATGGTGTCTGCTCAAAATTTAAAAGCCGCAATATTTCTTTACTGAAAACAACATGGGTACTATACCTTAGCAAAATACTTTACTGGGTTTTCCGCGCATCTGAGGATAGTCAAAAGTGCAAACTCAATGTTTCCAGCCGTTCCTCTCTTGAGAACATGTCATATTCTTACAGAATTAAAAATTCTAGAATTAAAAAAAAAAATAAAAAATGCTTATTCTAGAAGTGTACTGAAGAGAAGTGTTACCGTCTAACTTCTGGTCATACATATGATGGTAAGCAAATGAAGCAGATGCCAAGTGTGCCCAAACTGCATTAAGTGAAAACATGGATAGGACAGATAGTACTAAGGATGAGGATGTTCTGGTGATCGCTGGATGTATGGTAACCAATGTCAGGCTCAAGAGTAGTACCCCGATCTAGCATAATAAGTCTATTTCATTATTTGCAATTGTGATGACGTCCTGGAACATATAATCTCAGTGGATGCTCTCAGCTCCATAGTCACTACTAGAGAACAGACCTTTAGACGATAGACAAACACTACCAGAAATGGTTGGCTTTTTGACGTAAAATCCATTTGTGACACTGGCTTTTTGACGTTAATTCTGCATGGTTTATGACATAATGTTAGTTATGACATAAGTTTATGTCATAATACGTTAGTTAGACATGAGTCGAAGGACAATCATTTTTTGACATTGTACTTTGTCATAATACACATAACTGATGTATAGTTCACATAACTAATGTCATAATTCACATAACTATGTCATAATTAACGTCAAAAAGCCAGTGTCATAAATGATTTTACGTCAAAAAGCCAACCATTTCTTGTAGTGAAATTCGGCTATAGTCTCGGATTTTTTTATGACTGGGACTAAAAGTTCTTTAGTCCCGGTTGGTAACGTTCCTTTTTCTCGAGGCAACCGGGGCTAAAGGGTGAAAGTTCTTTAGCCCGGTTGGTAAAGGACCACCAACCGGGACTAAAGGTCCTTCCAGAGTCAATTTAAAAAGAATGAGTATCATATTCTGTTAGATGTGTGGTGTAGCTCAGTTGGTAACGCATGCGAAAGCTAACTATGCGGTCTTGAGTTCGAATCTCCATAGCCACAATATTTTTCGTTTTTATTCCGAACCTTTAGTCCCGGGTCGAATACTGTAGACGACCTTTAGTCCCGGAACCTTAGCCCCCCGGTTCGGTGCAGAACCGGACTAAAGGTCCCTGACACCCTGGGCTAAAGGCCCATTTTCCAGTAGTGAGTGTCGCCTGTATCTTTCCTCGTTATGCTCCAAAAACATAATTATGCTCCGAACCGGGACTAAAGGTCCCTTAGACCCGAGGCTAAAGGCCCGTTTTCCAGTAGTGAGTGTCGCCTGTATCTTTCCTTGTTATGCTCCAAAAACATAATTTAGAGTTCTTACATTGTTAAGTAAAAAAGTTGGCCTATATCTTTCCTTTAATATCAACAAACTACACCTCACAATTGGATTGGACAGTCCAAAACTCCAAATTAATTGAATGCCAACTGCCATCGATGGATAACATAATATGGCATTCCAATTGAGGATGAAAGATTAAAAATCAATTTTTTTGGAGCATGCTTAACAGTTCTATTGAGACAATGTGAACCAGTTCCTCTGATAGAGGAATAGAAAGAACAGACAAGCATTAACATGTCATGCTTAAAGTTCTATTGAGATTGTCGCAATCGAATTGGTGAGGCCACCTATCGAACAGTTTAACAACCAATAGGAGAGATAAATTTTTCACACAAAGCGAATACAAGGTTTCATGGCATTAGCAATAGATTGCTCCTCGCACAGGCATGCATGTAATGGAGTGGCAAGTGGTTACCTCTTCCTGGGCGCTCGTGGCTTACCAGCGGCACCGCCTTGGCCTTGTTGACACGATTTTTGGCCCACTAAAATATGTGAAAATATAGAATAATATGGATGGTCAAATTCCGTCCCATATAGAATATGTGAAAACATTTATAGAATAAATAGATGATCAAATTCCATCTCATCTTAATATGTGAAAATTTTATTAAAGAAAATAATATTGATGGTCAAATTCTATGTCACCCAAAATATGTGAAAATATGTATTCCATACTAAATAAAAGTAATATAGGTGTATCGTTGGATGATAAGTAAATGATAAATCAAGTATGTGAAATAATAACGTGATAGCATAAAGTGCATGTGATTAGCACTATTAAAGAGGGTGCATCACGTCCATGCTACCTTTCCTGCATATATGTGGATTATGTGCTGGTTAACTGTATATGTCTCACCTAATTAGTTAACTGTGTACACGTAACAAAAAAAAGAAACCACACGCATCGTGAGCGTGCCAACAAAATGCATCGCGGCTGCATTTTCTTAATCATTGTGAGTAAGAAAGAAATGGAAAGAAAATACTAAATGGCGCGTATGACTTTCAAACGAAGCAAGAAACCGGCAACGCCTGGTCACCGTGACCAAGTCTATGCACGATTGCACGATCAGCGCGCTCGCAATTCAAACAAGGTTCGCCCGCGCCGCATAATCAAATGGGAAGAGCGCGAAATCACCTGGCAACTGCTGGTTATATTGCTCTATAAATAGAAGGTTATGAGCGTACAGGTTAGGCCCCCGCTCATTTTACTGCCGCCAGGCTGCCGGGCTGCCGGTGCTGCATCTCGTTCCAATCCAAAGTGCCATCAGCTGCTGCTTTTGCCGTCGCCAGCGATCAACATCATCAGCGGCTGCCGCCGCGAAGTGCAGACCACCACCAGAGAGATCGAGAAAATTGTTGCAGCCGCATCGTCGGAGACCAAGCCTACGACGTCCGTCGCTGCATCCAGTCAGTTCCAGGAGAAGGTGAGCAGCGCTGCATATACGGCGTTCTTCTTCATCCTTCTCTCTCTCTCTGCGAAGACAACAACAAAGTTTCCATTCATCTACATGCAAGACCTCATGTGTGGGTTTGTTCTCTCGAGCAAGTCCCCATGAGATGTATCAAGACCTCATGGTCGTTCTGGTCGGTTGAATACAGATCACCATGGGAAGAACCTTGTTCTTCGACTCGGTCCGTTGATACGAGATCAAGAACAAGCGCTAAAGTTATCATCATGGTAAAATGATACTCCTCGCCGTACTTTGCGCATGAGTTCAAATCAACAGAACTCTTGCCGAACTGCTGCGTGGCGTATATCTAAATTCCATCCTCATACAAGTGTTTGTCCTCGCCTACGCTGCACGTACGGGTTCGATCCAACAGGAACACCGACGTGCTGGTAGAAGCAGGTCTTGGCGCTATGAGATATAATCAAGAAGCAGTCATATGCATGCCGATATGTTGCAGTACATGCATATGTCTTAGCTTCGTACATCGCTAGCTTATTAGCATCTCCCTTGCACAAATCCAAAAAATGGTCTTGCATGCTTCGTCTGGCCGCACAAAACCGAGTCATGCATCACTGTGTTTCTACACACGCCTGCATGGCCTAGAACAGGTGCACATATCAACCAGATTTGAGATGCTAATAAGCTGGGTTTGCATGTAAAAGTTAACGTGGTTTCAACGTATCGTGTCATGACATAATTAAGGTTTTTAGCTCCTTCCATAGAACTTTGCGCCCTGAAATTATGCCCGGCCTAAAGGACCAAAATCACTGGTTATATTATTACTCAGTGAGTAGACCAGACGATGCCTCTAAATAGAGTTTTGGTCAGATTGGTATGTCCATATCAGTTTCCTAATATATATGCATGATACTATATTAGTGGACAGGTGGAATTAAATAATCCGACCTCAAAGATCAGCTTGTGTCCAAAGAGACCATACAGTCAGCGCCATATTAAACTAATATCCCCTTTAAGCTGAGTCCTAACTATGTTGCATTTATCCAAATCTATACTCACTTAGAACCATGCTAAACTAAGTCATATAATAAACCAAGCAAAATTAGTTTTCTAAATTCCCGATATCATGTCATGACACCTATGATAATTAGCTAGCTGCGGCTCCCATGGTAAAAAATAAATATCACTAACATGTTGGCTAAACCAAATAGGCTTTGTCATTTCATCATAATTCCCAAATATTTCATTATAGCCTATAAGCACTCCAATGGCATACATCTGATAGATCAAATCGTATTTTAACTAGATAGCCTCTGTGAGACGCCGTGGCAAGCTAAGTTTTATAAATAAAGTTCAAATTAAATAAAATAAACAGTATCACATATGATAATCTATGGTCAAAATATAGTACCGAGATCGAACATTTGCCTCTTCACTTGGTGGAGTGAATTAATCACCTTTGCCACGGATCCAGGGCCGCCATAGCCCAAATAAGATATCGCACCAAATAATAAGTGCATCATACATATCAAAACATGTGAATCTGTGACCTCACATGGTATAATGAGACTGTTAAATTTATTCTCCAAAATAATTAAGCTAGCTGCATATCATGGATATAATGCACCATCCAAATAAACGTTGATCAAATAAATTCTTTCTCTTGGTCGATACGCATATATGTCGCATTGCATGATCAAGATGTCCCATGGCGAGTTAAACTTGGCGCCATATATGAGATTTAAATAAATAATAAAATATTCATATGCACGATTATGTACATGCATGCATATCACGGTTGGCTAATAAGCTAAATAAGCTAGCAACCAATCATATATATCAGGAGTATATGTTACTCCTCAATGATTTCATGCCATGTTGAAATAAATGATAAATATCAAATCCAAGGTTTACGTCAAGCATGCATCTGCGTCCGTCGGCAACTACAAGAATGAACACTTTATTTTCTTTGTAGTTGTAATAGGAACAGTATGACGTAATCTTATTTTTCATGTACTCCATGTTTGGAACTCTTAATCAGGGGTATTCTCTTCGGAGATGTAATTAACATAATTTTTAGGGTTATTTGGATTGAAGCCATTGCAATTCTTAGTTTTTTATGATTTGCCATTATAATCCAGGTATTTGGAGAATTGCCATTACAATTTCTAAGTATCGGATGATTGCCATTATGAACGTATGCAGCGTCTCTGGTTCCACCTGCAGTTTGTATCTATACTGTATTTCTATGGACATATTTACCCTTGTGGATAAGGTCCATCCCTTGGCCGATTCAGCTGCATCTGGTTTTTCTGGCGGCGGCCGTGCGCGTGAGGCCGTGGAAGGAGGCGCAGCGGCCGCGTGGGGACGCGAGGCCTCCGCCGTGGAACCTGTTTGTGGCGCGGGTGCAGGTACCAGGTGCCACAGGGAGATGGAGAACGGTAACAATAGGTAAATTTTAGCCTGCAGACTCTACATGCATGTTGACACATTAAATTTCAATCACAGACCACCGATTTCATTTGCATTAGGATTGACTTGCTCTGGATCCATTTGTGTCAGGGTTGACTTGTTTTCGCTAGTGGTAAAGGTCGAAGGCTTCTGGTCGACAGATTCGATGGTAGAAAAGCGTACAGAAAGGGTCGGGTGATTAAGTACGAGGTTGAGTTTGGTCATTAACATTAGACTCGTTGATGCAAAGTTTTTCAAATGAACTGGATTGTGCTCCTAACCAGTCAGTCACAGTTTCTTTCTTTGACAAAAATTTGAACGAGGAAGTCAACATAGTTGATGAAATTCAGATGCTTGATTTGTTTGACATGTATAAGGAGGAATGACTTGCCAGATAGCAGTAGGGGTGTTTGAACCGACAGAGGTAGGTGATGTAGAGGAGCTAAATCCAATAGTTGATGATGTTGATTTAGACCCTGACCATCCAGCAGAGAAGATGACTTAGAGCCTGACAGGACAGCTGATATGTTTGATAACGAAGAGGAGTATGTGGGAATCAGGGGCGGATCTAGCGGGGGGGCTGGGTGGGCTCCAGCCCCCCCTACAGCTGGTACGTCAATAGAAAATTAGGGATAATTATAGAAAAATTGGTGGAGAAAAGAAGAAAAAATGAAGAAATAGAGGAAGAAGAAGAGATCAGCCCCTCCTTTGATCGTGTTCTGCATCCGCCACTGGTGGGAATTGATGATGAGAACATGTATATTCCAGTGCCACCTAGTAATCCACAACCAACTTTAATGCACAACCAAATGATAATGTACCCCTTGCTGATCATATTGTTGATGATGTTGCTGGTGAAGGAGGTATTTTTTTGGAGGAAGATGGTGCTGATCCTGAAGAGATCAAAGTACTTCATGATCCTGAGAATCCCAAAATTGTGGAAAGGAGGGTTGTTTCCTGACTCATATCATTCAGGAAAGCAATCAGATATTATGCCGTGAAGAAAGGTTTCGAGTTTGCTCCTGGAGGTAAATCAGACAAGACAAGGTTCATTGCAAAGTGTGCTGCCATAGGTTGTCCTTGGCATATACATGCTTCAAGTCGGCATGATAATAAAACAATTCAGGTGACTGTTTTTTTTTGTTGATATTGGAGTACTTGTTGTTTTTTTTCATTTATTACTTGCCTGATTTTTTAGGTGAATATTTGTGCAGACAAAGTGCTACCTGAAGATCACAACTGTGCTACCACTAAGCTGAGAGTAGGAAAAGAATGGCATCACAGGGCTGGTGTGCAGATAGTTAGTTAGGTGATTGGTTGAAGAAGAACCCAAAAAAAGGACCAAAGGATGTTGAGGATAAATTAGAGGGGGACCATGGCATCAAGCTAAAGTATTCAAGGCTTGGTCTGGTATGAAGCTAGCATTAGAGCAGATTCATGGCAAGTACGAGGAGAGTTTTCAGTTGCTTTTCACTGGGCAGCTCAAATTGAAGTTAGTCAACCTGGTAGTAGGGTACAGATTGAGCTGGAAGTGGTAGATAATAAACAAAGGTTCAAGAGGATTTTGTTGCTCTGAAGCCATGCATTGATGGATTTCTTACAGGATGTAGACCTTTCTTTAGGTGTAGATGCTTCTAGTTTGAATGGAAAGTATACTGGTTAGCTGGCTTCAGCCCCATGTGTAGATGGACATAACTGGATGTTCCATGTTTGCCTATGCAGTTTTTCATTCAGAGACATTAGATAACTGGAAGTGGTTCATGGAGAATTTACATGAAGTGATAGGAGACCCTCCAGGACTTGTCATATGTACAGATGCATGTAAAGGGCTGAGACTGGAGTGGGAGCCGTGTTCCCACAAGTTGAGTACAGAGAATGTGTGAGACACATGTATAATAACTTCATGAAGCACTACTCGGGAGATGTTTTCACTGATCACTTGTACCCTGCTGCAAGAAGCTACACAGAAGGTATGTTAAAGTGGCACATGAAAAAAATCTTTGAGTTTGCTCCTGATGCAATTGATTATCTCATGGTTTTAAATAGCGCGATCTAAAGCTAAAGTGTTTAGCGTTTTATAAACTGTAATTAGCGGACTTTAGCGGCAAAATAGCGGCAGAATTGTGCATGAACGCAAATAGCGGCACAATTTTTTTCAAGCTATTTCAGGCTATAGCGGCACAAATAGCGGGCTATTTAATCCATGGATTATCTTGATGAGCACCACAATAAGATATGGTACAGATCTGGATTCTCAGAAGATAGTAAATGTGATTACTTAACTAACAATGTGTCTGAAAGCTTCAATGCTCAGGTGAAGAAATTGAAAGGACTTAACCTCCATGAATTAGTTGACAGATTGAGAGAGCTCATAATGGAGAAGAGGTACCTTAGGAAAACAGTAGCTAGGCGGTGGGAGGATGGCATTCTTCCGAATGTGATGAAAGAGTTAAATCTCATCACTAACAATCTAAAAGTTGTAAAGGTCAGTGTTGGTGATGATGACATTGCAGAGGTTTACTATACTTGATGACTGGAAACAATCAGAGAAGGCACACAGTGGATTTGCAAAATCACAAGTGTTCATGCCGGGAGTGGCAGATAACAGAAAGCCATGCAAGCATGCTCTGGCTTGGATATTGTCCAATAGGGGCATCCAAATTTCTGATTATGTTCACCCATATTATTCTGTTGCTAAGTTTAGGGCTGCATATGAAGGTAGAGTTGAGCCAATTCCAGATAGATCGCAATGGCCAGAAGTTGATGTTGGTTTTGAAGTGTTCCCACCAGTTCTAGGAGACCACCTGGCCGACCAAGAGTGCAAAGGATAAGGGGCTGCCTAGAAAAAATTCTCACCAAAAAGAAGGTCAAGTGTAAGAGGTGTGGGAATTTGGCCATTTTGCCAAAACATGCAAAAATCCTGAGCAAGGTTATGATGACCAAACAGCTGCATCAGAATCAAGGTGATGGTTTATTTGGGCTAATTCATTCCTCTTTTGATTTTTTCAATTTATCTAAATAAGCTGCTATATCTACTATTATTAGGCAAACACATGGAACTGATAGTGCAGGAACAACACAACCTCCACCATCCCAGGTTGGATCATCTCAGAGCACCAAGAGGAAGAAAGCACCTAAGAAGAAAAAGACACCAAAGAAGAAGAAGACACCTAAGAAGAAGAAGACGCCACTAAAGAAGAAGCAAAGAAAGATGCAGCTGCTCCACCTCAGAAAGTTGTTAGAAGCCTGAAGGATTTCATGACTGATCTGTGAACATGTTACGTGTGGCCTGTTAGAGACGAGCTGAAAAACTCACTCTCTTTTGTACTCTATTTGCATGACTTATTAAATGCGAGCTGAAAACTCATTTCATTTAGAGCTCTATTGTATGACGGTTAAATGTGAGCTAAAAACTTGTTTCTTTCTATTGTTTGGATGTTTATTGTGAGCTACAGACTCACTTATGTTTGTTATGTGAGCTGAAAACTCATTTATCAAGCAAGTGTGTTATGTGCCCATATACTATCCAAATGTTGTGTATTCATCTATCTCTGTTATTGCTGGCAAGTTAATTTACAACAAGAATTTTACAAGCTGTCTATTACAAAGCCTGTTGCCTGCCAGGATGGACAACAACAAGACTCTTCAGGCAAGAAAGCACTTCAGGCAAAAAGCAGGCCTTTGCTGTAGAACTGCTCGGCCTGTCGGCCGGCTCCCCTGCACACGACTCCCTTGCGGCCATCTGCTCGTATGGCTCCCCTCCGGCCTTGCCTCGCCCAGCTCCCATGCATGTGGTCGCCTCGTCGAACCCCCAGCGCAGCAGCAGCCGCCGGACCGCCTGCCCGCCCAACGCTAGCCGTGTCCGCCGGACTGCCCGCCCTTGCGCCGCAGACAAGAACACCGAGTTCAATCGAATGTATGGCCGGCTGCATACGCAGATACGGTACAAATACGAACTACAGTGGGCCACATGCGCTGCATACGTTCATAATGGCAATTATCAGGCAACTTTAGAAATTATAATGGCAATCTCTAAATACCTGAATTGTAATGGCAAATCTCAAAAACTAAGAATTGCAATGGCTTCAATCCAAATACCCTAATTTTTATGCAAATGTAAGAATTATGGAAGTCCGGACTCGCAATACGTCTTCTTTTACTTTTGTCTCATTTAAATTTAACAAATAAATAAATTCGTCTCTGCTGACGCGGAGGCGGGTCATAGCCGCCCGTTTCCCGCCATCAGGCCTTTGCCCGGCGCTCGCGCTGCTTGCCCATGTCCATGGCACGCTGCATCTGCTCCCGTTGCTCGCGCCCCAACTTCTCGCGCGCCTACCGCAACTCAAAATCCATCCTCAAATTATTTCCATGCAATTCCCCAAGTCCTCTGATCCGATCTAAAATGAGTTTGAAACGATCAAAATCGGATCTGGTTGCAGAGATGCGAGGGATGGGAGGGGAAGGGAGTAGAAAGTGCCATAGATGAACAAACCTTGGGGATGTGGGGACTCTTCCTGGGTGGCACAACACCAGCGTCGGTGTCGGCGTCAGCTCGCCTCTGCGTGCCGCGCGATGGGGACGGCGGGCCGGCGACAATGCGTGGCCGCGAGAGAGATCGGTGGCGGGCCCTAGAGGAGGGTAGCGTCGGCCGTGGGGGACTCCGGTCGTTGGACTGCTTGCGTGTGTGGCCGGCAATGACGGCAGCGACCCTAGCGGCGGCGCCCACGTCCAAGGAGGCTTTCTCCAGCAAGGCGAGCAGTTGTCGTGACCAGGGGTACGGTATGCCCTAGCCACTGGGCCAGCCATGGTGGCTGGCGGGGGCCTAGCCAGCTGCACCCCTGATGGTCTGACGTCCCTACACACTGCCGTGGCGCCGCCGCCGAGCGAGAGAGAGAGAGGGAGGGGTGATTTTTTTTTGTGTTGGTGAGATGTGAGTGAGGGATGAGGGATTATACCATACATCTAATCTCGTCCGTTAGATGTGAGCGAGTAAAGAGAGAGAAAGTTACGAATTAAATCTGGATTGTTAATTTTTATGGAATTGGTTTTCTAGGGATAATTTCGTGTGTGGACTTAATAAAGCCATATCAGCGGGGGGACGTTTTCTGAGTGGACTTAGATTAGAATAGATCTATGATGGTGCATTAGTAGGGTAGATACAGAGGGAGTATACACAAAGCACAAGGAAATGTAATTTCGAGATAATAGCTGCCCGCTCCCGCAGCAGGGATTTCGTCGATGGTTTCAAAACCTTAATAACACCCAAGAACAAGGTCATCGACCTTAAAATACATTCTGAGAGTTCGAGGATTTGAATGACACCTCATCTTAAGCTCAGTGACCATTTCCGATCCTCCAAGAAATGTATACACCATGTAGAATGTAAATGTTGTTTCATTTTCTTTGATTGATTATTGCCGTGGATCACATTGTAACAAGAATAACAACAATTGAAATTCTTAAAAAAAAAGAATAACAAATGACGGAGCACACACATGCATTGAAGAAATACATAAGACCAATCTCAATGAGAGAGGGGGAGGGTTATTAGAGTTTCAAGAGTATTAAATGTATCGATATGAGACTATTTGATAGATTAGATAGAGATAATAAGAGTTTTATGAGAGTAAAGAGTTGTATTCTCACTGAAACTAGCCTAATAATAATAAGCACTATAGTTTTTTTTTTAAAAAAAGAGTCACTGGCCGATCAAGGGTCTCCCAAATGATTAAATAACGATCAACTCATCATGATTATTGCTATGGATCACATTATCGATCACGTCTCACAAGAATAAAGACATGAAGCACGCATAGGCGCACGCATTGAATATATATATTTTTCTGAAGAAATACATAAGCACATATATATACGGAGTACAATCAATTCATCATGTCGGCCAGCTGCTTGAAGCTGATGGGCGAGGTGTACTGGCCGGGCCATCAAAGTAGGCCTGGGCGCCCATCATGGCGGCCCGCTGCGACGGGTGCACGGAGTCCCAGAAGATGTAGCGGTCGCGGGCGGCGCAGAGCGTGGCCGCCGGCGTGCAGTCGCCCTGCGCGCCCAGCCGCCCGCTCCCGCAGCAGGCGCTTGTCGGAGCTCACGAACCCTAGCCCCATCAGGTTTGGCGAACGTCGCCTGCGTCAGGCCGAAGCTGTCTGGCGACGGAGTAGGCGAGCCCCGGCAGCTTGCGGGCCAGCGCGGCCATGGCGGACTTGAGGGCGCCGTCGAAGCCGGCGGCGAGCTGGTTCAGGCCGTCGGCGCACGCGCCCGGTGGCGTTGAGCACGCGCACGCGGGGCACGCAGCCTACTGGCCCCACGTTGATGATGCCAATCTTCCGAGCGCCCAGCTTGTACAGCTCCTGATGAAATAATGTAGTGTATTATTATATGTATAGTAATAATACATTATTAGGGAAATATACGGATGATCGATCTTTAATCAAGGGTAGTGTGTAGCAACACAGAAGTTGGACCGAAGGTATAATAGTTTGTTTTTTTTTTCTTGTTTTCGAAACGAATTGATGTATATACTATGCATGTATTCAGAGGTTGTATTAATTGTTTACAATAGATGAGATGGCGGCTGCTAGCATGAATAATGAAACTATGAAGAGAAATTTCTATTTTCTGTATGTTGTCAACGAGAGCTAAGTACGACACATGCTACTAGGATATAATAACGTCATAGTAGAGTATACATCATCAATATCTACTACATTCTGGATGATGACTGGATATCTCAGTCAACCGTAACAAATGAACTGCAAGAGAGCCTGATGCATTGCATATATATCTGTGGCATGCAAGTCTCACGCCTTGGGTAATTAAGACTTATTATATACACGTCTGCTTTCTGACAAATACACACTTGTATTATACCACCGTTCAACTTGTTATTTGTTTGTTTGTTTGAAAGACATGTTCAACTTGTCATGCATGGTATGTAACAAACAAGATACCACAACCAGTGTCGTCAGCTAGCTAGCAATACTTAACCTATAGGTAGCTTTCCAGCATGACCTACATATATATTGACAGGTCCGGGGCACAGTAGTCTATTTTAAAACATAAAGCATGTAGAGCATGCTAGAGGTCACGTAAATAAAACTATATATACACACGAGGATCGAATGATGAATGAATATATGCATGCATATATTAAAATAAAAGCAGCTAATAACGATTATTGGTACGGTACGGTGGTGGTCGTGGTGTCATACTCATAGTCTCATACATACCGTGATGGTGGCGGAGTAGTTGGAGAGGAGGCTGCCGTAGAAGGCCGTGACGTCGCTCTGCGTCGCCGTCCTGTTCTGCTTCGCCATTGCCGTGGCAAAGGCGAAGAAATCGTTGCTGCCGGCGCCGACGAGGAAGAAGGAGTTGGAGAGCAGCTTGCTCACCGCGCGGGGCCCCCACCTTGGCGGCCATCTCGGCCTTGGTCGACTCGAACAGGCGCACCTGCTGCGACAGCGGGATGTTGTTTCCCGCGTTCTGCATTCACATGCATATTATTATGGTGGTTATTATAATGTGTTATTATAAAGTTTCGTTCTCTAGAAAAGCATAGGCAAGTGACGTTTGATTTTTCGTTCAGCAATAATAATGTATCGAAGAGAGAGGAGAGCTGGAAGAATAATGGTCAGCTTTACTTACAAGTGGAGTCGAGAATCCCAGCTCCTGCCGATGCATAGCTCACCCCTCTTGTGATGGCGCTCGGGATTAGCTTTTCTGCTCTTCAGCTCCAGATAAGCCAGAGGGCTCTTCTTGAATCCCAGACTTTTCGCTGCGTACATATGCATGGGCATGCATAATTAATATATCATAAATAAGAACCAGTCATGAGTAATATTAAGCTTCATGTAGTACATATATTAATAAGTTCCCAAAAATCGATCATAGATGTATATTGTTTGCTTACCGACGAAGTCGGCGGTGTTGTAGCCGTTGCTAAACCGTCCGTGGGCTTACCGGAGCCCGGCAAGTCGATGCCATAGTAGGCTTGTCAGCTCTGGGACGTCCTTCCCCGCAGGTAGTTGTTGTTGCCGACGTCCAGCGTGGAGTCCCCGAGCACGTACACCGCCGGCACCGCCGCCACCAGCTTGCTCGGCCGGATGCGGCCGACGCCGCCGACCACGAGGCTGACGACAAGAACCTTCATCATGATGCCCACCGCCTCGTACGCCATCATCAAATGAACGAGCTTCTGTGCTTGATTGTACACAGCTTAATTGCTAGCTATACTAGCAGTACAGTACCTCAGCTCGCTGATGAGGATGCTTATATTGGTTAGCTTAGCTTGTGGGATATGAGCTATATAGATAGTTGATTGGCCAAGGTGCACGTATCTCTCTCTATATATATAGATAAATAGGCAGTGTCACCCGGCCAACGTTTTCAACCCATTTTTTTTCTTAGAAAAAAGGTCTTCAACTTGATCATCGACCAAGTCCCGGTCTTAATCATGCATTGTTGAATTATTTAATTAACTACCCTTATACACGTAACCTGACTGCTTACTCCATATATACTTATATAGTTTTTACAAAGCATGAGCTACCTGCTACTAGCTTGAAGACGACGAGTAGTATATATATATGGATATAAGGCCGGAGTTAAAATATGCAAGGAAATTCGTTCTTCTTAACTGACACAATCACGAGTGATTATGGTGGGAATGCACGCCATATACATGAGCGTTGTTTTACACACCCTGTCAGCGTCTCGACCTGTTCGTGTTAACGCGTTGGCTTTGTGCCTTTGTCTTCGTCTGCTTTAGGGTTCTATGTTGACTTGTCTATATACCGATCCTCCTTTACAGCGTGGTCCGTTACCCTTATTTTCATACGAGTACGTAGCTCGTGTGTACGTTCTCGATTGTGTTGACCTTGTTTAGTTTATACGCGCAACTTCTTACAATATTTTTATTAAAAATGCATGACAAGAAGGAAAGAAGCTAGTCATGTACAGTACTATATGCATTTTAAAATCAAAGTCATATGAGCACGTGCACAATAATAATTATACGGAAGAGATTGTGCTCGTTGGATCCAGACCATCAAACTAAACAGTTAATCTCTATCTCTTCTCTACCCTATATATCTCTATACAACTAAAATATATGGATTGTCAACGTCTACCTGGCAGGACCAAAGCCACCTCTGTGATACAAGACTACCCAACAGAAAAAAAGTTACAACAGCCTCTCCTACCCGTCAATCAAGAATGCACGAAAAAACAAAAAAAAAAAGAAATTATAGCAGCTCCTCCTCACCCGACAATCACGCATGCACGGCAAAATACCAGGAAGGAAATAAAATCAACCCCTCCCCTCAATCACGCGCACAGGAGGGAAAAATGGAAAAAGAAAAATGCAAAAGAAAAACACGCACGCATGGAAAAAAATGAAGGCGCAAAAAAATATCACACCACTTTGCGTCAATCACGCATGCACACAAACCACCCGTATAACACGTCTGCGGTATCCCTCTTCCAACTCCTCTTGGTAAAAGAAAAAAAATCATAGTCAAACACATGCCACCTGACGCCTCCGAACGTGTCGCCGCACCACTGTCTCCATACCACCGGATATGTCATTGCTGGACGTGCCACCACCTCCACGTCGCTAGAAACACCGCTACTATACTGACGCGACCGCCCCTACTGTCATTGTTTCATGTCGTCGCTGCTCCACGCCATCGGATGCCAGCCGCTAGCCGACAATGAACGGTCATGTGTCATGCACCCCTTCTCTTTGCTGCGACTAATTTTGATTCGTTCAAACATTGCCAGTCTTATATGTGCACATCAAATGTCCTTCACTACATCCACGTCTACAATTCTGTGTGCTTTGCAGTTATGTGTGATTACTAACTTTGAACGGCGATGATCTTCAACCTTTTCTGAATTTCTTCACTCTCCTTTTCTGAAACCTGTTAATAGTCCTTTTTGAGCTCTGATTGATCGATGTGGCTTATATATGTACAGGCCTATCTACACTTCTGCAGTATTCTGTCCGACTAATAATTTTAAAATATTTTATAGAGGGCAGCGTGGGTTACAACCTCAAGTACTAGCAATGACGTGATCGTCAGGTGTGCAACTTTGGATTTGCATTCTATGCCGGGTTGACCATTATTTGACATTAATCTACTACATAGAGTACTCTATCTCTAAATAATCAATTTCTAGAATCCGTATCAGACAATTTTTTAAGTTTAACTAACTTTATAGAAAAAAGGAATAACATTTATGATATAAAATGAACATATTATGAAAATATATGTTATAATATATCTAATGATATAAATTTGGTACCATTAATTTTAATATTTTATTCTAGAATTCAGTTAAAGTTTAAAAGTTTGACTTAAGATAATTTCCTAGAAATCTATTGATTCAGAGATGGAGGGAGTATTAGTTAGTTATGAGGTCAGTAAGTCATATTAGCTTATGGCCCTTCTATCTTTGCGAAAGTGCTCTATTTAATCATCCTTAGTTTTTAACCTTAGTTCTATTATGTATGTAGTGAAGATCAAATAATAAGGATCGCCTCTTAGATGTACTCCCTCTGTCCATGAATAAATAGATTTCTAGAGTTGTCCTAAGTCAAACTTTTTAAACTTTGACCAAATTTTTAGAAAAAACTATCAAGATTGATGACCTCAAATTTCTATCATTAGATATACCATAGAGTATATTTTTATAATATGTCTATTTTATATTATAGATGTTATTACTCTTTTCTATAAAGTTAGTCAAAGTTTAAAAGTTTGACTGACACGGATTTTAGGAATTAATTCTTTCATGGACGGAGGGAGTATCATGGAATCTACTCCCTCCGTCCCAAAATGTTGGTCGTTTTCGTTTTCGTGCCACAAGTTTGACTTGATTTATAAAAAATACGTGTAATATTTATATCTTTAAATAAATTTGTTAAAAAACTAGATTCAAAGATCTTTCCGATGATACTAATTATGATACTAATCGATAATATTTATTATTATAAAAATTGCTGGCATTTGTTTGTCGGGAGCGAAAGCGACAGACATTTTGGGACGGAGGGAGTACGTGCATTGCAATGTACTTCATTGAATTGAGTAGCAAGATACAGAGGTGAGAAACTCTCTCTGCAAATCCTGTAATTCATCACACTATGTAACATGTGACCAATTCAGATTTAATGAAAGACAATAAGTTCAATGTGACCAAGCACGTTCCAAAAAAGAATTAATTCAAAAAAGAAAAATTCACTAAAAGTATATAGACACGAAACCACCTTCTTGATTTATTATTGGTGAGAATTATTTAATGAACTAAACATCTCGAGAGTTTGAATGCTCCCGTTTGAAAGGTCTGAATGGCTAGAGGGGGGGTGTAATAGCCTATTTAAAAATCTAGAAACCTAAACTCAAAGCTCAAAACGGATATCAGATTGCCAGAGTCGGTACTACCACGAGGTCTGTACTACCGACAACCTAGGAATAGCTACGAAATCGAGATGGACGAGATGCAAAATTGAATCTAGCTTATACCAAAGTTTTCCCTAGGAGATGTAGATGAAGTTTATACCTTATCCAAGTAGTGGCTCCTCCCCAAAGAGTAGATCGAGCCTTCCCACACTAGAATGAGAGAGGGGGAGGAAGAACACGAAGAACACGAGAGCAAACGAAATATCCAAAGATGCGAATCCAATAAGCACACGACATAAGATTTAATCCGAGGTTCGGCCACTCACAAAGATGTGCCTACGTCCCCGTTGTTGAGGTGACCACGAAGGTCGGAGTCTCTTTCCCTCCTTGCCTCACTCAAGCAACCACGAAGGCTAGTTGAGTTTCTTCACTAAGAATCATAAGGGTAATACAAACACTTCGGAGTGCCCTCACAAATGAATCAAGTCAACGGGCAACAACCGAAGAACACCTAACCGGCTAGGGTTCCAAGAACCCAAGAGTAAAGAACACAAATCAAGCCGGAGAGATGTTGGATCCAAGTGCTGAAGACGTAGATCGATGCTTCTCCTCTCTAATATCTCACTTCCCTAGCACAAAGCTTGCAAGATTCACTCTAGAATCAAAGGGGGAGAGAGACCGGACGTAAACTAAAACACCGTTACAACGACCTTGACCAATGAGAACAACCGACCCTTGGTCGGTGCCACCGGTGGTCGTAGTACCGACCCTATGGCGGTACTAACCGCCAGCCAAACTGGCCACTTCCAGAGAGCATCCAAAACCTCTAGACCACCACGGTACCACCGACCCCTTGGTCGGTACTACCGACCCTATAGCAGTACAACCCCCCAGGTCAAACTGACCACTTCCCAGAGAGCACCAAACTTCTCCAAACCTTAGAGTCATCAACGGTCGGTAGTACCGGCCCTATGGCGGTACTACCGACAGGACAAAATTGAACCTACACAGAGAGGATGAAAAAACGTCTGATCCTTGGTACTACCGACCTGGGGGTCAGTACTACCGAGGCCTGTAGTACCGGCCCTATGGCGGTACTACCGCTAGGTCACTTGAGACCAAATCCAGAGAGCATTGCACTCACACACTGTCGGGGGAACGCCAAAGGGGTAACCCCCAATCAACGCAAACACACGGGTTAAAACCTAGAACACCAATTAATAGCAAACCCCAACACCGGCCCACCATGGGAAGCCTAGGGCCCCCAAATGCCTCCCAAACCACCTCATGGAAGCCTGCCTCTCGAGCCCTGGCTCAAGGGGATCGAGCCCGCCACCGCCATAACACCCACCCTCGAGACCCAGCACAGGGCCCTCGAGCCTCGCTGGCCCGGTGGCCTACCCCTCGAGGGCACATCACGCCCCTCGAGCAGCACCAAGCACCGGATGCCGCCCCATACGCGCTTTAATACATCCACCTACTCCAGTCCCGTCCTCTGCAGCCCGACGTGTACCACAGTAACCAGGACAAAGTCAAGTCTCGTTTTCACACCACAGCATGGCAAAAAGGCACCAGCACAGCACCGTTCGACCATACCTTGCGCTGTGGCACGTCCCGGTCACGTCTCGAGACCCGGATTTCCGCTGTACGACCAGGCTCCCCGGAACTCGCCCCATAACCTGCGGGAACTCGAGCCCCCCGTAGGCGCCACCTCGAGGCCGGCTCCGCGCCCCTCGAGCCTAACTACTTTCACGCTATTGGAAGACAGGTACACCCCAAGACCCGGAGGGACCCCCCGCCGTGTCCTGTACGTGCCGGAATGGTTGTTGTACGGCTTTCTGCTCGTCACGCACCCACGCCACCACGTCCGCGCCCGGGATGGAGGCCACGCTCCAAGGACGCTTCAACAGCAACGCCCACGTCGGCTCCATACCCCGACAAGACAGGATTCCTACCCAATGCCATATCAAGCGCTGTACATATCTATCCTGTGTAAACCCTGGCCTCCTCTTGTTCTATAAAGGGGACACCAGGGCCCTTCGCGCGGGAGGACAAGACGCGAGTCCACGTTACACAACTCCGAGAGACAACACACGAGTCCACGCATACGCCCCACACCGTCCGGACTCCGATCCACGCTCATTGAGCTTGTATTCGCCCCTGTACAAGCACTTAGGTGCAAGTAATACAAGAACCTCCTCCCCCGCTGGACGTAGGGCCTTCTTTGCCCGAACCAGGATAAATCCTTGTGTCATCTTGCATCACCATCCAGGAAGAGAGCACGCGATCATATACTCGTTGGTGTCGTACCCCCGGGTTCGAACAACACCGACAACACCCTTGGGCGGTACTACCGACCCCCTTGGTCGGTATTACCGACCACACCCAGAAAACCTCTATGTGTTCGTGAGTGCGTGGTGTCTCTCAAGCGCTAGAAAGTTAGTCATCATGAGCACTTTTCTCCACATCTAGCTAGCCTCAAATGTGTCCCTCTTGATAGTCGGCTTGCCTATTACTCAAGATCAAAGATAAAACTAAAGTCTCAAACTTGAGCAATGACATCTTTCCCTTCTCCATTTTCACCGAAGACAGAGCATTTTGAACACTTGAGAACTTGTGGCCGTCACCATCCAACATGGTCGCCATCTAGCTAGCTCCATCAAGGCTTGGTCATATCCTCTCATTAGCTACACACATGCTTAGCAATAGGATTAGACCAAATGGGTTTCATCAATTAACCAAATCAAACTAGGGCTTTCAATCTCCCCCTTTTTGGTAATTGATGACAACCCAACAAAGATATATGATTTTAGAAAGTAACCATATTGATAGTATTTGCCCCCTACATATGTGCTATAGAGTTTTGGTTCTAAAATTTAGCACACATGTATGGGAATGAAATGTAGATGAGCAATACTATCAATAATGATGAAAGGCATAAGAATGGACCTTTGAAGCGTGATACCAATCGGAGTGCACATTTTTACCCACCCTTAGCACCATTTGACACTAGACATACATCAAAGCTCAAGAACCCGAGAGATCAACATTATAGAAAAGTTCTTGAACCATTTGAAACAAGAGTATGTCTAGTTACCATGCTAGTAAGCAATTCATCAAACATATCTGTAACTAGCATTCGTCACATAAGCGTGGATATCAAAAGAAATAATAGCTTATGCAATTCAAACTAACATATGAATATGCCATTTCAGATGATGCAACACACATGCTTATGAGCTTGCTCCCCCTATTTGTATGCTCAAGTTTTAACCTTTTATCTTTGGTATCCTCCCTTGTTTGTAACTTTTCAGATTTTCTCCCCCTTTGTCAACAATTATCATAAAGGATGTGGCAAAGAGAGTAGGGGTGAACCATAAGCAGATGAAAACAAAAGACAAGTTATGGCTTAACTAGCTCATGATCATAAGACATTTAACACGGTTTGCTATAGAGTAAGCTTTTTCACACATTTTTCAATGGTTATCTTACCTCACGTTGGTTAGACCTTACTTCTCACTTGCTAGATTAAACACTAGAGTTACAAGCTCACAAGCAAGTTATATGCTTCCACTAGATCAAGTCAAACATAGAAGCAATAGTGGAACCATATATACTTCAAATTCATTTAATTTGCCATGAATGAACCTAAGCAAGTAAATGAAGGCTATATGAACTAGATCACAACCTAATAAGAATGAATGCACATGCCAACACTTTCACCTTGGCTTTTGTCGAAGGAGAGGCATGCCATAAGTTGGGTTGCATTCAACTCATGTTGGAGAAATCAAGGATGTTCAATTCATTTCTTAGCTTGCAAAATCTCTTTCATCTAGTGGCTTGGTGAAGATGTCGGCAAGTTGATCATCGGTGCCCCACACTCTCAATAGATATGTCCTTCTGTGGCTGATGATCTCTAATGATTGATGCCTTATGTCAATATGCTTTGTTCTAGAATGTTGAACTAGGTTGGTGGCTATTTTGACGGCGCTCCTCATTATCACAAAGCAATGGGACTTGTTCCAAACTTGACCCCATAATCTTGCAATGTAGCTTTCATCCCTAGCAATTGTGCACAACACTACCCACAGTGTTTCGAACCCGGGGTATGACACCAACGATAATGTGATCGCGTGCTCTCTTCCTGGATGGTGATGCAAGATGACACAAGGATTTATCCTGGTTCAGGCAAAGAAGGCCCACGGCCAGCGGGGGAGGAGGTTCTTGTATTACTTGCACCTAAGTGCTTGTACAGGGGCGAATACAAGCTCAATGAGCGGGACCGGAGTCCGACTCGAGTGTTTGTCACTACTCTCGCGCGAAGGGCCTTGGCATCCCCTTTTATAGAGCAAGAGGAGGCCAGGGTTTACACAAGATAGATATGTACAGCGCGCTCGATATGGCGTAGGGTAGGAATCCTGTCTTGTCGGGGCCACTGGGAGCGTCGTGTGGCGTCGCTGTGAGGCGTCCTTGGGGCGTGGCCTCCATCCCGGGCACGGACGTGATGCATAACGATGCTGAGGCCGTACAACACCCATTCCCGGCACGTACAGGACACGCGCGGGGTCCCTCCGGATCTTGGGGTACCTGTCTTCCAATAGAATGAAAAGCGGTTAGGGCTCGAGGGGCGCGGAGCCGGCCTCGAGGTGGCGCTACGGGGGGTGGGGGTACCTGAAGATGAGCCGCACTGGGAGAGGATGTTCGTCCATCTCTTCCGGGGCGAGCTCTTCATCAAGGCCCTAAAGCCCAGCGGGAGGCGGCTCGTGCGCATGGGCTCCCTCGCCATCACTGCGAGGGCTGGGACATCGTCGGCCAATGTCCCCCGCGAATATCTGCGATACAAGCTTTCCACCAACCAGGCCGGGTGGGACGACCATTGGTTCTATCTGCGGAATGAAGGTGGTCTCTTTCCGCAGTACACCGGCAGGGTCCTCACTCAACGCCCGGAGAAGTGGACTGGGGCGTCGCGGGGACAGGCAACGCCACCTGGCCCCGTGATGAAGAGATGATGAAGACGCTGGTGGATGAGAAGAAGTTGACATGCAAGCGGTCATTTGGGCGTTCCACAGCGAAGTGTTCTCCGCTGGCGGACCGCCCCCTTCTTATGCACGAGATGGGGCCGAAGGCCCAGCTCGAGGCGCTTAATCGATCGAGGATGGCCGAGGAGAGGTTGTCCCGGAACGAGGGCGTCTCCGGGTGTCAATCACGATCCAGGGGTCGTTCATCCCTGAGTACACCGACCTGGTCCCATGGCACCCGACGAGGGGTGTCTCGACCTGGTAAGCCTCCCCGAGCTGAGTGAGATGTCCCGAGCCTCCTCCCCCTTTTCTCCTCCTTCGAACCTTTTGCATTCTTCTTGTGGTTTGTCTCGTCACGCTTCTTTTTTTTCAGGGGGCGTTTACTTGTCGCGCGTCGAGGCCCCGGTGAGGGAGGACGCCGCGGATACTCAGGTGAGGCGCCTCTCTGCCCAGAAAGACAAGGAGAGCAAGGATGCCAGAAAGAAGAAAAAGAAAAACAAAAACTTGCGTCGCTTGGCTCGGGAGCAGAGACTGGTGAAGGCTCGTCGCAACCGTCAGCCTAGAGACGGGTCCCCCGAGCTGAGCTCCTCGAGCTGGAGGAGAGAGAGAGCGATGATGAGGAGGAGAGCGACGACGAGGGGATGGATGCGCGCCTGAGTGCGCGGGGGTCGTCGATGACAGGGCTGACCGCTCCTCTGTGCAGGAGGATATACTGGAGGTCCCCCCGGCAAAGGGACCGCGCAGGACGCAGCCGCGAAGGCGGCGCCGATCCCTGCCTCGTCGGGGGCCCGAGGTCCGTCGAGCTCTGCGGCGGACGTGCCCCCGGTCGTGAGGAAGCCCCGAACCCGGAGCGCCTCTGCCACAGCGCCAATGGAGGCCGCCCCCGCGTCAGCCCAGACGGGAGGTCTCGAGAAGGGCCGAGCCTCGAGGGGCAGTGACCACGTCGAGGGGGGGCTCCGGGTCCGACCGCCGCGAGCCATCTAGGTCGGGGTCGAGCCCGCGGAGGGGCGGGCGTCAGGAGGAGGCGTCGAGCCCGCACCATCACGAGCGTCGGGGAGGGAGCCCCCGGGCGTCTCGTGACCAGGGGCGTGAGCGTCCCCGGAGTCCGTCGCCGCACCGCCGCCGGTACACAGAAGCAGATGCGGGAGGGCGCGACCGCCAGCGCGAGCGCCGGAGCAAGTCCCGGAGCCCGCACCGGGGCGCGCGCCACGATGACAGCACGAGGGAGGTGCGGTCGCCCTCCCGCGATGTGGGGCGGAAGGAGGGATCTCCCTCGAGGTCGAGCCACGGGAGGCGTCGGGAGCCCTCCCCCATCCAGCCCTGTGGAGACGGCCCAGGCGCAGGGCTCGAGCCGCGGGGGTGGGCTCGAAGCCCCTGAGTGGGTCCGGCGATTGGGAAGAAGCCCAGCCGCCGCTTTGGGTGAGTAATTTTCTTGGACCTCGTCGGTAGCGAGGCTTTACCTATTTACTTTTGATGATGCATGCCATCTCTGGTTTCTCAGGGGAAGCGCTCCTACCAGGAGGTGGACCTCGCTGCGTCCAAGCGGGCGAAGACCTCGAGCCCCGTCGAGGCACAAGCACCTCGAGGTATGGCACCTTCCTCCGCTAGAGAAGCCGCTTGGCTGGAGAAGGCTCGAGCTGCCATGGCTCGAGGAGGCCAGATGATCGTCGCGAATTTTGGGTGAGGCCGTCGCCATCGACCGCAGGGGTCGAGGTATTCCTCCCGGTTCTGATATCACTGTCATCTCGTATTGCAGGGGCCACAGCTCACGGCATCGAGCCCGCCACTACCACGCCATTGAGGCGCTGCCTCCCCCCTCCTCCTCCTCCCGTGATGGCGCCAGTTGGGAGCGCCCCCTTCCCCCCCACCAACGGCTGTGTTCCGGGGAAGCGCCTGGGGCGAGCACGGCCCCGCGGTGTCTGGGGCCGAGGAGACTGCGCCCCTCGAGGCCCCGACCGACACGAGCCAGGCTGCGGAGGAGGGAAAGGGGGGAGAGGCGTTGGCGGAGGAGGGAGGCCGACGGTGGAGGACCTCCTGAACGAGCTGGAGCAGGGGCCGCCCCTCGCCGCGGGCCCGATGATGGTGGAGGCGCCCGAGGCGCCGGCTAGCGCTGACAAGGCGCCGGAGGGGACGGAGGGAGCGGGGCCCGTGGCGTCGGGCGGCGGTCCGCAGCTGGGGCAGCTCGGGGCGGAGGAGGATCTGCCCGAAATCGAGCTTGACCGACCAGTATGGCCGTTTCCCGACGCGCCAAGCCCGCCCCTTGCCATGGTCCCCGTCGAGCAACCGGCCCAGCGGGGGGCCCCGCGCGAGGTGCGGTCCATCTTCCGGGAGGTGGCCGAGCTTATGGCGGAGGCGGAGCGGTCCTGCTCCGAGGAGGCGGGCCGGTCCGCACAGGTGTCGGCCGCCCTCGCGAGGGCTGAGGCGGAGCTTCAAGATCTCCGCGCTGAGCTGAGCCGGAACGCCCAAATGGCGAGCCGGCTCAACGAGGCGGAGGCGGAGGTCTGGGCGGCTCGAGGTGAGGCCGCTCGATCCAAGGAGGAGGCCGCCGCCGCTCTCGAGGCATCGAGGAAGGAGGCCGCGGACGCCCGAAGCGAGGCCACCTCCGCCCGGGCTGAAGCCGAGGCGGCGAAGCAGGAGACCGCTGACGCCCGTGGCGGCGAGGCCGCCACCGCCCGAACCGCCGCAGAGGGAAGAGGCGGCGGGCGGCGAGAAAAGAGGCCGAAGACGCCGAGAGTGGTGTCGCCACCGCCCGAGCTGCCGAGGGGGCGGCGCGGCAGGAGGTGATCCGAAAGGATCTGGCCCTCGTGGAGGCGGGCAGGCTGATCGAGGAGCTTAGGTCCGAGAGGCTCCTCATGCTGGCCGAGAAGCGCAGGCTCGAGCAGCGCGCTGAGGGCCTACCAGCGACCTCGCCGCACTGGGCAACATTGCGATGGTGAGGCTTACACCTTGTCCTTGTTTGGGTCTCGAAGTTTTTTGTTACGCCGCAGTCTCACTCTTCCTCGTTCGTTGCGCAGGGGTCGAGAAGACGGTCGAGGAGCTCCGCGGGACGAACCAGGCTCTCTTGGACCAACTCCAAGACGAGACGATGGTGGCGGAGCGGGCTCGCACCTCCCTCGACCGGCTCGGCCCCATGTGGGGTGCTCCTCCAGTGGCTGCGGCAGAAGGTGCGGTGGCCCGAGGCGACGCCTTGGTCGACGCCTTGTGCTTCCTCGACGCAGCACGCGGGACCGTGTCCGGCAAGCTCTCATCATGGCGTAAAGCAGACGCTCGGGTTGTCCGCTCCGGCTTCCGCTTCCCGGTCCACGTTGTCGCCAACGGCTTCATCGAGATCGAGGAGAAGGACGAGGAGTGGAACAACCGCCGTGTCGACAAAATTTTGGAGAAGATGGAGAGGCCGGGACGTCGCTCGCGAAGATCTTCGAGGAGGACGTGCTGCCTCCTGACGCCAGCAGCGGTGTCGAGGGCCCTCCTCCTTCTAGCTCGGGTGTCGAGGCTGAGCCGCCGTGGAAGACCTCGGGGAGGAGTACCGCACCGACGAAGATTAGGGCCTGCGTGCCAAATTTGGGCGTCGAGGCCCCTGTAAGAATTTTATGACATGGTGAGGGTCCGTCGAGACCCGTACGTATATACGACTTGTTTGTTAAAGGAGTTGTTTCTTTTCAAATGTGTTGACCACTTCTCTTTGTTGCAAGCTCGAGTTTCTCCTAACTTAGTCTGTGTTCCTTCGATACGTCACGAGCCCCTCGAGGGGAGGCGTAGGTAGGGCACCGTAGCCCGGGGGCGTAGGTGGCCGTCTACGTCGACGCCTCCCGACCATTGGAGGCTCGAGGTATTTGGGATTTAGACGTCGCTAGTTCACTCGAGGCACGAGTCGAGAGGAGGGTCGAATTTTTGAAAAGAAAAAACACGCTTTCCAGAGTTGGGGGGGGTTCCCCCTGTCAGCCCCCGAGGGAGGCTCGACCCTGAGCAAGGCAGGGTCGAGGCTACCTTAAGTTGCTAAGCAAAATGAAAGACAATGAACGAGTTTGTTCATTCATTTTGGGCGTGTTTGTACAAAGCAACAAAATGAACAAGGCCTCGAGGCCTTAAGGGTAGAAGCGACGTAGCTGAGATGTTCCACGCGTTCGCCAGGATTCTGCCTTGATCGTCGTAGAGCTTGTATGTTCCTGGCTTGAGCACCTTAGCCACGGTGTATGGGCCTTCCCACGGAGGAGTAGCTTGTGGCGCCCCTCGATTGTCTTGCAGCCGTCGAAGCACGAGGTCCCCCACCGCCAGGTCCCTCTTGCGCACGTGCTTGTCGTGGTAGCGTCGAAGCGTTTGCTGGTAGCGCGCGGAGTTGATGAGCGCCACGTCTCGGGCCTCCTCGAGCTGGTCCTTGGCGTTGGCGAGCCTTTCATCGTTGGTTTGCTCATTGTAGGCTCGAAGTCGAGGGGAGCCGTATTCGAGGTCCGTAGGCAAGACAGCCTCGGCGCCGTAGGTTAGGAAAAACGGAGTGAACCCGGTGGCTCGACTCGGCGTAGTCCTGAGGCCCCACAGCACCGAGGGGAGCTCTGCGGCCCACCCTTTCCGAAATTTTTGAGAGTCTTGAACAGCCTCGGCTTCAGCCCATGGAGTATCATGCCGTTGGCGCGCTCGACCTGCCCGTTGCATTGAGGGTATGCGACCGAGGCCCAGGTCACGCGAATGTTGTTGTCATCGCAAAGTTGGTGAACTTTTTGCCCGTGAATTGGGTGCCATTGTCGGTGATGATGACGTTAGGCACCCAAACCAGTACATGATGTTGGCGATGAACTCGACAGCCTTCTCGGAGGTGGGGTCGCCTATCGGCTTAGCCTCGATCCACTTGGTGAACTTGTCGATGGCCACGAGCACGTGTGATGCCCTCCACTTGTCTTTTTGAGGGGACCTACGAGGTCGAGCCCCCAAACGGTGAATGGCCAAGTAATGGGATCATCTGCAGGGCATGTGCGGGTGGTGCGTCTGCTTGGCGTAGATTGACACCCATGGCATGCCCGGACCAAGCGCTTGGCGTCTCCAATGGCGGTTCGGCCAATAGAAGCCTTGACGGAAGGCGTTCCCGACCAGGGTCCTTGGTGCTGCGTGGTGGCCGCAAGCCCCGAGTGCATGTCGTCGAGGAGCCTGCGTCCCTCCTCAAGGGGGGATGCAGCGTTGAAGGATTCCTGATGGGCTTCGACCGGTACAGCTCCCGTTCGTCGCCGTAGATGACGTAGGTCTTGGCCCTTCGAG
Organism: Coix lacryma-jobi var. lacryma-jobi; assembly: GCA_009763385.1. Lineage (NCBI taxonomy): Eukaryota > Viridiplantae > Streptophyta > Magnoliopsida > Poales > Poaceae > Coix > Coix lacryma-jobi. The sequence continues at coordinate 2,189,935 of CM019824.1, read as the reverse complement.
CGATGCATCGGCCTCCGTCTTGTCTTCTGGTAGCACGCCTTGCGTCAGGTAGTCGAGGAAGGGCGTGCGCCAGTCGAGGGGTCGTGGTGAAGAAGAGGCGGGTGCGTCGACTGCATCGCCTCAGCGGATGTCGAGGGGTCATTCCCGAGGGGTGGCGTTGAAGGTCGAGCCCCGTGTCTATCTCGAGGGGTGGCGTCGAGGGGCCAGCCCCCGGGTCGATTTGACGGATGGCTCGAAAACGTCCCTCGAGAAGACGTCTGGTGGAACCGTGCCGCGCGTCGTGGACGCCAACTTTGCCAGCTCGTCTGCGGCCTCGTTGTACTTTCGAGCTATGTGGTTGAGCTCGAGGCCGTAAAATTTATCTTCTAGCTTGCGCACCTCCCCGCAGTATGCCTCCATCTTGGGATCGATGCAGCTTGAAGCCTTCATAACCTGGTTGATGACGAGCTGCGAGTCTCCTCGGGCGTCGAGGCGTCGGACCCCGAGCTCGAGGGCGATGCGCAGCCCATTGACGAGGGCCTCGTACTCGGCGACGTTGTTGGAGGCGGGGAAGTGCAAGCGTAGCAGGTAGCGCATGTGGACTCCGAGGGGTGAGATGAAGAGCAGGCATGCGCCTGCCCCCGTCTTCTGAGGGATCCGTCGAAGTACATAGTCCAAAGCTCGGCTTGGATTGTGCTGGCGGGAGCTGGGTGTCGGTCCACTCAGCAACGAAGTCCGCCAATGCTTGCGACTTGATGGCTTTTCGCGGAGCATAGGTGATGGCTTCCCCCATCAGCTCGGCAGACCACTTAGCGATGCGCCCCGTGGCCTCTCGGGGTTGATAATCTCCCGAGGGGGAAGGATGACACCACCGTTACGGGATGAGCGAGGAAGTAGTGCTGGAGCTTGCGCCTTGTGATGATGATGCCGTAGAGCAGCTTCTGGATGTGCGGGATACCGGACCTTGGCCTCGGAGAGACCTCACTGGTGAAGTACACCGGTCGTTGGACCGGCAACGCATGACCCTCCTCGTGCCTCTCGACGACTATGACCGCGCTGACCACCTGAGTGGTTGCGGCCACATAGAGGAGGAGAGGCTCGGGGGAATCGCCACCTTCGGCTGGTTGCGGAGGCACGAGGATTGGTGCGGAAGTCAGCAACCCCTTCAACTTGGTTAAGGCCTCCTCGGCTTCGGCAGTCCACGCAAAGTGTTCTGTCTTCTTCAGCAGGCGGTAGAGGGGTAGCGCTTTTTCCCCTAGCCTCGAGATGAATCTGCTGAGAGCGGCTAGGCAGCCTGTCACTTTCTGCACACCCTTGAGGTCTCGAATCGGTCCCATCCTCGTGACTGCTGAGATTTTTTCACGGTTTGCCTCGATCCCCGTTGTGAGACAATGTAGCCAAGTAGCATGCCTCGAGGCACACCAAAGACACACTTCTCGGGGTTGAGCTTCACATTCTTGGCCCGGAGGCACTCGAACGTGGTCTCGAGGTCGCTGATGAGGTTCCCGACTTTCTTGGTTTTAACCACGATGTCATCGACGTAGGCCTCGACGGTTTCCTATGTGCTCGCCAAAGATATGCTGCATACATCGTTGGTACGTTGCCCCGGCATTTCGAAGGCCGAAGGGCATTGTAACGTAGCAATACATACCAAAAGGCGTAACAAAAGAGGTAGCGAGCTCGTCGGATTCTTTCATCCTAATCTGGTGGTAGCCGGAATATGCATCGAGAAATGAAAGTACCTCACACCCCGCAGTGGAATCGACAATCTGATCAATTCTAGGTAAAGGAAATGGAACTTTTGGACATGCTTTATTCAGACCAGTGTAGTCTACACACATCCGCATTTTTCCATTCTTTTCCTAACTAATACAGGGTTAGCTAGCCACTCTGGGTGAAATACCTCCTTGATGAACCCGGACGCCAAAAGCTTGTGCACCTCCTCGCCGATGATCCTGCGCTTCTCCTCGTCGAAGCGGCGCAGGCGTTGCTTCACCGGTCTGGACCCGGCCTGGATTTCCAAGGCGTGCTCGGCGACTTCCCTCGGTATGCCCGGCATGTCCGAGGGGCCCCACGCAAACATGTCGATGTTCGCGCGGAGAAAGTCGACGAGCACTGCTTCCTATTTAGGCTCGAGGCTGGCACTGACGGCCAGCGTCTTGCCATCGGTCGAGGTCGGGTCGACGGGTATACGCTTTGTGTGCTCCGCCGGCTCGAAGGTGCCAGCGTGGCGCTTGCTTCAGGGGCCTCCTTGGTGGCCAGGGCGGCTAGGGCCTCGAGCGAGTCGAGCTGGACGTTTGCCTCCCCACGCTCGACGCACTCCACGTCGCAGTGGTACACGTGCTCGTAGGATGTGTCGACGGTGATGACCCCTTTTGGCCCCGGCATTTTGAGCTTCAAGTACGTGTAGTTGGGAACCGCCATGAACTTGGCGTAGCCTGGCCGGCCGATGATGGCGTGGTAGGTCCCTTGGAATCCAACCACCTCGAAGGTGAGCGTCTCTTGGCGGAAGTTAGCCGGCGTGCCAAAGCAAACGGGCAGGTCGATGCGCCCGAGGGGGTGGGCCTTCTTCCCTGGCACGACTCCGTGGAATCCCCCGACGCTGGGTCGGAGCTGACCCTCTGAAATCCCCAGGAGGTCGAGGGTCTCGAGGTATATGATGTTGAGGCTCGAGCCCCCATCCATCAACACCTTGGAGAACCGTACGTCGACGATGATGGGGTCGACGACGAGGGGGTACGCCCCCGGGTTTATGACACGGTCTGGATGGTCGTCACGGTCGAACGTGATTGGCGCATCAGACCAGTCGAGATACCGGGGCGTCGTGGCCGAGCGCAAAGATCTCCCGGCGCTCCTTCTTTCTTTCTCGAGCTGAGAGCCCGACGGTCGGGCCCCCGTAGACATGTAGCAGTCGCGCACCGGGGGGAAGTTGTCGTCCGCGTCTCCACCGCCGCGCCGATTGTTATCCTTGCCCTTGGCGTGTCTTCTTTCTTATCGCCGAGCTTGGAGTAGTAGCCTTTCAGCAGTCGGCAGTCCTTTAACTTGTGATTTACAGGCCCCTATGATAAGTGCAGGGGTCCTCGAGCATCTGGTCGAAAACAGCCCCGTCAGGGGGGCCTCGGGGCTTCTTAGGCTCGAGGGCGCCTGCGAGCACCTCTTCATCGTCATCGTCATTGGCGTCGCGCTTCGCCTTCTGACCTTTGCGTTTGTTCTTCTTCTTTTTGTTGCTGTTATTGTCGTTGTTCTTGGCGTTGTTGCCCTTGTTCGAGCCTTCCGGCGCGGTCACCGCCATACCTTTGTCCGTGGAACGGCCAAAGAAGGCCCCCACCGCCTCGTCGCCTGAGGCAAAGCTGGTGACACGATCCATCAGGTCCTCGACCGTCCTGGGACGGTAGCGTCCTAGCTCATGAACTAGCTCTTGGCAGGTCGTGCCCGCGAGGAACGCTGAGATGACTGTAACAACCCAAAAATTCGGACTTTTAAAATTTTCTGTGATTATGTGAACATGTAGTTGCTAGATGAACCGGGAACAATTTATAAATAATTGTTGCATCATATAGTATTGCTTGTAGGGAGTTTGCCGGAGGTCTTTTTCAACTTGAGTCCTATGTTGGAGAGCACAATCCATAGCAACCTCCTTGTAGTTTTCTCCCGGGATTATCTCGAGTCTCTTCAATGATCCCCGACCGTCTATATGACCACCATCGGACCGGACTACCCTAACCTTGACATAAACTTATGTAACCTTCTATTTGAATCTCTCCCAATTTATCTTTTGAATAAAACACTAACTTATTCATGTGTCCATTGAATTCCTCTCTCATTCTCTAGTAAAATGGACAAACCTCCATTTCCTCCCATTGGACCGAAATCTCCCCAGCCGGCCCACTCTTTCTCCCCTTCCCTTCTCTTTGCGCCAGGCCCAGCCAACCACACCTCCCCTCTCTCCCTCACTTGGCCCATCCGGCCTCTCCCTTCTCCACTTCGGATAACGTCCGGCCCAAGGCCCAGCTCGACGCCCCTGGCTATACTCACACCGAGCGGCCCAGCTGGCCGCTTGGCCCATCGCCGCGCGCACCACCCCGAACCCTAGCTGGTCGCCAAGCGCTCTGGCCGCCGCAGCCGCCGCCGCATGAGACGCACGCACGCCAGCGCCCTGCCCACCTGCTCGCCCGCACGGATACACGCCACGTGTCTCGGCCGTCCCATCCACGGCGCGGACACCAAGGATGGACGGAGAACCCCTGGAACCCTAGCTCGTGCCCATAAGAGCCAGAGCCGCCAGCACCTTCCCTCCTCTCCTTTTTCCCCAAGCAGCGACGCACCATCTTCTCCCTCTCCGCCATGCACCGTAGCGGCCACGCCGTCGAACCTTCGTTCCCTGCTTCCCTGCCGAGCGCCGGCGGGTCAAGCCGGCCGTGTCCGCCAGCGCCGGTCACGCCCACTGCATCCGCCTCGCCCCTGTCAAGCCTCCGGCGACCCCCACTGCAGCACGACGACGGGATTCGCGCCGAAGCACCACCACCGACGCTTCGTCTTGACGGCCGCGACATCGATGTCGTGCCTTGCCTACGACACCAACCGTGCCAACGTCGAGCCTCGGTGGGCTCGCGACCTCTATCGGCGCCCGTCAGTGCCTTCCTCGCCAAGCCGCCGAACCGCCTCCGACCGCGTCGACCACGTCGTCGACCACTGCGCGACTCCCACGCCTCGGGCCACGACAAGTCCGCGGCCTCCACCCCGTCTCGTCCGCGTTCCCCACATCGACGGACCCGGCAAGCACCAACACTCCGCTCGCCCTCGACATCGATCTGCACGCGCCAAACACCACGACGCGACGTCGCCACGATGACGAGCTGCAGCGCCCGCGACCGCCTTCACCAACGCACGACGCAGAACGCCGAGACCGAAGCCCTGCAGCCTCACCACGGCTTCGGCGACCTCCTGCTCTCTCTCCCCCCGACGTGCTGCTGCTTCACCACCGTCGCGGCGCCGAACAGCCAAGGAACGTCGCGCACGGCCACAACACCCCTGCGAGTCTGCGACGCCCAGCCGTTTCCCCACTTCACGATGACCCCTATGCCACGGTGAGCTCTATGGCCACACCAGGCGTGTTTCCTGTTCTTACAACACTGTGAACCTATCAACTGAAAACCGCCTTCGTGCCTGTGTTCTACACCCCTGCAGGAAAGGCAACCATGTCGCGAAACCCTGCCGAGTTGCTGTTCGGCCGAGGCGGCGCTGTCGTTCGGCCAACGACGATCTGCTGATTCGGCCACGTGCGCATCGCTGTTCGGTTATGTGCGCCCTGATCGGTCGACGGCGCCACTTCGATGAAGATCTCCTTTACTATCCTCCATATACCTTGATTCATCATTGTAATACCGACTCTTGATAATTATTCTTGCCTGTGCCGTGCCTTCGTGCCGGCCTAATTCGTTATCGATTTGATTCAATGTAAATCATCCATGCCTGCCCATGCCATCGTGCCGGCTATTCATGTATTCGCTATCGGCAAACTCTATCTCGAATCGATCTATCATCATCTTCGAGCAACTTTTCTCTCTAGGTGCACCACGTGCAAGGACGAAGGATGAGCTACGTGGATGGCACCATGACGTGAAGACCTAGATGCCGAGCGACGTCGGAACTACTCTTGATGAATCATGGTGAGCTACCGGCCTCTCTTCCAATCCCTGACCTTGCTTGCCGAACGGAACGCGTAGACCGAGTACGATTCCAACCAATGGAGACGTGTTGCTTCCCGTTGTAGCCATGCGTAGTCGTCGACGTGATTACGTCGTTGGCAGTAGACCGGACCACTGCGTGCGATGCCCAAATAGAACGAACCTTGGACGATATGTTGGACATTAGACGAGTAGAACGAACCTTAGTCGACATGCTGGATGACCAGGTAATTCTATTCTCATCTTTTTGAACGTAGGATGCCCCTGATGGAATCCCTAGTTGTGTCATTAAGGGACCCCGTGCCTGTCGTAGTTTATATCTCGTGACTTTATGTGCCGCCACCATGACCCTTTGGAACCACGTTATCTCATAGTCGATTATACCGAGCCACTTCTGGAAAGTCTCTTATTTATCTATCTGTACTCATGCAACTCGATCTTACGACCACCTGTATATGCGCTTGTGATACAGGGATCCATCAACTCATGCTATGGGAATGTGCTACTCCACTTAATTTGGTTCGATGTCTTTTGACGCTTATGGTTCTTAATGTTGCATGAATGAATGTTCGTGCGAATGTCTATATGTGCCGAGCCTTTAAGCCAGCTAAGGGATCGTACTCGTTCGGATATTACGATCGCGAGACCCGTCTCGCCATGGCCGCAATGCCGAGTGTAATTCGATCTCTCGAGGGAGTATCTTGTGGTCGCAAGTTCGCCTTGCCATGACCATGGAGCTATGCCTTCTAACTTTTGAATATTTTATAAAGCCTTTTTGCTTGCTTGTGAATATTCTATAGTCTTTTATACTTGCTGGAGATTATTTTATAAAATGCTTCTTCGTGCACAGACTATTGTATGCTTGTACCCCGATGACCATCGCATATCTGGATTCTCGCGGTGACAACCGCACCGTTATGAATCTAAGAAATGACATAGTGCCAGAGCACCTCGGTCGGGTACCCTACAAGTAGTCTGCGCACCTGTATCTTGTAATGGATCGCTTATTCCAATACTCTGTCCTCTGCCATGACATGCGTATTGGAAAATAATGAACCTTGAGTTATATATTCGAGTCTTGCTATTTCTGTTATTTCTGTTATTGAGCAAAGCTATGGTCTATGCTGTATCTCAGAAACCTGGTACGTTGACTCGATCGACCACCTAAACACATTTCCCTAGAAATGTGCCTGAGAACATGGCATAGATGTGCTGAGCTAACCCCGCTCTTATTAGTGACCCTGAGTCTTGGTTCCCGACGTACTGTGTCGTGTGGATCGAGAGGATTGTAGACCTCCAACCCTTTGCGCTACCGCTTTTACCATAGCGGGCAAGCCAAGGTATTTTGGGGTCAAGTCACAATGGTGTTAATCGTTCTTATGATCAACTGATCTTTGGGATAAGGCTGCAAGAGCCGAACCCCGTCGTACTTTATTCGTTAGGCCCGTCCTCCGATTTACGCCCTTGTAAATGACGACCAAATCGAAGACGTGAGCCGTGGTGTTGCTAAGGATAGGTCTTGGTTTGAACCCTATGTTATAAAGCCGTACCGGCTTGGCCAAGACTTAAACTTGCAACCACCACCTTGTTCCTAGCTCGAGGAAATCGGACAAACGCCGAGAGAGCTAAACCTTGTGCATTTTAGTGTCTCGTTAGTATTAATGGATCTTCGTACATTTGTTGTCTTTTAATTATGGTATGAGTGTTCTCTTGCCGTGTGTGATGTTCGTGGAGTAGCATATGGTTGGACCGAGAGAACACGAACGACAACAAGGACGGCGACATGGAGTCAACTCAGGGAGGAGACGACCTCGCAGATGAAACACCAACGAGGAATAATTAACCACGACTACGACTACTTTGCAGGTGTCAGCAGCACCCTCTTTTAGAATCCTATTAGACATTGCAAACATGTAGACTTGCTAGTGCTTTATATTTATTCCTTTGCTAGTAAAATGATGCATGATACTACCCCAGGCCTTTATTACCTGATTGCAACCCGCTCTACCACAATACCCTGCTTTGCACATTCGCTCACTTATTCATGCTTACTCGCCTGCTTGCTTGCATGTTTCACCATTATATTATTAACTCCATTTCGTATTATATCTGAGATGTGATGCGGGTGGTGAACCCTTGGGAATGGTTTGGCGGGTGATGCCCAGACTTGGTGATGTGTGAGCGTGCTGCGTGTGTGACTTGGGTGTGTGGAGGGTGAGGGTTGAGTCGACCGAGCCGGAATATACGACGAGCCTGGTGCGAGTCTTGCCGTGGGACATATCTGGATGCCCCTGTGGTGTGAAACCTGTGGCGGGTTAAATGGTGACATGAGGTGGATCTGGGTGTGAGCCGCTGGTGGAGCCCAGATCAGGAGCGTGCTGTGGTGGCACATATAATGAAAACTTTGAGAAGACATTCCGGCTTAGTCACCCTAGATTGGTGCGGGATCTGGACCACGGGGAAATACCTTTACAAGCCACTCGCTCCTTATGGACGGGGACGGTCGGACTACCTGGTAGGGTGATGCCACTACTGCTAGGCGAGAGAGTGCGAGGAAGGTACGGGTATCAGAGTCCCACACCCTTCCGAGACGATCACGGCCCCCACTTCGGGAGAGGGAACGTGACTTCACAGGCTTAGCCATCCCAGACATACTTGGGGTGATTCCAGGGCTGAGTGGTAGGGTGGCATTATTCTAGGCTGGCAAGCGACCGGTATCCGCCTAGGCATTCTAGAGTGCCGAGGATGGCGATCTTGTGGATATTGTAGAACCTCTGCAGAGTGTGGGTTGATCGATCGATACGTTGGCCAATTCGTTGGTCGCGGACCTTTTCCTGACCTATTTCCGACTAGTGAGAGTTCTCTCTTCTCCCCTGGTATATGAGTGCCGGCCGTGAACCTGGTGTGAGGTTGTGGGCCGTTGAGACAAGGCTGGGAGGGAGCTGGCCTCTGTCGACTGAGTGTGTGAGATGATATGAGGTGATGGATGGTGTGGTGATGTTGGGACGGATATGGTGGGTGGATGTGGATGTGTGTGTATGGGAATGTGTTTAAAACTTGATAAATATTACATATTACTGCTGCTCTTGCGCTAGGATGCAAATCCACAGCCAAATATTAGGATCGCCAGATCCCTTGTTTTATCTTTTCCACCAAAGCTCATCGGTGCTGACCATGGCCTGCACACATCTGGCGGTGTGCAGATATCCTGCTTCAGAAGTGCTGACTTTAGGAGGTTCGTGCCTACGCTCAAGTTTGGTTCGGAGGATCCGGTCGATGCTGCGCTACAACAACTCTGATGATGTCTGTGAAGGAGGAGCTTTCACTCAATAGACTTCCGCTAAAATTAGACTCTGTAATAGGTGTTACTCAATGATGTAGTGCTTATCTATGTAATCTTTACGATGTATGACTGTGATATCGACTGATATATGATAATATGATAAGAACAATTCCTGGTTTTGTCATATTATAACTCGTTCTGTGGATTTTCCCTTCGCGGAAAATTGAGGACGTTTCAATGACGTCCTCATCAGGCACGTGGGGGAGCTCGAGGCGCTGCTTCGAGAATCATCGAGCAAAGTCGCGGAGGGGCTCGTCCACCGCCTGCCTGCAACGCCGTAGGTCCCAGGGGTTGCCTGGGCGCACACAAGTCCCCTTGAAATTCCCGTCGAAGACCCTGACCAGGTCGGCCCAGTCGTCGATCCGATCCGGCGGGAGCCCCTCGAGCCACCGGCGGGCGGTGTCCGAGAGGTAAAGTGGGAGTTGGCGTATGATCACACGGTCGTCGTTCTTTGCTCCGCCCAGTTGGCAGCCTAGGCGGAAGTCCGAGAGCCAGAGCTTGGGCTCGACCTCCCCGTCATACTTCACGATGTTGGTTGACGGTCGGAAGCGGTCGGGGAGGGTTGAGCTGCGGATGGCCCGGCTGAAGACTCTGGGGCCCGGGGGCTCGAGGGCTTGCCGATCCTCGTCACTGTCGTAGCGGCCCCCTCAATGGGCGCTATAGCCACGCTCTTGGGCCCCCTTGTCCTTGCGCCGTCGGTTGATGTCGTTGCGGGCGTCATTGGGGTCTCGAGGTGGCCGGTTGTCGATGATCCGTTCACGGACTGGCCTAGCTCGAGAGGCGTCCGGCTGGTGGACGGACGCCTCGCGATCGTTGCGGGCGTGTCCACCGGCTTCCCCGAGGCTGCTCCGCGCCGGCGTGACGCCGAGCTCTCGGCCTGCTGCACAGCGGCTGTCTCGAGGAGGTTCTTCATTTCCCCAAGCATGCGCTGGCGTCGGGGTTGGAGACGGCGGGTAGATCGCGGAGCAACATGGCGGCTGCGACCACGTTCTGCCCGGCTCGCGGGAAGCATACCTCGGGGCGTGCTGGTGCCCCGTCCTCGAGGATCCGCCGGTGGACCTCTCGAGCCCGACCTCGAGCTCCGACTCCTCGGGGTGGGGTGGTTCCTGCATCAGAGTTTGCCGGAGCTGCAGCAGGTGTCGCCGTTCTTCCTCGGCTTTGGTGATTGCCTCCTGCACCTGCGCGAGTTGCGTCGCCCGGCCGTCGTCGTGCTGAGGCGGTGCAGCCGGCGTTGGAGGTTCGTTCCTCCCCTGAACACGTGATCCGCCTGCCGCGGCCACGTCGCTAGGGTCTTCTAGACCGAGCGCCAGCCTGCCGTCGTCGCCCTCATCCTCGGTATCGCATACGGCCCCCCTCGAGTTGGAAGCACTCCCTGGTGGGATCCCAGAGGTCGGGGTCGTGGTAGTCATATTCGTCGGAGTCGGGGCTGTTGACGGCGTGCCGCCTTGGCAGATGCTGGGACCGCAGCTCGCGGTACCATTCTCCGACGGTGGCTCGCCGGGGTGGCTCGATGGCTCGCGAGAAGCCACGGTCGACGTGCGCGGGGTGGACGATCTCCAGGTTGGCCATGGCCTGCAGTAGCACGCTCGGGTGCTCCTCCTGCTCTGCCGGCAGTCGGACCCGACGACACTCGCTGAGCTGGCGGGCGTAGGCTGCTGCGGAGTTGCCGAGGCGAGCGAGAACCGCCGGCGTCGAGCGTGGTGCACCCCGTGTGGGAGGAGGCTAGGTGGCGTCGACGGTGCGCGGCTCGGAGGCCTCTGGCCTGGCTCCTGGTCCGTGCGCATGATGAACGCGAAGTCGCTGGGTGGGCGCGAGCGCGCCCTGGAAGTCTCCGGCCGTGCGCCGGGCAGGCTCCTCCTCGGGAACTCCGCGCCGGCCACGGGGAAGTGGGTGTATGCCGCCGGCACCGCCTGTGCCTAGCGACGATGGTGACGACGGCGCCGCTCACGGGGGTGGCGACGCGTGGTGGTGTGGGCGACGTGCCATGCTCCTCGCACGGGGTGGCGTGACACGCCCTCCACTCGGGTCCTCCGTGGAGAGCAAGGTCAGCTCGTTGCCGTTGTCGGTGGCCAGGAACTCGAGGCTCCCGAACCAGATGACGGCACCGGCAGAGAACGAAAGAGTCGAAGCAGCCATCCAGGAAACAGCGAGAAACTGACTCGACACGCGAAGGCCCCTATCTGGCGCGCCAACTGTGGGTGTTTCGAACCCGGGGGTAGTATGACACCAACGAGTAATGTGATCGCGTGCTCTCTTCCTGGATGGTGATGCAAGATGACACAAGGATTTATCCTGGTTCAGGCAAAGAAGGCCCTACGTCTAGCGGGGGAGGAGGTTCTTGTATTACTTGCACCTAAGTGCTTGTACAGGGGCGAATACAAGCTCAATGAGCGTGGACCGGAGTCTGGACTCGAGTGTGTACGTGGGTGGACTTGTGTGTTGTCTCTCGGAGTTGTGTAACCGCGGACCTGTCTCTTGTTCTCCTCGCGCGAAGGGCCCTAGCGTCCCCTTTTATAGAGCAAGAGGAGGCCAGGGTTTACACAGGATAGATATGTACAGCGCTCGATATGGCGTAGGGTAGGAATCCTGTCTTGTCGGGGCCACTGGAGCCGTCGTGGGCGTCGCTGTTGAGGCGTCCTTGGGGCGTGGCCTCCATCCCGGGCGCGGACGTGATGGCGTGACGATGCTGAAGCCGTACAGCACCCATTCCGGCACGTACAGGACACGGCGGGGTCCCTCCGGATCTTGGGGTACCTGTCTTCCAATAGAATGAAAGCGGTTAGGGCTCGAGGGGCGCGGAGCCGGCCTCGAGGTGGCGCCTACGGGGGGGAGCTCGAGCCCCCGCGAGTATGGGCAAGTCCCGGGACGCCCGGGCGTACAGCGGGAACCCAGGCTCCGGGATGGGGCTCGAGCGTGCGTCAGTGCAGGGCATGGCCTAACAGTGTTGTACTGGCGCCTTTTTGCCCATGCTTGTGGTGAAAACGAGACTTGACTCTGCCCTGGTTACTATGGTACACGTCGGGCTACAGAGGACGTGACTGGCGTAGGTGAAGACATTAAATGCGCGGTATGGGGCCGGCATCCGATGTCTGCGCCGCTCGAGGGAAGCATAAGCGTCTCGAGGGATAGGCTGCCGTGCCAGAGAGGCTCGAGGTCCCCGCGTGGGGTCTCGAGGTGCGGTGTTCGGCTGTGGGGGGCTCGAGCCCTATATGCTAGGACTCGAGGTTTTAGCGGAGTGCTCGCCCGAGGCCTGGCTTGGCGGGCCAGCGTTTGGGGCCTCGAGGGGTTGGTCTCTTGAGGGGGTTAGGCTAGTTAGGTTTGTTATTTACCGTTGTAATAGGTTTAACCTATCTGTTCGCGTTGATTGGGGTACCCCTTTTTGTGGACCCCCAACACATTTCTTCTCAAACTTGCCAAGTCTTGTGCCTTTTTCAATATATAACACTTGCACCCAAAGACCCGGAAATAAGCAATGTTGGGTTTTCTATCATTGAGGAGCTCATATGGTGTCTTCTTCAAAAGAGGGTGACAATAAAGCCGATTGCTATAATAGCATGCCGTGTTGATTGCTTCGGCCCAAAAAGAATCACTCACATTGTATTCACTAAGCATGGATCTTGACATATCAATGAGTGTCCTATTATTCCTTTCTATTATTCCATTTGATTGAGGTGTATACTTGGCCGAGAGAATTGATGCTTGATTCCAAAATCATCACATAGCTCATCAACTCTTGTGTTTCTTCTAAACTCACTTCCATTGTCACTTCTCACTTTCTTGATTCTTATATCAAACTCATTTTGACTTCTCTTGACAAAGGTTTTGAATACCCCAAACACTTCACTTTTGTCAACAAGAAAGAAGACCCATGTGTATCTTGTATAGTCATCCACTATCACAAAGCCATACTTGTTTCCCCCATACTTGCATATGTAGTTGGTCCAAACAAGTCCATGTGCAACAACTCAAGTGCATGCGTAGTGCTCATCATTCCTTTGTTTGGATGGGTGTTTCCAACTTGCTTTCCCATTTGGCATGCACTACAAAGCTTGTCCTTCTCAAAGTGAACATCTTTTAGCCCTCTCACCATGTCATGCTTCACTAGCCTCTTTAGTTGCTTCATTCCAACATGTCCCAAGCGCCTATGCCAAAGCCAACCCATACTTGATTTGGTGAATAAACATGTTGTCAAATGAGCTTCACTAGCATCAAAGTCCACCAAATAGAGATTCTCATATCTAAATCCTTTGAAGATCACATCACTTCCATCAACACTCACAATCTCCGCATCATCAACACCAAATATGCATTTGAATCCCAAATCACATAATTGTGCCACTGACAACAAGTTGAAGTTGAGAGATTCCACCAATAGCACATTGGAGATGCTCAAGTCATTGGATATTGCAATCTTGCCCAAGCCTTTGACCTTGCCTTTCTTGTTGTCACCAAATGTGATAGAATTTGCATGATCATTGCCACTAGTGTTGATTGATTTGAACATTCTACCATCTCCGGTCATGTGTTGAGTGCACCCACTATCAAGCACCCAATGCCTTCCTCTGGCTTTGTAATTAATCTACAAAAAGAATCAAATCTTTTTAGGTACCCAAATCTTTTTGGGTCCTCCAAGGTTAGTAACCAAGCTCTTGGGCACCCAAATTGCCTTCTTCTTTGGGCCAACCATGGGTGCACCAATGTACTTGGCCTTTACGCCATTAGTGCCCTTAGTAAGCATATAACAAGAATCAAAGCGAATAGATGTAACATGAGCATGCTTCTTGTTTTTATTCTTGTTAAAGCAATGTTGCTCTATATGCCCGGATTGCTTGCAACCATTGCAAAACCGACCGTTGCTCTTCACAAAACAAGTCTTGTGAGGAGCAAAAGCCACCTTGCCCTTCTTGGGGGTATAGCCAAGTCCCTCCTTGTTGAGTGGACACCTTTGGCTACCCAAGCACTTAAGCAAGCGGGCATCTCCACCATAGGCATTGCCTAAGGCATGAGTGAGCTCATTAACCTTGTTCTTAAGGTTCTTATTTTCTACCATTAATGATGAATCACAAGTAGTAGAATTAGACATTTTAGTTGAGCTAGATGATGATGATGCATTTGTGGGAGCAACAATAATAGGAGCATAAAAAGATTCATCAAGTATATCACATGTAACTCCTACATTGCATGTCTCTACAACATCCTCAATCTTACTTTGATCAAGGAGGGAGGAGTGGGCTACCTTAAGACTAGTGTGAGCTTGATCAAGCTTCTCATGGGCTTCCTCTAGCCTCTCATGAGTGGACTTGAGCTCATCAAGGGATTGCTCAAGAGCCTTATTGGCTTTGCGCAATTCTTTGCACTCCTTCCTCTTAGTCTCAATGTAAGAGTGAGCATCTTGTAGCATGCTTATGAGGTCCTCCTTTGAGTACTCCTCATCATCATCACTTTCACTCTCACTATCATCGGATGATACCTTAGTGGCCTTAGCCATGAAGCACGTCGATGAAGTGTTGAAGATAGAAGGCTTGCTTGAGATAGCAAGACTAGCCATAGCCTTCTTCTTGGTGTTCTTCCTCTCATCATCACTAGAGTCATCATCATCACTTGAGGAAGCATCACTATCCCATGTCACAACATAGGATCCACCCTTCTTCTTTTCCTTCTTCTTCTCTTCCTTTTCCTTCTTTTCTTTCTTGTCTTTCTTCTTGCTCTTCTTGTGATCATCATCTTCATCACTAGAATATGGACAATCCGCAATGAAGTGATCCTTGCTCTTGCATCTATAGCACCTTCTAGTTGAGCTCTTGGTTGTATCTCTTCTCTTTCTTGTCCCAAAGTTGTTCTTCTTCATGAACTTGCCAAACTTCTTGACAAAAAGAGCTACAACTTCATCATCCAACTCATTTCCGCTTGTACTAGCTTCATCATCACTTTCCTCCTTCTTTGCTTTGCCCTTGCTCTTGCTCTTGTAGGATGACGCCTTGAATGCCAAGATCTTCTTCTTCTTCTCTTCCTCTTGGGCTCCCCCATCCCGCTCCACTCGGTATGTGTCTTGAGTGACCACATCACCTAGTACTTGGTTTGGGGTTACCGTATCCAACCCTTCTCTCACAAGGATTGTCACCGTGAAAAGCACCTTCTCACCCAACACCTTTAAGTCATTAACAATGACTTGCAACCGGTGAAACATCTCCGGTATGCTCTCATCATCTAGCATCTTGAAGGTGGCAAGCTTGTCTTTAAGAATGTAGAGCTTGGCACTCTTCACGGCCTTGGTGCCCTCATAGTGTCTCCTCTCTTTCCCATATCTCACTTGCACGCTCGAGATTCTTGATTTGCTCAAAAACTTTGATGTCGAATGCTTCATAGAAAAGGTTGATTGCCACATCATTCCATTGAAGCTTCTCTTCTTCTCTTGGAGTTGGATCGGCGGAGTCAATCACAGCAAAGTCATGCTCGATCACATCCCATATTTTCCTATTCATGCCCCTTGTGAACACGCACATCTTCCGCTTCCAACAATCGAAGTTGGTGCCATCAAAATGCGGTGGCTTCCCCGTGTAGTTGATTTGAGCCATTGCAACACCGGAGGTTGTAAATCCTCAAATGGCTAGAGGGGGGGTGAATAGCTTATTTAAAAATCTAGAAACCTGAAACTCAAAGCTCAAAACGGATATCAGATTGCACAGTCGGTACTACCGACTATAGGGGCTGGTACTACCGAGGTCGGTACTACCGGCTCCAAGGGTCGGTACTATCGACAACCTAGGAACAGCTATGAAATCGAGATGGACGAGATGCAAAATTGAATCTAGCTTATACCAAAGTTTCCCTAGGAGATGTAGATGAAGTTTATACCTTATCCAAGTAGTGGCTCCTCCCCCAAAGAGTAGATCGAGCCTTCCCACACCTAGAATGAGAGAGGGGGGAGGAAGAACACGAGAGCAAACGAAATATCCAAAGATGTGAATCCAATAAGCACACGAGACACAAGATTTAATCCGAGGTTCGGCCACTTCACAAAGATGTGCCTACGTCCCCGTTGTTGAGGTGACCACGAAGGTCAGAGTCTCTTTCACCTCCTTGCCTCACTCAAGCAACCACGAAGGCTAGTTGAGTTTCTTCACTAAGAATCACAAGGGTAATACAAACACTTCGGAGTGCCCTCACAAATGAATCAATCACGGGCAACAACCGAAGAACACCTAACCGGCTAGGGTTCCAAGAACCCAAAAGTAAAGAACACAAATCAAGCCAGAGAGATGTTGGATCCAAGTGCTCAAGACGTAGATCGATGCTTCTCACTCTCTAATCTCACTTCCCTAGCACAAAGCTTGCAAGATTCACTCTAGAATCAAAGAGGGAGAGAGAGGAGCTTGGTCAACACTTGGGAGCTCTCTTCTTTCTTCTCTTAGGTCAGGCGAATAGAAGAGGTAACCGTTAGAAGCTAGCCGAGCGGCTACATAACCAAGTCATGCTGCGCCACGGTCGGTAGTACCGACCCCCTTGGTCGGTAGTACCGACCGTACTAAATACAACCGTTACAACGACCGTTGACCAGATGGAACAACCGACCCTTGGTCGGTGCCACCGGTGGTCGGTAGTACCGACCGTATGGCGGTACTACCGCCAGGCCAAACTGGCCACTTCTAGAGAGCATCCAAAACACTTCTAGACCACGGTACCACAGACCCTCTGGTTGGTACTACCGACCCTATAGCAGTACAACCGCCAGGTCAAACTGACCACTTCCAGAGAGCACCAAACTTCCTCCAAACCTTAGAGTCACCAACGATCGGTAGTACCGGCCCTATGGCGGTACTACCGACAGGCCAAAATTGAACCTACACAGAGAGGATGAAAAACGTCCTGGATCCTTGGTACTACCGACCTGGGGGTCGATACTACCGAGGCCGGTAGTACCGGCCCTATGGCGGTACTACCGCTAGGTCACTTGAGACCAAATCCAGAGAGCATTGCAGTCAGCACCCTTGGGCGGTACTACCGACCCCCTTGGTCGGTATTACCGACCACACCCAGAAAACCTCTATGTGTTCGTGAGTGCGTGGTGTCTCTCAAGCTCTAGAAGTTAGCCGTCATGAGCACTTTTTGTAACACCTCTGGTGTTTAGCATGTAATTAACTTGACATATCATCATTAAGCATCTTGATCATGATTTCATGTGTATGCATTTTGCTAAGTGTATCATTTTATGTGATTTATCTCTATTGCAAAAACCCTATTTAGCCCACTTCTCTCTACTAGGGCAAAATGGTAATTTCATCTCTGTGATTAGCTTTGTGTAATTCTTATTCCTTTGGTGTCTTGAAGTGTTGTTGTGTTGGCCAAAGTTCAAAAATCAGAATTTGATTTCAAAACTCTTTGCAAAACCCTGATTTCCAAATCCTGGATTTTATCCCTCTTGTTGTGATTCAAAAATTATTCAAAATTTGGGATTGGTCCAAAAAGCAAAGTTGTAGATCTGTCAAAGAGAAACAACTTTGGTATTTACAAATTTTCAAGTTACAGTGCAAAGTTTGAGTTATTTCAAATTCTATCAAACTCCAGTTTTGTCCCCTTTTCAGTTTTCAAAATGAGTTCAAAAACTAATGAGTTTCAGGAAAGTGTATAATAGCAAAGTTGTAGGTTTTGACAAATGGAACAACTTTCATATATAAAGATTTTCAAGTTTTAGTTTGAAATCCAGAGTAATTTTGATTTGAATCAAGTTTGAAAAAGTGTCCCCTTTACTGTTTTCAAGTATTGTTCAAAAACTATTTGGAATTTGAAAATGTTCATATTGACAAAGTTGTAGATCTCGTTTTTCTGAGCAACTTTGGTGTTTTGAGTTTTTGTCGCTCAGTTCAAGTTTTTGAAGTAGTATTTTGCAAAATACAGAAACCAGCCAAAAGTCAAACCCTAGCCTAGACCCTGTTCATCTTCTCCGGTAGGGGGGGGGGTCCGGCCATGGCCGCCTCGCCGTCGCCGCGTGCGCCACGCGCCTGGCTGCTGTCCGCCTGCTCCCGACCAGCCGCCTGCAACCGCGACAGCACGCCGCACCCGCACGCGCAACCGCTGACCCTCGCACCCGTCCCCCACTGCTCCCCGACACCGCCGCCGCGTGTTCAACGTCGGCGAGCTCACGCCAGGCCCCGAGAGCGCGCGTCAACCCTGCTGCCAGAGCACAATCGAGTGCGCACGCCTCCGTGAAGCTTACCCGCCTGCCCGTGATACCTCTCCGCCCCCGAGCGCGTCTATAAAAACCTCCCCGCCGGTGAGCCGAAGCCCTCACCGCCTCCGCCACCGTCGCCAGCTCACACCAGCGCCTCCCGAGCTCAACCATCTAGCTCAGGAGCTCCGCCGTGTCCTTGTGCAGCTTCACCACCCCTCAATTTGGTCTCTACCGTCCCTGCTTGCCCGGCGTAACTCGCCGTTCCCATCTCCGGCGAGAAGCCCGTCGAGGTCGGGATCGTGAAATACTCCCTCTCCGGCCTTGATCATCTCCCTCCGACCCCCGCATCACCTTCCTTGCTCCTTTGCGCCTCTGACAGACCCCTTGCGGTCACTTGTATCGCGCAGGATCATCGGGACGACGATCGCCGCCGTGAGCTTTCCGCCGGCCACCGTCGACCACCTCCCTCCGTTCATCCCCTTCCCTCGCCGAGCCGCTTAATCGACTCACGGTGAGCTCCTGATGCCGTCCCTACCCTCGGTTTCGCCGCGGAGAGCCCGCAGTGGCCGGCGCAGCAGCGCCGCCGCCGTCGGCGGCCGCCGGTGAGCGAGGGAGAAGAACAGTGCTCTTTTCTATTTTTCTCATACATGTGAATAGTGCTGAGATTTCATATTTTGTGTGATTTTCTGTGTTGATCCATAAATTCTGAAAATTTTGTGGTAGACTTTTTATGCTCTGAAGTATTTATAAAAATATGAAACTTGACTTTTCTGCACAAATTTGAAAATGAAAATGAAAAATCCCTTTTAATTAATAAATGATGGTTTTGGATTTTTAGAAAATGTTTTATAACTCCAAAATTTATGAGATCACTTTTTGTGAGCTAGTTATGCCATGACAAGTCTCTGGTGAAATTTTGAAGTCATTTGGAACAAGTTGATTTTTGAGCTTTATTTTAATTAAGGAATAGTGTCTTTTGTTAATTAAATGTCTAGATTTAATTGAGCACCTTAATGACCTCCAAAAATTATGAAATTTGTTTTGCCATATACTTGTACCCTAATTAACTTGTGTGATTAATTTGGTAATTTTTGGAGCACCTTCATAAAATGACCTTTTTAAATAATTAAGAAAAATAGAAAAGGGTGATTAGGGTTAGCGTTGATTGACCTGTGATGTGACTTTTGGGATTGCTTGATGTTCATAGACCCCTACCTTTGGTCTATGATGTTTGTAATGCTATGTTTGATTGATGTTTAGGATAGTTATGATAAAGTCTAGTTTAATCAATTTTGCTTAAGGAAGAAATGGCTAACTTTTATGCTCAACCTAGATTTCGATTATGCCTTGCCTTAGAGTAATCTTGAATCTGTGGTATTGTCTTGCACCTGAAGTCCATGTCATCATTCTCATGAGCATTCATCATTGCATCCGTATAGTTGACGAAGAAGGCCCTGAAGTCGAGGTAGCCGCCGAAGGATCTGTCCCCGAGGCAACCCCAAGCTCCGACGCTTATACCTACCCCGACTCTGCTCTTTTTGCCATCCAAGGCAAGCCCCGGTGCATTTAACCCTTTCTTGAATTTTATAAAGTTTCCTTAAATGTCTTTGAGTTAAATTATTGCATTAGGTTGATAGGAGTTGAGTGAAATCCTATCTGATGCATTATCTACCTTGACCAATGATACACCCGATACCGCTTTCAAAAACTATTTGCAAATGCTTAGCAATGCTATGATAGATTTGCAATAAAAATGCCAACTTCAAAGTGTGATCACTTTAAGAATATTTATGGGAATTTCTGGTTTACTCCCACTATTGGCTAAGTATCTGATCCGTACCTAGTCAATGGGAAGGAGAGGTTGTCCTTGCGTACGGTGCCGTCATGTTGTAGTCCGGGACTCAACAGTTGACACCGACCGGGACAGGGTTGAAAAACTGACAGGACCTGTGTACTCTCGGGTAGAGTCCCGAGGTGCTTGTCGCTGGCTGGAAAATTTAGGGACCACCTGTATGGGGGCCTGATTGACTAAGACTTGCAACTATTCACATACTACGGAAAGCTTCGGCTCCGAGGAATCCTTTATTGGACCGACAACCGCGCACTGGGAGTGGAGAGATGGCGGAAGTAGCATGTACCCACGTGGGTTAGAGGCCCGGATTGGAGTGGTGTACTGTACTTCCGGGTGGCGTAGGACCGGGCCCAATCTTGGAGGAATCGTGGTAGACGAGTTGGCATATGCAGCTTTGTGCTACATATTGCAGTGTGGATAGGGACCCTCAGCTGAGTATTATTTATCCGGATTAACGCTGCTCCTCGGTTATGGAGACTTAGTCACTGACTGTCAACAGGGAGTGGTTCTCAACTAGGTCTGTTTTGGAAAGTAAAATGAATCAAGGATTATGATGGAACAAGGAATACCGAACCTTTCAAAATAAAAATGAGTTTACCAAAAATGCTTTTCTGCAAAATACTTGAACTTGCTTAAGCCTTACCTTGACTACCCTAAGCCTGCATTCCTGAGTCTTCTCCCTTTTCTTTAGTCGGGTAAGCCTTGTTGAGTACCTTTGTACTCAGGGGTTCTTTTACCCATGTTGCAGGTATGGCAGATCCCTCGGTATGCCTTGGACCCTGCTGTGTGACTGTTGTTCAGGAAGAGGCCGATGAGGCCGATGAGTGATTATTCACCCTTGGGCTGGGTGAAGTATCTTTATTGTTGTCATATGCTACCTTGCCACTCTATCTATTTGAACTATGGTCTGTAATAACTTCACTTTAAGTTATGTTGAACACTGGTTTGTAAAACTATTGTTATTTAAGTCTTCCGCTATTTACTCCGATGTTTTGTCAAAATGTTCAAGAGATTGTAACTGAATTGTGAGATGATCCTGCGGACATCGGGCACTGATGTAGCCCAGTGGCGAACCCGGTCCTAACCTCTTGGCTGTACGGATCGACTGTCAGTGGTTGATAGTGATCAGTGGGCCATGGGATTAGGGCCGTTACGTCACAGAGTGGTATCAGAGCATCTCACTACGACGTTGCAATCTTTTTGCGAAAATTTCAAAAGGTTTTTAAGTTCAAAAACTAAACTTGACTATTTTGAGTCCAAATTGCTTCTCTCATCTCATCTTGTCTTTGGCAACTAGTAGCAAGACAACTTGTATAAGCCCTATGTACCTTACCTTAGTAGTTGCATTGCCTTGTTCCGTAGGAACGAATCATGCATCATGTCATTATCACTTAAGTTAACTTCCTCTCTAAGTCGGTTGGGTTAGTATGCCTTTACCTTTTTTTGCTAGCCTTTCTCACCTATAATCCTTGTCCAGATATGGTCATCCTCAAGCGGACTGCTCGCAAGTCGACTGGACCGCATGGTGTGCCGCGTCACCAGCTGGCGCCACGCACCGGAGAAGAGACTGGAGAATCCTCCAACGGACGTCGCCCTTCCGCCGCACCCGCAAGCACTGAAGGAGGAGATCAAGAATCTCAAAGCTGAGATGGAGAACATGGAGCATGACTTCTATCTTTCCCGCATGGAGTTTTATGAGGCACGAGCTTCCTTGGAGCAGGCCAATCGGAACACGGTTCGCGCTATCGAGCAGCGCAACGAGGCTTGGAAACGCGCGAGGACGTCGCCAGAGCCCAGCTCCATGGACTGCAGCAGTACACTGCCCAGATTGAGCAGTACAACGATATGCTTCATGAGGAGGTACATCAACTGTACGACCAGCTCCACCCCATGATTCCACCTGTTGCTGAGGATCCAGAAGATGGAGTCGTGGAGGAACCTGAAGTAGAACATGGGCCAGACCAGAATGTAGGAGTGGAACCTGTTGAAGATGTCACATTGAAGATGAAGATGAGGAGGAAGAGCCTGAGCTCATCATCGAAGATGAGATGACGATGAAGAGATGATCATCATCGATGACGACTAGATTCGTTGTGTCTGTACCATCTGCTCACCTAAAGCCTTAAGTCTAGGCTTGGGACGTAGTTGGTCTTCTGTCTAGTCGAGTCTGTATCGCGTCTTGTACCTTTCCTTTATCAGTTAGTCGAACCTCTGTATCCGTTATCTACCCTTGCATCAATGAATCTTATCAGTCAGTTTCGTTCAAAATCAATCTTTGGATGCTAAGTTCCAAATTCTTAACAGATGCTGTGTGAACACCCGCACTGGAGCCGGAAGTTCCGGAGGTGCCAACCTTCCAAACCCTCCACCAGTTCCTGCTACCCTGGCAGATGCCATTGCAGCCTTGGCCGCCGCTGCAAACCTAATGGCTCAGAACCAAGGACAGCAGAATGTTGGTCACCGTGGTCGTCACAACCAAGAAACCACCTATGTGGAGTTCACTGAAACCCGTCCACCGTTTTCACCAGAGCCGATGAACCCCTCGAAGCTGATGATTGGCTCCGCACCATGGGCAGAAGTTTGGTCTCATCCGATGCACTGAAATCCAGAAGCCCCGGTTTGCTTCTCAGCAGCTTCGTGGTCCAGCAAGTGCTTGGTATGCCAACCTCTTGGCTGCCCAACCTGAAGTCATGAGTTGACCTGGAGGAGTTCCGCACCGCTTTCCGTGCACATCACATCCCGTCAGGTCTGATGAAGATGAAGCTTGATCAGTTCCTAGCTCTGCAGCAGAAGGAATCCACAGTGATGCAGTATGGGGTCAGTTCAACCACCTGAGCCAGTATGCCTCCGACTATGTCAACATAGAGGAAAAGAAGAGAGATTGTTTCCTTAGGGGTCTGCACCCTAAGATTCGCAGAGGTCTATCCAACAACCTCAACGGATCTTATCATGATGTTGTTGACCGTGCTGTCGCTTTCGAGGAAAGTAACCGCCAGTATCAGGAGGAGAAGAAGAAGAAGAAGGCTGGGTCTAGCAGCTTCTCCAGCAACCATAAGCGCCCAAGAATCCTCTATCACACCCAGCCACCACCAAAAACCGTGCCCCATACCCCCATCAGCAAGTGGTCGTTCGTACCGCGGCCACCACCCATAATGCCAACCAGCAAAGTGCCACTCAGCGAACGCCCAGGTGTTCGTGTCAACACCCCTCAAACAGCTTACAAACCACCCATGCTACAACTGTGGTCAAGTTGGTCACTGGTCTCGCGAGTGCCCAAAAACCCAGAAGAATGCCCAACATGCACAGAAAGGCCCTGGAGGATCACAGCAGCAGCACCGTGCACCGCAGCAGCACGTCCAGAAGGGCAAGTTTGTCAAGAAGCACGGGCAAGTCTACTTCACCACCGTCAGTAATATCCTGAAGGAGAGCCCGTCATGATCGGAGGTCCCTGTTGCCAATCATCCTGCAGTCGTCTTGTTTGATTCGGGTGCATCGCATTCCTTCATCCAGTCGCACTTTTGTCATCAAGCATGAGTTACCCATGGGGGAGTTAAAAGAAAGTTTCTGCAATACTTTCGCCTGGAGGGCGGATAAATACTAAGGAATGGTCCGCAGTATACCAGTATGTTGGGGGAACATGTCTTTCCTACCACCATGATAGTACTGCGCAATCAAGAGATAGATGTCATTTAGGCATGAATTGGATGTGTCAGTATAAAGCCATGATAGACATCTTGAATAGAGTTGTGAGAGTGGATATTCCTAACAGCACCCCCAACTCCTTCTCCAACTTCCTATGCCTCAGAAACCAGCAACCACCCAGTGAATACCGCCTGTGTTCCAGAAGTAGGGATATTCCCGTGGTCTGTGAGTTCCCTGATGTCTTCCAGAAGATCTACCTGGTCTGCCTCCCGACCGTGATGTTGAGTTTGCCATAGAGCTCAAGCCACCGGGACTGCTCCTATATCCCGTCGGAGCTTATCGAATGCCTCCCAGAGAGATTGGCAGAGCTGAAGACCCAATTGCAAGAGCTTTTGGATAAGGGTCTCATTCGCCCAAGTTCATCTCCTGGGGCTGTCCTGCTATACTTTGTGAAGAAGAAGGACAAAAGTCTTCGTCTGTGCGTTGACTATCGCCCGCTCAACGAGGTCACCATCACAAAATAAATATCCTTGCCTCGTATTGACTTCGTTTTGACCAGTTATCTGGAGCCAGAGTGTTTCTCCAAAATTGATCTCAGATCTGGCTATCACCAATAAAAATCCGTCCCGAAGAGATTCCTAAAACAGCTTTCACACCAAAGATACGGCCTATGTGAGTACTTGGTCATGTCTTTTGGCTTGACCAATGCCCCCGCTCATTTCATGTATCTCGATGAACTCTGTGTTCATGCCAGAGCTCGATAAATTTGTAGTCGTGTTCATTGACGACATCCTTGTCTATTCAAGAACTCCTGAAGATCACGCAAAGCATCTTCGAACCGTTCTTTCTCGTCTCAGAGATCACCAGCTGTACGCCAAGTTCAGTAAATGTGAATTCTGGCTAGATCAAATTCAATTCCTTGGTCATGTCCTGTCCGCTGAAGGTGTGTCATGTTGACCCTGGAAAAGTGGCAGATATCTTGGATTGGAAGCCATCTACCACTGTCCGCGAAGTTCGCAGCTTCATGGGAATGGCGGATACTATCGTCGTTTCATCCCAGATTTCTCCAGAGTCGCCAAGCCTATCACAGAGTTTGTTGAAGATTTCCGTGGATTTCGTTTGGTCACCAGCCTGTGAGCAAGCCTTTCAAGCCTTGAAGAAACTGCTAACTACATCACCAGTCCTAGCTCAACCAGATATCGAGAAACCCTTCGATGTATACTGTGATGCATCTGGTACTGTTTGGGCTGTGTTTTGATGCAAGAAGGACGGTTATCGCTTATGCCTCACGACAGCTTAAGCGACATGAGGAAATACCCAACCCATGATCTTGAGCTAGCAGCAGTCGTGCATGCCTTGAAGATTTGGCGTCACTATCTGTTGGGAACACCTGTAATATGTATACTGATCACAAGAGCCTAAAGTATATCTTCACTCAAGAAGAATTGAATGAGGCAGAGAAGATGGCTTGAATTGATTAAGGATTATGATCTCAAGTACATTACCATCCTGGTAAGGCAAATGTAGTTGCGCGATGCCCTCAGTCGCAAGTCATACTGCAACTGTCTGACGACGAAGCCCTAGATCTTTCCTTGTGCCATGAACTTGAAAGGATGGGTATCGAAATGATTCCGCAAGGAAGCCTGAACAATGTCAGCATAGAAACATCCATCAAGGACCAAGTCATTGCTGCTCAGAAGGATAACCCTGGAATCAAGCACATCATCGAAAAGGTCCAGACCGGAAAGACTGATTGTTTCAGGATCGATGATGTAGGAGTTGTTTGGTTCAAGAACCGTCTAGTAGTTCCCAAGGTGCCTGAATTGAGACAGTTTATCCTTGATGAAGCACACTTGACCAGATTCTCTATTCACCCCGGCAGCAACAAGATGTACCAAGACTTAAAGCAGAGACTGTGGACTAAAATGAAGATTGAGATTGCCCGGTATGTCGCTCAGTGGTGATACCTGCCAAAGAGTCAAGGCAGTACACATGAAGCCTGGAGGAGAATTGCAACCGTTGTCAGTACCCGCTTGGAAATGGGACGACATTAGTATGGATTTTGTCAATGGACTACCCAGACCCAGAAAGGTTTTGATTCCATTTGGGTATTGTGGATCGACTCACCAAACAAGCTCACTTTCTGCCAGTGAAGACCAGTTACAACACCGTCCCCACGTATGCCACTTTGTACAAAACAACATAGTGAAACTTCATGGTATAACCCAAGACCATTGTCTCTGACCGTGGTACCCAGTTTGTCGCTAAGTTTTTGGAAAGCGTTCCATGCCTCACTTGGAACCAAGCTCTTACATAGTACGCTTATCATCCTCAAACTGATGGACAAACTGAGCGAGTCAACCAAGTGCTGGAGGACATGTTGAGAGCCTGTGTTCTTACCTTCGCAGATACTTGGGATGACTGTTTGCCCTTGGCAAGTTCTCATATAATAACAGTTACCAGAGAGCATAAAAATGGCACCCTTTGAAGCACTGTACGGTCCGTCGTTGTCGTACACCTCTCAGTTGGTCTGAGCCCGAGAAGAGAATTCTTTGGAGTTGACCTGGTCAAAGATATGGATAGAAAGTCAAGCAGATACAAGAGAATATGAAGATTGCCCAATCTCGACAGAAGAGCTACGCTGACAAAGACGGTCGACCTCTGAAGCTTCAAGTTGGAGATTATGTATATCTCAAGGTCTCACCAACCAAAGGAGTCACTCGTTTTGGAGTCAAAGGAAGTTAGCACCCCGCTACATTGGTCCGTTTGAGATTTTTGGATGTTGGCGGCAAGGTAGCTTACAAGCTGAAGTTGCCCGATCATCTTTCCGCTGTCCATGATGTGTTTCCATGTCTCCCAACTCAAGAAGTGTCTCAGAGAGTACCAGAAACATGTCGTGGAAGTTGAAGGTGTCGAGCTAGAGCCTGATCTATCCTACTCGGAACATCCAGTTCGCGTGTTGGACCACAAGGATCGTGTTACCCGAAGATACCACAGGGGTACAAAATCCAGGGAACCAGCACTCTGAAGAAGAAGCCTTGGGAATCTGAAGACTTCTTAGCAAAGAACTACCCCGACTTTCTCGAATCTCTTCCAATGTAAAGTTTTGCCTTTATCCCTCTTTGTCCTTTTGTAAGACGTGGAATCTCGGGGCGAGATTTCTTTAAGGGGGGGAGGCTGTAACACCTCTGGTGTTTAGCATGTATTAACTTGACATATCATCATTAAGCATCTTGATCATGATTTCATGTGTATGCATTTTGCTAAGTGTATCATTTTATGTGATTTATCCTATTGCAAAAACCCTATTTAGCCCACTTCTCTCTACTAGGGCAAAATGGTAATTTCATCTCTGTGATTAGCTTTGTGTAATTCTATTCCTTTGGTGTCTTGAAGTGTTGTTGTGTTGGCCAAGTTCAAAATCAGAATTTGATTTCAAAACTCTTTGCAAAACCCTGATTTCCAAATCCTGGATTTTATCCCTCTTGTTGTATTCAAAAATTATTCAAAATTTGGGGATGGTCCAAAAGCAAAGTTGTAGATCTGTCAAAGAGAAACAACTTGGTATTTACAAATTTTCAAGTTCAGTGCAAAGTTTTATTTATTTCAAATTCATCAAACTCCAGTTTTTGGTCCCCTTTTCAGTTTTCAATGAGTTCAAAAACTTTAGTTCGGAAAAGTGTATAATAGCAAAGTTGTAGGTTTACAAATGGAACAACTGTCATAATAAAGATTTTCAAATTTTTAGTTTGAAACAGTAATTTTGATTTGAATCAAGTTTGAAATGTCCCTTTACTGTTTCAAGTATTGTTCAAACTATTGGGAATTTGAAAATTCATATTGAAGTTGTAG
The DNA here is from genome assembly GCA_009763385.1 of Coix lacryma-jobi var. lacryma-jobi. NCBI lineage: Eukaryota > Viridiplantae > Streptophyta > Magnoliopsida > Poales > Poaceae > Coix > Coix lacryma-jobi. Next base: position 2,162,411 of record CM019824.1, on the reverse strand, counting down.
ATCTCTTTTTCTGACAACTTTGGTGTTTTGAGTTTTTGGTCGCTCATTCAAGTTTTTGATGTATTTTGCAAAATCAGAAACCACCAAAAGTCAAACCTAAAGACCCTGTTTCACTTAGTCCTGTCGCCGTTGCGCCAAGTATTGATTCAAAAAAGTATTGTGGAATTGTGAAAATGTCAAATTGACAAAGTTGTAGAAAAAATCTCGGAAATTTAAGCAAAGTTGGTAGATGAGGTTGATGTCGAAGTTTCAGTAGTGCCAAGAACAGTAGATTTTTAAGATAAAAGAAACTGAGGCCGTGAGATTCAAAGAACTAGAGTAATGGAACCACTTCTCGACGGTGAAGAGGGTTAGGGGGACCGTGGGGAATGAGTAGTGGTGAGTGGATGAGTCGTGCGACCACTCCGAAGTACTGCGGAGTGCCGCGGAAGCGTGACTGTCTCCGCCTGCTCCCGACCAGCCGCCTGCAACCGCGACAGCACGCCGCACCACCGCACGCGCAACCGCTGACACCCTGCACCCGTCCCCACTGCACTGCTCCCCGACACGCCGCCGCCGCCGCGTGTTCAACGTCGGCGAGCTCACGCCAGGCCCCGAGCGCGCGTCACCCCTGCTGCCAGAGCACAATCGAGTGGCGCACGCCTCCGTGAAGCTTACCCCGCCGCCTGCCGTGATACCTCTCCGCCCCCGAGCGCGTCTATAAAACCTCCCCGCGGTGAGACGCCGAAGCCCTCACCGCCTCCGCCACCGTCGCCAGCTCACACCACGCCCCCGAGCTCAACCATCTAGCTCAGGAGCTCCGCCGTGTCCTTGTGTTGCCCTCGCTTCACCACCCCTCAATTTGGTCTCTACCGTCCCTGCTTGCCCGGCGTAACTCGCCGTTCCCATCTCCGCGAGAAGCCCGTCGAGTCGGGATCGTGAAATACTCCCTCTCCGGCCTTGATCATCTCCCTCCGACCCCCGCATCACCTTCCTTGCTCCTTTGCGCCTCTGACAGACCCCTGCGGTCACTTGTATCGCGCAGGATCATCGGGACGACGATCGCCGCCGTGAGCTTTCCGCCGGCCACCGTCGACCACCTCCCTCCGTTCATCCCCTTCCCTCGCCGAGCCGCTTAATCGACTCACGGTGAGCTCCTGATGCCGTCCCTACCCTCGGTTTCGCCGCGGAGAGCCCGCAGTGGCCGGCGCAGCAGCGCCGCCGCCGTCGGCCGCCGCCGGTGAGCGAGGGAGAGAACAGTGCTCTTTTCTATTTTTTCTCATACATGTGAATAGTGCTGAGATTTCATATATTTGTGTGATTTTCTGTGTTGATCCATAAATTCTGAAAATTTTGTGGTAGACTTTTTATGCTCTGAAGTATTTTATAAAAATATGAAACTTGACTTTTCTGCACAAATTTGAAAATGAAAAATCTCCCTTTTAATTAATAAATGATGGTTTTGGATTTTTAGAAAATGTTTTATAACTCCAAAATTTGAGATCACTTTTTGTGAGCTAGTTATGCCATGACAAGTCTCTGGTGAAATTTTGAAGTCATTTGGAACAAGTTGATTTTTGAGCTTTATTTTAATTAAGGAATAGTGCCTTTTGTAATTAAATGTCTAGATTTAATTGAGCACCTAATGACCTCCAAAAATTATGAAATTTGTTTTGCCATATACTTGTACCCTAATTAACTTGTGTGATTAATTTGGTAATTTTTGGAGCACCTTCATAAAATGACCTTTTTAAATAATTAAGAAAAATAGAAAAGGGTGATTAGGGTTAGCGTTGATTGACCTGTGATGTGACTTTTGGGATTGCTTGATGTTCATAGACCCCTACCCTTTGGTCTATGATGTTTGTAATGCTATGTTTGATTGATTTTAGGATAGTTATGATAAAGTCTAGTTTAATCAATTTTGCTTAAGGAAGAAATGGCTAACTTTTATGCTCAACCTAGATTTCGATTATGCCTTGCCTTAGAGTAATCTTGAATCTGTGGTATTGTCTTGCACCTGAAGTCCATGTCATCATTCTCATGAGCATTCATCATTGCATCCGTATAGTTGACGAAGAAGGCCCTGAAGTCGAGGTAGCCGCCGAAGGATCTGTCCCCGAGGCAACCCCAGCTCCTCCGACGCTTATACCTACCCCGACTCTGCTCTTTTTGCCATCCAAGGCAAGCCCCGGTGCATTTAACCCTTTCCTTGAATTTATAAATGTTTCCTTAAATGTCTTTGAGTTAAATATTGCATTAGGTTGATAGGAGTTGAGTGAAATCCTATCTGATGCATTATCTACCTTGACCAATGATACACCCGATACCGCTTTCAAAAACTATTTGCAAATGCTTAGCAATGCTATGATAGATTTGCAATAAAAATGCCAACTTCAAAGTGTGATCACTTTAAGAATATTTATGGGAATTTCTGGTTTACTCCCACTATTGGCTAAGTATCTGATCCACCTAGTCAATGGGAAGGAGAGGTTGTCCTTCGTACGGTGCCGTCATGTTGTAGTCCGGGACTCAACAGTTGACACCGACCGGGACAGGGTTGAAAAACTGACAGGACCTGTACTCTCGGGTTAGAGTCCCGAGGTGCTTGTCGCTGGCTGGAAAATTTAGGGACCACCTGTATGGGGGCCTGATTGACTAAGACTTGCAACTATTCACATACTACGGAAAGCTTCGGCCCGAGGAATCCTTTATTGGACCGACAACCGCGCACTGGGAGTGGAGAGATGGCGGAAGTAGCATGTACCCACGTGGGTTAGAGGCCCGGATTGGAGTGGTGTACTGTACTTCCGGGTGGCGCGTAGGACCGGGCCCAATCTTGGAGGAATCGTGGTAGACGAGTTGGCATATGCAAGCTTTGGTGCTACATATGCAGTGTGGATAGGGACCCTCAGCTGAGTATTATTTATCCGGATTAACGCTGCTCCTCGTTTATGGAGACTTAGTCACTGACTGTCAACAGGGAGTGGTTCTCAACTAGGTCTGTTTTGGAAAGTAAAATGAATCAAGGATTATGATGGAACAAGGAATACCGAACCTTTCAAAATAAAAATGAGGTTTACCAAAAATGCTTTTCTGCAAAATACTTGAACTTGCTTAAGCCTTACCTTGACTACCCTAAGCCTGCATTCCTAGTCTTCTCCCTTTTCTTTAGTCGGGTAAGCCTTGTTGAGTACCTTTGTACTCAGGGTTCTTTTACCCATGTTGCAGGTATGGCAGATCCCTCGGTATGCCTTGGACCCTGCTGTGTGACTGTTGTTCAGGAAGAGGCCGATGAGGCCGATGAGTGATTATTCACCCTTGGGCTGGGTGAAGTATCTTTATTGTTGTCATATGCTACCTTGCCAACTCTATCTATTTGAACTATGGTCTGTAATAACTTCACTTTAAGTTTATGTTGAACACTGGTTTGTAAAACTATTGTTATTTAAGTCTTCCGCTATTTACTCCGATGTTTTTGTCAAAATGTTCAAGAGATTGTAACTGAATTGTGAGATGATCCTGCGGACATCGGGCACTGATGTAGCCCAGTGGCGAACCCGGTCCTAACCTCTTGGCTGTACGGATCGACTGTCAGTGGTTGATAGTGATCAGTGGGCCATGGGATTAGGGCCGTTACGTCACACTTTTCTCCACATCTAGCTAGCCTCAAATGTGTCTCTCTTGATAGTCCGACTTGCCTATTACTCAAGATCAAAAATAAAACTAAAGTCTCAACTTGAGCAATGACATCTATTCCCTTCTCTATTTCACCGAAGACAGAGCATTTGAACACTTGAGAACTTGTGGCCGTCACCATCCAACATCGTCGCCATCTAGCTAGCTCCATCAAAGGCTTGGTCATAATCCTCTCATTAGCTACACACATGCTTAGCAATATGATTAGACCAAATAGGTTTCATCAATTAACTAAAATCAAACTAGGGCTTTCACCATTGCAACGCACGGGCACGAACCTAGTGAACAACTAAGGACCATATACCTTTCACCTTTTAATAGAGCACACTCATAATGCAGACTCTACCATAAAGTCTAAGTCTATTTGTTACCTCAAATTATAGATATCGTAAGAAAAATGATTTTTCCTAGCGCCTCATTTTTTTTACTGACGGTTTGAGTTACCACGCGCCTGTAGAAATGAACCGGTGGACCTCAAGTCTAGAACCGCCTGTAGAAATGGATTTCTACAGACGGTTCGTTAAGACAACCGCCAGTAGAAATACATATGTTTTTTTAAAATTTGATTTTTTTTCAAACTGTCTCGGATGCGAAAACACCCAAATTAAAAGTTATTCGTCTCAAAAAGTTATGAAACTTTGTAATTATAACTTTTTAATTTGAAGTCATCTTGTCAACGAAAATATGTTTGAATGGTCTCAAATTTAAAATTCAAATTTTGTAAAGAACTCGGACGGAGAAATGACCAATACAAAAGTTGTTTGTCTCGAAAAGTTATGAAACTTTGTAGTTGACAGCTTTTTAATTTGAAATTGTTTAAGACCTCAAACAAGCAAATTACACTCGGGTTTCTATAATATGCGGAGAACTGAAAGGGTATTTGTGTGTGGTGGAGTGAGAGAGGAGGCTCCGCGCGAGATGAACGGGCTCTGGGGGTCCGACTTGCGGCTCTGGGCTCTGGTGTCCCGGTGTTCTCCCTGCACATGATTCGTTCTTCTTGCATACTCCTATCCATCCATTGTCATCGTGCTTCTGTTTCATGGAAGTGGCAGCCGAGTGGCCCAGTGACATGATGATGCCACTGTCCTAGCTTAGCCACGACAACACCCTCCGCGTGCCTCCTCATCAAGCGTCGGCACTGTCCGTGTGCCGAAGCACATGGCATGAGTGCTACAGTCCAGAAACCTTGGTTAATTCGGCACAATTAGCGCCCGGACGTCTGGGCGCTATTCGTAAAATTCATCGACTGTCCGCTTCTACTGTCTCCTAACGCACACGCCCACGTCTAAGATACAGGAAAACTCTCTCTCTCCCACGTGCGCATAGATTTGCCCCTGTCTCAACCTCGCCGGCCCCAGCACATCCACACCAGCTCATGCTCATCACCATAGTCAACAAAGGGGAAAAGGCTACTGTAATTCATCAATTTTGTCTACATTATCTAAAAAAAGTAGTAGTTGATGTATGTTTTCTAAACTTTTGGAATATATGCGCCTTTTACGTACATTATGTTGTTTAATATAAAACATAGATATAATTGATCACATGATATTTTTAGATAATGTAGACAAAATCGAGCTTGTCTTACTCTCGGAGATATAAACAAGAAGTAGTACATATGACAAGCTCTACAAAATTAAGACCTTGAATTTAAATTTGTGTATTTCACACCGAGAAGGTAGTAAAGATTGTAATATAGTGTCTTCTCTTATTGGTCATATATATATCGACAATTCAAGATTGCCTTCTGAAGGATACAACACACAGTACATACTCTCACCGTATCGAAATAGATATCGTTTTAGACAAGGTTTGAGTCAAACATTGAGAATATAAATCATGAATAACTTTTAAATTATTGAGTTTAGAGATGTAAAAATCATATAAATAAATTTGTCTTGAAAATTACTTTCATAAAATATATGTATTTCACTTTACAATAAATATTTTTTTAAAAAAAAACAAGTAGTCAAAGTTGTACTTTGGAGACCGTATCGCACTGTCCTAAACGACGTCTAAAAATGATACTGAGGGAGTAATAATCAGCAAATCTCTTGCCTATTTATATATAATAATCAACAAATCTTCTTATTGCATATGTCAGGTCCCTATTTAGGGCAAGTACATTGCTACACGTCAGCTGTCTCGTACATCGTCTCATGCAGTGCCACGTAGGATTTTTGCTGACGTGGAGGAAAGAGAGAAACGAAAAAGAAAGAGGTGGTTGTTTCGCGAAACAACCACCTCATGAGCTAAAATTTAGGACTATGAGACAACTATTCTACCATTGTATGAGTTGTTGTTGTCATGCAACTCACAATTTATTTTTATTCTATCCATAAATTAAGGAATCATGAGTTGCTACGAGACAACTTAAAAACCAAACTATTGTACATGTCGTCTACTAAGTCGTCTTAAAATTACGTGGCACTATATGAGACCACCTATGAGACAAGACCAATGTACTTGCCCTTAGATGCTGCTGATGATTAGATCATTGATTAATTAATTAACTAACTAAGTGGACTGGGCGGCGAGCTTCATGAAGTTGATGGGCGTGGTATACTGGGCCGGCCCATCGTAGAACGCCTGGGCCATGAGAGAACACACCCGCTGGGCCGGGTGGTAGCGGTCCCAGAAGACGTGGCCGTCGTGGTCGGTGCAGACGGTGGAGTTGGGCAGGCAGTCCGCCTCCGCCAGCAGCCGCCCGCTCCCGCAGCACGCGCCGGTGATGTCGGTGTACCCCGACTTCCCCGGGTCGGCGTAGTTGTCCTTCGCGAGGCGGAATAAGTCGGCGAGCGAGTAGGCGAGGCCCGGCAGCCTGGAGGCGAGGCCGGCGAGCAGCGGCCCGAGCTTGTCGTCGAAGCCGGCGGCGAGCTGGTTCAGGCCGTCGGCGCACGCGCCCGCCGCGTCCAGCAGCCGCAGCACCGGCACACACCCTATCAGCCCGGCGTTGACGATGGCGAACTTCCTCGCGCCCATCGAGTGCAGCTCCTGATAGATCGATGTGCCATGCATGCAATGCATGATGTTATATATATACTAATATATTGCGTACTGTACGTATGTGCACGTGCAACTGTATTATAAGCTACTCCCTCCGTCGCAAATTGTACGTCGTTTTCGGTTTCGTGCCGCAAGTTTGACTTGATTTACAGAAAATACGTGCAATATTTATATTTTTAAATAAATTTGTTCAAAAAACTAGATTCAAAGATCTTTCCGATGATACTAATTATGATATTAATCGATAATATTTATTATTTATAAAAATTGTCGGCATTTGTTTCTCGAGAAGCGAAAGCGACAGATATTTTGGGACGGAGGGAGTATTATAATACTAGACTATACCCGCGGGAGGACTGACGCCCTGCCGCGGGTCAGGTTACTGTAGCATTTTTCTTTATTTTTATTTTCTTTTTTATGTTTTTTTTACTTTTTCCTTTTAAGATTTTTGCAGATATTTTTTTCTATTCAAAAAACCAGTGTGACAGTAGCGCGTTCAATAATATATACAAATTTATATGCGTAGAACAATTGGCACAACGAGACAGCTCTTAGCTTTCGGCCATCATGGTCGCCACGTGAGTGTTCTGCTGTGTTTCGCTAATTTCAGCTTAACGTGTGACGGACACCAACGATCTCTGCCCTGCCAATTTTTCACGACCAGCAATGAGATAGGTTTATTTGTCTACTCAGTCTCATACTCCAATATTATGTAATGATGTTATTTAGATACTACTTTCTTTGTCCATGAAAAAGAATTAATTCTTAGAGTGGTTAAGAAGTTAAATTTTATAAACTTCAATCGAATTTCTAGAAAAATATCAAGCGATAGTGCAAATACATATCTTAGATATATTATAAAATAATTTCATAATGCATCTATTATATCATAGATATTATTACTTCTCTTCTTTAAAATTAGTCAAATTTTAAAAAGTTTGACTAACATGAATTAATAGTAAAAACATTTAAACCAACGTATTTTATTTAACACTTTACCCCTGCCTATTTTTTCACAACCGACGAAAAGATAGTTTTAATTCCTTTTCTATTGGTGAAATACTCCAAAGTTGTTAATGATATTACCCAAAATATCAGATACTAGGTGTTTAGTTGGAGGATGAATTTTTTTTGGGGTGTCACATCAAAATGTTGTGGCACTAAATTAGTCTATTAAAAATAGACTAATAAAAAACAAATTACATATTCGTCTGAAAACCATGAGACGAATTTATTAAGACTAATTAATTTCATCATTAGCATATATTTACTGTAGCACAATATTATCAAATCATGGACTAATTAGACTTAAAAAAATCGTCTCGCAAAGTTATCGCAATTTATGTAATTAGTTATTTTTAGTCTATATTTAATATTTATTTCATGCATATATCTAAACATTCGATGTAATAGGTGAAAATTTTTTGGACGAGGAACTAAACAAGGTAGCATAATGTGAGACCGTGCTACACGAGTTCATAAGATTTTTTTTATTTTTTCCGAAAAGGTTACCCGCAACCAGCAAGGAGTGACGTGAGAAGATGAAATCAACATGCAACAATTGACCAATATACTTACCGTTTATATTGCGGCGCGTTAAAGCGCGCATAGCTATCTAGTATATACTCACCGTGATGGTGGCCGAGTAGTTGGAGAGGAGGTCGACCAAGAACGCGGCGGCGTCGCTCTGCTGGTCGGCGGCTGACCTGTTCCGCGACTGCTCGGCGGCGGCGTACACGAACAGATCGTTGCTGGCGATGCCCATGAGGATGATGGAGTCGGCGAGCAGCTTGGTCACCTCGGCGGCGCCCACCGCGGCGACCATCTTCGCCTTGGTAGCCTTGAAGTACTCCAGCTGCGTCGACAACGGGATGCACTTGCCTGCGTGCTGCATGCATAGTAGTTTTGTATACGTATATATATCGATGAGCTCCATCCATGGCCAAATTAAGTCCGGAAATTAAAACATGCTTATTACTGTTGAGTTGAGGATGCCAGCATCTGCGGAAGCGTAGCTGACACCAACGGTACGAGCAGTGAGCAGAAGGCCGGAGTTGTTGGATGCAAGCGACAGATACGGCGGAGGGCTACTCGCGAACCCCATCCTCTTTGCTGTATATATATAAAAAAAATAGGTACGTACGCACAATACAAATACAGCGGTAGTACGTACGTACTACAGTTACGTACCAACGAAGTCAGCGAAGTTGTCGCCATTGCTGAACCTTCCGGTGGGAACGCCGCCGGGGAAGTCGACGCCGTAGTGTGACCTGTTGGCCCTGGGGACGTCCGCCCCCGGCAGGTAGTTGTTGTTGCCCACGTCCAGCGTCGAGTCACCGAACACGTACATCGCCGCCGGCCGCCGCTGGCCGCCACCGCCGGCCACGGCAACAACTAGCATTGTTGTTTGCACGGATATCACAAGGCACAGAACTACGAGACGACCCTCCATGGCTATCTGCATGCGTAGATCGAGCAGCTGATCTGCCTGTGGTCGATCTGGGATTCAGGAGACAGTCTCTCTCGGTCTCGGCTCCACAATTAGCTGCTAGGCATGCAGGATCTCATGCAGCGGCTGCACACAATTCTTCCCCCGCGGCCAGGGGCACTCCTCGAGGCCACGAACCTCCTGTCACGGGCGCCACTGGATCTTCCCACGCGATCACTGTAAACCGAGACCGATAACAACAGCCGCACCGTCAGGGACCCCTGCCCCCACCCCGCAAATAACCAAAACTCTATTCCTGCTATGACCAGTGCGCTTCAAAGAGAGATGACAGAAGCTGCTATTCCTGTTGATGATAGCTAGAGAGCCAACTGAGCCTATATATGATTGGGGTAGGGACAACCCTGATATGTCAATTGGCACACACTTTCCATTTATGTATGACTTCAGGTTGGCAGTAAGACAACATGCAATTGTGAAGAAATTTGAGCTCTTGACACTGGAAAATCTGACCCAAGCATACTGCCTATGAATTATTAGAGCTAGGACTCAACTGATAAGAGTGTCAGGTTATTTAAACTAATTGTTACTGTGTTCTACCATGTTTCTTATGCTCTTTTGTCCTCTGTGTTTAGTTTTTTTTCTAACATTGTCTCTAATACTAGTTTTTCTGTGCAAATTCAACTAACACTTATCACATAACTGTGCATCTAGAAGCAGGGTTCCTGGCAGGATGGCTTCTACTGCTTCGGTAGCAGAGAGAGCTATACCACTACTTAAGAGAAAACCATCAATGGGTGCAAGTGCAGTGAGGGAAGAGCTTGAGGAGAAGTACAAGATCCGGATCAACTAATACCAAACTGTGATTGGCATAATGCGATTGGCAGCGTCGATTGATTGGGCTGGCAATAGATAATCAAAATTTAGCTGTGAGATATTGTCGAGCGCAATCAAGATTTAAGACTGCTGTTGGATTGCTGCCTGTATCGATATGCGATTGATCTCGTAGGGGGAATCGTCCTGAGGCTCCTCCGTTTATGCTGATACTGGGAGTCTGACAAGCACTAAGAGGTCTACAAATGTTAGGTTATTGAAATTGACCTCGTGCTCGGTAAAGACTGTCAGACACTGATGGTTCAAATGCACCATCGATCAGTTCATCGGCAAAATGTTGGACTTAGATTGTGAGGTATCAACAATATGGCACCACCACCACCAACACCATGCCACGGCCATGGCCACCGCCACCAGCATACCACGGCCACGACTACCGCCACCACCATCACCATACCACATTGCTCATGACCATTCAACAAAATGAGACTAAAGGGGAAGGGAAGGACGCGCGCCTACCTGTGCCGGTGAGAGGGCGTTGATGGACGTGGGGACGCGGGGAAACAACGGGCGCGACGGGGCTCCTCCTTCTCCTTCCTAATTGAAGTGGCGGCGAGGAGGAAGAAGTGAGGTCGGGACACTACGGATAAGGGCAGGACCTTAGTCCTTTAGGGTTTAGGGGAGAGACATCTAATCTCGGTCCCTGTTACCAACCGGGACTAAAGGTCAACTTTTAGTCCCTGTTGGTGTCACACACCGGGACTAAAGGTTTTGTCCCGGTGTTTCGCACAGCCCGGGACTGAAGGTTGACCTTTAGTCCTGGTTGGTAAAGTGGACCGGGATTAAATGTCCCTTTGACAAATGAGCCATTGAGAAGAGGACTTTTAGTCCCGGTTGGGGTTACGAACCGGGACTAAAGATGTTTTTGGTCCCAGACGCAATTTTTGTCGAGATTAAAGCTCATTTAGCCGATCGACCAAATGTCTGTTCTCTAATAGTGAGTCATAGATTTTAATATACGACATTTCAGACAACAAAGTTTAATTTGATCTGCTTAAAGTTTTTTTTTTCTACAATAGTGTACTCGACTGGGCCAGCTGCATAAAGTTGATGGGTGTGGTGTATTGGGCCGGCCCGTCGTAGAACGTCTGGGCCGTGAGAAAACAGGCCCGCTGGGCCGGGTGGTAGCGGTCCCAGAAGACGTGCCCGTCGTGGTCGGTGCAGACGGTGGAGTTCGGCAGGCAGTCCGCCTCCGCCAGCAGCCGGCCCCTCCCGCAGCACGCGCCGGCGATGTCGGTGTACCCCGACGCCCCCGGGTCGGCGAAGGTGTCCTACGCGAGGCGGAAGGAGTCGGCGAGCGAGTAGACGAGGCCCGGCAGCCTGGCTGCGAGGCCGGCGAGGAGCGGCCCGAGCGCGGCGTCGAAGCCGGCGGCGAGCTGGTTGAGGCCGTCGGCGCACGCGCCCGCCGCCGCGTCCAGCACCCGCACCGCCGGCACGCACCCCACCAGCCCCGCGTTGATGATGGCGAACTTCCTCGCGCCCATCGAGTGCAGCTCCTGTGTCGTACGTGATGCAATGCGTTGATGATGATCAGCGCGTAGTATGCACACGTACGTGCAATATAGCTAGCAGATGGGAGCCGTGGAGAAGAAAGTATATATATACCGTGATGGTGGCCGAATAGTTGGAGAGGAGGTCGGCGAAGAGCGCGGCGGCGTCGCTCTGCTGCTCGGCGGCGGCGTAGACGAACAGATCGTTGCTGACGATGCCCATGAGGATGATGGAGTCGGCGAGCAGCTTGGTCACCACGGCGGCGCCCACCGCGGCGACCATCTTGGCCTTGGTAGCCTTGAAGTAGTGCACCTGCGTGGACAACGGGATGCACTTGCCTGCGTTCTGCATGCATGCATACTACACACACACACACACACACACACACGTATATATATCGATGAGGCTAGCTCCATACATACATATACATATGGCCAAAATAAAGTCCGGAAAAGATGAGTGACACGTGTGCGCTGCTTACGGTTGAGTCGAGGATGCCAGCATCTGCAGAAGCGTAGCTGACACCAGTGGCGAGAGCGGTTGGCACGAGCAGAAGGCTGGAGCTGCTGGCCAGGGACAGATACGGCGGAGGACTACTCACGAACCCCATGCTCTTCGCTGTATATACGTACGTACGGAGTACAATACAATACAACGGTACAAGCAGCCAGCATGCATATGAATAACCAATCGATCAGTATAAAGTTTAATTTACATGCATGCATATACACAAATTAAGTCACAAACACACATATACAAATACATGTGTCTGTCTAGAGAGAGAGAGAGAGAGACGTACCAACGAAGTCAGCGATGTTGCCGCCATTGCTGAACCTTCCGGTGGGGAATCCGGGGAAGTCGACGCCGTAGTATGGCCTGTTTGCCCTGGGGACGTCGGCCCCCGGCAGGTAGTTGTTGTTGCCCACGTCCAGCGTCGAGTCGCCGAACACGTACATGGCCGCCGGCCGCCGCTGGGCGCCGCCGCCGGCCACGGCAGCAACTAGCATTATTGCTTGCGCGGATATCACTGCAAGGCACAGAACGAGACGACGACGACGACTCTTCATGGCCATTTGCGCACGTAGAGAGCTGATCTGCTTGAGCTGATGGTGGTGTGTGTGTGGTGACTGGTGAAGGAGACGGCTCTGCCTAGCTATATACTGTTTACAAGTTCAGGTGGGTCTCTCTCGCTCCGCCTGTGACTTTTTTATTATATAATTTTTTTATGATGAGTAATATGGAGGTCTCGTGGGTATTAACTGCACCATACCTAACAGTTGAATATCCGCTATATGGTGCACTATACTAAATATAGGAATGTGGAAAAAAATGGAAAGTTCTCTCGTCATCATCTAGCCATGAACTCGCAGAATGCATTTCTTGGAAGCATGCATAACGAGCCAGTCGTACGTAGTAGTACGTGTCTCAGAGTTTTCAAGATCGGCGATGATCATCATCCCAGCCGATAGTTAGCGTGGCTGCTATCTCGCGTTTAATTTCCAACTAAATGATTCGATCACATTGCACTGCGCATGCACGCATATAGTTCATCATGCAGCCCGGCCATTGGTTTCAGCATATTTTGTCTACGCGCACATCACCACATCACGTACATTCCTGCGTTGGAACAAAGAATATATATATACTTGTGCACGCACGCATTCCAGGACGACACGTACATGTGGACTAGTCGCTGATCCGATCGACTTATCGTGTCGTCTTCTCTCAATAAAAGTAATACTATAAACGCACCTGCAAAATAAATATATATAGCTATTTTTTTGTTAGCTCTACATATGTGATGGATCTTAAAACAACGCACAAAGAAATGATATATAACTTTAAAAAAAAAAAGAATGATGATATATATATGGAATGACTGGGTCAACAGGCGCCACCACATAGCAGACGCCATGCGTGATTCCATGACTTTGAGTCTTTGACCATTTCATTTCAAGAATATAAATATCCCTATATCTTTTTTTTGAAAAGAGAAATCACTCAGCTTTTAAAGAAAGCAATATATAGTTTTTTTATAATAAAGCAATATATAGTTTGATATGAGGTCTAGAATTGACATGATCTTGTCAATCATATCTGTGTCCTCTAGTTTAAGCAGAATCAACCACTTCTACAAAAAGATTATATTGAGGGTGTCTTTGCTACAGCTTCTCCCCTAGCTCCACAAAGCTGTTTTAAGCTTCTTCAACCAAAGGGTCCAGATAAAACAACTTTTGTATAGAAGCTTTTTTTCAGCTCCTCTCACATTATGTTTCGCTAAACTTTTATGAAAACAGTTTTTGCTTCATTGGTGAAGTTGCTTTATGTAAATGAAAAAACAATTACTTTCACTAGTGAAGCACAGTTGTATCAGCAGACCCTGAAGGATGAAAGATAATCTCAAAAGGCCTATTATTTTTCCAATAGCCATCTTGTTGCGCGTCGTCCATAGCACCCCACCCATGCCCCTGCAAAGAGAAACATACACAGATGTTTCGATAAATTGACCTTTTCCCGGATCCAGTTCTCCTTGAAAATTGGATCTAGAGATTGGATGAGAAGTCCATCATATCTTAGGGACTCTCTTAACATATGCCTCGTGCAAAAAGTCAAGCACTGAAACAAGAGAGAAAGTGTGGCATACGGTTTCAACTTTGCCACAAAGCTGACAATGGATGTCCTCTTTCCACCCTCTTTTCTTGTTTAGGAGCGAGTTGCCAAAGAAAATTCTTATATCTTCATAGGGAGTTTGCATTTCTAAACATATTTGTTTGTCTACTCACTATGTCTTGTCATCAATAATAAAATCATGCATTGATCTAATTGAATAGGTTTTGGGCCTGTCTAACACCCATTGGATTGTGTCCTTTGTGTTAGGAACTACAGTGACATGTGAAATTTCTTGCCAATATCCATATTCCTCTTGTGTTAGAGATCTTCTAAACCTGATGGATCAACCCTCCTCATTGTATACTTTCTGCTCTGTGACTTGTTGATAAGTAGAGACATTAAACATGATCTTTAGAGACACCTCCATGAGTCAAATAACTTGCCATTTTTTTGACTTTGTGGATTGCTCCCCATTTAAAGAGGTGCTTAAGTTTATATGTAAGCCCTACCAAAACCGTGAAGGAGCCCTTTAGACTGAAAGTGAAAAAAATTGTCTTCTCGCATTAGATTTTGTACCACATATCCCGTGAAGAGACCTTTTAACTGAATGTGAAAAAACTGTCTCCTCGCATATATTTGGCTTGCAAGATTCTGTACCACATATCCTCTGATCCTTCCATTATCTTGCAATCCCCTTAACCAATAGACAACTATTCATGTTCCTGGTGTTCAGAACACCCAAACCTTCCTGGTCTTTCCGGCCTCGTTATCGATTCTAACCTAGGCATATGGTAGCCTATACGACTTGGATTCCTGAAGAAAAAAACTTGTACATAGTATTGGGCCTGCTCAGCTGATGGCCTGTGGATGAAAAATATTGTTTCGACTGATTTTTCTCAGAAAAACATTGTTCCTCATCTGAAAACATAGGGCTGATAAGTGCAAACGATTACATACAAATCTAACACTCAATGATTCCATCGTAAAGATTGTTTCCGTAGACTAGAACCGAGCAGGAAGAACTACAATGAAAGCTTGTTCAGTGTTGTTTCTTTATTTTTTCAGATCAATTATTCATGTAGCATGTGATGCACCATCCATGGTTCACTTTTAAATTATCTTTATTATTAGAAAATTATTTCACTGGGTCCCTGAATGGATAAGCGCAATGGACTAAAATCAATCAGCTCGTGTGGACCAACTGCTTGAAGTTGATGGGTGTGGTGTACTGGGCCGGCCCGTCATAGAATGCCTGGGCTCTGAGCGCCGCGGCCCGCTCGGAAGGGTGCACGCTGTCCCAGAAGTAGTACTCCCCGCGGTCGGCGCAGAGCGTGGCGTCCGGCGCGCAGGCCGCCTCCGCGCCGAGCCGGCCGCCGCCGCAGCACGCGTCGGCGACGTCCGTGAACCCGGACGCCCGCGGGTCGGCGAAGGTGTCCGCCATGAGGCCCAGCGAGTCAGCCAGGGAGTAGACGAGGCCAGGCAGTCCGGAAGCGGGGGAGGCGAGGTCGGCGAGCAGGGACCGCAGCGCGGCGTTGAAGCCGGCGGCGAGCCGGTTCCGGTCCTCCGCGCACGCGCCCGCGGCGTCCAGCGCCCGCGCCACCGGCAGGCACCCGGCGAGCCCCACGCTGACGACGGCGAGCCTGCGCGCGCCCAGCGCGTACAGGCCCCTGACGGCGGCCGAGTAGCTGGAGACGAGGCTGCCGTAGAAGGCGGCGGTGGTGTCGTCGTCGCTCTGCAGGTCGGCGCCGGACCTGTTGCTCTGCGCCGACTGCTCCGCGTTCGCGAACGCGGACACGTCGTTGCCGCCGATGAGGATGAGGAAGACGGAGTCGTTGATGATCAGGGTGTCCACCGCGTCGGAGGATCCCGATGCCGCGGCGATCATCTTCGACCTTGTGGCGTTGAAGTACTGCACCTGCTTTGACAGCGGGATGGTGCTGCCGGCGTTCTGCATGCATGCTTGCATGTTAAAATTTCCTAGTTCCTATGGACAATGCTAGTAGTACTTACCGTGGAGGTGGAGTCGAGGATGCCAGCTCCTCCGGAGGCGTAGCTGACGCCAATGGTGAGAGCGGTGGGAACCAGAAGGCCGCCGCCGCCGGGGCTTGCTGGCGCCACCAGCGACAGGTACGGCGGAGGGCTGCTCACGAACCCTATGCATTTTGCTGCAAAATGTACGAGCAACTCCAAGAGAGTTGGTAAAAATGGATGGCTAAACCTATAATATAGCTAGTCTCTAAAATAAAAACTCTATAAAAAATAGAAAACTCTAACAGTCTTTCTATTATAGCAATACTAGGTAGCTAGTGACGCATGCAAGCTATATTTACCATGCGAGATTTTAGGAATAGCAAACTTGTTATTTTACAAAACAAAATAGCATAGCTGTTGGAGTTCACTTTTTACTCTAAAAATCTAAATATAGCATACAAAACAAAGATAACAAGTCTGTTAGAGGTGCTCTTATATTACCAATCCAATCACCAAACCAACGATTCTGTATATATAAATACAAATATATATTCCTATGAACGCGCTTAATGTGCTCTGAACTTCACTTTGCTCGATCGCTTTATGATAATCAAGCGGGAGAAA
Organism: Coix lacryma-jobi var. lacryma-jobi; assembly: GCA_009763385.1. Lineage (NCBI taxonomy): Eukaryota > Viridiplantae > Streptophyta > Magnoliopsida > Poales > Poaceae > Coix > Coix lacryma-jobi. Next base: position 2,145,691 of record CM019824.1, on the reverse strand, counting down.
TCTTTTATCAAAAAAATAAATAAATATTCCTATATATATATATATATATATTATGAAAATGGAAACAAAGAGTATATAGGAGTACTCCGTACATAGGAACGACGACCTACCAATGAAATCGGCGGTGTTGTAGCCGTTGCTGAACCTGCCGGTGGGAATGCCGCCGGCGAAGTCGACACCGTAGTAGGGCCTGTTGGCCCTGGGGACGTTTGCCCCTGGCAGGTAGTTGTTGTTTCCGACGTCCAGCGTCGAGTCGCCGAACACGTACATCGCCGGCGGCGGCTTGAAGAAGACGCCGGCAGCGGCCCGGCCGATGGCGTCCATCGATACCATCACGAGGCACAACAGCACAAACCGCTCCACCACTACGGCCAGCTTGTTGTAGCCCATGCAAATCATGTACTCTATTATCTCTCAATAAAAATTCTCTAGCTGCTGCAGGTGCTTGATAGAAACGGGGGAGTGTACCAGTAGTTATATATATTACTCCCCCTGTATCGCATTTAGACGACGTTTAGGACCGTGACACGGTCTCCAAAGTGGAACTTTGACCACTTGTATTTTTAAAAATATTTATTTTAAAATAGTATATGTATACTTTTATGAAAGTACTTTTCAAGACAAAATTTATTTATATGATTTTTATATATCTCTAAACTCAATAATAAAAAGTTATTCATGATTTATATTCCCAATGTTTGACTCAAACATTGTCTAAAACGTCATCTAAAAGCGATACGGATGGAGTACTCATAAATCTGCATACAAATGATTACGTAAGACTTCCATCAGGTAACCTCGAAATTTGCATTCCAGAGTCTTCAGTGGTTCCGATTTCCAGCTCAGCCAAGACCACACTTTAGCTTGTACTGGATATGAACAGATGTGATGCAATTAATTGAAATTTAAAATGCTGAATATATATAATATGCAGGCACGGCACTTGGACACACACATACCACACAACTGGTTGGTTAGTATGTCCATGTCCTTGAACTGTTTGTGCATGCAATCTCTCAGTTTCAACTCAAGCGCTGTACCCCCCACTAATCCACTATAAATAGTCCACACTTATAAATCGAAAAAGATCTCAATTTCAACTGAATCGCTAGCTGTACCCACTATAAATCGTCCACGCTTCTAAATCGGGGGAAAAAACTGGTCCACCCGTTGGGTCACCATCCATCGTGGCCGGCCTCGTGAGCGTGACCGTGCATGCGGCCTTTTTTTGTATATAAAAAAAATGATTTTGTCTATCTCAACCTCAAATTTTCAACTCAAAAGTACCGTACCCCACTATATATATCAACCTGGAACGAAATGATGATTAAGCAATTCGATTTGTTAGGTCACCATTGGTCAAGACAATGGCCGTGGCTGCAATCCTAATTATTTCAATTAATACAATATTCATTCTACCAAAAAATATCTCAATTTTAAGTCAACTATGTGTACTTTGCAACACCTGGCTCCTTTAAACCAAATATGGCTAATGTCCAGCCCTTTCTCTAGTAAAAGCTCTCTAGCTCCCCAGCTATTTCGCTTGGACTATGACTTTAATCCGTACAAACCAGCAGTACAGAACAATATTTTCCTCTCATAAAAAATAAATCGTACGAATCAGCAGAAGTTATTTATAGCTTAAGTGAACAGAGCCATGTGGATTGAGTTTTGTCTATACTACGTATCTAGGTGAAAATTTTCTACTCCACTCCCTCACACAAAACCACACACACACACGCACACAAATCATTTTATTTCCTTTTGTTTTTTTCTTCGTAAATAGCATTAAAGATTTTAGTTACTATCAACTTCTACTAGGTTTTACATTCTGACTTGTATTGATCAAAGTCACTATGAGCAGTGGCGGAGCCACCGCCCGGTGACCTCGGCCGGCCGGCCGGGCTCCTGAGCCATTTTTAAAAGAAAAAATCTTCTATACTAAACAGGAGCAATGTGAATTACTTGCTAAAAATATTTTAGATCTTGTTTGGTTGCATATAAATACATCTCAATTCACGTAGTTTGAGAGAAGATATAATTTAGTTCAAATTTCTCTCCAATCTACATCAACCCATATGAATTGGGGTGTAGGTGCAGCCAAACAAGACCTTACATAATAAAAAATGCCCAGGCTCCTAAAAACTTCTGACTCCGCCACCGGTGTACGGAAGGAATATTTCACTTGATTCTTGCAACAACTTTAATCTAGGTATATGGAACTACTCTAAACACCAGCATTTTTATAACATGTTCACAAAATTTGGGTGCAGAATGAAGGGACCTTTTTCATCCGGGCATGGTATAGCAAATCTGATGTGGATTTTGTTGGACCTGGTATTACAGCTCTAGAAATATATATGTTGGATCTAAAAGTACGTAGAGCATTTAAAATATTTTTTTGCCATAGTTTAGAGCATTTAAATAAATCACTTTTGTCATTCAGCCTAGATTTAGAGCTTAATCTGTGCCAAAAAAAACTTAATGTCCTTTGGGAAGCAACTGGTGGAAGATCCAATTGTGCATTGATTTATTTTGAACCAAACAAACACAAAACATAAAATGCATGGCACTGTCTTACAGATTTCTTCTTTCTATAAATTTGATAATATGAAAACAGATGAATGAGGAGGTAGCATGCAGGCACGCAGCACAATCATTGGGAACGTTTGGATCCTAGGCTAGAAAAATAATAGCCTCGCCAAGCTAGTTACACCGTTTGATAATTGAAAAAAAACATAGCTTTTGGGCGACGACCTTCCCCTCTCGCCCACATAAGCATCGCGCCTGAGGGAGAGTCGATTCAGCTCGCCTTCAACAGCAAGTCGCGCTCGTGCGGACGAAAATGGGCGCGCAACGGAACTCTCCGCAACGAACTCCGCTTTCCCCCGTCCATACCGCCATGTTCCTCAGTATCCTATGCGATTTTTGCTCCAATACCTCCATAAATCAAGCCAGATCTCATTTTCCACACACCATAACCTCCACCCAGTAGCTCCATCCGTCCTCTCCAACTTCAGCGTTGCGAGACCAACAGATTGATTTGTTGGGGTTGTCTTCAGAGGGGGGACGAATAGCAGGTTTCTCCTCTTCAGATTGCAAGGTCTTTATCCAAATCCTAGTGTCTATTTTTTCATTGAGAAATCCATTTTGATTGGAGTGCGCTCGATGACTGCTTTAGATTGGAAATTGATTAATTCCATCCTGTTTTTGGTGTGCTCAACGGTTGGGCTCTGATTTGGTGTGCGCGCAGCACTCTGCAGCATGCAGATCTATTTAAAATATAATGTTGTGATTTGTAGCCAATCCCCTCCACACATAAAGATATTTGCTACTGTATCAAGAGTTCGTTGAATGAACAAGTACTCTATTCTAATTACTAGAGGTGTCGTGAAGTGATTTTGGTGTAAAACCTACTATGAGTTTCAGAGGTCTTTTTCTGCTATTGTTCTGATTTTTTTATTTTCGTTTTTATAAGTATTTGCCTAGACTAAAGTTTTTGAGAGCTTAAAGGTCTTTCTCTTTCTCTTGTAAATCAAATGGTGAAAATCTTGTCCTTGGTGTGGGTTCGTATGAGCTTTATGATACCTTACATATGTCCTTTGTATCAAAGAATTTATTTATTTTTATACTGTACTTATAGGTAGTTTAACAGTTTGTCCTCTGTTGTCTGATTATTATAGATGGATGACAGTGCTATTATTAATAGAATGATTGCATTCATTAGCGCTTCTATTTTAGTATGGTTGATATTGGTGATATATCGACGCAATACCAGTGATCCTATAAGATACTCATTGTTAGAGAGGAATAAAGAAAGGCTGAAGTATCTACAGAAACTGTATTATGGTGAGGAGAAACACTGCATATCAGAGTTGCGTATGGGAAAGTCAGTGTTTTTCAAGCTGTGTCAAAAATTGCGTAATATGGGAGCCCTTAGAGATACTTGGCATTGTACCGTAGAGGAACAAATTGCCATGTTTCTCACTACTGTAGGACATCATAAGAAAAACAGTGATATTAGTTTTCATTTCACAAGGTCAGGTGAAACTGTTAGTAGATACTTCAATCAAGTTTTATATGCAATTGGACAACTTGGGCCTAAAATGCTTAGGCATCGCTCTCTCGATATTCCATCTAAAGTTGTAGGCAACCCTCGTTTTGATCCCTATTTTAAGGTATGGCCCTTCACTATTTTATATCAAAATAGCTTTTTTAATAATATATTAGTATGTATTTATGTTACTATTCCATTGAATGGCTAGGATTGCATCGGCGCAATTGATGGTACCCACATTCCTTGTAATGTTCCGTCAAGAATTGTAGATAGGTTTCGCGGTAGGAAAGGTTTTCCTACCCAAAATGTTCTTGCTGTAGTCGATTTTGATTTGATATTCACGTATGTAAGTGCTGGTTGGGAGGGGTCCGCTCATGATTCCACAGTCCTACGACATTCTCTTGAGCATCCAAATGGCCTTCGAGTCCCTGAAGGTTGGTGTTTTCTCTACCTTTGGAACACTTACATATACATCTTAGTGATATTAATTGTGTTCCCAATGGTCTACTAGGTAAATACTACCTTGCAGATGTTGGCTATGCAGCAAGAAGAGGATTTCTACCTCCTTTTCGTCAAACTCGATACCATTTGCGTGAGTGGAGGGGCAATAGAGCGCGGACACCAAATGAGCTATTCAACCTAAGACACTCATCCCTCCGTACTACTGTTGAGAGAGCATTTGGGACACTAAAAAACCGTTTCAAAGTGCTAACTACAAGACCATATTGTCCCTTCCCTTCACAAGTACGAGTTGTCATAGCATGTTGTATTCTTCATAACTGGATCTTACTAAATGGAGGACCTGATGAACTAGTCTATAGTGAAGAGAGTTGGTTTCAGAACTATCCAAGAACAGTTGGACGTGTTCAACGAGATTTACGTGAGGAACAGAGGGAAGTACTCCGAGACAGGGATGCCATAGCTAATAGTATGTGGAGAAATAGGCACAATGTTAGGCATGGTTGATGTGTGTTGTTGAGTCATCTATGAAACTATTTATTTATTTTGTTACAATGTCTTGTAGTCCTTTTAATTGTATCCATGGATTTCTCAAAATGAAAGGTAGTTTCTTTACATGAAGTATCTAACATCCACATAGCCATATTAGGTATATGAATTTTGTCATCTCTAAAAATATTTTAAGTATTGTCACATGCAGGGATGGCAGGAAACAACATTGTGTGGCTGCCCCAGGTGGTGGAGGACATGCTGCGATACTACAAAGAGAAGATACAAGCTGAGGGAAGACTAATGGTTTTTCGTGAATTACATCATGAGGAGTGCGCAAAACAGATTAATGGAAAGTATCACACAAATTTCACTCAGCGACAAGTTTACCACAAGTATCATAAGCTGAAAGGTCAATGGAAGGTTATACTGCAAGCAAAGAATTTAAGCGGAGCAAACTTTGATGATGTTAAGAAAATGATACTTTATGATGAAACAGAAGTTGTCAGGATGCAGAATGTAAGTCTTTCTGTCCTTATACATTTGATTTGGTTATGTTACTTATGTATTAAAGTAAATTACAAAGTTAAGACTGGACATGTGCAGGACAAAGATCCAAGGGCGAAGTTTATAAACGTCCCCATCCATTGCTATGATGAGATGGAATTCATTTTTCAAGACAAGCATGCAACTGGGGAGTTCACTGTTCTACAAGCACCATACGATCTTCCTTGCACTCAGGATGGAGATTTAATTGGTGATAAGAATGTGAATCATGGTGAGGATGTCGACCCAGGTTTGCAGTACGATTCAGATTGCCTGGCTGAAGAGGATGGCAATAATGGTGGAGGAAGCTCATCTAGTAAGCGTCCTGCTGCTAGCAAGCCTGAAAAAGTGAAGAGGACTAAGCGTGATGATAGTGCGATCTTAGAGGTGACTCATGTTCTGCGTGATATGACTGACACCATGCGCTTCACTCATGTGAGTCATCCAAATGAAGAATTATTCAAGACAATTGATGCCATGGAGGAGTATCCATTATTTGTTCGACTTGATTTACAAGAGTATCTTGCAAATAATGAGAAGACTGCTGCTATGTTGAAGGGAAGGCCATTGGAGGCCATCAAGGAGTATGTCCAGAGATGGTTTGTTAAAAATTATTCATCTCCGATTTGAGTTTAGTTTAGATTAAACATTACAATAAGTATGCACATTTTATGGTTTTCATAGTAGGAAAAATAATGGATCGACCTTCGGCTGCAACTCATGTTGTAAATATATTATATTTTTATTAAGACAATGACTGCTTTATATATATTTCATTCTTATAGCAAATATGACCACGCTTGTATCTGTTTCTATGTATATGAATACTAAATTGCAAAGAGAAATGGAGCAGCAAAGTCGGCAAACTGTATACGCAACCAAACGATGATGCTTGCTGGGCAAAAGAACCAATCGTGTTGTAGCGGCAAGGTCGACCTTGCTGAAATTGGCAAGTTTGCCCAGCTGAGCTATATCCCAGCTCAGCAAGACTACCAAACGCACCCATTGTCTCCTAGTGTATGTATAGTATATGATCCAAAATACTATCAAATCTTGTGGGCCAGCTGCTTGAAGCTGATTGGCGAGGTGAACTGGGCCGGGCCGTCATAGAAGGCCTTGGCGGTGAGCATGGCAGCCCGCTGGGAAGGATGCACCCGGTCCCAGAAGAGGTAGTGGCCGCGGTGCGCGCAGACGGCGGAGCCAGGCAGGCAGTCCGCCTCCGCGCCCAGCCGTCCGCCGCCGCAGCACGCGCCGGCGACGTCCGTGTAGCCTGACGCCTGAGGGTCCGCGAAGGTGGCCTGCGTGAGGCCGAAGGAGTCGGCGAGGGAGTAGGCGAGCCCCGGCAGCAGCCTCGGCCTCGGGGCGACGGCAAGGCTGGCCATGAGCGACCTGAGCTCGACGTCGAAGCCGGCGGCGAGCTGGTTCAGGCCGCCGGCGCAGGAACCGGCCGCGTCCAGCACGCGCACCTGCGGCACGCACCCCACCATGCCCACGTTGATGATGGCGAACCTCCTGGCGCCCAACGAGTACAGCTCCTGATGACAGTTCATCGTGTGTACGTTGTTCAGTGGATTAGCTAGAGTACGTAGAGGTACGTCGCAAATCGAAAATAATGGTTCATGAATTAGGACACTCGGATCGATCGGTTCAGGTACATACCGTGATGGCGGCAGAGTAGTTGGAGATGAGGTTGGTGAAGAACGCAGCGACATGGCTCTGCTGGTCCGCAGCTGACTTGTTCTGAGACGACGACTGAGACTGCTGTGCGGCGGAGAAGACGAACATGTCGTTGCTGCCGACGCCGATGAGGAAGATGCACCTGGCGAGCATGGCGTTCACGGCGCGGGTGCCCTAGAGGCCATCTTGCCTTTGGTGGCCTTGAAGTGCTGCACCTGCCTGGACAACGGGATGTTGTTGCCGGCGTTCTGATGCATGCACAAGATATACGACGTAGATTACATGTATACATGTATAGTGTTTAGTTAGTACTAGAAAATACTTCACAAAGAGAGCATGGATGCATGCTGGACGAGAGAGAGAGATCGAGATACATATGTGTACTTACAGTGGAGTCGAGAATGCCGGCTCCAGCGGAAGCATAGCTGACGCCAGTGGTGAGAGCAGTGAGGACTAGAAGGCTGGACGAGGAGCTCGGTGCCAGCGACAGATATGGCGGTGGGCTACTCACGAACCCCATGCTCTTCGCTGCACACGCACGCACGCAGCAACGTTTACATACAAACATTATACTCCACAAATATACTAAAGTAGTCACTCACGCACCGACGTAGTCAGCAGTGTTGTAGCCGTTGCTGAACCTTCCTGTGGGAACTCCAGGAAAATCAATGTCGTAGTGAGGCTTGTTCAGCTCTGGGGACGTCCTTCCCCTCCAGGTAATTGTTGTTGCCGACGTCCAGCGTCGAGTCCCCGAACACGTACATCGCCGGCGGCCGGCGGCGACGACGGCAGCAGGGACAAGCACCGCTTGCATAGTGGCCGACATCACGACGAGCAGGGAGAGCACAAGACCATCCATAGCCGCCTATACCGGCCCCCTAACTGCTGCGTGTGTTGGTGCTCTCGGTCGATCGTTATTATCATTAACGCTTTGCTGTGTGTTGTTTGCCACTTATATATAGGCCAGTACGACCTACCTTTATATAATGTGCCCGACCACAAATAGCTTGGCCCAATGCAAAAAGGACTGTGTTGTGTAATTGACAAAAAAAAAGACATGGCCCAATATTTTGTGGTGTTTATATATAATAGCAAATAGTAAGTGTACTATATTACAATAGAAACGTTTTCATCACTGATCAAATCATCAGAAACGGCTGAAAATGGGAAGGCCCATATGCCGCTTGGCATCTACTGCATGCATGCATGCACATGAGTGTGTGTACTGTCTACTGTGTAGCTCTGCATGCGGAATGCACGGCTTGTATAGTTATATACTTATAAGAATTTTAGAAAGTCAAAGTAGCATCTTAAGTTTGACTAAAAATATAAAAAAATATAAAAAAATTTAACTCCAACAGTTTGCTATCCCAATTCCCTATCATAAAATTTTAGCAAAACAAAAAAAAAAGTCTCCAACAGTTTGGTACCTCAACTCCCCATCTTTCTCAACTTGATAAAAATGTGCCCATATATGCGTGCGCGGCTTGCTCACGTATCCATCTCCTGCGCTGCAGAGCACCCTGTCTATTCATGCTTTTGCTCGTCGTTTCGTACAGCAGGGGCGCCATTGATCAGACTTGCTAGTAGCACGTCGCCCTTGCTGCCTCAAGTCCTCACCTGCTTCTCTCTCTGCTGGGCTGCACTGCACTGCATTGTACTATGCGTCAGGCTTCAGCCATCCATCTGTTCCGGCAGCAAGTCCCTGACCCGGCGTTCCCGACGCTGTCGTGCCTTGTGGTAGCTGGAGAAAGGGACGATGACACGATGACGCTAGCGTTGCGATGTGTCATGCGTAGGAATTTGGAAAGCAATGAGACGAGGCCGGGCATGGAAAAAAAGAAAACAATCTAGGACTAAATTTTTATTTGGCAAGTGAAATATGACAAACTCTTAGAGATGAACTCTTTTTTTCCTCCCTATATTAATTTAGGAGTTAGCAAATAACAAGATATGAGAAATAAAAAATACCAAATTATTGGAGTTGCTCTAAATATGTATACCATAAAATATAATTAAGTATCTGATAAAGAATCTAGTTATACTAATTAGTTGGTATGATAATGTTATTGTCTTACTCTCTAAGATTCTTAAAAATGGTTTATAATTTGTGATGGAGGAGTATATAAGCCTTGTTTAGATGGAAAAACGTTTTCGTTGTTATTTGACAAACTTTATCCAAATATGGATTACGTAGACTCCAAAGATTCATCTCGATCGACATGTACATATTAAAAGTACAATTAGTTATTTTTTTACCTACATTTAATGCTCCATGCATACGTCCGAACATTGATGTGATGGTTGATGTTATGGAAAATTTTGGGAAATGGAGGGAAATAAACAGGCCATAGAGCAACTTAGCTAGGGTCGTCCCCGTCGTCGGTGGCGGTCCTACAACAAGATATTTTCACGCAATAAACATGCATCATGCATGCTTGCTAGCTAAGCATAGAGCAACTCCAACAGTTTGGCAAAACCACTTGGCATCCTAGGATTTTTGCCAAAACCATAAAAAACCTCCTCCAACAACTTGGCAAAAGTGCTTGGCAATTTGGCAAGCTTGGCAAAATTCCCTCTTCACTTGCCAAATATGCCAAGTCCTCCACCGCTTGGCATCACGTGTATCCCAATTTGCCAACTAGTTTTGCCAACTTGTTGGAGGCTCAATTTTATGATTTTGGCAAAAATTTTAGGATGTCAAGTTCTTTTGCCAAGCACAAATAGCAGACTGTTGGAGCAGACCTCTTTTTTCACTTGGCATTTGGTTTTGGGACTTGGCAAAACTATAGATTTGCCAAGTGAGTTTTAGCAAACTGTTGGAGTTGCTCTAACAGAGTAAACAGTGATGGGTTTTTTTTTTTCTCTGTTTCTTGAGAGCAATAGATGACCATGCATCTGGGCTTCTATAACTAGCCGGCAAGGGCCGGAAACCTCTCCTACGTATTTGTTTTGTTGTGCTCGTATTACCTCCAATTTGCAGCAACAGTTGTGTCTGTCGGCGTACGTCCTCGCGCTCGGAATCTACCTGTCAGAATAATATATCCAAGAAGCTAGATTACAAGTAATGGCGCAGTGCAGACATGGCAGTGCATGCACAAGCAGTGTGCGCGTGCATGATGCATATGTACGTTAAGGCCAGTTACACTACAAAGTTTTATTGTGTTGTTTTCAAAACTATCATATCATATAGAATAAAATAAAATGAGATATGAATGAAATAGATACTCCTAATGAGAAGTTTCATTATATAATTTTATAAATATTTAATTTCATGACTTAGAAAGAGAGTTTCATCAAGTTTCATCTCTATGAAACTCACTTTTTTTAGAGTTCAACAGCCATAGCTCCATCCATTCGATTAATCATCAAAGGACCAAGAATCTTTACACCACTGAACTTAGCAGAGACGATGTGTCTGTTATGAATCACGGCGGATAAACGACGATGCAAACAAGATCAATCATAGCAGAGACACAAGATTTAACGTGGAAAATCCTTTCAATGTGGAGGGGAAAAAAACCCACGGACGTCAGCCAGCAAACACTTCTCACTATTTTCAAGAGTCGAGTTAACGTCATATGACGGATTACAAGATCGTGATCAAGCTGAAACCCTAATAACGGGTACATGTACCGTACGCTCTGCCCCAAGCCTTCGGTGACAGGCCTCTGCTTCGCTCTGTCAACAAACGGCAAATATAATATGCAACTGAATTTAGAACATATTTAACAGTGTCTCTCCGGACTTAAGACATCGAGAGAGAACAAGATACCGAAAACAAAAGGAACACTTCGGAGCAACGAGCTAGGTTACTAACGCATCTACCAGGAGCCAACATCACTCACTTCAGATTGAGGGAGAAACTCATTTTTTATTTCTCTCGGATCATTAAAAGTATTTATGTGATAGCTTACTAAATCCAAATAAGACTTTAATCAAACTCCCACTAATAAAATTGGCCTGAGATAGATGTCCAGTCTACGAGGAGCTAGCTAGATAGTAGGGATCGAACCAATGCATGGGCCGTGTGATGCTCACCATACACGTTCCATCTGCTGACCTGCCGAACAAAGGCCCAATGATCGAGTTGCTACTGTTCTGGATTGGGCTGGAATGCATTGTGGCGCAAGCTAGAATGTATGGGCCAATAGTAACCCAAAGTTTCCTTTTCCTCTCCTAATTAAACTATTGTTGTTGTTGATTTTTTTTTTCTCGAACACCAAAATCGTCCAAGTTAGAAGTAGTTTCCAAGATGGTTTCATCATCTCTTATGGTTCATGCTTTTTGGCAATTACCTACTAAGGCTTTTAAATCACAAATTGTCTCCGAGCTTATAAAGATTCTGAAAACACCCTAGAGATATAGTGAGACGACAAAACAAAATGAAAATTTTGGATCCCATGAAAAAAAGGATTTGCTATATTTCAGGCGCTTGAAATATAACATCTTTTCAGGCGACGACTACTACAACCTTCAGATTTTCATCCAATGGTCCAAATCTATTAGCACAAATCACAAGAAAACAAATCATAATTTTTTCTATGGAAGGACAAAGACAAAAGTGTTCAGGCGCCTGGAATATAGAAAATGTGGAAAACATACTACAAAAATTATTATATTAGTAGCTCTAGAAAAATGAAAAATGTCCAAAATTCAATAGAACATTCTAAAACATTATAATTAATGCCAAAATATGTTTTAAAAACTTGGCAACAAAAATATGAGATGCAATAATGGCAACACATTTCATGCTAAATTCATTCATGTTGCTTTCATCTCTTCATTTTATTATGATTTTTTTCAAAACAAATTTAGGCATCAATTATAATGTTTTTAGATTTCTTGGATATATTTTTTCTCGTCTTCCTAGAGAGAAATCTATTTTTTTGAACCTCTTCTTAGATATACTATCATGGGCTCTAAACATTTTTGGATTTTTTATGTAGCAATCTATTTCTATTTTTCTTAGAAGATTAGAGATTTTTTTGGTTTAAAAACCTTATCAATTATTTATTATATTTTTAAAAATTAAATGATGAATCAACCTTGAAAGCAACTTTCAATCAGTACAAGGAGGTAATTTAAATGGTTTTGGGTGTTACTGGGGGTATCTAGTTTTAGAGTTTAAGGAGGAAAATTACACCACCATGATAGTCGAGGGGGCAAAATGAACTTTTCCCTATATATTATCATGTTGGATTGGCTCATCATGGACCTGGACGCACCTGCTTATTGTCTGCACCACTTCTGTCATTCTTCACCAGAAACGAAATCAAATGCATGTCTTTACTATGTGTCTAGATATAACATATATCTAGATGCGTTGCAAATATATATGCCTAGAAAATCTAGAATGGCTTACAGTTTGTAGTGGACACTCCCTCCGATCTCAAATATATTCAAGTTTGTCTAGGTGTAGCTAGCATTATTTGCAAGCAATATAAGTCCATGAAAACTTCAATATGCACTTTATTTTTGGCTTCATCAATTAATAATGTGGTACACTTAAGCTCGCGATCTTGTATATCTTAGCTCTAAGAATGACGAATGGGTAAAAGAATATAATCACTCTTCTTGTGCCAAAGTACAAATGACATTTATTATATCAGGAGGGACAATTTGACGTAGATCTGTTTAGTACACTTTGGCTAGTTTAGTTTATTACTTTAGTTTACACCATGCAGATCACCAAATATCAAACTAGGATCATCTCCATGCGGCGCAGAGCGATCCCTGTGGACAGTTGGGATATGATATATGATGTCGACTAAGCGAGCATCCGCGTGGAGAAACCGTCGTCGTCGTCTTTGTTATTAGTGATTGATTAATTAAAATTAACGGGGTCATTATATTGTATCTAGCATCAGGACCGTCATGGCAGGCACGTCGATCATCGCGCGGATAAGATGCACGAAGTATATGCACCTTAGTTTGGTGATGACTTGGTGTATATGCATGTATGAATGTATGATCGAGGTGCACTGTATATATATAGCTATGTCAGGCTCCTCCCGTATGTTTGTACCGGTCTAAGCAAAAGAGATCGATCGAGTAGGACAATAGATTACACGAGTAACAAACACGAATTTATGGTGGGGATCAGCTTAGCGGTTACAAGAGCGTCAGTAGCACCTGAGGTCATAGGTTTGACTCCTGTGAAAGCGAATATTATAGGATTTAATGACTTTGTGCTTTTAGTGGTAGACGATATTTTCATCGACAACGAGACCAGTTCACTCTTTTGAAGATGCTCATAGCGATATGGTTATGTGTGTCCGTTCATAGATGTGAGTGTACGTGCACTATGAGCGTCTGTGTTGTACTGTGTAATCTAAAAAACATAACGAGAAGAAGGGTGAGTGTGCCGTGTGCGTGCATTCTAGCATCTTATCTATTTATACTATATATATGTTAGTTTTATATATCCATTTATACCTGAAGGACCGAAAATGCTAAAGCAAGGCGACCAGAGGGGGGTGAATGGGAGCCTATGAAAGAGCTATCCGAAACCTTGGCACAAGTGCTAGCGTCAAAAGACTCACGCGCAACACAAGAACTCAACTCCGGTTGCAAAGATGCAGACTTGGAAACATCAACATCGGAGTTGGAAGAAATGCGTGACTCAAACGACTTAGCACAAAGACTCTTGCATCTTTTAGCTAAAACCTCATTTTCAAACATGAGGCGATCACAAGTACCACAAGGAGTGTTTTTCAAATTTTCCATCTCCTCCCTAATGCACTCGGCATATGTGGTACGCAAGAGTTCATTTTCTTTTTCAAGGTTGGCACTCATATCATTGTGCTCAACCAACTTGGCGCTCATATCATCGCGCAATTGCTTCAAAACCAAAACTTCTTTTTCTAAATCCATGCATGATGTGCAAATGAAATTGGTGGAAGAAACATCACCATTCACATTAAGCAAGGAATCATGATTAGCACAAGAAGTTTGGCAAGCATCTTTATTCAAAGAGCACAAGCTACAAGGCCTAGCATTTATCTCAATAATTTCAGCCCTAGCATGCTCAAGTTCATCTACACATGTGGTGTGAGTCAATTTTAGTTTATCAATTTCAACATGTAAAGACTCACAAGAAACACATGGTAATAAAGCATTTGACTTAAGCAAGGCTATTTCAGTTTTAGCACATTCAAGATCCTTGCACAAGTCAATGCAAACTAAACATGGTTTGGAAGCATTTGATTTCAACAATTCATTCTCAGATTTTAAGCTAGCAAGAGAAAAGCCTAGCTCATCATTCTTCCTAACCATGTCATTACAAGGGGTGCAAGGCAAAGAGGCACTAGACTTCAAACTAGCAATGGAGCATTTCAACTTTTCGACCTTTCTACGCAAGGTACTACATAGCTCAACATTCCTAGAGCGAGCCTCATATAGATTTTGCAAGGTCACAAGACCCCAAGCCAAAGTACCTTTCTTGGCCTTGCCAAGTTGACATAGGAGATCCTCCGGTGAAAGCACATCATCTCGTAGAAGGTTCAGCAGATCGTTCACCTCGTGATCCCTCTCATCAACTGCACTCCTCCTTCTTCCCAAGGTGTCGTCCTTGGAAACATTCAAACCAAAAGACAAAGACATACTTGAAGAAGCACCGTTAGTGTTAGCCAAACAAAAGCTCAACACCTCGACAAGCAAAGTCGGAAACAAAACCTCTCTCAAAAGGTCGCCTTCGCGGATCCGGAACCGGTTAAGGTAGAGAGATCCTTAACTGGCTCCGATACCAATTGAAGGACCGAAAATGCTAAAGCAAGGCGACCAGAGGGGGGGTGAATGAGAGCCTAAAAATTTCTTCTCAGAAATTCCGGCCTCTGTCCCAACAAAATCAACCCCAAGAGCAAAGCCGATACACGTGATGTCCACGACCCAAGAGAATGTGTGGATGTTCCCTAGGAACACAGCGGGACACCACAAAAGCTCCCTCACCCAAATCCATGTGAGTCAACTAGTGACAGGATGGAGTTCGGGTAACCTCAACCTCCCCCGAGCAACGCGAGGGGGATTCAGGCTTTTTCGCAAAGTGGGAAGCCCGGTTTCTGTAGAGCACAGAGTCGGGAATCCAACGCAAAAAGCGGATCTCAAATCGGAGCTCGAACGCAAAAGATACGGACGAAAACGCGCGCTGTCTGTACTGACCGGACTCTGAGGTGCGTCCGGTCAGGATCGATCGGACGCGTCCGGTCAACAGAAACCCGATTCGGGAGCTCTCTGTGTTGGACCGGACTCTGCGCAGAGGTGCGTCCGGTCGATACAAAAACCAGCGTCCGGTCGCTACTACTCGATGAACAGTAGTAGCGACGCGTCCGGTCAGAGCACAACAGGTGCGTCCGGTCAAGCTCGTGCAGAGTATCTCGCTCGGCCTTCAACGATCGGACGCACGGAGTAGCGTCCGGTCGATACGAGGCGTGCATCCGGTCAAGTTCGCGAAGGAAACGCAGAGAACGTGTTCAACGACCGGACTCACGACCAAGCGTCCGGTCGGTCCGACTCGTGCGTTCGGTCACCCCGACGTACCTCTGTTCGTCCACCGAATCAACCCGATCTCCCTCAAATCAAAAGCACTAGGGCTCCAACTTCGTGTGAGGGGTCACAAGGATGTTAGTGAGCTACTCCTCAGAGATCATGGCTCGAACCTAACTCCAAATCGGTGAATCGAAGAAAACGGTGAAGAACGGGCAAGAACTTGATCCCAAAACTAAATCCGCCCGATCTGTGAGTTCGTGAGGTATTGGAGAAATTCCTTCGGTAGAAAGAAGACTCTCACGAAGCTACACAAGATGGTTCAAACGGATTTGCGGATCTTCCCTCGAAACAAGAATTCTCGTGAAGAACGAAATAGGGGAAAACGTGCAAACGCGAAGAACAAAATCGCAAGACAAATCAAAGCACGAATTTGATCCTTGGATTCAGAGGAATGGATGATTCATTAAGCACTTGGTGTCGGGCTACAAGGCAATCCTAGCAACACAAAGCTTGGATGGCGAAAAGCTCAAGAACAAGAGCCGGTCTCTCCTCTAACCCTAGCCTCCTCTCACAGGAACAAAATGAGAGTGACACCTCCTAGAATTCCCCAAGGATGCGGCTGCCCTAGCAGCCCCCTTCATATATATAGGCGCACGTCCGAAGACCAAAACGCCCTTACATTAAGCACTTCGACCCAAATACCCCCCAGGGGTAAAACCGTCCAGTCCTGACGATCTTCATCCGACGGCCACGCCCGCACATCCGGTAGCTTCGCCTCGACGCGACCTCCCTGAGGCCGCCACGTGCCATCACGTCAACCACCGCGCCTTCCTCGTGGATAGCTTCGCCGCCGCGCCAGCCTCTCCACGCCGCCACGCGTCGACCGTCCTTTCGGACCACCCCCGGTTTTGAGGCCCAAACCGGTAAACCCGCCAGCCCAGGTTTTGAGGCCCAAACCTGGCAAACCGTCCACCCCGAGTTTTGAGGCCCAAACTCGGAAACCCGCGAGCCCAGGTTTTGAGGCCCAAACCTGGAAACCGTCCTCGTCGAGTTTTGAGGCCCAAACTCGGAAACCGGCCACCCCAGGTTTTGAGGCCAAAACCTGGAAACCGTCGATGGTAGCTTTTTGAGGCTCAGCTACCGAACCCGCACCGAAGACGGGATGTGGTTCGCACACCCCGACCACCGGCACCGATGCCGATGCATGTCCAGCCTCCACGCCGGGCACAACGCCTTCGCCATCCTCCTTGACTCGGCCGACGGCACTTGCGCCGCACGCAAGCCCGTGTCCGACCTCCCGCCAAGTGTCACGACGCCACGTCTTCCTCCCGACTCGGCCGATGCATCGCACATCCCCATGTGCTCCTGCTCGCCGATGCCACGTGCCAGCTACCACAGCTGGTCCTCTGGCCCTCCGGTCCGTCAGTCCAAGCCTCACGTCCGCCCTTCACCGCTCTGGGTACATCGGCATGACACATCCGCCGCACGGCACGCCCATCCTTCACCGCTCCCGGTCCGTCGGCACGGCACGTCTCTACTTGACCTTCACCTCGCCATTGACCACTGTATCCGAGCTCCACACCTGCACATCAACACAGCCAAGAGACACATGTTGCACACACACGCCAACACATAAACACAACACAACTCACGCCACCGGTTAGTCATAAACAATAAGCACATAGCGATATATAGACTTAACCGGGAAAAGCCTCAAACCTTCCTCATCAAAGTCAATCATTCATCATATATGTTCTCAGTACCACACTTAATCCAACTGACTTTTTAAAATCGATTTCCAGAGCGGACGACGTGGGCAACGCTGTTGCCTTAGATCCAAGCAGGGTAATTAATTTATAGGGACAATGAAAACTAAAAACCGCCTCCGTAAATAGAAGATGTGGTGTATATTTTAAAAAAGTCAGCTTTTTAATCGCGGAAGTTTCAAAAGCGGCAATTTTCTTAACTTGTGTGTGGCCAAATAAAGGAAAGAGGAGGGGTTACAAGACACGAGAGCCGAAAACTTGGAACGACTAATGCGGCAGTGGAATGAAAGTTTGCACGCCATGGATCATGGATGCGACAGCCATTTTGTTTATACTTCCACCCGGCGGCCCTATCATGCCAAATTGCTGAATTGCCCATCGTCGTCGACGACGACGACGACGACGTCGTCTTGCATCATTGCATTGCTCGAATTTTTCAGGTCTTTTTCTCCACGCACTCTCGACTCGTGCGCGCGCCGTTTATTCTTTCTCCCGTTGGCTGGCATATCGATATGCGTCGACCTCAGCTCCTTGCCTTGCATTGATGCCCCCCACGTTGCGTTGCGTTGCTGTTCCACTAGACCATATGGCTAGCTCTAGCTGCTGGGGTAATATAGTACTGTACTCCGTATAGCTCGCTGATCGCCCGGCCGGCCGGCCGTCTCTGTCTCTTATATCCATCGCCGCCTCGCCGGCCAGCGCTGCTAGCTTCGACCTAGCTAGCTCTGCCTTTGTGTGCCTTGCTCGAGCCGCGCAACTCATCCACTCCTCTGATCCACCATGGCCATCCTGACGACGACGATGCTGGTGCTTCGTCTCTTGGCCACCACCGGCGGCCTCGTCATTATCCTGATACTGTGCCCCGCGTCCTGCCTTGCTCGTCGTCCTCCTCCTCCTTCCAACATCGCCAACTACCACTGCGACTGGTGCCCTCGCCACTCCACCGCCTTCCCCGACCTCGACGACGGTAAATTTAATACGTAGTTAGCTAGGAAGCCTAGGAATTACTTGTTTTGTTTGTACGTTGTACATGTGTGAAGCTCTCTCGTACTCGTACGTCGCGATTATCTCAATCTGAATCCAACTGATCGAACCAGTTCGTTCGTCCGTCAATGTGCAGCGTTGCTGCGTGCCACTGACGGCGGCGGTGCCTGTGCCTGCGGGTACGCGGCGGCGGAGCTGGATAGAGGAGCGCCCCACGTCGCCGCCGCGGGCGCCGACTTCTTCTTCCGCGACGGCGCCGGCTGCGGCGCCTGCTACCAGGTGGGTGTGTTGTGCATCGATCAGGCGACTTGCTCTGAAATGTGTGCATATTTATATCACCTCCAAATCGATGATGATTTAGTTGGACACCTTCCTGCTTGCAGTTGAGGTGCAGAGACCGGACGGTGTGCGGCGACGGCGGCGTCAAGGTCGTCGTGGTCGCCGGCGCGGCCAACAGGACGGGGTTCCTGCTTACCAGGGAGGCCTTCGCTGCCATGGCCAGGCCGGGCATGTCGTCCGATCAGCTGCTGCCCGGCTTGGGCGGCAATGCTGTTCAGGTCGACGTCGACTTCAGGAGGTGATGAAAATTTCTGCAGTGCAGCATGCGTACCTGTACTTGGACAGTTGGACCGCGCCGGTGCCATTTCCGTTCCGATCGAGCTAATAAAGATTCAACCTTTGATGATCGATTCCAGAATACCTTGCGAGTACAAGAACAGGAACCTGTCGGTGCGCATCGAGGAGGAAGGGAGCAGGCGCCCGGCGCACCTGGCCATCAGCTTCCTGTACCAGGGCGGGCAGACGGACATCGCCGCCGTCGAGATCGCGCACGCGCACGCGCAGGCGGCGGCGGCGGATGGTGACACCGACACCGCGCCGCCGCCGCCGTCGTCGTGGCGACCCATGGCGCGCGTGCGCAGGCGCGGCGTCGTGACGTGGCGCACCCCGCGCGCGCCGGCGGGGCCGCTGCAGCTCCGCCTCGTCGTCACGGCCGGCGTCGGCGGCAAGTGGCTGCGGGCCGGGGAGCCCGTGCCCGTGCTGCCGGCGGACTGGCGCCCTGGGCAGGTGCACGACACGGGGCTCCGGGTGCACGACGTCGCCCTGAGCACCTGCGCCCGATCCTGCCGCGCGCGCCGCCCGGTGGCCGCCGTCGCCGGCAGCGAGGAGCTCAGCTCAGGTAGATGATTAGATAGGATAGGAGTAGGCGATCGATCAGGCAAACAATGGCATTAGCCCCGCAGGCGAGCGAGATTGGCTTGTACATAATGATGAATCTCCGTCGTACATGATGATAGATTCGCCGCGTTTTTCTAATGAGCTGAATAATGATGAATTGATGATGGAGTTCGTCGTCGATCGGTTCGTCTTCCATGAAGAAATCTAAAATCAAAACCGAAACAACAACTGTTCTCTGCATTTATTTCCTGCTGGAGGGACGATAAACAACGATGGATCTCTCATCTCTGTTCTCTGACTGACTGACATGCATGAACGCATTGCACTGCACTGCATGAAGAAAAAGCGAAGCCATGTATGATGAAGGTTGCACAAGCTTTTTTTTTTTTTTTGACAACAAGTTGCACAAGCTTTGGATTGGTGCACAAGATTCGCTGTAACTGATTTGACACTGACAGGCCGGGCAGCTATTTATAGCAGCAAAATAAGTCTTTCGAATAATTCAAGCAATGTATTTTCGTATAATAATCCTTTTTAATTTTTTTTTGGCATGTCTATAATTCTATAGATGTCAGATGTGGATTCCATCGTATACATATTTATGAATAGAAATAGGGTGGCATAGCAATACCATGCATGGGCCCATGCATGACAGCATCATGTGCACCACCGCCTTGCATGCGGTGCATGCATGCATAGTGTAACGAGCTGAGACTGACGACGGTCATGGATTCACGGTGTCATAGTGTCACATGTGTGCCAGCCGGCTAGCATTCATGCATGTACGTACGTGTCACCCGTGTCGCTCTATGAAATGATAGATTCTCCCTCTATCTTGGCCGTTGTTGGGATCACATGATAGTGTCACTGCACGCTAGCGACGACGACCTATTCTGCTCCTGCTTTCCAATCCCACCCGTGATCCATGTCCGGACTCTTGCGATAATTCAGTTTTCACTCAATCTCTAGGGGCCAACAATCTTGCCGGCCGCCTCCGCACACGGTTCAGTTTTTGCCTTGCAGTTGCATTTTACTAATTTACTCGAGTATTTCTGATTTAACCATGGTAACACATGATTGATTGCAAGACTCTCTTATAGGCTTTTAATCCATGTGCGCTGAGGGTGAATTAGAGTGAAAATTAGTTATTTAATCTCGATATACTTTAATATGTATAGATTGAGGTGAATATGAGTATAACCAAATAAAGAAATGGTAGACTTTTCCTGCTTCATCAGTAGCATATTTTTTACCTCTTGAAAGCCTTTTTAAAAGTAAAATGGGCTCCTAGCCCTTGGGAAATGCTCCCAAAGTCTTGAACAATCTGCGCAGCACAGCTACAGTAAGGGTGTCTCCAACAGTAATAGCTAGGTACTAGGGTGTCCCCAATAGCAATGCCGATGTCGGGCGCTTATCTATGAGACTAAGGGCGTCCGCAATGGTGTTCAAATTGCTAGCTATTTGATCTATAGGAAGAATGCTATTGATTTTTAATGGCAACTCACAAATAGCTAGCTAGATGAGACATATAAATAAATATTATTTTGATGAAGCAACTTACAAAAGTTCATTGGAAGATTGGAACCATAGAAAATATGAACTACGTGGGTCGTAAATTTGATCTTTGATCTAAAAGATAGTGTCCGTGCGCGAGCTTCTGTGAATTCATATATTTTAATACTACATGAAACATATGCTTCATTTAACCTCCATTTCAAAATCAAAACTTTCAAGTCTTTTATCTTCTCACTAAAAAGATCCAAGATGATTAATAGGTACAATTGCTGTTTCCTACAAGAAAAATTAATGAAACTTCCGTAACCTTCTCAGACCAAATTCGGCCTGCAGGCCTCCTCTCTCCTATTAGTACCTTGGCCCGCAACAGCAGCGGCCCAACTAGCCCAGGTTTCTAGCCCAAGTGGAGATTGCCCCTTCCGTTTTCGTTTTCAAATTAAACCATCATCTAATTTTGTAAACTCAATATCTTCTCACGAGCAATTGTATAGCTAGATTACACCATTCCTTTTTTATTAATACTAGATAATACCCCGCGCGTTGCTGCGGAAAATTTTAAGGAAAAGAACTAAAAAAAGTAGCAATAATATATATAATGTTGAGTGAGGATTAAAACTCACATAAACACCAACACTCTTAGTTATTGCCAAAAGCCAAGAAAATACTACATATAGATAAAGAGTGATAATATTCATCACTACAGCAAGAGCATCATGCAATTAGCCATGCAAATTTCCTTGGTTCATAAATATTTGAAAGAACATGATTATAGGCAATCAGAACCTTTTTGCCATCCATGGCCCATCTCAGTTTATTAGTTGGATTTCATTTCACTTCGTAAAAAACACAATAAAATAACAAATAAGAAGAAGAATAAGTAGTACTTATAAATCACCAAAATAGCTATTTGGACGTAGTGATGAAACAATAGACCTATCTTTCGATAGATAGAAACAGGTACACATACTTAAGCATCTTTCTATTGAAATTTGATACCGGATTGTAGCAACAGTTTTGAAGGTGATATGGAGAGAGACGATCTCTGATGACAACATCTTTCCATCCTCCATTGTTTTAGTGATATAATACACAGGTAAGATGGAATCAATTAATATAATTTGCTCATTCATGGACCAATAAATTTTTTTGGATCTCCGAGTGCAGTGAGAGGAAACAACTATTGAAAAGAACAAAGGAATAACAAAAGAAAGAGAAAATAATTAAACCACCAGCTCCTCTCTTCTGAGTTGGTGAACGAACTCGTGTAGAACAAAATCCATGATCGATCTCCTCCCCAATCCATGTCGCGCATCCTCTCCGAATGGAGCCCGGCCACGAACACTGGCAGCTCGCGAGTGACTTCGGCCACTTGCAGCGGCAGTACCGGGGCGAGCCTGGCGTGCTGCAGTGACACGCGCAGGCGAGGCATGAGGCGTGTGCGGCGTCTTGGTGCTGCTTCTTGTCATCGCACACGGGGAGGGGCGCTGGCACCTGCTGCACAACGGATGCAACAGCAATCAGAAGAAACAACACTGGTGCGGGCGAGCTCGGTTGTCTCGGTGAGTGCGACGACGTGTAGGCGAGCTCGGACGGCAGATGCAACGATGAGAAGCAACAGCAGTGCGCGGGCAAGGTCGGCCAGTTGAGGCGGTGTGCGGCATGGCCGTCGATGAACATCAGTGGCACCTGGGCAAGCCCAGCCAGCCGCAGTGACATGCACAGCTAGGTGAGGCACGAGCAGTGCTACCCTTGCTGCTGCTTGTCGTCGCACTGGGGAGAGAGCGTTGGCACCAGTTGCTATGTTGGATATGCAAAGACGATCAGGAGAAATGATGAGAATTGCAACAGAGCATTCAGGTTTAAATTGGGCAGCTCGTCGGTGGAGAGATCAGTTTCACATCAAAGCGTCATTGCCTCTTCGTGTGATTTTCAGTTTGGATCAAATGAATAGGTGGAAACAGATCAGGGAGATGAAAGAGCTCCAACCCACCCGCTGGAAATTGATGAGGATTGAGGAAGGCAAAGAAGCTGTTGAACGACCTAGTGCTTTGGTGATGACGTGACACAACAAATGGCTAGATAAATGGGCTAGTGGGGCTTTGCTTTATAGGAGTTATAGATATCTCTGTTCTAGAAAAACAGAAACTAAAACTAATTAAAACACATTATCGTAGAAAGCCGAATTTCATCACACTCTTCAACTCACTCCCGTATGGTAGAAATACAACTCATAAATATCGCTCTCGTATAGACACAAGATAACATATTAAAAAAATAATCCATATTAACTCAACTAATATGTGCCTAAATTGTGGTTATTAAAATGAACTCAACTCCAAGGATCTCATACACTGGGCTCTACGGTACTAATTAATATAAAGTTTATCTTCATCCGTCTTCATATACAAAAGTTATAACAAAATTATTTGATGACAGCTATTGTTAAATTGTAACCAATGAGAAAATGTAGCCAGTAGAATTGCAAGCCCTTGTGCATGGACAACCTTTAATCTGCTTTCCCTCCCTTAACTTTTGAGGAAGTCCGATTTTCCTCCCTCAATTACAAAACCAGACAAACAACCTCCCTCAACTTTTGAATCCATGTATTTTACCTCCTTGACCGGTTTTGCACGGTGGTTTTGCTACAGTAACAGTGGTTTTGTCTTTTTGTTTTTTATTTATTTTTGCTGAATTTTTGAAAAATCATAGAAAATCATAGAAAAATCATAAAATAGAAAAAATCCAATTTTGTTGGACTCCATATGAGTAGATCTATACAGTGAATATATAATATGGCATACTTTAGTACAAAGTTTTTGTTGTAGATTTAGATCTATGTTTTTTTTGTAATTAAAATAAATTTATATATAAGTTATACATGATTTAATGAGTATAAATTTTTTAATATAGTTGAAGCATACAATAATTAGTCCACCATAAAAATTTGATCACAATTAGATAATACAAACTGTAGCTATGAATTAATCCAAATAATTACAAAAAACATATTACCATATGGAATTAATTGTAATAATTTATAGCTGCAGTTTCTATAGTCTAATTGTGGTCAAATTTTTACGGTGAGATAATTATTTTATGCTTCAACTATATTAAAAAATTTATACTCATTAGATCATGTATAACTTAGTTATAATTTTTTTAGTTACAGAAAAGCATGGGCCTAAAGCTACAACAAAAACTTTATACTAAAGTATATCATATTATATGTTCATTGTATATATCTACTCATGTGGAGTCCAACGAAATTAGATTTTCTATTTTATGATTTTTTTATGATTTACTATGATTTTTTAAAGATTCAGCGAAAATAAATAAAAAGAAAAAAAAAGACAAAACCATGGTCACTGTAGCAAAACCACTGTTACTGTAGCAAAACCACCGTATAAAACCGGCCAGGGAGGTAAAATGTACGGTTTCAAAAGTTAAGGGAGGTTGTTTGTCCGGTTTTGAAAATGAAGGATGAAAATTGAACTTGCTCGAAAGTTGAGGTTCTTCCTCCATGGGATGATCATTGAGCTGCCGCCATCGAGTTTGGACCGAGAGAAGCGCGCACTGCAGAAATGGGCCATCCATCTGTGGCAAGTGATGGTTCTCTTCTCGATGGGCTGCCATGCCCCCATGGATTGAAGCCATCCGATCCGAGGCTGATGGTGGATGGGCCAAGAGTCTTGTAACTGTATGGATCGGCTGGCGTACGACTCTGCATAGCAGACGCAGACATGCGAGTAGGAGTACTCTGCATAGCAGTAGCCAGTAGCCACTACCACTAGTAGTCAGGAGCAGGCGCCAGGCATGCATGCATGCAAGTAGCCGTCCGATCGAGATCGATCGTGGCAGCGCGTGAAGGAGTGATTCAGCAGGCTGCAGCTGTGTCAGTCTGTCAGGCTCTGCTCATGGCGCAATATAATTACTATCAAGAAGGAGCAAATGACGCTCACCGGTGCACCTTTCAGTTTCAGCATGCAAAATAAACGGAAGCATTTACATTTAGTGGGGCGAGGAAGGCACATTGGTGCTCCATATATCCTATCAAACGCAATGTACACCAAACTAAGCTTAGTTTTCGGTTTTCAGTTTCGTCAGGCAGCTAGCCCGCGATGTACTGTATGCGCAAAGATAAGCCTCAAACCTTGTAACGTGTGTCAGACTAAACGCTTTCAGAGCCGATCAATGAAATGAAATCCCAGGTGGGGGACTCCCCCGCGCCCCGTCGACTTATCAAAAAAAAAAAAAAAAAAGAGTCTGTCAGGTGGTGTATGTAGTTGCTGTGCCTGCTTGCTGGCTGCTGCTTGTTTAATCTGCGGAGTACGTGAGGCCTGAGATTCCAGATGCATGGCCAATTGCCAAATGCATCTGCATGTATGAAAAATGTGAATTGCAGGCCAAGTTGCTTGCTTGCAATTGCATTGATGGGCGGGATCGCGCGGGGGTTGATCTTGATCAGCATTCAGCAGTGCACGCATACCCATACATCCTGCCATCCATCCGCTCCAGCTGTCCAGGCGGGGCTTCAGCGCTCCAGGCTGCAGCAGGCATCCACTTGGGTGCTGACTGGCCGAGATGCGCATCAGGCATGCCTCTGCCTGCTTTGCTTGCTGCAGTCGATCGATCGAGGTCGAGGAGAGATGCATGAGACGACGATGTTGCCAGCAAATAATCGGTACCGTACCCTGCTGGCCGGTGTTTGATATTGTAGTGAGAGTATTTTGGTACATGACGTATTGACGAGCGAGTGAGACCGACGAGCTAGCAGCTGGCAGCTGGCAGCTGCGGCATGCAGCAATCGCAATTGCAACCACAGCCAAACCAACTGGGCCTGCATGCAGCCACTGTCGCAGTAGTGCCACTTGCTTGCCCCTCCGATCCCTGCAGAGCTGGATCGGAGTTGCGTGATTCGGAACAGACAGTGCACGTACTGGCCGCTGGACTTGATGGACACTGGACCCTGGCCTGGCCATTTTATAACAAATATTTTTTTAAAAAAACAAGTGGTCAAAGTTGCACTTTGGAGACTATGTCGCTGTCCTAAACGTCATCTAAATGCGATACGGAGGGAGTACATTATATTTTTTTTAGATAATGCATAATAAATATCCGGCTTCATCTATCAAGAGATAGAATCAGGCCAATTATTACAAAAAGTTTACTCAAGAACCTAAACGGGATATAACAGTTTACATCCAATCAACGAGAATAAGAAACCAAAGTAAATTTAAGACTAGACATGACCAATTCGTCTTGCAGATAACCAACCATTTCAACTAAAACATTGCAGCGCCGCCGATTCTAGATGTTGAGCAACTAAGGATAGCTGCTCTGCTAGCTCTTCACGCCGCTGCAAGTTAGCCCATTGTCGAAGCCAGTGCGTGCCCCCGGAAGAGAACCTGCAAAAAAGTTTTTGGTCTGCATTTGTCAAAAACCACTTCGTTCCTTGATAACCAGATTGCCCAACAAAGCGCTGATGCTGCTGTTAATAACAATAGGTTATACTTTTTGGTTGTCAATTTCGACCATCTACTAAACATATCATTAATGTTCAGAGGGGGTGAAATACCAAGGAGTACGTGCACAGCCCGCCACAAGAATTTAGCATACACACAATCTAAAAAGAGATGTTGAATTGACTCTAGCACCTGGCAAAAACAACATTGCTTATCACCATGCCAGTTCCTTCTTGCCAAGTTGTCTTTGGTTAAAACTACGCCTCTCTTTAGGTACCACAGAAAGATTTTTATTTTCATCGGTACCTTGATCTGCCAAATATCTTGTGAAGCCCTTACCCCATTGCTAATTAACGCAACATACATGGATTTGACCGTAAATGATCCAGATGCATTTAACCCAGGGGCAGCATTCAGTACTTGTGCCACAGAGTCCTGTTTTCTTCTTACAATGTTAAAAAGTGAGGGAAATTTATCTTTAAGGGGTTTATTTCCTAACCAAGTATCATACCAGAATCTTGTTTGAGACCCATCTTTCAACTTAAACGAGCCAAAACCCATAAAAGAATCTCTGATGTTCATTAAACTTTTCCAAAAGTGGGAGTCTGTTGCTTTCTTGCCACAACTTCCTAGTGTCTTATCCTTGATGTATTTATTCGTTAAGAGTTCTTGCCACATGTCATCTTCATTTAGTAATTTAAAAAGCCATTTGCTCACTAAACACTTATTCTGTATATCCAAATTTTGTATACCTAAACCTCCCTGGTTTTTTGGTTGATAGAACACTTCCCATTTTGCCAATCTATATTTCCGTTTGTGTTGGTCATTTTGCCAGTAGAACCGAGATCTGAAGCAGTCTATTTTCTCTAGCACCCCCCGTGGTAGTTCGAAGAAAGACATCATAAACATCGGTAAGCTAGATAGCACCGAGTTTATCAACACCAGACATCCCCCTACTGACAATACTTTGCCTTTCCAACCACTGAGTCTCTTTTCAATTCTGTCTTCGATTATTTTCCAATCTTTGTTGTTTAATTTTCTAACATTCATAGGCAAACCTAGATATCAAAAAGGATATTTACCAATCTCACATCCGAACAGCTGCGAATAGAACTCCTCATGCTCCTTGGCATTGCCAAAGCAGAAGATTTCACTCTTGTGAAAATTAATTTTGAGCCCAGATAATTGTTCGAAGGTGGTACTGCCTTCTCAACATCGTGGCTCATAAAAATTATTGTGTCATCCGCATACTGAAGAATGGATAAACCATCTTGAATTAGATTAGGTATGACCCTTCAACTTGCCCTGCTTCCTTGGCTCTGGCTATGAGTATGGCCAGCATGTCAACCACTATATTGAATAGTATAGGAGACATGAGGTCACCTTGTCTCAAACCTTTCTTTGTCTGGAAGTACGAGCCTAATTGATCATTTACCTTAATATTAACATTGCCCCCTTGAGTAAATTTTTGTACCCACTCACACCATTTTTGCGAGAAACCTTTCATACGTAAAGTTTATTGTAGAAAGCTCCAATTAACTTTATCATACGCCTTTTCAAAGTCAATTTTAAAGATTACTCCATCTTGTTTTTTTGTGTGGAGTTCATGAAGTGTTTCATGAAGGATCACCGCTCCCTCCATAATATTTCTTCCTGGCATAAAGGTTGTCTGAGTTGGTCTAATTATTTTTTGAGCAATAGTAGATAATCTATTAGTTGCAACCTTGGTAAAGATTTTGAAAAAACATTCAACAAACAGATAGGTCTGTACTGCTGAATTACTTTTGCATCCTTTTTTTGGTAAAAGGATAATGTTTCCAAAATTAAGGCGATTCAGAAATAATTCCCCCTGGTATAAATCTACGAATAGAGCCATCAGGTCATCTTTTATTAGATTCCAAAAAACCTGATAAAACTTTGAGGGAAAATCATCTGGACCTGGGGCCTTATTTTGTTCTATTTGGAAAATCGCATCCCTTACCTCTTCTTGTGAGAAAGCATCCGTCAAAAACTCATTTTCCAAATCAGAGGCCTGAGGAATGTCACCCGTCTGAGACTCATCCAAAATGATCGATGAGTTTTCTGGCGGTCCAAATAGGTTCTTATAATAGTTGGTAATATGCTCTTTCAATTGAGCATCACCGTATATTATATTATTCTCATTCTCTAGTTGGAAAATACGAGTTTTCCGATGTCTACCATTAGCTAGTAGATGATAATACTTTGTATTAGCATCACCTTCTAATAGATGTTTTACTTTTGCCCTCTGGTACTATTTTAATTTCTCTTCACGGAGTAATTCGCCTAATCTCTCATTCAACACGTGCTTTAGGTCACGTTTTGGCTCGCTGAGTAACTCATTTTCTGCTTTTTTATCCAGCTCATCTAATTTATTTAAGATTGTTGTTTTCTCCTTCTTGTATGCTCCACTAGTACTTTTTGCCCAACCCCTAAGATGTTGTCTTAGTTTTCTAATTTTTATTTGCCATCTATCCATTGCTGATCCCTCAACTACTGTAAACTGCCACATATCTCTAACCATCTCACAAAACCCATCACGCAACAACCAACCGAGTTCAAATTTAAACTGGGGCTGATAAGCTGATGATGAGATGTTTGTGGAGAACAACAGAGGAGTATGGTCAAAAATCTCTCTTCACAAGGCATGTACAGTAATATGAGGATACTTCGGTTCAAAGTCAGTGCAAACTAAAATCCTATCAAGTTTCTCAAAGGTTGGGTTTTGTAAATGGTTGTTGGCCCATGTGTACTTTCTACCAGTCATCTCTATCTCTCTTAAATTTAAAGAGTCAATTACTGCATTAAAAAGAATGGGCCATCTGTCATTAAAATTGTCATTATTCTTCTCATCCGGTCTTCAAATAATATTAAAATCACCGCCTATAACAATATGTAAGGTTTCATTTGAACATACCCGAATTAGTTCTGACAAAAAATGAGCTTTACATTCCAACTGTGCCGGCCCATAAACCGAAATGAGATATATAGTACTGTATATTATCAGATGCATATATGCAATGCAGGTGATCGTTGGTAACTTCGATATACACGAAGCATCGTCATGAATGATGGAGATGATCGAGCTCGGCTCGATCATCAGCTGCTGGTAGCTGGATGGCCGGCGTGGATGCTCTGGCTGGGAGCGCGCGGCAACCGAGTTACCGAGGTGGACGACGACAACGAACCCGCACGAGGGGCTGGGGGACCAGGAATCTCTACCTCTCACTCTCTGATCTGTTTCTTATTAGTACTGTACTGTATAATTTTATATACGGAGTACTGCTGTACATGTATTATATACAACCAAACTGAACCCAACAGCAACAGTTGAGACGAGTCTCAGTTGATGCCTACTATATACGTATGCATTTGCCCTTAAAAATGTCCACCTACATCTCTACTAATATAGATGTACCTATCTCATACTTGGTGCGCGGTAGACCTAGCTTTGCTCATCTGTCAACTGTATGTTGTCGCGTTGTGATAGTAATCCCTGCTGGACGTTTCGTATCTATCCCTCGACGTTTTTGATAGAAAAAACAAATATATATAGCATATCTCTCTAAACTGAAACGAGATCGAATATTATATATAGCTTGTTCTGTTGTTCACATCATATGATCGAGATAATTCGATATGATGCACTATATATATACCAGCTGGCTTGCTTAATTATTTCCATGAGAAACAAAACTGCAATGCATGCACCCGTGATCGGTTATATATATTATTGTAGTGATATCATGCATGCTAATTAATAAGAGAACAATGCAAATTGTCTCTCTATATATGCATGCTCATAATTATCTACAACTATACCATGCATTGCACAAAATATTAATTCACCCAGAGTACCGGCCTGTACACATACGGACGTAGTACCCACTTCTATATTGCCACCATGCCATTATTCTAAAATAAATTAAGCCAAGTGGTAGCAAAAAAATAAAAAGGGCTATCAGTTTAACTAATAATGCACAAGTTTCTTGCATAACACATGAATATAATGCAATTAAGAGTTTAGAGATGCGTGTGCAAGCAAGTGCAACCAATATAAAATCATCTCTGATGATAAAATGCAAGCTACTCCCTCCGTCCCTAAATAAATAAGTGTCGTTCTCGCTTCCCGAGAAAAAGTTGCCGGCAATTATATATTAAAATATGTTAATATTTATGCTAAGTAATTAGTATCATCGGAAAGATCTTTACATCTAGTTTTTTAACAAAATTATTTGGATATATAAATATTGCACATATTTTATATAAATTGATTCAAACACGTGGCACGCACACCAACGGCGACACTTATTTAGGGACGGAGGGAGTATGATACAAAGTATGGAATAAAACAGAAAATGCGATATAGCCCACCAGGTCCCCCTTTCCTTTTTTTTCCTTAAAATTTGATATAGCCTACAGGGGATTGGAAGAGATAAGAGAGATGGGACTACACAATATACTCCCTCCGTATCGCTTTTAGATGTCGTTAAGGACAACGACGCGGTCTCTAAAGTACAACTTATTTGACCACTTATTTCTTTAAAAATATTTGTTGTAAAGTGGTATATGTATATTTTTATAAAAGTACTTTTCATGATAAATTTAGTTATATGATTTTTTACATCTCTAAACTCAATAATTTAAAAGTTATTCATGATTTATATTTCCAATGTTTAACTCAAACCTTGTTCAAAACGACATCTATTTTTGATACGGAGGGATATATATAGAGAAAATACATCCCCTTTTATTTACATAGGACCCACATGTCAGTCTCATCACTCTCATTTATTCTTCCTCTTCTCTTCACATTCTCTCTAATCTCTCTCGGTGGCCACGTACTATGGCCCCAGAGCTACCCACCCGGCGTGGTGCCCTAGAAATTCTTAAATTTTAGAGGAGCATAGGAAAAGGGGATGTGCTGAAGCTGTGTATTTTTGCACCTCAATCCCCCTTATGCAAGAATATAGGGAAAGAGGATTTTTTTTTTCAATGACTTTTGCTATTTATCTGTTCACATATTTTATTGGTACTAAATCTGCCAGATTTCTTTATATCTAATTGTGCTTTAAGATTTGTGCTACAACTGTCTATTGGATAGCATTTATAAAAAAAAAATAGACAGATTTGACCACATAAAATCTGTCGATAGATAACTAGACACCCCTTTCTCAATTAGGTGGAGTTGCTCTTACATATTTTCCTCCCTCGTATATACACAAATTAAAGTAAATAGGCTTGCAGCAGTTAGCCCAATTATCCATAATATACTTGACAATAATATTCACCACACAACCAATAAAAGCACGTAGGGAGTACTATATATTACTCCCTCCGTCCTTAAATATTTGTCATTTGCGCTTTCCAAAAAACAACTTTGACTAAATATATATTAAAAAATATTAAAATATGTGATACATAATTAGTATCATCAGATAGATATTTGAATCTAGTTTTTTAACAAAATAATTTGAAGATACAAATGTTACACGTATTTTGCTATAAATTGAGTCAAACTTGTGACACGCACATCAACGGCGACAGTCAATTAGGCACGGAGGGAGTACATATATAGCAAGGTGTCGTTGCATGCTAACTTTGATTTGTGAATAGCAGCGCTCTCGACAACGTACAAGGAAGGAAGTGGTACGTTTGAGATCGAGTGGATATGAGTAGCAGGAGACGACGGTAGCGAGAAATACAGCGTGCTGCGTTGAACCACATGCTCCCTCCGTTTCAGAATAAGTGTGGTCCGGAAAGCGTGTCTGTGAGGGAAACACGGATTTCTAGGGTGCGTTTGGTTGGTGACCAGAACTTGCCACGCCACAGATTCGTCGTGCCACAGTTTTTCTGGCAGCCGTTTGGTTCACTGCCACAGCTATGGCACGCCACACTTTCTTAGCACCATGTCCCACACGTCATAGACTCATTTTCGTGCCAAAGTTTGCCAGAAGTGTGGCTTCGATTTTGTTCGCCACACTTTCTGTGGCAGCCACAGTTTGCCGAAGGTCAGGCGTGACAAGTTCCGGTCACCAACCAAACGGACCCCTAGTGACACTTTTATTTTGGAACAGACGGAGTATATGCTAGCTGTCGGGCTGGCTTCGAAGTACGATCAGCTGGAGCAACAGCTAGCAAGCCAGCCGGTTGTCGTTGCGTCCGCACATGCTGTCCCGGCCAGATCACTCTAGCTCCAACTCCAAGCAAGGCTCGAGCGGCCGGCGCACCACCACCGCAAATATGGCGCGCGCGGCCCGCAGCAGAATAATGCAGGAGCCGCCGACGGAGGAGCAGGGAGCACGAAACACGAGGGAAGCATCTCATCTGGCTGCACCTGCATGCATGCGCATCCCCACCTGGCAGCCTGGTACTGGCACCCGCCCGCGGCCCCGCGCCCAGAAGTTGCCAGTTCCAGTGTAGTCCGCCATGCCTCCCGGATCCTGTCTCCCTCTCTCTGTCGTCGTCCACTGCAGATCAGAGATACTCACTCCGTCCCTAAATAACTGTCGTCGTTGGTGTGCGTGCCACGTGTTTGACTCAATTTATAGAAAATATGTGTAATATTTATATCTCCAAATAATTTTGTTAAAAAACTAGATGTAAAGATCTTTCCGATGATACTAATTACTTAGCATAAATATTAATATATTTTAATATATAATTGTCGGTAGCTTTTTCTTGGGAAGCGAGAATGAAACTTATTTAGGCACACATACTCCCTGCTAGCACGTGCTAGAGGAAGACGCCAAGCAGGTCGTTGGGTGGATCCATGCATGGAGGAGAGTTGGATCGAGAGACACATGTGCGAGCTGTCTGCATGCCTACCTGTTGGCTAGCTACTACTCTCTCCGTCTTAAAATAGATGTCACTAAAAAACCGTGTTTTCCTCACAAACACGTTTTCCTAGTGACATCTACTAGTGTTTGTCATCTACTAGTATACTATATCTGACCTCTCTAATTAACGACGTACTCTTATCATGCAGCGCCAATATAATGCGTGTCCTCTCCGATTGATATCCTAGCTAGCGCGCTGCGCTCGCTTGAGATCTGGACGCGTAAGGTAGCTAGCTAGCCCCAAGCAAAGCCAAAGCCAACCCTGCGTGCCTCTCTGCGACCATCGCGGATCATGTCGCCATGGCTCCACTGCGACGGGTGAACACACCTCGTGTCCTGCTGCATGCTGCCCCCCTGATGCCATCCCACAAACACCAACGACACACACACAGCCACGCCATCGCATGTGTATGTAATGTACTATGTACGTGCTCAACATGCATCTTGTTCCTTCGCAAACGCTAAGGGTCAAATACTACAATAACATTAGGCAAATGACATATATTATTAGGCCTGTTTGGTTGTATCCTCCCCCGGCAAGGTTGTCTCTGGCCAGCAGGCACAATTCTCAGGCATTTGGTTTCGAAAATATTCACTG
The DNA here is from genome assembly GCA_009763385.1 of Coix lacryma-jobi var. lacryma-jobi. NCBI lineage: Eukaryota > Viridiplantae > Streptophyta > Magnoliopsida > Poales > Poaceae > Coix > Coix lacryma-jobi. The sequence continues at coordinate 2,111,618 of CM019824.1, read as the reverse complement.
CACTGCACATCTTTATTTCTTACATCAAAATATATGCATGTTGCCTTGTGTGCCTCCGATCTTGCTCGATGTGCAGTTGTGCACGGTGCACCTGATTTTTGTGCTTGTTCTCATCTTTTCTTTTCTTTTTCCCACTTGAGTTTATTTTAAGGAGTTGGAATAATATTCCTGATTTTTCAGACAACAATATTAGACAACCAACTATTTAGATTAAAAGGACAATCCACAAGAAATAATTTATAACTTTTTTTTATAGTCAAACAATGACAAAATTACATTTTGTTTGAATAATAACAAAAAAAAATAACCACCCGAAATATATGACAAGTGTTTATTTTAGCTAGGCACCACCAAATAAGTTTGTAAAGAGCTTAGACTTTCCGGCCAAGAAATGTGTATATACCATCTATTAATGATGTTGTTAGACATTAGTCATTAATTGTGATTCACTGTTCATATACACAACAATCAATAGAGAATCATTAATTTTACACAAACCACTTTATTTTTCCTTCACACGACTCGTCATATGCGCCATGCTCTGTTGGGGGCGATACGATTATATATGAAGCCATAGGTACCATTGATGCTTATGAGGTGACGGTGACCAACCGGACCGACGACGATGAGTGCTCCATCCTGTATAGTGTGATGGGCTCGACGACGTGGTGAACAACCACTACTAGAGAACAGGCCTTTGGACGATCTATCAATTGAGCTATAGTCTCGAACAAAAATTGCGTCCGGGGCTAAAGATCTTTAATCCCGGTTGGTGTTACCAACCGGGGCTAAAGGTGAATCTTTAGCCCCGGTTGGTATTATCAACCCGGACTAAAGGTGCTGGACCTTTAGTCCCGGTTGGTAATACCAACCGGGGCTAAAGGGTGAACCTTTAGCCCCGGTTGGTGTTACCAACCGGGACTAAAGGTCCTTTTAGCCCCGGTTGGTGTTACCAACCGGGGCTAAAGGTCCTTCCCGAGTGGATTCAAAAGGAAAACGTCCAGAACTACATCACGTGAGTTGCGTAGCTCAGTTGGTAAGCGTGCCTGAGGCGAGATGTGCTGAGTTCGAATCTCACACAGCACATATTTATTTTTCCTCTGTGGACCTTTAGCCCCGGTTGAATGCACCCGGGACTAAAGGCCGGGACCTTTAGTCCCGAATTCTTAGTCCCGGTTGGCATACCCGGGACTAAAAGCCCATTTTAGCCGGGACTAAAGGCCCTTTCTCTACTAGTGAACAAGGTCATGTGTGAGGCGGTGCATGATGCCTACCTCTCCATGGACAGACCAAGCGGTGTGCCGAGGTCGTCGTACTGCTCACCAAACTGGCCCTCATGAGGCGCATCTCTAGCAACATCTCGGTTTATCGTTCATCTCCGGTGAAGGAATCACTAGCTATGCAGTTATTAGTACTAGTAGATGTTCCAAAGAACCTATTAGTTAAGAACATATATATTATAAAGAAGCAGAGGTTAATCCAGGAATAATTTTAAGAAAGAAAGAAACATAAAACATAAGGTAGGTTACATAAAACTTTCTATCCATAAACTTAGGTGATCGAGGGGCGACTCTACATCAGATCTAGGTGATGAGTAAGCCAAATCTACGCCATACACGAGAATCTTGGTCTTGGGTGGGGGGAGAAGTGGAGATTCTGAACAAACATGGCTGAGAGCAAAGAAGAGGGAGAAGATAGATACGTAGATGATAATAGGAGGGGTAATAAGGCTTACTCAAAGGAACGGTGTCCTAGGGTGGAGCTCGAAAGTGATGGTGTAGGCAAAGCGGAGCAGAGACTCATGCTCTCTTCTCCTACTGCAAGGTCCATGGTGACCGGACATTGTTATTTTCTGCCCCTGTCGAAGGCCTGATAAAGAGACAAGCAAAGAACTATGTGCCTCGCGTAAGACATGGCAGTCACCTAGCTATTGCATATGAGAGACAGAGGGAGAACATGAGTGGAAAATGCAACATGAATTCTAAAGGTTGTTACTAGATGGTGAAAGTTGCACCCTTGTGCAACAATGCTACTAAAACTTTAGATCTTTTGATCCTTGAATGTGCCTTTTCTCGTTTGGTGTGGCACCATGCATACTGGATTCATGATTGATGGCGCCAGAGTTTTCAAGTTTTGGTGCTTATGTCTCCCTTCAAACATCCATCATCTAATTTTTTAAATGTGCCTTATCCCCTGGTCTGACACCATGCATACTAGATTCATGGTTGATGATGCCAAAGTTTCTTACTTCTGGTGCTTATGTGGCCCTTCAAACCTCAATCATATGATATTTGAATGTGCCTTCTCTTGTGTGGTGCGGTACCATGCATACTGGATTCATGGTTGGCGGTGCCAGAGTTTTTGAGTTCTGGTGCCACCCTTCAAACCTGCTTCATTTGATATTTGAATGTGCCTTCTCCCATGTGGCATGGCACCATTCGTACTGGATTCATGGCTGATGGTGCCAGAGTTTTCAAGTTCCAGTGCTTATGTCGCCCAGGTGTGGCATGCACCATGCATACTGGATTCATGGTTGATTATGCCAGAGTTTTCAACTTCAAGTTCTTATGTGGCTCTTCAAACCTCCATCATCTGATATTTAAATGTGCCTTCTCCCGTGCGGCGTGGTACCATGCATACTCGATTCATGGTTGGCGGTACCAAAGTTTTCGAGTTCTAGTGATTATGTCTCCCTTCAAACATGCATCATCTGATCTTTGAATGTCTTCTCCCGTATGGCGTGGTGGCACCATTCATATTGGATTCATGGTTGATGGTGCTAGAGAGTTTTCAAGTTTTGGTGCTTATGTCTCCCTTCAAACCTCCATCATCTAATATTTGTAAGTCCCTTATCTTGTGTGGCGTGCACCATGCATACTAGATTGATGGTTGATGGTGCCAAAGTTTTTGAGTTCTAGTGCTTATGTCGCCCTTCAAACCTCCATCATTTGATATTTGAATGTGCCTTCCCTCGTGTGGCGTGGCACCATGCATACTGGATTTATGGTTGATGACGCCAAAGTTTTTGGGTTATGGTGCTCAATCATGTTGCTATTCAAATTTCCATCATCTGATCTTTGAATGTGCCTTCTCTCGTGTGTCATGACACCATGCATACTAGATTCATGGTTGATGGCGCCAGAGTTTTCAAGTTATGGTGCTTATGCTGCCCTTCAAACCTCCATCTTGTGATCTTTGAAAGTGCCTTCTTCTGTGTGGTGTGGTACCATGCATACTGGATTCATGGTTGATGGTGCCAGAGTTTTCGAGTTCTAGTTCTTATGTCATACTTCAAACCTCCATTATATGATCTTTGAATGTGCCCTCTCTCGTGCGGCATGGCACCCGCCATGTATATTGGATTCATGGTTGATGGCACCAGAGTTTCCGAGTTCTGGTGCTTACGCCATCCTTCAAGCCTCCATCTTTTGATATTTGGTGCCTCCTTCTATGCGGCGTGGCACCATCCATACTGGATTCATGGTTGATGGCGCCAGAGTTTTCGAGTTCTGGTGCTTATGTAACCCTTCAAACCTCCATCATCTGATCTTTGAATGCACCTTATCCCGTGCGACATGGCACCATATACACTGGATTGATGGTTGATGGTGCTAGAGTTTTCGAGTTCTAGTGGTTATGTTTCCCTCCAGACCTTGATCATCTAATATTTGTGCCTTTCTCTTGTGCAGCGTGGCACCATGCATACAAGATTCAATGTTATGGTGCTTATTTTACACTTCGAACCTCACAACTATAACATTATTTTGCTTTTCTGCTCCCAATATGCTAAATGCTTTGGAAGTGTAGGAACGAAATAGTGCTTATGATGCTCCCGCACCTTAGGTCTAACCGGGGGGAAGGGAAGAGGAGGGCCAGCGAATTGGGAACTCATAAGAGGTCCGGCCAGCGGTAAGGAAGCACCGCCTTGGGGTGGAGGGGAAGAGAAAACTGGATAGTACGATAGGAAGGTGCACAGAAGGATTTTCACTAGGATATACTAACTGTTTTATTTGTTTTTTTAAACTACTATGTCCGGTGAACAATTATTAATCCATCATGATACCGTCTTGATATTTGGGTTAAACCTGCCTATATATATGTCATGTTGACAAGTAGTACACTCTAGCTATCTTATCAATTATTGGGTCCTGAGTATGACACAAGTAAAAGTTATGTGAAAGTGTTGATTGATTATTCGTCAGTGTTTACTAAAAACCTCCACCAGTTTTTGCATGACCTTATGCAGAAATTTGTTTTCTCGGGGAAGAGATTTTATTCAGAACTTCAGATGATTTCCTGCCCACAAAAACATACAAGTGCTCATTCTTTTGGTTTCTTGGTTCGTTTAAACTAACGGGGTGTTTGGTTCCCACCCCCTAAAGTTTAGCCACTAAATTTTAGTAGAGGTGACTTTAGTGTTAAAAGTGACTAGAAGTATGGATATTTGAAACTTTAGTGACTAAAAGTAACTAAAGTTTAGGGGGCGAGAACCAAACACCCCCTAAACCCGTGACTGGTGACACAAATTATACGTGCTTAACTTTGCCTAGTTGATTGATTATTATTCATCTGTGTACCTCCACCAGTTTCAACGACCTTATTCAGAAATCTGTTTTCTGAGAGAAGAGATATGATTGTATTCAGAACTTGTGATGATCTCCTTCTGTTTTCTCAGAGAAGAGATATGATTGTATTCAGAACTTGTGATGATCTCCTTCTGTTTTCTCAGAGAAGAGATTGTATTCAGAACTTGTGATTTGATCTCCTGCCCACAAAAAATTATAAAGAAAACATGCAATTGCGCAATCAACGCTTTAAAATATATAGCAACAGCCTCTGATTTTCTTCAGAAGATCTGAAACGATCCTGCCACCGTGGCTATACTGCATCGCATCACGCGTGCGTACAGTACAGGCAGCGCCACTTGTCTTGTCTGACAGCCGCGTTCTCCTCCTGCAAAACAATCTCAGGCCACAGGCTAGTGCGTGATCGTCTGATCGAGTCGACCCAGCAGAGCTCCATCGTTTTCAACTGCACACACACATGGCTCCTGCGCACGCACCACCGTGCGCCTGCCAGCTCTGCCTTTCGCCTCTTTTTTATAAGCAAGGAACACGCACGCCGCAGACACACATCCACCGGCAGCTAGCTCGATCGGCGGAGGCAGGCATCATGGCGCCCAGCTTCGGCCGCTCCATCTCCTTCCCTCTGAGCCCGTCCAGGTCGTCGTCGTCGTCGTCGACTAAGACCCGCGCGGGGTCCTCTGCCGCCGCAGCGTCCGCGTACCACGCCCGCTCCGTCAGCCTGCCGTGCCGCTCCCACCCGATCCTCGCGCACCTGCACGCGCACATCGGCGCCGTGCGCGCGTGGGCGCAGGACCCGGCCACCTCCGGGGGCGCCGCGGCCACGGGCCTGGCGCACGTGGACGCGCTCCACGCCGCGCTCGCCGACCTCCTGGACCTCCCCGAGGCGCAGGCCGCGCTCACCCTCTCCGCCACCGGCGACCGCCTCCTGGACGCCTTCCTCCGCCTCGCCGACGCGCACGGCAGCTTCCAGGAGGCCCTGGTGGAGCTGAAGCGGGACGTGGCGGAGGCGCTGGCCGCCGTGCGCCGCCGCGACGGCGCGCGCCTCGCCTCCGCGCTCCGGTCGCAGCGCAAGGCCGGCAAGGACCTCGCCCGCCTCTCGGCCTCCACTGCCAGGGACGGCGCGGCCGCCGGCTGCAGACCTTCGCGCCTCGGACTGGGTGCCTGCGGCGCGGCGGAGGTCGAGGTCGCCGGGCTACTGGCCGAGGCCGCCGCCGCCACGGCAGCCGCGTCGGCCGCGCTGTTCGGCACCGTCGCCGCCATGTCCGCGTCGGCCTCCGCCGCCGCGTGCTCCTGCAAGAGGACCGCGGCGCTCATGTGCCGCTGCCGCTCCAAGAAGGTGTCGGAGGAGGAGAAGGAGACGGTGGCGCTCGTGGAGAGGCTGGAGGAGCTGGAGGAGTGCATCGACGGCGTGGAGGCCGGCAGCGACAAGGTGTTCAGGAGCCTCGTAAACACCAGGGTTGCGCTGCTCAACATACACACACACATCTGCTAGCTCCACCTCCAATCTAATTAATCAATATCTCCAAGCTAGTAGTAAATCATAACACATGCATGATGCATGCTGTTTACTTGAGCAGTCAGAAATTAAGATGCATGAGTGTAACTGTAACTCTGTAAATACGTGAGGTTTTTGCGCAGTTACATTGTTTGTGTTTCCAGCTGCATCATTACTATACGTGAGATGTGTCGATCTGCATTCTGAAATCTTGTGACATGTAAATGAAGACCATGTGCAATATGCAAATTAGAGAGCAAGACCTAATTTTCCTTCGGATTTTGCGGACAAATAACAGAGTGCGGTTGGTGTGACAAGTGGCTCTGTTCGCTTCAACTTATTAGTTGGCTTATCAATCGTACTACGACTTATTCTTTCTCACAGAACACTATCAAAACAATCGCAATCACTTAAAATAAGTTTGAGCGAACCGAGTTGGTGTGACAAGTACTTTTATAGTTCGTTTTGGAGTTTATTCAGTGCGCGCGTCTCATCTCTCCGAATAAAAAGCACACGCTCATTGCTACATTATGTTCTGCAGCTTCAGGCTGTGCTCCTGGATCAATCAAAATTGGGAATGTTACGCTTGCAATGCAAGACCCATATAGAGTTCATTGATTACTTACTTTCAAGGATAATGGCCCACATACAGTCCATCGACTAATTTTTTACTTTGATAGATCAACTTCTAGGAGTCCCTTGATTGATTTTGAGTTCCACACGGGTGAGGCGAGGGGGCTAACCATAAGTCCATGACATGGCTGAATCTCAGCACTCCGATGTCAATCTAATGGCGGAGACCTAAACCATGTTAATAGATGAATAGCTGGTTATGTGCTCATAAAATCCGTGTTAGTTTGTGGACTTATTAGCAAAATTTAGAAGTCGTCTTTTGATTCAAGACATAGAAGACCATTTCCAACATGCTAGAAGTCCACGGCGTGGTAAAAATAAACAACACACTATATAAAAGGACATTGTATTGGAGTGGAAACCTTTGTAGGGCAGGGGCATATGCCCTTGTACGAGAGCGAGGTACCGCCTGATCTAGCCACCGAGCTGAGCCGCCGCAAGTGAGGAAGAGGCCACACGCAGCCGACGTTGGCCATGCTGCACGGTCGCGCTGCCGAGGGTAGCTCACGATGTAGTCTGGGCCGTTGACCACATGAAGCATGGTTTTCGTCGAGGATATACGGATTGACGGGAGGAGGCGGCGCCATGAGGAAGGGGTGCCGACGGCCACCAGTAGGGCCCGATTGCGTCGGCTCATGGCCGTGGACGACCACCACCGAGGCTGGCGGGGAGAGGAGGGCGGTGACGGCATAGGGAGAGGTGAGCGAGCAAGATTATCACATCAAAGAATAGAGGTGTCAGGAGGGGATGCGTCATCAAGATCAAGAGCGAGACACACGAGGACCGATGCAGAGAAGCGGAGGTTGATATTCTAGTGTCCGGATTCTAAGCATGAGCAGGAGAAGCTAGAGAGGAGGACGAGAAGCCACTCTTGCGCTAGAAGCGGGTGGCTATTGTAGGGGAGGATTAGTGTTGCTAGGTCACTCCTATTTTTTAAGCATCAACATATTTGAACGTCTATGTAGGTCATTGGCTTGTGATTGCTACAAGATCCAGATTTTTCCACAAAAAATCATGTCACAAAATTTAATGGGTGGACTATAAACAACAAAATTATTGTAAATAGGGGCATAGTTGAAGCAGGTACATTGATAACAATGTCCATGTGCATCTTCTTAGGTTCTGCTCGGTAGGACTTACTGTGGCTGCAGCTGAAAAGTAGGGCTCATTTATTATAAGACAAGAACACCGCTCTATGGCTAAAAAGTAGTGCCAATTCTGACTGATAAGGTTAAACAAACGAAGCCCCTGAATAACTGCCACTTCTCGAAGTACAGGTCTAATTTGCACTTGATAATATATAAGGTTAAACAAACGAAGCCAAAAGGAATACTTGATAATATATAATAAATTAAAGATTCAGACATGTATTAGAGCAAGTGATATCTCCTGCATGTGTTTGGAACCAATCAAAGAAAAAAAACTTAGTAATAATGAAGTAATGGTAAAGGAAATAATATATTCAATCACATAGCTGTGACATTGCCCTTGTAATGAGAGAAATGGAATAAATCTGCACCTTTTGAGAAAAGTATAGTGGTTCCATGTTAACATTGCAGTTCGATGTGGTGTGTGTTGCTTTTGCAAAACAACATAATCTTTGTAATATCGTTATGGCCTTAGACGGTAAAAAAACATCATAAGAAAGTTATATATAATCCCCCAACAAGGCTAGAAACAGATCCCAAGTTCATATAGTCATAATGTGCGATGTCAAAAACTTATGATGAGTGAAACTGTACGTGCTTTATTTCTCTTTCATGTATACCCAAAGGTTTTTGCAATGAGGCAGCTCATGTAATGGCCCCAAGCAAGCTAGAATACGTACTGAACTGAACAGTGTGTTTTGAGTCGAACCGTGTCGAAGGCTCCCAGCCATGGGCGGAGCTTCCTTATACAAACAATTTCTCAAGTAAATAGTTAATTTCCTACGTTTGATTTGGCCCCCTCTGTTCAAGTGTCCAAGCTCCGCGCACTGCGCAGCGTGTGACCTCGCTCAGTGGCCATTTCCATTGATGAGTTGAGCTTTGATAAGATCAATGCAAGTATCCAACAGCGTACACAAATGTAGGAACATAATTAGTAATGCAAAGCAACAAGGGCACGAACTAATTAAGCAGACAAGGGGCATCAGCGCCACACACAAGAGGACAAACCAAGCTAATAAGGCCCGTACGTACATGAACCGTACAGGCGCATTCCGACATGCCGGCGTCCCTCGCGCGCGCGCACACGCACACGCACACGCACACACGGGGCTAGCAGAGCATGCACATGCACTGCTAGTCTCTGCTACGGTGTCTGTTGTCTCCCCTCCCGGCCCCGATCTTCTCGCGCGTACTACATCGTCGGCGTCGCCCTGGACCACCACCGTACCGCCCCCCGGCTCGCGGATCGTGTCGGGCACCGCCCCGGCCGGCGGCCGGCCACGCGTGCAAATAATAGACGGATCGACGCGCCGACGCGCTCGTGCCTGCCCCCGGCCGCCGCGGCGCCGGAGGATCGGAGCTGAGCGACGACGACGACGACACATGCCTGCCTGCTGCTGCCTGCGAATATATATATCGCGCGCGATGCCTGTGCCTGCCTCGATCGGCAGCGATGGCCGGCCGCCCGGCACGGCCTGCATGCATCATGCATGTCTTATTTGCCGGCCGGCCGCGTGCCGTGCCTTGCAGCCGCAGGCTTTTTGGCCCTCTTCTCAGTCGTCGATCAGTTCAGCTGACCGGCCAGCGCCAGCAGCCAACGTCGGTACGCGCCATATACACGGCTATCTAGCAGCGATATTCCCGAGCTCGCTCCTTGCTCGATCGGTTGCATCAACTCCACAAACCAAACACTCAAATACTACCAAGTGTTTGACAGGCATACGCGCGCGTCTGTCGTCTAGTGTAGTACGTACACCTCGATCACAACATGTACTGATAGTGCTGCTCCTATTTTTATCTTCGCCCTCGAGATTTGAACGGGTTAATTATTGGTTGCTAATGATGTGATTACTTTATGTGCTTGCTAGGCTAGTACGGTTAATTATTTACTACTAGCTAGGGCTACTAGCTAGCCAGCCAGCCAGTCACACACAATTCTTTTTTAGAATATAATTCCACTTGTCACGCAACCGCAGAAGCTATATATACAGTGTTAGCACTTAACAATTGGCGAAAACATTATATGATCCATGGCTTGCACCGAACTTCACATAGATCGCCGATACAAACCAAAAGCTCTCCGTTGTGCCAGTTGTCGTCCAACAAACAAGCTACGTACAAAAGAACGTTAGGCCTAATTTGGAAATTCAAATTCTTCTAGGATCTCAGACTTTCCCAGTTAGATAATCCATGGATACCATTTTAATTATTATCTTAGTTCTTTATGAGGGGACATTCAATCCCTAGATTTTGCTCCCCTGCTTCCTTCACAATGCTAGCACCTATGATCCTTAGGGTAGGACTATAGGAGCGAGGCTCTGTTTAACAGTCGTACGTATGCCCTACATATCATCATCCTTTTTGAATATTAGCCATTTTATGATATGTTTTAAACTAGAAATACAACATTATATAGATCATGATGGTATAAACAAGCACGAGTGACCCACTAATCAAATATACAGATCTCCTACCAAACAAGGTAATAGTAGCAGATCCTAACCATAGGTTCACAACACATACAACTAAATGTGCTAGAGACAAGTTTAGACTATACCCTTGAGTGGAACCTGAGTCGGAGGCAGGGGGAACACTGTTATAATCACCAGACTTGGTTATGATGGTTGGCTCGAAGTAGTCGATCTAGGCATGACACGGGAAGATGTACGCAATGTAGTAAATAAGCGGCCATCGGGAAGTAGTTGTTTGCTCGAGGAAGCATACAACAACTGGTATTCCGACTCGCTGGGAATGAACAGAGAACAGTCACGCAGATGCACTCCCCAAAAGCTTGATCGTCATTCTACCCATACAGGTGCACAAGCGAACAAAGCTTCGAAGACCTGCTCGCCTAAGCCCCTTGTGCGTGCAAGAACTTTGATCGGAGATCACAAATAATATCGCAAGAGCAAGAACACAATGGAGAGTGTGTGTGTGCGTGTGGGGTGGGGGGGGGAGAGGGAGACAAAGTAGTCTTCTACTCGAAGGCGATGAAATTGGATGAGTTTTAGTACGAGTAGAAGCATAAATCTGTGTCTAATTTGCTGCAGTGTTAGCCCTACATGTTTACCCATTTACCCTTTTAACCCCACCCACTTACCATTATGCCCTTGTCGACCATTGCCTTGACTATGTGACCACCACTGTCAGGCCCACACATTTTACCCATTTGCCCTTCTGCACCCAATCATTTACCATCATGCCCTTACTAACCATTGTCTTGACTATGTGGCCATTGTGCTGAGCTCTGAAAGGTAGCCCAACACATCGTGTTTGGCTAAGGCCAAGGGTGTGGTTCGTTATGGCACGGTGTTGTGCCCGTGTGGCCATCCACTCTCCTTCTCAACTTACCTTAGAGCTCATACTAGCTTCCTATTTAAGTTGAACACCTTCCTAGTGAGCGTATCATGTGGTACTAATCCCACTCCCACTTAGCACTAATTGTGGATCTTTTTGAAATTCTTTGATTATTTTCTACAATAGTTATGGACCTAGCCCAATTGCCCAATCGATCATGGCCCTTTGTATTATAAGGGAAGGAAGCCAACAAATATGAACCAGGAAAACTTATTAGTTTAGCAAGTTAAAACCCGTTGGACGTACGGGACATGCTCTTGGCTATGGAGTAAAGAAAAAAATGCATGCGCACATGTAATAAGGTGGAAGAAGTACCATTGGAGCATATAGTTATATCCTGCTGTGTATTTATTTCCAAAAATGGTTTGGAGATGATGTGTGCACGTCGTCGGATACTCGGATCCGGTACGGCTCCACTAAACAGCGAACGTTCACTAGATTGAAATCTGGCGAACGACCTGCAACTTTCCTGTTTTGGCAAAAAAAAAATCCACAACTTTCCTTTTTTGGAAAGTTTTTTATTTTAAGAAAAAAATCATAATTTTTTTTAAAGCTACAAAGTTATATGTATAACTTATAAGGATAAGTTATATGAAAACACAAGAGTTATGAAATATAACTTATTTACGTACAAGTTATTTTTTCCGCATAATTATATATGTTTTGAATTTTTTTTCTAATAACATTTATGTGTACTAACTTATAACATATAACTTATACGAGAAACTTAAAAACTGAGGAGTTATGAAACACGACTTATTTACATGTTATGAAACAAAACTTATGTATCGATATTATTAAACACAAAGAAACAATTAACTTATAATTATGCCGAAATTTCAAAACACAAAAGTTATTAAATACAAAGGAACAAATTAACTTATAACTTATGTCAAAATTTACAAACACAAAAATTATTCACACACAAAGAAACAAATTAACTTATAACTTTAAAAAAACTTAAGTACAAAAGTTATCAAACACAACTTATAGATAAGTTATTCTATCCAACCTGTGTACATAAGTTATTCAATACAATCCGTGTGTATAAAGTTGTAAGTTACAAGTTAATATACACATAAATTGTTATTAGAAAAAATCTTCAAAACATATGCAAGTGAGATCTAGTTCTATTCGTCTCGTTATATAGAACACATAAGTGCAAACGAAATTAAAAATAGATACACCGTTCAGAAGTTTTAGCATGTTAAAATAAATGTTTTGTTTTTTAGTATGACATCAGCATAATGAGAAAGGAAGCAAAGATGCTACATGGATGAGGGAGGGTGGAATGCACGTAGAGGAAGCGGATATCGTTGTGACCGTCTGGCTGCGCAAACTCAGCGCGCGGAACGGAACCAGAAAAGGGAACGAAAGCTGCACGTGGTCGGATCGTTCGCTACAATCAAAACGGGTGAATGCTCGTGGTAATGGAATTGAGGAACAAAAGATCCTGTACACATAGAATATATTCGCAACAGTAGGAAAAAAGAAAAAAAAAAATGTCCGTAACTACATGCAGACCATCAACGTTCGATTAGAAAATGTTGCCAGAAAAAACATTCGATTAGAAAAGAAAAAACAATCGTATCTTCTCTAATATGTATGCTTATGTATGCTTGTATGTGTCTAACTGAAGCAGAACAAGCGCATGTGTCTAACCGAAACGAAGCAGGAGACGGACCGGGACCGTTCGCTCAACTCAGAACGAGTGAACGCTCGCTGAAATGGAATTGGGGATCCGGTAGCTGCCGGCGGTTGAACAAGGCAAGAAGGCTCTGGATATACACGGGGAGAGGAGGTAGCATGCATGCAGCAGATGGCCGTTGTGAATGAAATGTGGAAAACATGCGTGTATGGTACGGAATACGGATAGACGATATATGCGTGGTGAACTACGACTTGACTTTGGAAATATACAAACTGAAGCATATATATCAACCATGCGCGCATTATATTTAGAGCAACTTCAACGGTTTTGCATTTTTTGTTTGGCAAAATATGGTATTTGCCAACTCTCAAATTAATATGGCAAAGATAAAAAGAATCAATCTCCAACGGTTTTGCATTTAGACTTGGCAAAACTAAAAAATTGTGCGCGAGAGAAGGAGATATCTCGCGGGAGTAGCACGCGAGGGCAATTGCCAAGCGAACCGCGGCTTGGCGTATATGCCAAATATCACCCGGTGTTTGCCAAGTTGCTAAAAATGTCTAAGCCCATTTACCAAACCGTTGGATAGGAGATTTTTAGACTTTTTTGCAAAATCAAGAATGCAAAGCCCATTTGCAAAACCGTTGGAGTTGCTCTTATTAGATCAATTATTGTTATATATAATAAGCAGCTCATGGAGGAAGCACGAAATGAAAATACACACGGGTTGCATATCATTGGCACAGTTGGAGTTGGTACAAAGGCACGCACGCATGCATGCAGCTTGAACAACCAGTGCACCACCGTCTTGTATTTTGTATGTTGCGTGAATGTGTACGTGATGAACAAGGAAGCAAGTAGTGAGTTCCTTGAAAAACAAGGAAGCAAGTAGTGGGCTTGGCCGGGTAGCATGCACCCCCGGCCGGCGGGCCGGCAAATCGATCAGTCGTTCACCAACAGGACAGTGGCGGATCGATCTCACCGCCCTGCCGCTGCGGCAAGGCCATGCGCGCACGCAACGACCAACGACGAATAACATGAGACACAGAAAGACAGGTCGGCTCGCACGCACGGGCGGCGCGTCCTCTGCCGGGGACCCGGTCCGGCCGTCGTCCGCCATGATTCGGTTCCGATGCACCACCCACCACCCCAACACCCACCGAACAATTCGATCGAGATGCCCATCCCGGCCGGCCAAATGATTGGCGTTGGCCCATCCAGCGTCGCCGCCGACGCGGCTAGCTGCAGGCAGAGCTAGCGCATCCATCGGGAAGCATGGGGGTGGCGGGCGTGGCGGCAGCAGGTCAGTGGAGACTGGACACCGGAGAGAGAGAGATGCCCCCGATCCCCCGATCCAGCAGCAGGCGATCCAATTCCATGCATCCACCTCCACGTGCACGTGTAGCAAGCAAGCAGCCATGCACGCGTCCGGCGTCCCCGTCCCTCGCGGATCATGCCTCCCGCCATTGCGCCACCAAACCTACCACGCTTGCCCTCCATTGCATATTTGCTCGCCCACCCGCCCATGAATCCATCCATGATCCCATCCAAGCAACAGCAACCCATGTGGCGCCGGCGCCGGCGCCTCCGCTTTATATATATACCCCATCTTCCTCCCCGGCCTCTCCACAACCACAACGAGCTGAGCCTGAGCCTCCAGAGCAAGCAAAGCAAGCCATCATCTCGCATAGTCGCATCAACGATTCGATCCATTCCAATGGCGCCCGCCTTCGGCCGCTCCATCTCCTTCCCGCTCAGCCCGGCGCGCTCCTCCTCCTCCTCACAGAAACAGGCGCGCCACGTGCGCTCCATCAGCCTCCCGACCTGCCGCGCCCACCCGCTGCTTGCGCACCTCCACGCCGCCACCGGCGCCGTCCGCGCCTGGACCGCCTCCGCCGCCACTGCCGAACCCTGCACCACCACCACCTCCACGCCGTCCGCGGGCCTCGCCCACCTCGCCGCGCTCCACGCCGCGCTCGCCGAGCTCCTCGTCCTCCCGGAGCCCCGCGCCGCGCTCGCCACCGCCACCGCCGGCGCCTTCTCGGACCGCCTCCTGGACGGCCTGCTCGCCCTCGCCGACGCGCACGGCGCGTTCCGGGAGACCCTCGTCGACCTCAGGCGCCACGCCGCCGAGGCGCAGGCCGCGCTGCGCCGCCGCGACGCGGCGCGCCTCGCGTCGGCCGCCCGCGCCCAGCGCCACGCCGAGAAGGACCTCGCCCGCCTCGCGTCCTCCGCGCGCGCCGCCGCCAGGCTGCCCGCGGTGGCGCCCGCGGCCACGGCCACCGCCGCCGAGGTCGAGGTCTCCGGGGTGCTCGCCGAGGCCCTGGCCGCCGCGGCGTCCGCGTCCGCCGCCGTCTTCTCCGCGCTCGAGGCCGTCTCGTCCGCCGCCACCGCGGCCGCCGCGTCTGCTTCCTCCAAGAAACCGGCGGCGACGGCGACGCTCATGTCTCTTGTCACAAGGAGCAGCAAGGCCGCCGCCAACTCCGACGAGGACAGGGAGCTGGCTGCGCTGGAGAAGATGGAGCAGCTTGATGTGTGCATCGCCGACATGGAAGCCGGGAGTGACAAGGTGTTCAGGGGCATCCTGCACACTAGAGTCGCGCTGCTCAACATTCGCACCCAGACATGCTGATTGTTTAGTTTTGGACATCCTTCAAAACACTCCAAAAAATGTCGTTGTTAACCACAAAAACAAGTGTACATACAGATTATTCAGCGAAAAAAAAGCTCTACCTTGTTTATTTGGCTCTTGTTCAAATGCATGCATTCCTGTGATATACTTACATTTCATCGGAACAAAAACACACATGGGATAAACTCATGTCTTTGACACACGGCGCAATGTACAGTACTCTCTATATATATACTACTTTATTTCAAATTACAAATCGTTTTAGCTGTTCTAGTTAGATAATTTGACTTTTGTTATATAAATATGCTATCTATTTAAACGTGTAGGGTACGTATATTAAAAAAAAAACTAAAATAACTTATAATTTATAATGGAGAGAGAACTGGATCCGATCCGTAACAAAATTTTGAGCAAAGGAGAACTGACTCCATTAACGCAAATTGCTCAAGTTGAGATCTCTGTAATTCACTATTCTTAAATGAAACCATGGCTTTGATCTGGATCTAGATCAAGATCCTAATGACACATCACTATTGCGCGTTCGAACGTACGAGAGACAAAACTGATCAATGCAACACGTACTATTCTATTGAACATTGCCCAAGATCTCAGAGACATTGAACACTAAACAAAAGGAGGTGGCCAAAGGGTCGGTCACCATTGGACGTGATGCACAACTATATATGCATAGCTCCTGCCTCTAAGTTGTTTTTTTTAAAAAAAAATCAAAAACATATGCATTGATCAAAATGCTTGTTTCACTACCAGAGAAAGGGCTTTTAGTCCCGGCTATTTCAGGCCTTTAGTCCCGGGTACGCCGACCGGGACTAAGAATCCGGGACTAAAGGTCCCGGGCCTTTAGTCCCGGGTACTTGCAACCGGGGTTAAAGGTGTTACCAACCGGGACTAAAGGTCCTTTCAGCTTTTCTCTACCAGCGTTGTTTATATACATCTTAAGTATCATATTTGAACTTGTAATTTAACTCCATATCTGTGTAGCATATGCCATGATTTTGAACTTTTAATTTAATTACTCCCTTTCTGCTTCTCTTATTTTATAGGATGAACAGTAGTATACTTCTCTAGTTCAATTTTGTTTATTTTTTTTGTTATAGTTTAATTTACCAAATAGCCAACAAAACTAGTTGCCCATAGTTAATTTGTGGAAGCACATGGATGAGATCGAGAACCTTATGAGCAACGCCAAAGAGACGTACGTAGTTGGGGTTTTTTTTCCCCTTGTTATGTGAAACTAGTCATAAGTTGGAAGCTGATTCCCTCTTCATTCCAAGGTCTTTGCTTTTTGTTTCAGGCCAACATCTTTTTGCTCCATCATATCGCTATGCTCCGGTAGCTTCTTCAGTGCTTTGTCAGATAGAGCGAACGGTTCTTCTGCAAGCCACACTGACCGCCTATAAAACCTCCAACTGCCTTCTTCATTCTCTCCTCCAAATGACATATCTCGAGCATAGGTGGATCTGCAGAGCCACCAGACAGCTGGTGCCTTGGGCGTGGCCTTAGCTACTCACTGGTGCCAGTGATGGCTCCACATTTTATTTTCGAATATACGTGTGCCAATGGACGTGTAGTGACAGGGCCGGCTACCATCTTCTTCAGGCAACAGTGTCTACAACGAAAAAAACTAGCTACCCACCATTTGCACACAGCTCACTTTGCTAGCTAATTGGTACTAATAAAACTAAACTACGAAACCAAACAGATAAGGATCATATATTTGTAGTAAACAAATTAAATTGGACTAGCTATTGTTTGATGATGATGGTACCTACCCATTCGTGCAATGGAAATTTGTCTTACCTGGAATCAAATCTCTCTCTGGAAATACGGTGGTTAGCTGCCATCTTGAATTTTGCTGATTATAATCAAATAGCTAAGATACTCTCTATAGTACTCATATACATCGAGGGACCTAGAAATATGATTACCCATATATATCGGGTTGGCATTACTTGCTTTGTTTCAATAATGAAGCATATATATTCTGCTAGCTAGCTACGTGCGTGTAATCATCTCTCTGTGTCTATTTCTGTCAAAGATTCATGTCTAGGAAATTAATCTCTTTGCCGATCTGGCGGCTGTTAGCTAGCTCAAAGGGAAAAGAAGACGCAAATTAAATAAATACAAATTCAGCATGCAAGCGTTCGTGCGCAAACCAAGTCATCAACCTCTGCAACCAACTGCAGTCGGTAGCGGTAGGATGATAGGATCAGAGAGGAAGAGTTGGAGGACGACAACCCATTCGTGCAACATTATTATGACTGACATATATAATGATATAACAGTATATGCATGCATATGCATTAGTATTCTCTATCTAGATTGTACAATAATAATGATGCGCTGGTGCATGATGATGATGATAGAGCACCTAGGTACAGATTAATATAAAGCACACGCATGTCTTTTTTTCTTTCATTCAAAATGATAATGTGATGATGATTAAGGAAGGTTGTGTGCAGTAGCTTAATTGGACCGGCCAGACGACAGCTCGATCGGTTGTTTTAGATCAGTCGGCAGGGCGCCGCCGGTAATTAACTACAACAAGCATCGTTGGACGACATGATACATGCACGTATTATTATTAAAGTTTTGCATGTGTGTCTTTTAGCAGCTACTATAGGATCGATGATGATAAATCCAAGTTGTTAGGCGTTGCTTGTATTCCACATAAAGCTTATGAATAATGGGCCTATAGCTACATGTATAAAACTAGAATTATTAGCTTGAGATATAGGCACACTGACTGTGTTTTTTCGGTAATTAAAAAGGGTATGGAAATTAGTCTATTACTATATTTAATCTGTGCATGATATTGAAGTATAAGAAGGCCTCGTTTGGTACAACTCAGCTTCACTAGTGAGGTTATTTTTTTTTTAGAAAATAGCTTCATGAGCAACTTATTAAGTGAAACTGAATTGTTTTGAAAAAAGTGTTTGACAAAACAACTTCACCAACAGATTCATGCATGGTTGGGAGAGAGAGATGAGAGTGTAAGCTGTGAAATGCTACTTTTTCAGTTTCATCTCAGTTTATGGTTTTGTGAAAAAGAGAATAAAACAGCATCATGGATGAAGCTGTTTTAGAAAAAGGTGTTTGGCAAAAAAAAAAACAGCTCACAACAGCTTATAAAGTTGTACCAAAGAGGCCCGAAGTATAAGCAGAAGGCATACGGAGTTACAGAAAATTGAGACATAGTATAGATCACCACTTCTCCTATAATTCAAATAGGTAATTTTTATCATTATTTGAGTTTTTTTGTTAAAAAAACTATCAAATGCCTTTTTCGCTTGAACGCGCGCACTTGAGATATAGCAGTTTCCAATATATGTTGCTGCAAAATTCGTATTAAGAAGTAATGGTTCGAATAATAAAGCAAATATGCTATACTAATAATTAAGCTTGTGATCCCTGCGCACTGAAACAGTTTTGTTTAGCATATAGCTGATATAAAACATGCTTGGATTATTATTGCAGAGAAGAACAACCAGCAGCAGGTAGTGCAGTACGTGGATAGGTAGGCAGGCATAAGAAGAAGATGACAACCAAAACATGCATGCACTTTCCGTGGATGCGTGAAAGCTAGCTAGCGCTGAAATAAACTGCAGTTGGATCTATCTATAGATGGAGATAACTGATAAGTATCATGCACACGATGACAATTAATTGACGCGCCATGCATGCACGCATCCCGGCCTTCAGCAACCGAATAAGCAATAAGCTTATTAAGGGTCTGGTAGCTGGTGCTGTAGGATGATGATAGGTGGGAATAATGCACACACATGCATGATGGCAGTTGACGCGGGTAGCATGCAGAGCAGCCAGTCGTGCGGCCTGCTAAGCTACAGTCATAAGACTATCCGCACTCATATTTCTCTATTTTCATCCTCTATACTGTCTGGTCATCAAGATTCCCTCCTCTATACTCATTTCTCCCGCATCTATCCATCCTCTATATCATCATCTATCTACTGTGGGCTCACTTGTCATTTTATCTAAATATACCCATGAGAGATCTAGTTTTGAAGAATTCATTGCAACAAATTTAATCGTGCAATCAAAATTTAATTTGAATTTTTGGTTTGTGAGTTATAACATTTTTTTAGTTTGTTTGAAAAGTGGGCCCCTCATCTCTGCCTTCCGTCACATGCGATGTGCTGCTGCTGCTTGCCGGTCATTGGCTCGCGGGTGGGTAGCGGACAACCGCTATTCCTCTATGGATACCGGATGAGACGAAGTACCTTAGAGTTTAGCGTGTGCCGCTGCAGGCACAGCCAAGCATGCAGGTCATGGATCGGGGAGGAGGAGACGACGAAACACTTATGTTGTCCCCTGATCGCGCGTGGACATGGAGCGACGAGCGAGCTGAGCAGACACACCACGCGCGCACACGCCAGGTCACTAGTAGCTAGCTAGCTGATGGTGCCGTCGTAGTGCCGCCGCCGCATATGGTGTGGATCGAGATGGTGCGTGTGCGATAATGGATCCGCCGGCTGTTGCGGCCGGCCGGGAATAACGAATCTCGCTCTCGCGCTCACCTGCCGCGTGTCCGGTTGCTGGCGATCGAGCCTCCTCTCCCGCAAATAAAACTGCAGCAGCATCGATCCCGGCCGCGTGCATGTGCCATCCCCTGTTGTCCATCTGACCATCTCCATCGGCGGCGGCGGCGACGACGACCGCGTGGACTCCAGCTAGCTCGATCGTCTGCATATATGCAGCCACATATCGATCGATCTAGCTACTGGCTAGCTAGCGATGGAGGAGAATTGAGAACGTACACGGTGTGGCTGGCATGCTGACTTGCGTGGCACCGCGCCGAGCTACTGCTAGTTCTAGCTACGCGGTCAAATAATAGGAGGGCGCTGGCCGCTGGGCTAGCTAGGGCCATGCATGCATTGCCGGCCGATCGAGTATGGATCGGACAGGGTTGTTGGTTGGTTACCACCGGTCGTTGATCGGATCGAATGGATATAGAATACACTCTGCTACACGTACCTAGTAGCCGTACTATGTCAAGCCTGAAGATGCATGCCCTCTCGTGTGCCTGGCATTGTTTACATTATGCATAGAGCTAGCTAGAGCTTAGCGTCGCGGCGAGCCAACTACTAAACTGCCCGGCCGTGTGCGTGTGTTCGTTGAGTGTTTGACAAATGCGACTGCCATCCATCCATGAGATGATGATGAGAATGACCTATCCTGATAATTCAGCCGCCCTAGGTTAGCTGCTAGGAGTTAATTATGTGTTCTGCTTGCCTGGTTGTCCTGGATGAGTGTCCTCCTGGACCACACAGTTAGCTAGTTTTACTTTAATTAAGAAAGTGTCTAATTAACCAACGCTTCGGCGTCTTCCTACTCGCCCTCACCACGGCGGCCGCTGTAGGGTTTGATTGGAGAGCTCCAATAAAACCCTAGTGCCACCGTGAAGGCCTCCATCTTGGCCCCTCCTTTCACAGCGAGTTTCAGCCATAGACGTTGCTGCCCCCGATCTAGCCCGGATGCTTCTGCCGTTGCTAGGACTTATCCTTCTGCCATCGCTATGACGTAGTCGCTCTACTATTGTCTCTGTCGCCTGGCCGACTTTTCTCCCCTAATTTATCCTTCTAAGGGCTCGTTGGTTTCCTGCACTACTGGAATTTGGTTCTTTGCCGAGGCCCAAAAACCCTCGGCAAATTTTGGATCGGCAAAGAACCAGGCACTCGACAAAGGCTTGCCGAGGGCCGGCAAAGATAAAAATAAAAAAAACCTAAAAATAATAGATTAATTTTTTTAATTCTTAGCACACATTTTTAAAGCACATTTTGCGGATTTCAGCAAACTTGGAGGCGGTGGGGTTTCGAACTCGAGAGCTCTCTCTCTCTCACGGTTTCTGCCTTAACCACTACGCTACACCATCATATGTGTCTATATGCAGTTTTAATACCCCATATATTATATCAAACCAAGTGTAAATTACTTTTTTGAGACCCTAAACGAATTCAAATAAAAAAATTGTCAACTACAAGGTTTCATAACTTTTTGAGATCTACAAACTTTATTTTGGGTGTTTTTCCATCCAAGGTCATTTAAAAAATTCGTATTTTGAATTTTTGAAATTCAAACATAGGTTTAGCAACGTTAATATTTGATTTGTCAAATAAAAAATGACCAATATAAACTATGTAGATCTTAAAAAGTTATAAGATTGGGCATTCGGTTTAAACCAAAAATTCGGTTCGGTTTGTTCGGGTTTCGTAAACTTCGGTTTCCACGTATGAACAACCGATCGGTTGCTTACAGAAATGAAAACCGACGAGTTCGGTTTCGGTTTCTTTGGTTCGGGTTTCGGTTTCAACCGAGTTTGTAGTAGCAGAAGCAGACGAGAAAGAACACTACGACAACAGGAAATTGAAGCGCCGGCCACCGTGCGTACTTCATTTGTGCATATGCCCACCAGATTCGCAGATGATGAGCAGAGGGCCGACCTGACCTGACTACCTGAGGCATCGCTAGTTGTGGTCCGTCGCGCCGCCGGCTGTGGCCATGCCGCCCCCACGCACCGCGGGGCCCTCCGGTAGTACGGCCATGGTCGTTGTTCGGGAATGCGCTGCCGTCTGCTGGCTTCGGCTTGCCTCCGATGCGCTGAAGTCGCTGGCCTCCGTCCCCTGACTGCCCTCAAGCGCCGCCGTGCCGCTTGCTGCTCGCCCCTCCGACTTCCGCGCGTGAAACCGTGATGCAGGGATGCGTTGTTTCCCTCTGACCTCCGCGTAGAGATAGGGATAGATGAGCTGCGGCGCTACAGGCGTGCCCGCGTGCGAGCTACAGGAGTTGGGACTTGGGAGGCCGGAGCCGGAGGCCTCTGTGCCTGTGCGTGTGATTGTTGGGCTGTTGCCTGTGCGTGCACTTCTTGGCTACTCCTATATGCTCGATCGAGTTCGGTTTCCACGGTTTGTCGGTTCGGTGGACAGCTGAAACCGAAGCCGACACCGAGGACCGAATTTCTCCAACACCCAAACCGAAACCGAAACCGAAAACCGAAAAAACCGATAATTCGGTTCGGTTCGGCTCGGTTTTTGGTTTATGGTTATAAAGTGCCCAGCCTGAAAAAGTTATACAATTTTGTAGTAGAAAACTTTTTTATTTGAATTAATTTAGTGCTTGAAAATATATTTTGAAAATTTCTTTGTCGAGGGCCAAAAGGTAGGCCCTCGGCAAAGAGTAGAAAACTTTTTTATTTAAATTAATTTAGTGCTTCAAAATATATTTTGAAAATTTCTTTGACGAGGGCTAAAAGGAAGGCCCTCGGCAAAGACATTCTTTGCCGAGTGCCCGAGTTTTGGCCCTCGGCAAAGCCAAAACCCTCGTCAAAGAACAGAATTCCGGTAGTGCTGGGTCTGAGCGAGAATGAGTGAACCAAAGGGATTCACTTCATCTGGGTGTTTTCGTCCTGGCCTCAAAAGGTGGGAAACAAATTCAAGTCTCAGAGCATAAGAAATGAGCTAAATACAGACTAGACCACATCAGTCCGACCGAAATCAAACCTTAACCGAAGGACTATTTTGCTATATATAGACTGAATTAAAAATCAAATAAGATAAATCCAGCTGCAACGGCTCCATTCCAACGTAACCGAACAAGGTCTAAGGCCCTCCACAATGTGGCAGTGAAGCCAGAAAATTCATGGGTCCAGGCTCAGCAAAACAAGCATCGGATAGAAAAGCTACGGTGTGTGAATACATGGGAAGCGATGCTATTTATGTATGTGGGACCCACAACTACAATATATTATTCATCATCCTTGCCCGCTATTCTACTCTGGTTGGAATCCACTACAGTAGCTTTATAGTTGTTTATGAAGTTGGAACCGGTGCATCTACGTTCACCGCTCCTCTTTTTTTTTTGTAGCATCACTCAAAAATTGGAACCCCTACCCACAATGTCAGGAGTGGTGCTCCAATACTCTCTCTCTTTACTAGGCACCACTCCAAAACAACACTGCGGAAGGCCCCGGAGAGAAATCGGAGCGTTGAACGGTCTCAGAGTAGGATAGCGCATTTGTTCAATCATCATATATGCATGTGCCATGGCCGCGCGCTCACGATGGTCGTCGTGACGTGCCCGTGCGTGCGTGCGGGTTACAGATCAGGGCGTCCCCTGCTGCCGCTGATTAGGTTATGCATGCCCAGCACACCTCACGTCCTTGTGCGAGATTCAGAGGCGCTTGGAAGCTGGAAACGCCGTAGCAGGCGTGTTGCGTGTTGATTGATTGAATGGCTGGAACAACCCCAGCCGTGGCTTACATAGGGGGTGCATCACCGATGAATGGCCAGGAGATATTCTAGGAGATAAAATAGGAAACAAACTATTCCTTTCCTCTATAATTCTAACTACCATAATCTCCTGGCCGTTCTCTAGTGTGCACGTTACAAAGATGTTACATATTCTAACACTCCCCCTCAATTGAAACTTCCCAAGTTGAGATTGTTCTTGAACATCTCCAAATTCCGCACCGCAAGTGGTTTGGTGAAGCCATCTGCAATCTGATCCTTTGTAGAAATATAGTCAATATCAAGTAACTTTCTTGCTACACGTTCACGAACAAAATGATAATCCACTTCTATATGTTTTGTTCTAGCATGAAAAACGGGGTTTGCTGAGAGATACTTAGCCCCAATATTATCACACCACAACTTTGCCTTTCTTGGTGCCTGTATACCCAACTCATATAACAGAGTTTGTATCCACATTACCTCTGCAGTAGCATTGGCAACTGCCTTGTACTCAGCCTCTGTGCTTGATCTTGATACTGTGGTTTGCTTCCTAGCACTCCAAGAAACAAGATTGGAACCCAAAAACACAGCGAAACCTCCAGTTGATCGCCTGTCATCTTGATCACCAGCCCAGTCTGCATCTGAAAAGGCACTTACAAGGAGAGAGGATGACTTACAAATTCTGAGTCCAATCTTCATAGTATGTTTGAGATACCTTAGTATTCTTTTTACTGTAGCCCAATGAACAGTAGTAGGTGCATGCAAATATTGACAAACCTTATTCACAGCAAAAGAAAGATCTGGCCGAGTCAAGGTTAGATATTGCAAGCCTCCTACAATACTCCTGTATGCAGTAGCATCTTTGGGACCGAGAGGCTCACCCTCGTGAGCAGACAACTTCTCTGAAGTGGACAGCGGTGAGTTTACTGGTTTGCACTCCATCATATTTGCACGCTGCAACACTTCCTTTGCATATTTTTCTTGTGTCAACAGGATCCCATTGTCTACCTTTCTTACCTCTATTCCAAGGAAGAAGTGGAGATCCCCCAGATCCTTGAGAGCAAATTCTTTTCTCAAGTCCCGCAGAAGACATTCTGTGGCTTCCTGAGTGGAGCTAGCAACAATAATATCATCCACATAAATGAGAATATATATAATGACAGATCCTTTACTATAATGAAAAAGAGATGTGTCAGCCTTTGATGCTTTGAAGCCTAGCTGGCACAACTTATTACTCAAGCGTGAGTACCATGCTCTTGGTGCTTGTTTAAGCCCATATAGAGCCTTGTCAAGTTTACAAATGTAATTACCCTTTGACTTGTCTTCATAGCCAGGTGGTTGTTTCATGTACACTTCTTCTTCTAAGTACCCATGAAGAAAAGCATTTTGGACATCTAACTGGCGTAGACTCCATCCATTGGACACAGCAACTGATAAAATAGTTCTGATAGTGGCAGGTTTCACAACTGGACTAAATGTGTCTTCATAATCAATACCATAACGTTGTCTAAAACCCTTTGCCACTAGCCTTGCTTTATATCGATCCAAACTCCCATCAGATTTTCTTTTAACTTTATATACCCATTTGCAGTCAATCACATTGATACCTTTCTTTGGTGGAACTAAGTGCCAAGTTTTATTTTCAACCAAGGCATTATATTCTATATCCATAGCAGACTTCCAATCTTTACTGTTCAAAGCTTCATCAAGGGACTGCGGCTCACCAGAAGCAGTAAAACACGTAAAACACCCATACCTGACCGTGCCATCTGTGTAGGTTTTCGGTTTGCGAATACCATCACGGAGTCGAGTTCGGGGTCCAGGCGGAGTTGATGGAGTTGCTGTGGCGTCCACAGCCGTAGAAGATCCAGTGCCGCCTGGTGCAGTCACGTCCACAGCAGCAGAGCTGCCAGTGGCATCCTCTGTCCCCCCCATGCCTGTAGCAGGGTGCTGCACCGGAGCCGGCACAGTGGAGATAGTGGGACGCGTGGCCTCACTCGGTTGGAGCGGAGGAGGCGAGCGCGCAGGATCCACCGGAGGGACTTCCGAGGCGACAGGATCAGTGCTGGCGCCTGCCGCCGGAGCAGCCTCGGATCGGACGCCTGCTGTATCAGGCGCCGGATCGACTTCGTGTTCCGCGCTGGGAGGTAAGCAGCTCCCCCTGTGATCACATGCTGCATTTGCACCATTAGTGGTTGGGTTAGGAGAATCAAATACGTGATCTACTGACTGTTCCATCTCAAGGGAAGGCACTAGGCCGGGTGGGAGAAGGGCTATCTCAGCACGGAGGCGGGCACCTGCATTTGAATGAAGAGTGGAGAAGGGAAACACTTCTTCATCGAAAACGACATCGCGAGATACATAGACCCTACCGGATTTAATGTCCAGACACTTATAGCCTTTGTGCAGGTTACTATAGCCAAGAAAAGCACACTGTTTGGAACGAAGTTCAAGTTTGTGGCGATTGTAAGGCCGGAGGTTGGGCCAACAAGCACAACCAAAGGTGCGAAGAGATGAATATTCTGGTTTTTGGTGAAGTAATCGTTCAAAAGGAGTTTGATTTTCAATGACTTTGCTTGGCAAACGATTAATAAGAAATGTAGCAGACATAAAAGCCTCATCCCAAAATTTTAAGGGTATTGAGGCATGAGCTAGCAGGGAGAGCCCAACCTCTACTATATGCCGATGCTTTCGTTCAATGACCCCATTTTGCTGATGAGCATGAGGACATGAAACATGATGAATAATGCCAATTTGGGAAAAAAGGTATTTAGTTTCTGATATTCCCCACCCCAATCAGTTTGCATGGCTAGGATTTTTCTATCAAATTGACGCTCAACCATCTTTTGGAACTCATGAAACTTTTGAAAAACTTCAGATTTATATTTGAGGAAATAGATCCATGTAAAACGACTGAAATCATCCACAAAGCTAACATAGTAGCGTTTTCTGCCAACAGATTCAACAGCAGGACCCCAAACATCTGAATGAACAAGTTCCAAGGGAAAACTAGTTGAGCTAACAGATCTACTATAAGGTAACTGATGACTCTTTGCTTGCTGGCAAGCATCACAAACTGATTTTTTATTGGACACAGAGGAACACGAAAGATTATTATTATCTATGACCTTGGTAACAATAGGAAACGAGGGATGGCCAAGACGGTTGTGCCATCTGGACATAGTTGGCTTGTCAACAGCATTCGCCAGCTTAATGGAGGGATCGGCAGGGAGGGGATACAATCCACGGTGACATGGTCCCTCAAGAATCGTGTTCTTCGTAGCCTGATCCTTGATAAGAAAAAAATCGGGGTGAAATTCCATAAATGCAGAATTATC
This sequence comes from Coix lacryma-jobi var. lacryma-jobi, assembly GCA_009763385.1. NCBI lineage: Eukaryota > Viridiplantae > Streptophyta > Magnoliopsida > Poales > Poaceae > Coix > Coix lacryma-jobi. The sequence goes on along the minus strand of CM019824.1, from coordinate 2,084,514 downwards.
TTTTACGAGACGATGAACAGAGACAAGGTTCTTTGCAGCTTTGGGAACATGAAGAACGTTGTTTAGTTGGAGGTTACGAGATTGAGTAGGAACAGTAGTATGACCAACGTATTTAATTTCCATACCTGAACCAGATGCAGTGTGAATCTGGTCATTCCCATGATACTTCTCCCTCATCGTCAGCTTGTTCAGATCACTAGTAACATGATCTGTCGCTCCTGTGTCGATGTACCAGTTGGTGTCGACGTTGTAGGCGTTCATGGCCACTGCAGCATTGACATGACGTTCTTCTGGGACGTAGTTCTCATCAAACCGGTGCCAACACTTGGACGCCCTGTGCCCTGTCTTGAAGCAGATCTGACATAACGGTATGTCATCAGATCCACTTGCTGCACCAGCTCGTGGTGTACGCCCTCCATTGCGCTGCTTTGGAGGGGCATTTCCTCGTCCTCGCGTCTGGCCACGCCCACGTTGGCCACGGCCACGAGACGTACCCGAGCCCCGGCTGGTATTGCCACGGCCACGGTTTGCCACATGGGCATAGGAGCCCCCATCTTGCAATTCCAGCCTGGTCTCGAAACTGAGCAGTTGCGAGTAAAGTTCAGGGATCGAGATGGGATCTGTCCTAGCTGTGATTGAAGTCACAACCGGGTTGTAGTCCGAGTCCAGGCCATTGCAGATGTGTGCCACCAGTTCTTCATCATCTAGGGCCTTGCCGACAGCAGCCATCTCATCGGCAAAGCCTTTCATCTTGGCAATGTAGTCTGTGATCGACGTAGTACCTTTCTTTGTCGTGGTGAGAGCAAGTCTCACGTTCATCGTCTTGGCGCGGGTTTGAGCAGAGAACATCTTCTCCACGGCAGACCACGCTTGTACCGCCGTCTCCGCGGAGATGACCTGCGCCTGGACATCCTTCCCTGCGCTTGAGAGAATGAGCCAGAGAATCTGCTGATCCCGGGCATACCACGTCTCATACGCAGGGTTCGGCTGGGTGACGGCCGTGCCGTCCGCCGTCTTCTCATTGATCTCGGCGTCAGGGGCCTTGGTCTTGCCATTGATGTGCCCCTCATAGCCGGCGCCGCGAATAGCAGCGAGGACCTGCGCTTTCCACAGCGCATGGTTGCTCTTGGATAACTTCTCGGTCACTTGGAAGCCGAAGAAGGGATTGGTGGCGGTGCTTGAACTCGACGCCATGGAACCCTAGGCTCTGATTACCATGTGCGAGATTCAGAGGCGCTTGGAAGCTGGAAACGCCGTAGCAGGCGTGTTGCGTGTTGATTGATTGAATGGCTGGAACAACCCCAGCCGTGGCTTACATAGGGGGTGCATCACCGATGAATGGCCAGGAGATATTCTAGGAGATAAAATAGGAAACAAACTATTCCTTTCCTCTATAATTCTAACTACCATAATCTCCTGGCCGTTCTCTAGTGTGCACGTTACAAAGATGTTACATATTCTAACAGTCCTCACCTTTGTGCAGATGGAGCCAACATGACACCTAAGCAAGGTCCATGACCTTGCATTGGTTGTTTGACTCCAACGGCAGCCGCGCTGCTCCTTTCCGTCCAACCTGTCCTCGTGGATCATGTCCCCTCCCCCTAGCTAGCTCAGTCTGCTGCTCACTGCGCTGGCGCTACCCACCCACACGTGCAACCACCGCGTACCAAGCCACCTCGATAACCTCACTTCCCTTCTTATTGCCTTCGTCTTCCCCACAGGCCACGGCAGCCCTGCCTCCTCCATATATACCAACCTTGCTCGCCTCCCCTACTACTCCATCTCAGACAACACAAACGAACAATCCAGCTACTACCCTAGCTTGCAAACACAAAGCAATTTACCAACAACAGCTAACAACAATGGCGCCCAGCTTCGGCCGCTCCATCTCCTTCCCACTGAGCCCAGCGGCGCGCGCCACCCGGCCCCGCGCCGCCGCGAGTAGCCACCACGTCCGCTCCTTCAGCCTGCCGTCGTGCCGCTCCCACCCGCTGCTGGCGCACCTGCAGGCCCAGACCGCCGCCGCCCGCGCCTGGGCCACGGCGGCCACCGCCGCCCCGTCGCCGTCCACCGGACTCGCCCTCATCGACGCGCTCCACGCCGCGCTCGCCGAGCTCCTCCTCCTCCCTGAACCGCAGGCCTTGCTCCGCCGCCGCGCCTGCGCCGCCCCCGACCGCCTCCTCGACGCCTTCCTCCTCCTCGCCGACGCGCACCGCGGGTTCCAGGAGTCCCTGCTCGCGCTCCGCCGCGGCGCGGCCGACGCCCGCCTCGCCCTCCGCAGGCGCGACGCCGCCAGGCTCGCCTCCGCGTCGCGCGCCCAGCGCAGGGCCGACAGGGACCTCGCCCGCCTCGCCGCCGCCGTCTCCTCCATCGCCAGGTCCGCCCGCCTGTCTGCTGCGCTCGACGGAACCGCCGAGGAGGCCGAGATGGCCGCCGCGCTCATGGACGCCGCGGCGGCCAGCGCCGCCGCCTCCGCCGCCGTGTTCTCGGCCGTTGCGTCCGTGTCTGCCGCCGCCACGTCCGCCAGCAAGCAGAAGACCGCGACGACCTTCGCTGCTGCCTTCGCCAAGAAACCGGAGATGACGGCTGACGTCGCGCCGGAGAAGCTCGACGACCTTGAGCGATGCATTGACGAGTGCGAGAGCGGCAGCGAGATGGTCTTCAGGAGCATTGTTCGGACTAGGGTTTCCTTGCTCAACATCCGTACTCCGGCGATCTAGCAAACTGTTGTACACTCCTACTATACTACGTACTCTTCTAGTATATATACTGTACATTGCGAAAAAAAAATAGAGAACACGTACATATACGAAAAGAGAAATTTTGCCGTACATATCGATCGCAGTGAGTTTTGTGGTTTTTTGTCTCCGCAGGCAGTTGAAAATAACACAGGACTATACTGTTCATCAAATGAAGAACGAACTTGGAACAATATCATTTATAACAACGTATATTCACACACAGAATGGAATGCTGCACGTTTATTCACATCGATCGTCTATGGAATCTTACTCACTAAACACACACTCAATTATCACCTCAATCCATGTGCAGTTGTGTTCTGAGTTCTGACCAATAATGGCCACTATTATATATATCATCGAATCCCACGATCCCACACTACCTAAATTTTAAGCACTGACACTAATTGATGAGGATTACAGTATTTTCCAGGATTTGTTTGAATGATCCTCTCTGCTTGTTATAAACCTACTTTATTTTAAAAAGCCCGTGTAGGAACCGCAGCTTCCTATTGTATATTTGTATGTGAACTGAAAGTGTGAAAAATATAATATTTATAAGGATAAAACCAGGAAATTTCTAAAATTTGTTATAGTGACTATTGTTCCTTCCATTCTGAATTTATAAATCATTCAAGATTTTATAGATATATAGCTTTTCCTATACATCAATTAGATATATATGGTAAAAGCTATGAATCTAGCTAACTAGAAATTTAAAATAATTTATAATTTTAGAATAAAGAGAACAGAAAACAAATTAAGAACGTCTCTAGTACACAATCATGATCGTGAGCACTCAAAATTTGGCCCATTGGTCCTCCTTTGACCCAACAGCCCATCTACTTCATCCTCATTTGCCCCACTTCTCCTTCCCTGGTTTTCTTCCCCCATTTGGTTCCACTGACAGAAACTCGCCCTGACACTGACAAGCTGTGACTGTCACTCACGAGGCTTGGCCCCGATCCTTAACCGCGGGCTTGGCCCCGGACTCTCTGACACTGCTCAACTGACCAAGCTGACCAAGTCACTGACTCGCTGCATAGAGAATTGAGAGATATATATAAGAAACATATACACTAGAGGCGAGAGATCCTATTGGAAGCAAAGCAATAGACATGAGAAGGGACTTTGGCTTTGCTACCTGACAATCGACGAACTGACCCAAGCAAGAGGTGAGAACTGATGTTCCGGTGTCCACACGTCACACCGAGGGGTATGCAAAAGGATTGGAGCGAAACAAAGTTCAAAACATGAAGGAACGACTATTTAGGCATTGCGTCGAGAATGTGGTGTGCACTGAATATAGAGAGGGAGGTGGAAGCTCATTATGGGGACTCAGCCGCTTGGGAAGAGGTCGCCGGAGAGGGAAGAGAGCTCGGGGATGTGAGGAAAGAGCTCTGGCAAACTTTGACGGGCACGAGCGCCAACCCCGGCGAGGTCTAGGGCGGCCGGCGAGCGACTGCAGCAGCGGGCGCGCGTGCGGCGGGATGGGGCGAGCACGGCGGAGCACGGCGGCTGGCGGCGAGCGCGGGCGCGGGTGGAGCCGCTGGCACAATAATGCAGACGTGCTTGGAACATGTACTCTACTTCACCCTACGGACTATGACAAAATACCGGAGGGGACCAATAGAAACGAAATAGCCGAAAGTCCGGTTATAATTTTTTAAAATTTATGAAACTTTAATTAAAATTTAAAAATCCTAATAAATGCTATCTGACAGAAAATAAAAACGAAATTACTTGTGTATACATTTATTCGAGGTTGCTGTTAGGAAAATATCACGAAATTTTGCCCCACCCACGCTAAAAAAAATTAAAAACTTGCTTTCCAAAAAAACAAACGTATAAAAGAAATGTAGAATTGGTTGACATAGTCTTTGATTTGAATGGGTTCTTTTAGAGAGATAAATTAAGGTAAAAGAGAGAACCTACTGTTTCCCACTCACCTTAGCACGCTAGATTATTGATAAGAAAAACAGCCATTTCTTCAACCATTTGAAACAGGGTGTTTGAGATAAGGAATACTCCCTCCATATTGACAAAGATGACGTTTTGGAAAAGGTTTGAGTCAAACATTGAGAATATAAATCATAAATAACTTTTAAATTATTGAGTTTAGAGATGTAAAAATCATATAAATAAATTTGTCTTGAAAAGTACTTTCATAAAAATATACATATACCACTTTTGAATAAATATTTTTAAAGAAACAAGTGGTCAAAGTGATGTTTTGGAGACCGTGTCGCTGTCTGAAACGTCAAGTTTTACAATATGGAGGGAGTACTATATTAGAGTAAGTGGTAAGTGAGGCAAGTCTCGGACTAATTATTTTACTCTATTTGTTCCTAAATAAATCAACTCCTAAAGTCGTCCAAAGTCAAACATTTTAAGTTTAATCTAATTCATAGGAAAAAATCATGAAATTTAATTTATGGCACCAAATTAATGTCATTAGATGTGCTATATGAAATATATTTTTTCACAATTTGTTTAACCCCCGTCCGATTAATAATAATTGAACAATCAAAACGGGCAAATAACGGCTGCATGCATATCCATCTATTGACCTCGATCTCGGCCTCTGGCGCGCTTAACCGCGTGTGTGTGTGTGCATCAGGCAGGGTTACAGGCTTACAGCTAATAATAAAAATAACAGAGCATTTGTCATCGATGGCATCGCGTGCATGCAGGATGAGGGACATTTGGAATCTGGACGCCAAAACAAATCTATAGATGACTAGCTAGCATGGAGATGGATCGGAGTAGTCTACTCTAGTTTGATCTGAGTCTACTCTATATATAGTACTCTGATCTATACACACTGTATATATATAGCTGATGCATACACACGGTATAATTAATATACTAATAAGTGCGTGATTAAGAAGCAAGTTCATGTACGTTTGGGGTCTAAACATCGATCGGTTGAGCTGTCACAGCGCTGCAGGATACGCGCGCAGTGCAATGGCAGCACACCTGTCATGTCTCATCGCCATAGACATTATATTTTGCCTGCCTGCAGCTAAAACAGATGGAATGGAAGCAACGCCCAACGCTAGCTCCAGTGATGTAACCATGACCTGGTCTAAGATGGTAGCTAGGAAACAGCCTGTTAAGTGTGGATCAGACACAGAAAACTAGGGTCATCAGGATAGTCTCAAATCTCAATAAGGGTCCCTTTGGATTGCGGAATTTCTCTTTTTTTTTAGTTTTTTTTTACTTTTTTTCTTGTGAAAATAAACTGATTCCTGTGAAATTTCTACGTAATTCCTATGAAAATTTTGCATTCTAATGGGCCCTAAGAGTTTTATTCAAGTTTCATCTATGTTTATAGATTGTTACATAAACATTTTTAATAATATGATAACATTTTTAAAAAGAGAAAAGGATTAAGTTTCCTAGAAACAAAACTCTGTTGGATGGTTCATTGAATTAAATACCTATAAAACAATAGAAGAATAAATCATTCGTTGATGATGGTTGTTTCGTTCATATTTCAATGCATTTTATCTAACACGACATTTTTAAAAATAATGCTACAATACATCCATATTTCATCCATTTTTCCATGTTTGACACAGCTTCTTCACTGGCTTTATGAGCTTTTAAAGTTGTTTTGTATCGAATGATTTTTTTTTTTTTTTTTGCAAACAGCTTCGCAGTCGCAGGTAATAAAACTCTTGAAATCCTAATCTCATGTATTGGGGGTGCGATAAAGCTGAAAATAGTAGCTTCACGCAGCTTCAACTTGCATCAGTGGGCCCCAACATGTGTGAAAGTTAGATTTCCCCCTTAGGATGGATGATGGCACGTCGGCAATGTCGGGGGCGACCGCCGATGTGTGGTCGCCAGGGCACGAGCTCGCTTTGCATTGGGGCTCGGCCGTTGGGACGCGCAAGCTTAGGCACCGAGGCATTGGGCAGGCATGGTCGCCATGACATGGTCGTACTAGTCGTCGGGGGAAAACAAAGAGAGGTGTCGAGAAAGAAGGGAAGAAGTGAGAGAAATGGGAGAGTGAAAGCAGAAAAGATATGAATATTTTGGATATTTTATCATTTTTATCTACTACAAGGCAGCATATATTTTGCCAAATATTTTACTGTTTTAGTTTAAGCTTCACTGATAAAGTTGTTGTTGTTGGAGCTTAAGCTAAAAACTATTGTATGTCACTATGCCACAATGCTTAACTGCAGCGGGCGATTTGGGTTTACCGCAGCGGGCAATGGCGTCCGCTGCGGTGCTAAGGCCACGGATAATCGTGGCAACATAAAGCGCCCGCTACGGTTAATCAGATTTACCGCAGCGGGCACGTAAGGATGCCCGTCGTGGTTAATCATTTAAAAAAACAAAAAAAGCCCTGGACAGACCCGCTGAGCCCATCCACGGGCTCGTCGAGCCCATCCAAAGCTGCATCGCCGCCGCCGCCGGATCCGGTGGATCCACCGCTGGATCCAGTCGGTCCACCACCGGATCTGGCCGCCACGAGGTGGATCCAGACCATCGAGAAGCCGAGCCCCACCGCGAACCATCCCACGACGGTGAGCCCCATGCAGTTGAGGAACATGAGCGCGACGTTGAAGGAAACGATGAAGGGGAAGATGAGGAAGCACAACAGCATGTACGGCGAGCCTGCCGCCGGCTCCACGTCGTAGGCCTCGCCCGCACAACCTCGAGGAAGATGAGGAAGATGAGCGGCACCGGGGACAGCTTGTGGTGGCCGCGGGACCCGGACCCGGCCCCAACTCCGTCGTTGCCGCCGTCTTCGGGCGCTGCCACCGCCAAGGCGTCGGCGGCGATGTTCTTGTCCTTGGCGTCCCCCTCGACTCCGACATGGGCGTCGCGAGTCATGTCGTTGTCGTTCGTGAGGAGGGCGTGAGCAGTGAGGAAGGCTGTGTGTGGTGCCTGCCGAGAGAAGAAGTGGGGCGGCGGGGGAGGAAGAATGACCCGTGAGGGAGCGAGAGCGGCGGCTGAGTAGGGAATGAGTGAAGAAAACCCTAACTGGTCCTTATATTTATATGAAGGATGACTATTGGGCCTCGATTTTAACCGTAGCCACTACGGGAGAGACGAAATTTTCTGAGTGTCGTAGGCTTCCCCGAGTGCCAAAAATCGGGCACTCGGGAAAGCCAATCTTCCCCAAGTGTTGCACTCGGGGAAGAGGCCTGACACTCGGTAAAGATCGGCACTCGGGGAAGGCCCTCTTCCCCGAGTGCAACACTCGGGGAAGAGCGGCACTCGAGGAAAAAAAGTGTAACTTGACGGCCAACCCCTTCCACGCCGTTATGATTTTTTTTTTAAAAAAACTTCCTCGAGTGCCAAGCTTTGGCTCTCGAGGAAGCTAACCTCTTCCCCGAGCGCCTCTTCTTGGCGGTCCTTCCCCGAGTGCCTCTTTCTGGCACTCGGGGAAGAATTTTTCTTTTTTTTGTTTTTTTGGCCCCATATTTTTTGTGAGCCCTTCTCACATTATTTGAAACTCCTTGTTCAAATTTGGGACAAATTTGACTTTGTTTGGTATATTTCGTTAGTTTTTTTCGTTTCGATGATTTTTTTTTTGCATACTTCAAATTTGAACTGTAGGTGCATGAAATAATAAAAATTGGCGATTCAAAAAATGATATTCACGATATTTGGTGTATGTTGAGGTCATATCCAGGAAGTCACATGAAATGTCGAGCATCTTGTTGCCGTAACATGACGAACAACTTGCAGGAAAAGTGTATTAAATTATATAAAATTTGAACGAAGTCTGAAAATTTTGAATTTTGAATTTTTTTAAAAAAAGTCTCGGATAGAAAACGCTCCAAACGAAAGTTGTAGATGTCAAAAAGTTATAAGACTCGAGATGGCGCGCGCGGTTGCTTTCAGGTCGTCCAGAGAGATCGAGATGGTGAGATGCCCTCGTGTGCACCATATTTTCTATTTGCAAATGTTGCGTGGGCCGGGCTTGTGGCCACTGGACCGTCCACCGGCAACACCGCAACATCCACAGCTGGCATTGTGTGTGCAAAAATGCGTAGCTCCGTTTGGTTCCTTGGTTGGTGCATCACTTGCATGCATGCCAAGAAACCTTAGCTTCATTTGATTAGAGGGGTTACCTGAATGAATTGCTACAGCCTAACTAGAAATTAAATTTCACATACCCCATTTCTAATACTAAAAACATGCAATATAAGGAACAGTGGTTGTTCCAACAATCTCATCCTTAGCTATCCCGAATATCTAAAAGTTTTAAATTTCTACTTAAAATTCACCCCCTCTCCTCCTCAAATGTATTTTTTCGATAAAGGATAATCAAATCCGACCTCTACATCCAGGGATGTACACAACCAATTATTACAAAAAGCGACAGAAAAAAGAGAGAAAAGAGTCTTATACATAGACCAGGACATTACAACAAACGATAAATGCTTCGACCCTCTATTTGATCAACGAGAGGGCATCCTTGGCTTGCTCTCGACGCCGCAGCTGGGTCCCAAATGCCGCAGTGCAGGGTATGGCTAGGAGCAGGTGTGCTTATGTTTGATGCCTTCAAGAAGGTAAATGACGTCCGCAGGCGCCATCATCAACGAAAGGAAGAGGAAATTACAGTGACGCCTCCAAGGGGGAATATGACGTCGATTGCGTCATCGCCGCCGGCCCAACACCTCCAGGCAGGGTTTTCACCCGTATTCCAAAATCCTGCAAAGGCACATCCAAGCCAAACCTGCAAACGACGAGATGCCGAAGATGGTCGGCAGAGTCTTCACCAAATGTAGCGAGGCAGCAGAAAAGCAGGGGGTGACAGTGTCCTTTGATGTGGATGTCGGAGTCAATTTGCGGGCCGCCTGGGAACGATGTCTCGAGCCGAGTGCGTGGTGCAGGATTGATCCAGGCCTCGACCTCGTGGGAGAGCAGGTTGGACGGCTTGTAGATGGCCGGTGCCAACACCGCCATCCCCATCCGGTGCCGGGGAGTCCAAATTGACCCTGTGGGGATATTACCTCCGTATACCCCCATGGACGTACATGGGCCCTTCGTCAAGGACAGCCCAGCTCGCGAGGCCTTGCAGCACACGACCAGCTCGCTGTGCTCGTCAAGGACTCTCCAGAAGCCTTGCCCGCCAAGGAAGATCCTAGAGTTAGATCCGGATTCCTTGCCTCAAGGAACCGCTAGTAATCTGATAAGGACTCGACAACTGTAACCCTGCTCCCCGGCTATATAAGGCGAGCAGGGATCCCCTCTCATCTCAGGTCCATCAGACCTGAGATAACCTCAGATCCCATCGGATCACACGCCAAATTCCAATCCATCAATACAAACCAGCCACCAAAACACAGGACGTAGGGTATTACAGCGACTTGTCGGCCCGAACCTGTCTAAATCTCCGTCTCTCGTCCCTGTGTTTACGCTTTGTAGACGTCTCGCACACCTCTACCGCTCAATCTACTACCTTGGGCATACCCCTCGGTAGACTATCGACCATATTTCGTCGACAGACCCCCTGGCCGCCGCTGGGGAAAGCGTCCCCGACCCGAGGCAACGCCCGCCCGAGTCCGCATCGCCAGAGCACCACCCGCACCGAGAAGGGGGCAGCACGGGGCAGCAGCCGGCGGATCCAGGCCTGAGATACCCAGATGCGCCCGCCGCCGCCAGACCCCTTCACCGGTGCGGGTACGCCGGTTGCCGATGAACGGTGTCACCGTCCGCGTCGCCGAGCCCACCGGGGGCGAGCCAGATCGGCCTCCTCAAATGTATAGGTGATCAACTTACTGATCTCTTATATCCACTCATTAAAGGTATTGATATTCTGTTGGGAGGGGAGGAAAAAAAACTATACTACTAATAAGAGAAAATTAGCTATATACTAAACTTTTAGAGGATGCTAGATAAGTAATCTATTGGTGATGCTTTTATACTACTTATTTCGTTAACATATTGGGCTTCAGTTGTTTTATTAGTGTTCTGTGAGAGAGAATACGATTGATAAGTCAGCTGATAAGTTTAAGCAAACAGATCAAGAGATTTGTCTTAAGTTAGACATTTCTAACTTTAATAATCAATTTTAAAAACATTTATATATATCAACAACATAGACTATTTATGTGTTTGTATTTACTATAATAAATACTTTCATAATTTATAGGTTGTATAAAACTACATGAATGAATTCTTTAAAAGTAGATGATTAAAGACACAAATGTTTAATTTAAGATAATAAATAAAGCTAATAAAAAGGAACGGAGCGCGCAGCCAGTATTTCCAGCAGGAAACAAAGCGAATTTCATATGCACAGACTTCCCAATATCCAAGCATCGGTCACTCAAGTCCAGCAAGCGGGTTTTCGGGTGCAGACCCGACCCGTTTATGTTTTGAGTGCGGGTTTTGGCAGCGGGTTTGGGTCATGCTTGGGTCTGTCGGATCTTCAGGTCTCCAACCCGTTTCCATGACAGGTCTGGGGAAACTCAGTGGGTTCGGGTCCAGCTTGAATTGCATCCCTCGGAGCTCCATGTCATCGTCAGTGCTTCGACTATGCTACTTTAAAGAGACGTCTGCCTCCTACAACAGCGGAAACTATATTTCTGGCTTCGACGAATTATCTGCATCTACTCTTTGCCAAAAGTATTCTGAGCCCGGTGTCGCTTCTTCTGTATCTATGGCTCAGTCTTCAACCTCTGCAGCATCGGTGCTTGCGAGGTCTCCGATGGTTCGTGCTTCCAATAACCGGTGAGATCGCTGTGTTCCTTTTGGAGCACGTTATGGACTCATCACCTCTTTTGGATCGATCGTGTGCAGATACCCTTTTTTAAAATTCATCGTTTGGTTTCTGCTCTGGGGACGGCATCTCCAAAAGTAGATTTTCATGTCATGGCGCTTCGTGGTACGTTTCTTGTAATTGGGTCTTCCGAACTCAACCTCATCTACTCTGATATCTAATATAATATATAATCTTCTTGTAAAAAAAAAAGTCCAGCAAGAACCGTACAGTACGTAGTACGTACGTACACTACGTGGCGTCGTGCGAGGCGGACATGCATGGCGAACATCCACGGCGTGCCTGCACAGCTTTCAAGGTTGGCTCCTGCAGTGTCGTCTGCGTGCGTGCGTGTGCCAGCTTGTGCTGTGCATGTGAGCCGTCCACTTCACAGAAGCTTCGTCGGTGATCCATCCAGACGCCAGAGGCCAGCTGCCTGTTGAGCTCAGCAGCTCTGCTGCCGTGTGCATGGCTTTTCAAACAGTGACCAGCACCGCGACAACCCAACAGCTCCAGATAGCTACCTCGTCGTCGTCTCGTCTCGTCTTCCTCTCGACGCCGTCTTCTCTTCTCTTCCATCGTACTAGTACACAGTATATATATACACGCCGCGCGCACACGCTTCGTTCAGCGCTTGGCTTGTCACCGAGCTCGATCGAACATCATCAGTTCCACCTGCATCGCCCGCCGATCACAGTTCACAGATCACAGCTAGCTAGAGGTCGTGACAACGACGACGATATCGATGGCACCGACGACGATGACCGTCGTGCCGCCGCCGGCGAGATCGTCGGCGAGGCCGCTAGCGGCGGGCGGGCACGTGCGGTCGGCGAGCGTGCCGTGCCACACGCACCCGCTGCTGGCGGACGTGGACGACCAGCTCCTGGCGCTGCGGTCGTGGACGTCCAACCCGGGGCCCAAGTACCCGCTGTCGCTGGCGCACGTGCGCGCGCTCCTCTGCGTGCTGGACGAGCTGCTGCGCCTCCCGCTGGCGCAGGCCGCGCTGTCCCGCTCCGCCGGCGCCGGCACCGGCTCCGACGGCCTGCTGGACGGCTTCCTCGTCCTGGCCGACGCCTTCGGCACGTTCCTGGCCGCGCTGCTGGCGCTCCGGCAGCACGCGGCGGAGCTCCGCGCCGCCGTGCGCAGGCGCGACGCCGCCAAACTGGCCTCGGCCGCGCGCGCGCAGCGCCAGGCCGGGCGGGAGCTCGGGCAGCTCGCCGCCGCCGTCGCGCGCGAGGCCGCCACCAGCAGGTGCGCGCGCCCTGCCGCCGCCACAGGCGGCGGCGCGCCGCACGCGGAGGCGGCCGAGGTCGCGAGGGCCGTCGCCGACGCCGTCAACGACACCGCGGCCGCCGCCGCGGCCGTGTTCCTCGAGGTCGGCGCCGTCGCTGACGCCGCGGCCGCGCTGGCGTCGCCGGCCTCGTCCTCGCCCAAGAAGAGGCTGCCCCCGCTGTCCAGGAGCAGGCAGAGGTCGTCGGTGGGTGACGGCGAGGAGTGGCGGCGGGAGGGCGCGGCGCTGGAGAAGCTGCAGGAGCTGGAGCAGTGCGTGAGGGAGCTGGAGAGCGAGAGCGAGAAGGTGTTCAGGAGCCTCGTGCAGACCAGGGTTTCCTTGCTCAACCTTCACACGCCAACATTTTAGTTAGTTTTTACAGCTTAGCTTGGTGTGAAATGAATTAAGGTTGATAGGATGCGATGCATGCATGCACACGACCTGAACAAAATCAAATAAAGTTGTATACCCTAATTATTAAGAGAACTTTTTTGGACTGCATCTGCATGCATGCCTGAGCCCTGCCTGATGAAGTAGGCAGCTTGCACTTCCACACACGTACAGTACAGAACTACAGATTGATAGGAGTAGTCGAGCATGCATGCATGTGATTTTTCATCGGGGACTGCATGCTAAGGATTGTAGAACCCAGTCTGATGAAGCATGCGCGTTTTGACCGTCTCCAACAATCGGTACCCAAACGTGGGACGCATTGCCTGGTTTGGGTAGTGCACAGTGAAAGACTGTGTGACGCAAAATTACTCATCTCCAACAGTTGACGCAGTAGCATACCCAAAAATCCTCCATCGCCAGCAGGGAGAGAGAGAAGGAAGGGAAAAGAAAAAAAAAACCGTTCATCGCCCACCCGCTGCGGGAAGAAAATTGGGTGGGGGGAGTCCGCACTCAATTTCCGTGGGCACCTGCCTTCCTTGGACGACGCGTGTCCAACACCGCACGGGTATCAATTCCAGGCTCGCGCGATTACGGCTCTCTCAGCTCCACGCAGCTTTCGGCTCCGACGCAGCTCGCTTGAGTTCGCGTGGCACTCGGCTCCAAGCTGTTTCCATCAACGAGCAGCGCCGCAATTACCGAATAGTTACGTGATTATTTCCATCGAAAAAAAAGAATAGGCTAGGTCGCCGGCGCTGCCGCCGCCGCCGTGGATACGTACCACGACTGGTTGAGCAAGTCACCGCCGATTCCATCATGTCTTGTAGGCATGCAAGTCAAACGACCTCCGCTCTCGGAGGTCAACCAGACGCTCAGGAGATATCTTCTCCATCAAATGCACCGGTAGACATCATGGAGGCTAATTCTATCCTAAACACTGAAGGTGCAGTCGTTGATGCTCCAAACAACGATGATGCAGTCGATGCTAATTCTCCAAACATCCAAGAGAAAGATGCAATACGGGTACGCTATAAAATTATCTTATTGTGTATTCCTAGTTATATTAATTAAATAGATTTAAATTTCCAATCTCAGGCATGTATTCGTGGTTTCATTAGTTAAATAGTTTTAATTTTTTTATCTCATTGTACAACAGGTACAAGATAAAATTGGACATGTGATTGCTCCTCAAGTTGGAATGACTTTTGATTCAGAAGATAAAGCTTATGAGATGTACACATCTATGCTGGTAAGGTTGGGTTCAGTATTAGAAAGAGTCATACGAAGCGTCGAGTAGATAAAACTATATGTCAAAAGTATATAGTTTGCAGTAACCAAGGATATCGAAAGAATGAGTTATCAAAGATGGATGTTACAAGGACGGGTTGTGATGCTCGTGTTCAATTTAGTGTCAGCAAAGAGGGAATTAGAAAGTGCAAAAGGTAGTACTTGATCACAATCATTATCTTGCTAGTCCAAATAAGTTGCACAAGTTAAAGTCCCATCGTCGTGTTACAGAAGCAGACAGACAACTAATTGGTCAGATGAGAGAAGCCGGAATGAAGCCAGCCCAGGCATATGAGTTCATGATAGAGTTTTATGGAGGTCCCGACAAAGTTCCATTCGCAAAGATGGATAGCAATAATGAGATTGGTCGTGAGCGCAAGAAGTACTTAGAAACCAATGATGCACAATCATTGTTGGATTATTTGAAGAATAAGCAGAAAGATGATCCTGCATTTTTTTATGCTGCTCAAATAGACGAGGAAGATGGTCGGATAGCTAATTTCTTTTGGGCAGATGGTCAATCTATAATGGACTATGTATGCTTTGGTGATGCTATATCATTTGACACCACATTTCAGACTAATAAGTTCGAAATGCCTTTTGCTCCACTTCTTGGGACGAACCATCATAAGCAAACTGTAATTTTTGGAGTTGCACTCATATTAATGAGAGCATCGAATCATTTGTTTTGCTCTTTGAGACCTTCCTAACAGCAATGTCAGGAAACACCCCAGCATAATTTTCACTGATCAGGATGCGGCCATGGCAGGAGCAATTGCCTATGTATTCAGAAATACAAGTCACCGTCTTTGTTTGTGGCACATCTATCTTAATGCTGCTAAACATCTGGGACACATAATTCAAAATTATCCTGACACATTTTTACCTGATTTTAAGAGATGTGTGTATGAAGATAGATCAGAGCCTTTGTTCATCAGAGAAGTGGAAGGAACTGTTGAGTAAGTATAACCTTGAGGAGAACCAATGGATATTAAATCTATATGCTTTGAGGAAAAAGTGGGCTGCTGTATACCGTGACTCTTTTACAGCTGATATGAATTCAACTCAAAGGAGTGAAGGTATGAATAATGTCTTCAAGAAAAGATTTCGTAAGAAACTTGGACTTACTGAACTCCTTGTAGAATGCGAGAAGGTTACCAACAGTCTTCGTGAAAATGAGTTAGATGCAGATTTTAATTCTCGTCGAAAGAACCCGGTAACTTGCATCCCAAATTTACCTCTATTGAAAACCGCATCTGAATCATATACAAGGAGGATGTATTTAGAGTTCGAGGAAGAATTCAAAGAACACTTTTCATTCTCTTGTAAATTATTAGAAACTGATGGGTCAATCTTGACATATATGGTTACACATATGCAATCTAATCATGGGGCAACGACTGCTTTCAACACCGCTGATATTTCTATTACATGTTCTTGCACAAAATATGAATCCATAGGTATGTACGTACATTTTTAATTACAATTTTCTTTCTAATATGTACCGATGATTTATACTTATTGTGTATCTTGCAGGTATATTGTGCAAGCATGCCTTCAAGGTCTTTAGTGTGAATGATGTTTTCGATTTGCCACCGCAATATATAATGAGAAGATGGACAAAATATGCAAAAAGAGGATTTTATATCGAGAAACAAGAGACTGAGGATGAAAGTTTGAAAACGCGTGCTGCGCGTATCTCACGAAAGGCGACATCTCTTGCATTGAAGTGTTCACTATCGAAAGAACTTCTTGAGGATTTAGAGAAAGGCATAGATAAGTTGAACTCGGAAGCTGATGTTGCTATAAGCAAGTTACAAGAAAAAACCGATGATCCGCCTCTAGTTTTGACTGAATGTGCTACTGACACATTGAAGGTGCAATATCATTTAGAGTTCCTCATGTCATAAAGGGTCCAAAGAATAAACGATTCCAAAGCGCAGTTGAAAAGAATGCAGGAAAGAAGAAGAAGAAGAAGAAAAGTTCTAAGAAGAAAGGTATTGATCTTACATTTTTTATCTTGATATTTTTTTCCAGTATGGCCATTTGTATATTCATGTTTCTAATATCAATATATTTGGTACAGGAGACGATGCAAATAATGCTGCAGAAAAAAAGAGGAAAGTGTTTATCCAAATGCTTCGACTATGGCCGCTCCATTGGTCCAAGGCGATATGCTAATACCATAGTGTCAAACTTTGGTAATTCAGTGTATGATCGATTCAATACTATGCCTACTCCTCTCATCCCAGGTGGATTTACAAATCTTTTACTTGGAGTACAGCACAATGCCGTCACATCGTTGTCTGCTAGAAAATTAGATTTTGATAAAAATATGTAACTCTATTTAATTTGATGATCAACAAGGTACTTTGCAGTACTCTTTTATTATATTCAGTTGGATTTATATTACGGTGTAACGATACAATTTTTTATGATTAAATATTGATAATTGATCATGCGACTATGAAATATAATCTGGTGAAACAGAGGCCAACAGGCTTTTCTGATGTTATACATTTATACGACACTTATACAGACTAACAGGCCTATACCAAGAACACATGCAAACACCACTAGCTATACTATGCCTGTGTACAAGACAGACTACGGTGCTATGCGACGACTACCTGTATGAACAAAAGAAATAAAATAATATGCATCACAAACTAATTAACCAGGCAGCGGTGCATATTTTTGTGAGATGGAGTACATGCGACGTTGGAGCCTTGGAGCCTGGAGCCGAGCGCTATATCCGGTAATTGCGGCGCTGCTCGTTGATGGAAACAGCTTGGAGCCGAGTGCCACGCGAACTCAAGCGAGCTGCGTCGGAGCCGAAAGTTGCGTGGAACTGAGAGAGCCGTAATCGCGCGAGCCTGGAATTGATGCCCGTACGGTGGTCGACACTCGTCGTCCAACGAAGGCAGGTGCCCACCGAAATTGAGTGCGGACTCCCCCCACCCAATTTTCTTCCCGGAGATGGACAGACCTCCCACGAGCGTGGTGCTGGGACAGAGCGAGCAACAGATCGAGCGCCGGTGATGCCGCCGCCGCACCCGACGGACCCGGAGGCGCTGGCCCCGCTCGCCGCGTCGCCTCACCCGACGGACCTGGAGGCCCTGGCCCCGCTCGTTGCGCCGCCACAGCCGACGGACCCGGAGGCACTGGCCCCGCTCGCCGCGCCCTCGTGTCCCCTCCCGCGGCGCTAGCTCCGCTCGCGGACGCGCTGTTGCATGAGCAGCGCGCAGCTCGCCGCCAAGTTGAACGCCGCCGCGGCCTCCGAGGTCGAGGTCGAGGTTGGAGCCCACCGACGATCTCATCGTCTACCTCCAAGACTGTCTCCCAACAACCACTACCCAAAATACAAGACTCATTTGATGTTTGGGTAGCGCTATAGTCAATGGGTTCAATACCTATTTTTAGCCTTCTTCAATAATCAGACTCAAAAGAGAACCCTTTCTGCAAATGGGTCTCGAGGAGAGAGGATATTCAAATTTAGGTTTTGTCTTTCCTGATACCCAAAATAGGTCTTCCATATAGGTATTCTGTTGGAGGCTATAAGTATTGTGTTGGAGACCCATTTTGGGTTTGGGTCTCAAATAGGTCTCCTATTGGAGACAGTCGGTGCTCGCTTTGTTTGAGTCCTCTCTGGCAGAGACGCTTTTTTTGCCTTTCCTTCCGGCTGATACCCAAAATGGGTGAGTTGTTTGGATCAGTTGTTGGAGAGTGATTTTGATAGGCAAAGGCACTGTGAAAGACTCATTTTGGGTATAGATTATGTTGTTGGAGATAGTCTACGGTGCAAAACGTGCGCAGTTTTTGCTCCGGAAATATATATGACAACTCCAATGACACGCTCTCCAAGTCTCCCCATGCACCAAGCAAGCAGGCTACACTGCTGTTACTATATCTCTTTTTTTTAGAAAAAGAAGAAGAAGAAAAACTCTGAAGAAGTGATACTCTGTTTTGCTCTGCTCTATATATTATGTTTCCCTGTATGAACCGTGTTGACCATTGACTAGTAATTTTTTTTATCAGGTACAACTTTGGACACACACTCTATACTCACACCACATGCACACACGCGCGTGCGAAGGGAGCAGCTGGACTGGAACCTGCATGACGAGGGCAAAGGATAAAAAAAGATTAGATAACGCAACCAATAGTCCAAAACAAAGGAGATGTTAATCTGGCCCAGATTGTATGTTGTACTTGGGCACTTGGCCCATGCCAGCCCCTAACCTCCTCTAAACAGCCCATTCAATCGTTTGCGCAAAGATAGTGGGCCGGTCAATGCCATTTAGAATAGAATGGGCACGGGGACAACGGAGGCCCAATTTCAAATTGGCAAACCTTCGCCGGATTTTTTTTATCGGGTACAATTTAGACGCACACAACTCACGTACTCCACACTCAAGCAAGAAAACCTCGTGACTAATTGAACGTAAGATCACCCTAATCTAAAAGGTTCCAACCTGTCCTCTCGCGGCGCCGCCAGACTCCCCCAAATCTCATCTAGCGACGTGATTCTCTCCATCTAAGGCTACGTTCGATTCCCATGAAATCACCTCTTGAAACCGTTCCTGGCTGGATTCATTCTCTAATTTATATTGTCAAATCTCATCAGGAATAATTTCTATCAAGAATAGTGTTAAACGAACGGGCCCTAAGGCTACGTTCGGTGACCGAAATGGGATGAATCTCAGAAATTTTGGATCATGATTCAATTATTTTGATAGGTCAGAATGTTCAAATTTAGCTAATATTTAACTAAATTTTGGCCTAAATTTAATCAATCGGTCTAAATATGAAACAATTGAACTATAACTTAGAAAGTTTGCACTTTTATATCAAAATAAGATCTTGTAGGCGTGTTTAAACTATAGACTTAACAAAAAAAATTAATTTGACTGAATTTTTTGATCGGGATGCTTTGTTTCGGACCTCCTCGGAATGAACAAATTTCACCAAAATTCGGTCATTTTGGGCCGAATCCCAAAACCTTGAATAGATTTGGAATGCCTCTGTAACCATTCCAGAGCGATCAAAATTCTATAAATTATTAGAGAACCATTCCAATTCCAGGGAACCAAATGAGGCCTAACCGAGATTACCGAACTTCTCCCTCCTTCATGGGTGTTAGGCCAGCCTCAGTGGAGTTTCATAGAAGATTTCATACACATTAAATAATGTGCCACATCAGCTTTTTGCATGAAATTAGAGGAGAAAGAAGGAAAAAGTTTCATGGTCACGAAACGAATTAGCTCGGTTTCCAAAATTTTGGAAGCTTGAAACGCGCATTGAGAGCTTTTGTATGTTTCATCCCGACCATTTCTTCTCCTTCGAGCTGTATGTGAAGCCTGACGGGATCTAAAAATAACTAAAATAATCTATGAAACCGTGCAATGAAATTGTGTATCGAGAAGAAGATTCGATCTTGAAAAGTAGAAGATCAAATCTTGTATTGAGACTGTCCTTAGGAATGCACTAATACTACTTACATACATAGAATATTTATTTGAAAGGCGTTGGGGGAAGGGATGAACGAGGAGACGACGGAGCCAAGTCAGGCCAGGAGGAGCGACTCGATGGACTAAACTTGTGTTTACACCAGATTTTGGACTTAAAGGGTTATCGTTTTGTGAGCACAAACAACTGATTTATTGGTAAAAGAATCGGCTAGAAAAAAATAAAAGGGGATGCTTGGACCCGGGCACGACCAAGACTCATGAGGACCAGACGTGACGAGCTTCGAAAACATATTGGGTTCGGCCAAGGAGTTTGAGTCCGAGTTGTCTTTTGTTTTACTTGTTATATAACCTAGTCGTGTTAGGACAGGAGTCAACCTGGTTATAAATAGTTAGAAACCCGATTTTTGTAAAAACATATCCAATCAATCAACACATCGGCCACCGGCCAAAAACCTAGGAGTAGGAGTAACGTAGAACTTGGCGGAACCTTCAACCAGGCAGGGCTGCATCGGTTTCGACCGACCTTCGGTTTGCTTGTAAGTTTCACCAATGGCTCGTGTCATTGTACAATAAGGTTGTATTTGGCATCGACCAAACTCTTGTTAAGCTATGACATGGCTAGTTATCGGTTTAAGTTCGTTTTTTGTAAGACTGTCTTGACTCTGATCAATCTCTTGCTTTAGTCGATCTTGACTAGTTATCGGCTCTATTGGTTTTGGCAAGCTAATAGATTCATTAAGTTATCGATGTTGTTTTATGTTTCAATTTGTTTCTTTATATTTTTAACAACATCTTGCCCAATCAAGATTAACAAAGTAGCTTAAGCTTAAAAGAAGCTTAGTTTCGGCTATCCAAAGGCTTTACATGCTTACACAAGGGAAATAGCTGATCCAAGCCTTTCATCGACTATTTTGTTAATCTTGATTGTTACATGTTGTGCGTTCGAGATATTCGATAAAATCGCGATTTGATATAAGAACAGATAGATTTGATCTAGCATGTCTATTACGGCTGTATTTTCGAACCCCACTGATATATATGATAGATTAGATTTGTCTGATCTTAGGTCGAATCATGGTTTTAACAGATAGATCTTGTTCGTGCTTCGTGGACCCTGTATCGGCTAAAATAGCCGATCCAGTTATGTTTTCTTCATAATGTGTACTTTTGAATGGCTTGGGATTCGCGAATCCACTCGTCGCATCGGACGTGATCTAGCCTGGTCATCATTATGGCTGTATGAAGACACCCCACTGTTGATGTTCAAGCTATTTTATCGATCTATTTGTTATTATGGTTGCATGGAAACACCCCACTATTAACAGATAGAACTGCTTGTGCAATTAGTCGATACGTTGATTTCATACCGTTTAAACGTACACATAGATCTTTATTCTCTTAACATATTTAAGCATATCGGTTGTTTATCTGTCCTAAATGTTTCTCAAAAAAAGTTATAGCCGTTTTGCTTCATATTTTTATCAAAGTTTTCATGCAATCTCTTGGGAGTTGACTTTGTAGTCAATGTCCTATAAACAATGGCTATATCAGAGCCGTATAACTTGGAACTGTCTGGCACCAAACCAGCAGGTTCCACAATTTGACAACTTTTTTCTTCTCCTTGTCAATTACAGGTCAAATTGACTGGCACGTCCAAGGTCGATCTCACCGAGACCCAACACCGCTACCTTTTGAAGGTTCAGGAGGTCAGAACTCTGCTCCGGACGCCCTCTGAGGACCGTGCAGCGAGTGTATTGGCGCTACCAACCAGATTTTTGTGCCAACAACTTGCAAGGGAAAGAGGAGGAGGATCAGAGCTACCAACCCTAGGTTTTGCGGTTACAAATGCCAAAGGATACTTTTTTTCAAAACTAATATTACAGAAAATTTGACAATCGTAACTATCATTGGTGTTGGGCTATCTGGACATGCCGTAATAATGTTATTTTTAACAAGATGAAAATTAACTCTATATTGCAGGTTATTTTCAGGGGAGCGTATTGGTTATGCTTCTGGGCTCAGCTGCAGCGTGACGAGCAAGCCAAGGACGCCCTCTCCTTGATGAGCAAGAAACTAGAGATGATTGCTTTACAATTTTCAAATAGAGGGTGAAAGCATTTATATCGTTTGCTCTAGTGTCCTGGTCTATGTTAAAGACTCTGGCTTTCTCCTTTTTTATTCATTTCAAGACGTTGTAATAATTGGCTGTGTACACCTTTGGGTGTAGAGGCCGGATATTTTTTTACCCTTTATCTAAAAAAAATCATTGGTGGCTCTAGATTATTGGTCCATGTGTAAGATCCAATGGCATATGTGCTAAGGTAGTATTAGTTGGGGAGTGTTTTTAAGACTGTCATGTCATATAAAATAAAATAAAACCTGAATAAAATACTCATTTTTAATGAAGAGTATCATTCTATAGTTTTTTGGTATTTAATTTTATGATTTATATAGACAGTTGGTAATCAAATGGAAAGTATCATTCTATAGTTTTTTTTTTGGTATTTTATGACTTATAAACACTCACCCTACTTTTGTGGGCCCTATTTTTGGACCGTACTCCAGCAATGGCCCGCAAAATAGAGAACTTAAAATTATTTAAACTATCAATAACATGTGGAATCTAGTTGTCATAGACTAAGTCGGTCATGAGAAGTCACGCTCGTGGAAGCCACATAAAAAGTCGAGGGCTCCCACGCAAAGTCGGCCGTCGTGGAGAGGTGAGGGAGGGGTGTGAGCATAAAATCACGAATGAGAGTCGATCTATTGACCCAACAGAAGTGAGGTCAGAGGGGAGAATCTAAGACCACACTTATTGACCCAACAGAAGTGAGGTCAGAGGGGAGAATCTACAGAAGTGAGGTCAGAGGGGAGAATCTAAGACCACACTTAAATTTTCTGGAGCGGCCCTG
This sequence comes from Coix lacryma-jobi var. lacryma-jobi, assembly GCA_009763385.1. Taxonomy (NCBI): domain Eukaryota; kingdom Viridiplantae; phylum Streptophyta; class Magnoliopsida; order Poales; family Poaceae; genus Coix; species Coix lacryma-jobi. The sequence goes on along the minus strand of CM019824.1, from coordinate 2,061,709 downwards.
CTAGAGCTCGTTTTTTAATGAGTTCTCATATTTAACTATGAGGGCTTAAATAGGGAGGCTGCTGGAGTTGCTCTAACCGTGACCGTGACTGTGATCTCCTCGCAGGCTCTGCTAGGCTTTGTTCGACAAGACTTATAAACCGGCTGATTTGGTGTGAGAGAAAAATATTGTTCCATATTTAATTTGTACAGATTAAAACTGAGTCATGTAATCGAACATACTCCCTCCGTCCCTAAAAGATTATCGCTTCGCTTCTCGAGAAACGATTTTGACTAATTATATATTAAAAAATATTAGTATTTATGGTACATAATTAGTATCATTAAAAAGATCTTTAAATCTAGTTTTTTAACAAATTTTTATGAAAATTTAAATATGTCACATATTTTCTATAAACTGAGTCAAAACCTATGACACGCGTCTCACGGCCGATATTTTTTTAGGGACAGAGGGAGTAGTCTAGAATGGGGTGGGATCTTGTCGGTGCAAACACTTTCAATGCCGCTATTCCCAGGACGCGCACTGCCGGGTGCTGGCGGGCACTGTCAGGTCAAAGTCAAAAAAATGTACTGTAACGCGTTGCCGATGGCCATGGCCGCCACTATGACTCCGACCGGCCGGGTGAGGTTGCCAGTTGCAACTAGCTACCTCATCCACCAGTACCGGCAGTCGGCAGACATGGCGGCTGCCTGGCGGGGAGCATGGAGGTCGACGGTCGCATCCACCAACCGAGGCGGCGGGAGCGGCGACGGCCATGGCGACGGCGATCCTGTGCAGCCAGTCCGTCACCCGGATCAGAGCGCACCACCGCTTCCTGCTCTGGTTGATCACAGCTGCGACGACAACTGTGGCGCCAGCAGCACCGCTTCAGGTACCACCCTGTCCAACACCGCCACCACCTACGCCACCAGCACCGCCGCGTCCCTTCCGTTCCCATTCACCGTCGCTGCAGACGGCGTCACGGACGAAGAGAAGGCGACGATGCGGGAGCACATCAGGGACCTCATCATCAATGGATCCCGTGGTGGATGTGGAGCGGCTACGTCCAACAGCAGCAGCAGCGCACTGGGCAGGTGGCTGTCGGAGCTGCAGGCCAGCTGGGTCCTCCGCCTCGCCCAGCTGGACGCGGCGTCTGCGGGGAGGACCTTCGTGTCGCGGCGACTCCAGCACACCACACGCAGCTGGGTCCTCGCTATCCACGCCATCGGCAGGTCCGTCGCTAGCTTCACTGGATGGTGTAGCAGCCAGGAGCAGCAGCAGGACGACGACGAAGCTCCTCTGCTCTGGCCGCCTGCTTCGGAGTTCGTAGGATTTGTTGCGGCGACCTTCCTGCTCATGCTCCCCTTCGTCGACGCCGTCGTTGCACTCGACGACGTCATTATTAGCCCTGCTAGCATCAGCAGCGACGACCATGGCCATGGTGGTGTCGTTTTTGGCTACAACAATAAGGGTGCAGTGGCATCGGCTCACAAGTTCCGGACACTGACAGATGTCCGTGACGCTCTCTCCGGGGTCTCAGAGCAGGTCCAGCTCTGGCACTCGTGTCTCAGCTCCTGTTCGTCATCAACCGACACAGAAGCTGCGAGGATAAGCGCGGAGATGATAATGCTGCTGTTGGAGAAGCTGGACAAGGTGGACGACGCCATGAGGAACACGAGAGACTGCATCAGGACTCACTTCATGTCCTTGACGACGGACGACCATGGCCATGACTACACAGCAGCGTCAGGACTGCATCCATCGCCTGGCATTCACGTTGCCACTCAGTTCGCCGTGAGCTACATCGCTGTGCTGTCGACTAGTTATTACAACAACAACCGTTCATCATCAGTGGATCCTCCTCCTGCTACTGCATATGAAGCACCTCTGTCTCTCGCCGGTGACAATAATGGTACCGGTTCTTCCACCAACCTGAACATCGTGATCATCCGTTCACTGGAAGAGAGCCTCACCAGGGTGTCGCAGTCATTCCTGAATCAGAGCCTCAGGTTCCTGTTCCTGGCCAACAATTTCTACTTCCTGTGGCACCAACTGCTTTCTCAAAGTCTGCTTTTGGATGTACTACCACCAACGGATGCCCTGGCTCGCAAGACTGACACTTACATAAACAGTTATCTGCACTCAACCTGGACGCCGGTGTTGAAGCCCTTCTTGCACAGACATTCACCATGTTGCTTTTTCTTCACGAGATCCTTAGCACAGCAGCGTAAGTTCTTGTCAGAGTTTGAGAAGACCTACGCTGAGCAGAAACTCTGGAAGGTTCCGGACCCAGAGCTAAGGAAAGTGCTACGGACAGCCATCGTCGACAAAGTCATTTCAGCCTTCACAAGGTTCTTGGAGGATGCTGGCGTCGACGCTTCAAGAGTCATCGTCAGTCCCGAGAGCTTGCAGGAGATGCTGGAAGAGTTGTTTGAAGGATAAATATATATATAACCGGTGCACCACAAGCTACCAACATTCAGTTAGTATTGCTTCCATCCATGTATGTCCATCGTTCATTCATTGTGGGTTGAGATGAGAAATGATCTTCGATCACACGACTGGACTTTATGGATCGACCTGCCGACTAAAAGTTGAAGCACTACAAGCGATAACTCTGTTTTGGCTGCTGTAGCTTCGCCAAGTTTGTAGTATTCAGTTCAATATAAATAATGCAGACCTCGCTCTGTGTATGCAAAAACTGGCAATTAGCCTCTGTACTCGCTACTACCACAGTACCGCTGCTAATTGTGTAATGTTCCTGTTTTCTTGTTGAATGTGGAGCAACCACTTCCAGTCCTAGCCTTTGGTGATATTTACTTGCAAATGAAGAAGTCTGTGCTAGATTTGGGATTTTAGGCCCTTGTTTGCAGCTGAAACTTATGCAGAGGGGGTATCATGTAACTTATGGCTAGCTCTGCTAGTCTGTTGTATGAAAAGGCTGAATGGCTGTCTAGCCGTTTGAATTTTTGGACTGGTTAGATGCTGATCCATGTCGTAAATAAATTGTGAATTGTGTCTAGAATGGCCTGAGTGCTATGTAACCTGTAATCAACTAGTGTTTCTCCACGTTTTTTTTTGTTGACATTTTGCTATATACTCCCTCCGTCTCAGGATATAAGGCGCGATTTGACTTGATGCGGTCTTCAAGATTATACTTTGACCATTAATTTATACTATTTTATATAACTAATGGAAACAACAAAAATATTATTAGAAAGTATTTGTAAAGATAAATCTAATGGTACCATTATTGTACTATATATTTTTTTATTTTATTAGACTTATTATTAGTCAAAGTTAACAAAGTTTGAATTTTAAAATACGTGCATGCCTTATATCCTGAGACGGAGGGAGTATCTACATTTGGGGATATGGGTACCTTTTGGCCAAGGTAGTTATGGCAATAATGATTGTTTGATTGGATTCATACATTTTAAGAAAATTATTAAGAACATCCACCGATACTGACTTAGAATCAAATATCAATCCCTCTTCCATTCAAAGCATTCTTAATCTTATAACCAAACAACTCTTTTTTTTTTTTGAAGAGTTATAACCAAACAATTATGTGAAACTGCTAATGTATACAGTTGATTGAAAGACTCCGAGGGCCCATCACATCAAGGCCTTGCGAGCAAGGCCTCAAACTGTAGTGTTGTGGGCCGATAGCCATGGTGTTATTATATATAGGACAGAAGACGCATCAGGTTTCATGGCGTTTGGAACGCCACGCGAATTGAGTGATCTCGTCAGTGTCATCGTGCAGCAGGCTCGTCCACACACACAACCAGTCCCAGTCCCAGGTCAAGTCTGTGTTAGGATGATCTCCACCAGGGGCCCAACGGCCACTGGATCCCGGAAATCTCGCGCCCTGATCGGGGGCGCCCAGCCCGAGATTGGCTGGTGGGCCCCCGTCGCACTGTGCAATATAAAATGGGTGGGGGCCGGCGGGCTCTAGTCACGAGGTTCCTCGGAGCCGCTAAACCTCACCTACAAACCCTAATCCGATCCAGAGGGTGCGCAGCGAGCGGCGGGAAGCACCACCGGCGGCGCCATCACCGTCTTCCCTCCCGGACAGCGAGGTCCGGCGACCCTCTTCGCCAACCGTCGCTGCCCGTGCGCAGATCTTCACCGACGAACGTGATGGCGGGCTCCTCCTCCAACTCCGATGGTATGTGTCCCTATTCCGCCCCTCTCCCAATCGGATCTAGTACATAGGAACTGTTCTTCTATTGTTCAAGGTTTTTCCCCTCTGATCTACACCTAGAAGGTCCTAGGGATATAACAATGGTATCAGGCGCCTCGATCTAGAGTGTAGATCGAGTTTTGGGGAAGAAAAGAAGGGGAAACCCTAATGTTGACCGCCGCCAGCTTGCCGACGTTCGGATCGAAAAGAAAAGGAGGGTTTGATCCAAGGGATTCAAACCCTAAAGCAAGTCCAACCGCAAAACAGAAAGGGGATCCGATCTAAGTCGGATCCCAGAACCTAACCCTAGAATGGTTTCGGCCGGGAGAGAGGACTCACGTGGTCGTATGGTTCACCGCCGTCACGCGGAAATGAGTCTCGTCGTCGCGCGGGGAAGACCCACGGCCGCCACCGACGCGCATGAAGGCGCCGCGGCGCGGCTCAGGGCGCCGGCACGAGGCCGTTCGACGGCGGAGCGCTCTACCAAGGGGAGCGCATCCTCCGGCGAACGGGCCCGCGGCGGCGCCGACTTTCTTCTCTTCTTCTCCGGCCACGGGCCACCGCCGTCGTTGCGTCCTCTCTGCTCAGGTGCCGTCGGTGAGAGATGGGAGAGAGAAGGGGAGGAGAAAGAATGAGGACTAGGGTTTTGGGAGAGGCCGTCAGCCGGTTTTGTCCGGGCGGCCTATCCGGATGGCCGTCGGATGAAATCCGGCGGTCGGCGCTGGTCGGGCCGCCTTTAGGCCCAGGCGGGTGGCCGCTTTCCCGCCCAGGCCCAGGTTGCGGCCTGGGCGCGGGGGAGCGCGCGCACCGCGCCCTGCTGGGCCATGTGGGCCGCCGTAGGCCGAAATGGCCTTTTCCACAGTGACTGTTCGTTTTCTGTTTATTCCGTTTCAGAAGCATAATTAGCATAATTTCAATATATTTTTGTATTTTAATCTCTGTAAATTTTGCACCAACGTGTTATTTTCCAGAGATTAAAGGTTACAGTAATGATGCTTCTGAAACATAAACAAAGTTTTCATGTTTCCGCTGCGTATTTACGGTTGTTATTTTCATTATTAATTCGAACCAACGGGGGAGTTTAATTTTGAAAAATGGATATTGTTTTTAGATTATTATAATATTATTATTATTCTGACCAACGTTGATTAATAATAATATTATGATGTTATGATGTTATTATGCATTTTATCTATTTTTGCCCAACGGTGATGTAGATTTAATGTATAATTAATTGTATGTTTTAATTTTGAGCAACGTTGAAAATAAGGCATGCAGTTATTGATGTTTACATTTTATTATTATTCTCACTATATATGAATTGTGATTGTGGTTTCAGGTGGTTTCTCCTTGATGAGCTGCATCAAGGATATCCCCGTGCTCAAAGGAGACAACTATGGGGAATGGAGGAGGAAGATAGACCTAGCTTTCACCCTGGCTGAGGTGGACTGGGTAGTGACCGAACCGTGTCCCACAGAGCCTGTGGAACCGGTGCGGGAGGCTAATGAGGTTGATGCCGCATGGCAAACCAGACAGAGGGACTTTGCTCCCGTACGGATGTCCTATGACTTGATGCATAGGAAATGGATCATGGCAAACAAGAAGTGTTTGGCCGTGGTAAAGAACACGATTGAGCCAGCTATTGTGGGCTCAATCCCAGAGTGTGTCCCTGTCACAGAGTATCTGGACAGGATTAAGAGTCAGTTTACTGGCTCTTCAAAGACTTATGCCACCCAGCTGATAAAACAGCTGGTAACAGAGAGGTACCATGGAGGTGGCAGTGGCATAAGAGAGCACATACTGAGGATGAGCACTTTGGCATCCAAGCTCAAACCAATGGATTTGGCACTCAAGGATGAGTTCCTTATTCATCTGATTTTTGCTTCTTTGCCAAAAGAGTTTGATACTTTTGTTGTTAATTACAACATTCATCCTGAAAAGTGGGACTTAGAGAAGCTCGTTGCTATGTGTGTGCAAGAGGAGGAGAGAATTAAGGCCTCACATGGTGGATCTATAAACCATGTGAGGGATAATAAAAAAAGAAATTTTAATGCTCCTTCCTCTTCAAAGTTCAAGGGAAAGACCTCATATCAGCCTCAGCCCCAACAGTATCAGCAGTACACTATTGTTAAAGATCAGTGTCTCCACTGCAAGAAGAAGGGCCACTTCAAGAAGGATTGTCCTGACTTCTTGAAAACGTTTATGGCAAACAGAGGTGAGAATATTATTACATTTGTAAATGAATCATTGTATATACAATATTCCAAATCTACTTGGTGGATTGACTTGGGTGCAACTGTTCATGTTGCAAATTCTTTGCAGGGGTTCACTTCGATGAGAGCTTTGCAAAGAAACGAAAGATGTATTAAAGTTGCAAATGGAGTTCGGGCAGACGTCAAAGCTGTTGGAGATCTTTCATTAGAGCTTCCAGATGGCGTAGTACTTCTGCTTAGAGATGTTTTATTTGTTCCATCTTTGATGAGAAATTTAATAAGTGTATCACGTTTGGATAATGATGGTTATAGTTGTCATTTTGAACATGGCAAATGTGTAATAATGTTTAATGAACAATGTATTGGTCTCGCCTTTCAACAAGACGAGCTTTATTTATTGTCTCTTCGTGATAAAGCGAACTCCGTATGCAATGTGAATGATAATACATCCTCATGTGTGAATGAAAATAGAAAGCGAAAGAGAACTCTAAATGAGTCATCGAAATTATGGCACTGTCGTTTAGGCCATATTTCGAGGGGGAGAATAGAAAGATTAGTTAAGAATGAAATTCTTCCTCCATTAGAGTCCCAGATCTAGAGCAATGCATAGATTGCATTAAAGGTAAATTTGTAAAGCAAATAAAGAAAAATGCTAAACGAAGTACAGGAATTTTACAGATCATTCACACAGATATTTGCGGTCCTTTTCCTATTAAAAGTGTGGATGACTATGACTCGTTCATAACATTCACAGATGATTACTCCCGGTATTGTTATATTTATCCAATCAAAGAAAGATCAGAAGCATTGGATAAATTTAAGATCTTTAAGGCTGAGGTTGAAAATCAGCATGACTTAAAGATAAAGATAGTCAGATCCGACCGTGGGGGGGGAGTACTATGGTCGGCATACCCCGTATGGACAAGTGCCTGGACCTTTTGCAAGGTTTCTCCAGGAGAATGGCATAGTTGCCCAGTATTCTACACCGGGCGAGCCTCAATAGAATGGAGTAGCTGAAAGGCGTAATCATACCTTGATGGATATGGTGCGCAGTATGGTGAGTTACTCCACCTTACCGTTGAGTCTGTGGATGGAGGCGCTGAAAACCGCCATTCACATTCTCAATAGAGTTCCAAGTAAGTCGGTGCCCAAACACCGTATGAATTGTGGACAGAAAAAGTGCCCTCACTAAATCACTTACGTGTGTGGGGCAGTCCTGCTGAGGCTAAAGTGTTTAACCCAAACATTGGGAAGCTGGATCCCAAAACGGAGAGTTGCCATTTTAACGGAGAGTTGCCATTTTATTGGCTACCCTGAAAAGTCAAAAGGCTTTCGTTTCTACTGTCCAGATAGATATACAAAGTTTGTAGAAACGAGACATGCTGTCTTCTTGGAAGAGCAGATGATCAGGGGGAGCACGACAACACGAAAAATTGATCTTGAGGAGAAGCGGGTATATGTTGTGGCAGAACCTCCCGGTAATGTGGCCCACCCGCACACGTCACCGTCTCCCTGAGCTCTAATGACTGTGCACATGTACCACATCACAGGAAAGATCTGTCGGGTGTCCCCGAGAGAACCCCGAATTATCCACGAGCCACAGGACCATCATCATGAAGGTTGGAATAATTACAACATTACAACAGTTGATACAAAATACCATCGGAGTGCGGAAGCAAAAATAGATAACCTTTATAAAACATGAATAAGTTTCTTTTACATGAACATAACTGGTGTTGTGGAAGCAGAATAGTATTACAGAACCACACTTAGGCGGAGCACCTAAGTTGGAGAAGAAGAACAACCAGATCACGTCAAGCCCACTGACATGATCATGATCAACGCCACCTATTAGAAACCTGCAACAGGGGTTAACAACCCTGAGTACTGGGTACTCAACAAGACTTACCCGACTAAAGAAAAAGGGAGAAGACTCAGGAATGAAAGGCTTAGGTAAGGCTTGAGCAAGATCAAGTATTTTGCAGAAAAAGCATTTTGTAAAACTTGTTTCTATTTTGGAAAGATTCCAGTATTTCTCAGTTCTTCATCGTTCATGATTCATTTTACCATTCAAAACATACCTAGTTGAGAACCACTCTCCGTTGACAGTCAGTGACCAAGTCTCCATAACCGAGGAGCAACGTTAATCCGGATAAATAATACTCAGCTGAGGATCCCTATCCACACTGCATATGTAGCACCCAAGCTTGCATATGCCAACTCGTCTTCCACGATTCCTCCAAGATAGGGCCCGGTCCTACGCCACCCGGAAGTACAGTACACCACTCCAATCCGGGACTTTAACCCACCAATTTTCCGCCAGCGACAAGTACCTTGGGACTCTAACCCAGAGTACAGGTCCTGACACGTGGGTACATGCTACTTCCGCCATCTCTCCACTCCCAGTGCGCGGTTGTCGGTCCAATAAAGGATTCCTCGGAGCCAGAGCTTTCCGTAGTATATGAAAGTTGCAAGTCTTGGCCAGCAGGCCCCCATACGGATGGTCCCTAAATTTTTCCGCCAGCGACAAGCACCTCGGGACTCTAACCCGAGAGTACAGGTCCTGTCGGTTTTTTAAACCCTGTCCCGGTCGGTGTCAACTGTTGAGTCCCGGACTACAACATGACGGCACCGTACGCGCGGACAACCTCTTCTCGCTATTGACCAGGTACGGATCAGATACCTAGCCAACAGTCGGGAAGTAAAGCCAAATTCCCATAAATATTCTTTCAGTGATCACACTTTTGAAATTGGCATTTTCGCAAATCTATAGTATAGCATCACTAAGCATTTTGCAAATAGTTTTTAAAACAAGGCGGGTGGATCTTTTGGTGGAGGTAAATAATGCAGGAGGCAATAGGTCATCACACAACTCCTATAACCTAATGCAGTAGTTTAACTCAAAAGCATTTAAGGAAAACATTTTATAATTCCAAGGAGGGGTTAAATGCACCGAGGCTTGCCTTAAAGATGGCAGGCTCGAGGACGGACTGCAGGAGTCAGAGCTCGGGGTTGCTTCGGGGTCGGTTCGTCAGCGGCTGGTTCGACGTTGATTCCTTCTGCTTCGGTTACTATACGGATGCAATGATGTATGCTAATGAGGATGCTGACATGAACAAACAGCACAGGACAAAATTTTCTATTGCGTAAGCAACTTCTACGGTAGACACAAAGTTACCTATCTTTACTATTTTTTTTATTAGCAAGATTAACCAAACCTATTATGCTTCATTTACAAACTATTGCAAGGCATCAATCATCATAGACCAGATGGGTGGGGGTCTATGAACAGCAAACAATCCAAAAGGTCACACCAAACAACATGGTTCCTACTTACTTTTCTATTTTTCCTAATTTATTTTAAAGGTTGTATTGTACAGTTGCTCCAAAATTTACCAAATTAATCTCATAGGTTCATCATGGTGTAACTAGTTAACAGAACAAATTTCATAACCTATGGAGCTATACAAGTTTTATTAAAAACCTAAAACTATCCATTTATTAATTAAAAGGAGGATTTTTCATATTTTAAACTTTGCAGAAAGGTAGAGTTTCTCATTTTTCTAAAATACTACACAGAGCAAGGAACACACCACATTTTTCTCAAGATTTAACGAACAACAGATTAATCCCCACAAAAAGAAGAAAACAAAACACTATTCACATTTCAAAAGAAAAGGAAAAGCAAAAGAGCACTGTGCGCGAGTCAGAGCGCTCACCGACAAGACGCGGCGGCGGACCGGCTGCTCGAGGCTTCGGCTGGGAGGCTCGGTCGAGACGGAAAAACGGTCGTTCGGCCGAGGCCTGGCTCGGAGGCTCGGGCGAGACGGAAAGACAGTCGCTTCGTCCGAGGCCTGGCTGGGAGGCTCGGGCGAGACGGAAACGCGGGTTTGCTCGAGGCTCGGCTCGGGCGAGGCGTGCGAGGGTTGGAGGCGGGAGCTCGACGGTGGCGAGGCCTTGGCGAGGCTCGGCTACTTTTCGAGGGTAGCCTCGGCGTGCTTGAGGCTGCTGCGATTCGCCCGAGGCTGAGGGTGGTCTCGGCTGCTCGAGGGGCGCTTGTTCGGGGTTGGCCTCGGCACGTTCGAGGGGAGGCTCGAGAGTGCTGCTCGAGGGTTGGCTCGAAGGTTGGCTCGAGGGTGAGGCTCGAGCGGTTCGCCGGAGTTGGAGCGGAGTTGCTGTGCCGGCGATGGAAGGACGGAGGGGTGAAAGCGGTGGTTCAGGGAGGTGGAGAAACTCAAGGCGAAGGCAGTGGCGGCCTCGGTGGCTGCTAGGATGGTTTGGAGGCGTGGATTGGCAAGGAAGTGCTGGTGGTGGCAATGGGGAGCTCGGGGGCTTTTATAGGCGCGGGGTGATGCCGGGGTCCGGGCGAAGGACGGTGGGGGTCCGGGCAAAGAGGACGGGTAGGGGAATGGGCGAGGCTGAGACTAGGTAGGGGTCGGGGAGATTGAGCGCGCTAGCTCTGGCCTCGGGCGACACGGAACGGGTCAGCCGGGCTCGGTGCTGCGCGGGGTAGGGGTCCGGACGAGACGGTGGTAGGGGCCGGATGCGCGAGCGCTGGCTGCGCGCGACACGGCGCGGTTTAGCCAGGCCCGACGCTACGCGAAGGTAGGGGCCGGAGAGGTTGAGCGCTCGGCGTTGGCCTCGGGCGACACGGACGCGGGTCAGTCCGGGCTCGGTGCGGCTGACGCAGCGCTGCCGTCGGCCGGGGCCCCCTAGCTTTAAAGCTCGTGCACAGGGACGACATTTAAAACAAAACTTCCCCTTACTGAAATTTTGAAATTACTCCCAAAACTTGAACTACACAAAGAAAACTCAAAACACAAAGTTGCTTAAAATTTTGAGATCTACAACTTTGCCAATATAAACTTTTTCTGAAACTCAAAAGTTTTTGAGATAATTTTGAAAACCGAAAAGAAACAAAATTGAAGTTTGAAGGAATTTGAAATTACTTCTGATTCTGTATGGAAACTTGAAAATCTGCAAATACCAAAGTTGTTCCTTTTGACAAAATCTACAACTTTGCTAAAAGGACCAACCTCAGATTTTGAATAGTTTTTAAATTTATAAAAGAGGGGTAAAAAAAACCAGGGTTTGGAAATCAGGGTTTTTCAAAAGGAAATTGAAATCTGTTTTTGATTTTGGTTTATGAACAACACAACAAAGCTTCAAGACACTAAACTGCACAAGAATTACACAAAGCTAGGCACAGAGGTGAAATTACCATTTTGCCCTTAAAGGAAGATTTGGACCTTAAGGGTTTTAGAAAAAGGAATCACTACACACAAAAATACTTTAAGGAAAGGTAAAGGCAAGCAATCAATAGACAAACATTAATGCATGACAAGAATGATTAATGCTTAAGATGATGACATGTCAGGTTATTTATATATTAAACACCAGAGGTGTTACAGCCTTCCCCCCTAAAAGAAATCTCGTCCCGAGATTTAAGAAGTGCTTAAAGGCTGGGGTTGAGTAATGGAAAAGGAAATGTGTCACACTTGTTTACTCGCAAGGAGTTCACAAGGCAACTGGGTTGGGGTTGGGATTACAACCGGGATCAGAACACGGTTGCAAATAGCAAGGAAAAGTATCAAAGACCAAGAGAGAGCGTATATTAGTTACGGTCTATAATGGATCATAACTGTAGACCTCGATACCTGCGCGCACCCATCGGAAATTTGTGCAATCCGGCAAACAAGATTCTTCGGGTTCCGACGCGGCACCGTGGTCACCAATCATGGCACCATAATAGAGCACAACTTCTATATCCCTCATCTCAATAAGAAGGAAATTATAACCAGAAACAAAGGTTGGTTATAACTACAAGAAAGTGGCTTTGAACTCCCTTTTGGGTATCCAGAAAATGAAAGCACTTTAATAGTGGACTTAGAAAGAATCATGACGATAGGCCTGTATATTAGCGAGCACCCGGCAGTAACGCCCTATGGTGGCCATCCATAGGTGACTCCAGGTTCCTACGCTTTTATCCGGTCCATGGGTCACGGTCCTTTCGAGGAACACAATTTCAGTAACTTTCAACCACCATTCGTCGTTTACACGACATCAAACAACTAGCACGTGCCACTTCAAGGCATGACACGCTTGTTCCGAGGAACCAAGGATTTACCCTGATTCTAATTTTTATGTGGTAGAGTGTATGAAAGATATCCAAAAGTTCCCAAGGATCAGAACTTATGGAACAAGGTAGCAAGGGTAACAGAATCTAGGGACGATCAGCCATCGGGGATCATAGCTGCTTTTAGTATTTAGAGAAAAAGCACATTTTATCATTATGCATTATATGATGTATGCTCGTCCTATACGACCTATTAAAGACAGGAGATCTCTGTCTCCACCTGTTAGGTATAGGGCTACACTAGCTTCACTGACTTGATGTAGGTGTTGAAAAGCTCTTCCGTCTTGTTCTGGCGAGGAGTTGACGCTTCAATGATCCTCACTAGATAAGTTGAAAACTTCTTGACACCTTCTGTTGGAATTACTAATATAGTCTTCACGAAGTCTTCCAGCAAAGCAAGAAACTTAGGGAAGGATCATTTTTAATTTGTTACTTCCAAAAACTTTTAGATTAAAAAAAATCATTTTGAAGTTTTTCAAAAGTAATGTTGCAACCAGTCTTCCCTTGATGACAAACCTGCTCCGATACCATTCTGTGGCAGAACCTCCCGGTAATGTGGCCCACCCGCACACGTCACCGTCTCCCTGAGCTCTAATGACTGTGCACATGTACCACATCACAGGAAAGATCTGTCGGGTGTCCCCGAGAGAACCCCGAATTATCCACGAGCCACAGGACCATCATCATGAAGGTTGGAATAATTACAACATTACAACAGTTGATACAAAATACCATCGGAGTGCGGAAGCAAAAATAGATAACCTTTATAAAACATGAATAAGTTTCTTTTACATGAACATAACTGGTGTTGTGGAAGCAGAATAGTATTACAGAACCACACTTAGGCGGAGCACCTAAGTTGGAGAAGAAGAACAACCAGATCACGTCAAGCCCACTGACATGATCATGATCAACGCCACCTATTAGAAACCTGCAACAGGGGTTAACAAACCCTGAGTACTGGGGTACTCAACAAGACTTACCCGACTAAAGAAAAAGGGAGAAGACTCAGGAATGAAAGGCTTAGGTAAGGCTTGAGCAAGATCAAGTATTTTGCAGAAAAAGCATTTTGTAAAACTTGTTTCTATTTTGGAAAGATTCCAGTATTTCTCAGTTCTTCATCGTTCATGATTCATTTTACCATTCAAAAACATACCTAGTTGAGAACCACTCTCCGTTGACAGTCAGTGACCAAGTCTCCATAACCGAGGAGCAACGTTAATCCGGATAAATAATACTCAGCTGAGGATCCCTATCCACACTGCATATGTAGCACCCAAGCTTGCATATGCCAACTCGTCTTCCACGATTCCTCCAAGATAGGGCCCGGTCCTACGCCACCCGGAAGTACAGTACACCACTCCAATCCGGGACTTTAACCCACCAATTTTCCGCCAGCGACAAGTACCTTGGGACTCTAACCCAAGAGTACAGGTCCTGACACGTGGGTACATGCTACTTCCGCCATCTCTCCACTCCCAGTGCGCGGTTGTCGGTCCAATAAAGGATTCCTCGGAGCCAGAGCTTTCCGTAGTATATGAATAGTTGCAAGTCTTGGCCAGCAGGCCCCCATACGGATGGTCCCTAAATTTTTCCGCCAGCGACAAGCACCTCGGGACTCTAACCCGAGAGTACAGGTCCTGTCGGTTTTTTAAACCCTGTCCCGGTCGGTGTCAACTGTTGAGTCCCGGACTACAACATGACGGCACCGTACGCGCGGACAACCTCTTCTCGCTATTGACCAGGTACGGATCAGATACCTAGCCAACAGTCGGGAAGTAAAGCCAAATTCCCATAAAATATTCTTTCAGTGATCACACTTTTGAAATTGGCATTTTCGCAAATCTATAGTATAGCATCACTAAGCATTTTGCAAATAGTTTTTAAAACAAGGCGGGTGGATCTTTTGGTGGAGGTAAATAATGCAGGAGGCAATAGGTCATCACACAACTCCTATAACCTAATGCAGTAGTTTAACTCAAAAGCATTTAAGGAAAACATTTTATAATTCCAAGGAGGGGTTAAATGCACCGAGGCTTGCCTTAAAGATGGCAGGCTCGAGGACGGACTGCAGGAGTCAGAGCTCGGGGTTGCTTCGGGGGTCGGTTCGTCAGCGGCTGGTTCGACGTTGATTCCTTCTGCTTCGGTTACTATACGGATGCAATGATGTATGCTAATGAGGATGCTGACATGAACAAACAGCACAGGACAAAATTTTCTATTGCGTAAGCAACTTCTACGGTAGACACAAAGTTACCTATCTTTACTATTTTTTTTATTAGCAAGATTAACCAAACCTATTATGCTTCATTTACAAACTATTGCAAGGCATCAATCATCATAGACCAGATGGGTGGGGGTCTATGAACAGCAAACAATCCAAAAGGTCACACCAAACAACATGGTTCCTACTTACTTTTCTATTTTTCCTAATTTATTTTAAAAGGTTGTATTGTACAGTTGCTCCAAAATTTACCAAATTAATCTCATAGGTTCATCATGGTGTAACTAGTTAACAGAACAAATTTCATAACCTATGGAGCTATACAAGTTTTATTAAAAACCTAAAACTATCCATTTATTAATTAAAAGGAGGATTTTTCATATTTTAAACTTTGCAGAAAGGTAGAGTTTCTCATTTTTCTAAAATACTACACAGAGCAAGGAACACACCACATTTTTCTCAAGATTTAACGAACAACAGATTAATCCCCACAAAAAGAAGAAAACAAAACACTATTCACATTTCAAAAGAAAAGGAAAAAGCAAAAGAGCACTGTGCGCGAGTCAGAGCGCTCACCGACAAGACGCGGCGGCGGACCGGCTGCTCGAGGCTTCGGCTGGGAGGCTCGGTCGAGACGGAAAAACGGTCGTTCGGCCGAGGCCTGGCTCGGAGGCTCGGGCGAGACGGAAAGACAGTCGCTTCGTCCGAGGCCTGGCTGGGAGGCTCGGGCGAGACGGAAACGCGGGTTTGCTCGAGGCTCGGCTCGGGCGAGGCGGTGCGAGGGTTGGAGGCGGGAGCTCGACGGTGGCGAGGCCTTGGCGAGGCTCGGCTACTTTTCGAGGGTAGCCTCGGCGTGCTTGAGGCTGCTGCGATTCGCCCGAGGCTGAGGGTGGTCTCGGCTGCTCGAGGGGCGCTTGTTCGGGGTTGGCCTCGGCACGTTCGAGGGGAGGCTCGAGAGTGCTGCTCGAGGGTTGGCTCGAAGGTTGGCTCGAGGGTGAGGCTCGAGCGGTTCGCCGGAGTTGGAGCGGAGTTGCTGTGCCGGCGATGGAAGGACGGAGGGGTGAAAGCGGTGGTTCAGGGAGGTGGAGAAACTCAAGGCGAAGGCAGTGGCGGCCTCGGTGGCTGCTAGGATGGTTTGGAGGCGTGGATTGGCAAGGAAGTGCTGGTGGTGGCAATGGGGAGCTCGGGGGCTTTTATAGGCGCGGGGTGATGCCGGGGTCCGGGCGAAGGACGGTGGGGGTCCGGGCAAAGAGGACGGGTAGGGGAATGGGCGAGGCTGAGACTAGGTAGGGGTCGGGGAGATTGAGCGCGCTAGCTCTGGCCTCGGGCGACACGGAACGGGTCAGCCGGGCTCGGTGCTGCGCGGGGTAGGGGTCCGGACGAGACAGTGGTAGGGGCCGGATGCGCGAGCGCTGGCTGCGCGCGACACGGCGCGGTTTAGCCAGGCCCGACGCTACGCGAAGGTAGGGGCCGGAGAGGTTGAGCGCTCGGCGTTGGCCTCGGGCGACACGGACGCGGGTCAGCCGGGCTCGGTGCGGCTGACGCAGCGCTGCCGTCGGCCGGGGCCCCCTAGCTTTAAAGCTCGTGCACAGGGACGACATTTAAAACAAAACTTCCCCTTACTGAAATTTTGAAATTACTCCCAAAACTTGAACTACACAAAGAAAACTCAAAACACCAAAGTTGCTTAAAATTTTGAGATCTACAACTTTGCCAATATAAACTTTTTCTGAAACTCAAAAGTTTTTGAGATAATTTTGAAAACCGAAAAGAAACAAAATTGAAGTTTGAAGGAATTTGAAATTACTTCTGATTCTGTATGGAAACTTGAAAATCTGCAAATACCAAAGTTGTTCCTTTTGACAAAATCTACAACTTTGCTAAAAGGACCAACCTCAGATTTTGAATAGTTTTTAAATTTATAAAAGAGGGGTAAAAAAAAACCAGGGTTTGGAAATCAGGGTTTTTCAAAAGGAAATTGAAATCTGTTTTTGATTTTGGTTTATGAACAACACAACAAAGCTTCAAGACACTAAACTGCACAAGAATTACACAAAGCTAGGCACAGAGGTGAAATTACCATTTTGCCCTTAAAGGAAGATTTGGACCTTAAGGGTTTTAGAAAAAGGAATCACTACACACAAAAATACTTTAAGGAAAGGTAAAGGCAAGCAATCAATAGACAAACATTAATGCATGACAAGAATGATTAATGCTTAAGATGATGACATGTCAGGTTATTTATATATTAAACACCAGAGGTGTTACATATGTGCCCACTCCAATGAATCAGGAACCATTTTTGTGTTGCCTGTTCCTGCTGCACCAACAGTGCAGGACACTGTAGTGACAACACCTGTTGTATGTCCTCCCATGGCAACAACGAGTGAACATGTGGAACTTGTCCCTCAGGAGCCCGTGGAAACCGTTGTTGTGCATGAGGAAGAGCAGCAACAGCCCCCTATAGAACCGGGGCCATCTGAGGTCGCCCCTAGAAGGTCTCAAAGAGTCAGGAGATCTGCTATTCCTGATGATTATGAAGTGTATAACACTGAGGAGTTTCAAATGGAGGATGATCCCACCTCATTTGAAGAAGCCATGAGAAGCGAACACTCATCCAAGTGGCTTGAGGCCATGGAAGAAGAGATGAGGTCAATGAGTACCAACAAGGTTTGGGACTTGGAGGTAATTCCCAAAGGAGCCAAAACAGTGGGTTGTAAATGGGTTTACAAGACCAAGTATGACTCCCAAGGGAATATAGAAAAGTATAAAGCGCGACTTGTGGCAAAAAGCATTACGCAAAGGGAAGGAATTGATTACAATGAGACTTTTTCACCAGTCTCATGTAAGGATTCTTTCAGAATCATAATGGCCCTTGTAGCCCATTATGATTTAGAGTTACATCAAATGGATGTGAAGACAGCGTTTCTAAATGGGGATTTAGAAGAGAATGTTTACATGGCACAACCGAAAGGTTTTGTCATAAAAGGAAAAGAACAAATGGGGTGCCGCCTAAAGAAATCCATTTATGGATTAAAACAAGCTTCAAGACAGTGGTATTTGAAGTTTGATGGCACAATAAAGAAGTTTGGGTTTAAAGAAAATGTTGAGGACAATTGCGTTTATGCAAAGTTTAAGAATGGAAAGTATATCTTCCTAATCCTGTATGTGGACGATATCTTACTAGCTAGTAATGATGTCAGTCTACTGCAGGAGACAAAGAAGTTCTTGTCCTCAAACTTTGATATGAAAGATCTTGGTGAAGCCTCGTTCGTTCTAGGGATCGAGATTCATCGAGATAGAAGCAAAGGGGTATTAGGACTATCACAAAAGGCATACTTGGAAAAGGTTCGAAAGAAATTCAGTATGCACAAAAGTAAACCTTCACCTGCACCCATAGTCAAGGGCGATAGATATGGGGACTTTCAGTGTCCCAGGAACCAGTATGAGATCGATCAAATGAAAGCGGTTCCATATGCTTCAGCTGTCGGAAGCCTACAGTATGCTCAAGTTTGTACACGCCCTGACTTAGCATTTGTTACCGGGTTACTTGGCAGATTTCAAAGCAATCCAGGCCTAGAACACTGGAAACTTGTAAAGAAAGTCTTGCATTATCTGCAAGGCGCAAAAGGCCTCATGTTGACATATAGAAAATCAGAATCCTTGCGCATAGAAGGGTACTCAGATTCTGATTATGCGGGAGATGATAGGAAGTCCACGTCTGGATATGTTTTCACTCTCGCAGGGGGAGCCATATCGTGGAAAAGCTCCAAACAAACTGTCACTACCTCGTCCACAATGTATGCCGAGTTTGTTGCATGTTTCGAGGCCTCGGGGCAGGTGAACTGGCTAAAGAAGTTCATACCCAGTTTGAAAGTGGTTGACGACATCCATGGACCACTAAAGTTGTACTGTGATAATTATCCAGCATTACAGTATGCTCACAACAATAGGTCAAGTGGTGCTGCCAAACACATTGACATAAAGTACTATGTTGTGAAAGATAAAGTCCGGGATCAAACTATTAGTCTTGAGCACATTAGTACAAGTAAGATGCTCGCGGATCCGCTGACAAAAGGCTTACCACCCAACGTGTTCAGGGAACATGTAGCCGGCATGGGTTTAAGGGAAAGCCTATGATTCCTAGACTATAAGGGGCCCAAAAGGCAATGAAACTATTTCGGAACAGAGATATGTGTTGTAGCTGTTGAATCTATCGGCAACCGATCGTGACGATGAAGCATGCTCTATGCACTATCTGTGAGGAAATGGGAAAGTCAAGTTAAAGATAAAGGTTCAGTGTATAGTTGAGATCAAGGGGGAGATTGTTAGGATGATCTCCACCAGGGGCCCAACGGCCACCGGATCCCGGAAATCTCGCGCCCTGATCGGGGGCGCCCAGCCCGAGATTGGCTGGTAGCCCCCCGTCGCACTGCGCAATATAAAAGGGGTGGGGGCCGGCGGGCTCTAGTCACGAGGTTCCTCGGAGCCGCTAAACCCCACCTACAAACCCTAATCCGATCCAGAGGGTGCGCAGCGAGCGGCGGGAAGCACCACCAGCGGCGCCATCACCGTCTTCCCTCCCGGACAGCGAGGTCCGGCGACCCTCTTCGCCAACCGTCGCTGCCCGTGCGCAGATCTTCACCGACGAACGTGATGACGGGCTCCTCCTCCAACTCCGATGGTATGTGTCCCTATTCCGCCCCTCTCCCACTCGGATCTAGTACATAGGAACTGTTCTTCTATTATTCAAGGTTTTTCCCCTCTGATCTACACCTAGAAGGTCCTAGGGATATAACAGTCTGCGCTCAAATTAAGGTCATATGGAAGTGATGATGCGGTGAAGTTCATGCAGCTAGCATGGCAGCAGAAAGAATGGACATGTTCGGCGGCGGCGGCTGCCTGCTTGGAAGCCGAATTGGCTGCGAGCTGATCTGGATTACAGTAGCTGTGCCAGTAGCGGCGGCACCACCACCAGCACCACTACTACCACCACCACCACTGGTACGGCGACCGCGCTCTCGACACCGCCGCCAACGGATGAGATGGCCACTCAGCTCCTGTCATCCAAACAAGGCGAGCTATATGAGGCGATATGGAACATGATGGCGGTGACGTCCAGGACTCGTCGCACCGAGGACGACGACGACGGCTCGTGGTGGTGCCGTGGCGTTCAAACTCCACAAGGCTCATCGCCGGACATTCATGAGCTCACCCGCGCCACGGTGAGCTACATCGTCTTGCTTTTTTCCACCGATCGGGCAACGGCGCATCAACTCGTCGACGAAGCGGCTCAACTCCGCGGCTATGTGCCAAGATTTGCCAAGGTGAGCCCTCTTACCAGCCTGGTGATGGAGACGGTGTCATGCCTAGAGGCAAAACTTGCCGAGGAATCGCGGTCGTTCGCTGATCAAAGCTTGAGGTTCCTATTCTTGGCAAACAACTCATACTTCATATGGGATGGGAGCAGCTTTCTCCAGCTTTGGTGTTGGAATCCAGCTCCCACATGGCGGCAGGCCTCGCTCGCAAGATCGACAACTACATTCAAATTGCAGGTGTCTTGGGCGCCGGTGCTGTCGTGCCTGTACAGCTCTACGCCGCTCTGCATGGGGAGGTACTCCTCTCCACCAGCTAAATTTGAGTCTGAGTTTCAGAAAACCTACAATGCCCAGAAGTTCTGGAAGGTCCCAGACCCTAAGCTCAGGAGAAGGCTCCGGGCGGCTGTCATTGAGAAAGTCGTTCCAAGCTTTGAGAAATACTTGGAGTACAGTGGTATCAGCTCCTCAAGAATCACAACCACTCCCCGTGATCTCATGGACATGCTGCAGGAGCTGTTTGAAGGGTGAGCAAGTAGTAGCCAAAAAGAGCCAAAGAAAGAAACCCAAGTAGCTACAGGTGCAATCGTTTATGTATCCTTTGACCACTGTTCTGTGTTTAAATGTTTCGTTTTGGAACAAAGTTGTTGCTTCAGATGACTAGACTCTGAAAAAGGTGATTACTGCATATACTACTTACTCCCTCTGTCCCATATTAGAAGACGTCCAGATATCAACGTGAACACAAAAAGACCCCGCCACCCCTAGAGGAATCTTGCGCGTACAGCTTGAGAGCAGCACTCCGGCCACTCCGGTGTGAGAGCCTCCTCACACACCGTCTATTTCTTCATTTGTTTATTAGCATAGTGGACGACAAAAGGCTGATGGATGGACGTATTCTGTACTTTGGTATAGGAGCTAGAAGCTAAAACGTCTTCTATTGTGATACTTTTTTTTGAGTGCTATAACGACATGTATTTTAGGACGGAGGGAGTATGTATATAATGATTGTTGCAATAAGATAGTAATAGTATTTGGCAAGTGTGCCAAACTAACGCACATGCTTATGCATGTGATTACTGCGACAAGACGGTAAGTTTGGATTCTGAAAGAAGTGTCACTCTGTTTTGCTCTGTTCTACTCTGTTTGGCTGCATGAAAGAAACATCTTGAGCTTGGTGAAACGCATGGGGCAGCATACCCCTAGTCTAGTATTGTACACAAGGCAGTACAAAAGGTGAAATGATGTTCGCAAGTGTTGAAAGGATCATTCCGGGCCGTCTCTATAGTTTGAAGGACCCTAGGGTGAATGGGGGTCATTATGGGCTCTTTAGGCTTATTCTTTTTCATTTCTAACATGATTAAACATGTGTTAGTACTAGTAAGCGTTAACACGAAAATGTAATTAGTTTTTAAAAGGCAATGCCAATACTACAACAGGACAAACAAAACCAACAATAAAATGAAACTAGTATTGTCAGCTCAAATAAGAACCAACTTCAACTCCATTGACAATATTACTTCAGCGCTTCTGAAAAGAACTCATACGATAATTTGTTAATGTAAAATCATTAATGCAAATATCTGGATCAATGTGGTACACATATCAGATGCAATGGCTTCTGTTATGTCAATACTAGAATAGTGAAACTAAAAGTTCAAAACCCAAGCCTCTAACATGCTAGCTAGCTAATTATTTAAGCATTGGAATAAGTATAGGCATGTTTGAATCCACTAATATTAATTTAATATGTTAACTATTAACATTACTGGATCCAAACGTGCGTAGCTTGTCCCTCTTTAAACAAAGGACAACATTTAGGGCATCTGTGGCAGAAATTCTAGCTCCAGATTCATGAAAACTAGATCCAGATCCACTTTTTGTTGCCACATACTTTTAGTTCTACGTGGTCCACCGTTGATCTGATCCACCTGATCACATAGGGTGTGATTGGTTGCTTGGCTTGCTAGTGCCTGGCTAGGAGAACTAAGCCTGGTTCACTCAAGCCTGGTGTATGCAATGCAAGAGGTTGGTGTTTGGTTTCACAGTACTAGCTAAGCCTGTATTGCCTAGATCTTGTTTGGTTGCCTGGCTATGTTAAATGCAATCAATGAACGAAACTGTTTTTTCTCATGGACATTCCATCGAACAACTAGCATGCGCCACCACGGACAAGAAGCAGGAAGAAGAGCAGCAGCAGCAACGCCACCACCGCACCACCACTGGAGAGAGAGAGAGGTTCACCACACCATCATCGGAGAGAGAGAGAGAGAGGGGACACGCTCGTAAAGCACATGGAGGCATGGAGCACACACACCTATGGAGGGCGCTTGTGAAGCACGGTCAGCAGGGGCAACCAGTGCCACCGTGCACGCGATGGACACGAAGAAGACAACAGGGAAGGTTGCGTAGGGTCGGCATCGCTCGCGTGGCGACCGGCAGCGGCGCGAGCGAAGACTGAGCACCACTGACTCGTAGCGACGCGAGTGGAAACCAATGGCGCTCGCATGGTGCTTGGGGATGGCGCACGCAGGGACGTGGGGGGCCGCACGGAGACGCGGAGCTTGGCCGGAGACGAGGAATACGACGATCGCGTGGTGGCCGGCGTCAGGGAAGAACCGATTCTCGCTGCCCAGCGTCGCTAGCACAAGCCAGGCTTGCTGGAAACGGAGGGAGGGAGCGTTTCCAGCAAGCCAGGCCACATGCCTCCTTTTGCATTAGGTAGCCCAGGCTTATACCCATATGCAGGCATCCAAACGCGTGATTTTTGCATTGAGGAAGCCTGGCTAAGACCTTATGTGCCCATTCAAACACACCCATATTCGTCAAATTGGTGGAGCAGCTCTGGGGTGCACTAGCTTCACAAAACCTAACTTTGGTGGAGTTAGGTAAAATTACCCACCATGACCCTGATTAGTGGATAAAAACGGTCCGTTCGTTCTTTCCCCTTCTTCTCCATCACTACTCACCTGCGCGCCTGCCCCCGACCGCCACGCCACCCCTCCCCGATCGCCCCTCTCTGGCCAGATGGCTGCCGCACTCTCTCTCTCTCTCTCTCCTAGCTAGCAACTCGCATATTGCATCGCACTGAGCATATCTAAGAACATGGATGGAAGCGATGACGACAGTGCCTCCCTCGCACCACGACCTTGCCGGCGCAGATGGAGGAGACGCGCCCGCCCGAGGACGACCGCCGTGGGAGAGTGAGCCCCTCATTGACCGCGGCGAGCGAGGCCCTGGGCGGCCGTGCGTGAGCTCCTAGCCGGCCTACGCGCCCACCTGAGGCAGGTCGTCGTGAAGGAGGCCTTGGCCGACCGACGCACCTGTCTAAGGCAAGCTGCCGCGAGCGAGCGAGCCCCTCATCGGCCGTCGCGAGGAAGGCCCTGGCCAGCCGGCGCACCCGCCCCAGGCAGGCCGCCGTGCCGCGAGCCCCTTGGCCGGTCGGCGCAGCCGCCTGAGCTTTTCTTCTTTCTTTCTGTGTGCGATTTCGTCGAGGGAGGAAGAAGAAAATGAGTTTTTTTTCCAGAACGGGTAGGCTCCAGGTCTAAGTGACATAGAGAGAAATGTGGAGCTATACCAAACACTTCGGTAAATCCTAGATCCATAGTGGATCCAAGTGAATTTCATATCTACATTTATTTTTTAAGGAAGATGGACCTCTGCCACACAGTTCTTTAGAAGCCTTTGAGAACATAGGATTCCGAGGAGGTTTGCAGAAAAAAACAGATAATAGCATTATATAATTTCAGCATTTCGAGGCTCAACAACTCGTTTGGAGGTAGTACAATACATGCACATGCATGTGTGAATTGGACAAACGGCATCGTAATATGGGTATTTATCTTGTTGTTGATTGATCCGCACGACGACGGACGACCCCAAGTCAGCGACACCTTTTCAGGCGAAGGCAAGCCAATTCCCCTAGTACGTCGTGGTTGCTCGCACGCGTCCTAGCGCGTGGTGCAAACTAGCTAGCGTAGCGTGGTGCGGCACGCGGTATAGTGGGATCGGAGTGTCGGAGAGCATGGAAGCCAAGGGTGGGTCTGCGAAGACAGAGAGAAGAAGCTCCAGTTCGTCAAGCGCATGTTCGACGACTTCTGTGTGGCCAATGGCGACGCCAGTGTGCTGGAGCGGTGGCTCCCGGAGATGGAGATGGCGGCCGTCGGCCGTCGGCCGTCGCCGTGGCTTGCCGCAGTTCGCAGGGAGCTGTATCCGGGCTCTTACTGACATCGCGGAATCCATCCGCAACGCGTATCTCACCGCCATCTTCACTACTCCTACTGTTGTTCCACATCTTACGGTGCACCGGATTTTCGGCCGATTTGAAGCTCGATTCTGCGGGTCGTACGTGCCTACAGCTGACAGCATGAGCCCCCTGAACGCCCACATCATGGAGACGGTGTCAGGTCTGGATGAGAAGCTCGCCGGAAAATCTCGCTCCTTCCCGGACCAGAGCTTGAGGTTCCTGTTCTTGATCAACAACTCCTACTTCATGTGGCAGCACCTCTATCCAACAATTTCGGCTCCGGAGGTCAACAGGGTTCCTCGAGGGCAGAATCGACAGCTATGTTGAAACATATCTGCATGTGTCTTGGGCACCCGTGCTGTCATGCCTGTGCAGTTCTACTTCTACTACGCCGCTCTGCTTTGGGAAAAACAACTGCTCCATTCTAGGAGTAGTACCTAAATTCGAGTCTGAGTTTCAGAAAACCTACAGTGCCCAGAAGTTCTGGAAGGTCCCAGACCCTAAGCTCAGGAGAAGGCTGCGGGTAGCTATTATTGAGAAAGTCGTTTCCAGCTTTACAAAATACTTGGAGTGCAATGATATCAGCCCCTCGAGAATCACTCCCCATGGTCTCATGGACATGTTGCAGGAGCTATTCGAAGGGTGAACAAGTAGTAGTAGCCAAAAGAAAGAGATGAACCTGCCGCAGCTGCAATTGTTTATTTATATATCCATGTGTGTTCTATACACTGTGAACTTGTTTGGCTACGTAGAAATACACCCCAATCTCTTCTAAACCACGTAGATTGAGGTGTATTTGTATATAGCCAAACAAGGCTCACATTTTTTTTTTGGGTGTGTGTGAGGGGTGGGGGGTGAGGGGACAGAATGTTGTTGCTGCTTCTTTCTTTGGAAAATGTATGTTTACTGCTGCATGTGCCTATGTACATGTGCCTATGTACATGTGCCTATGTACTCCCTCTGTCTAACAAAACATGCAATTCTCGTTTATCGAGAAGTCAAACAATTCGAACTTTGACCGATGTTATATAAAAAAGTACTAACATTTTTCATACAAAAATATATCATTAGATTAGTAATAGAATATATTTCCATAATAATTTTATTATAATCTTGATCAAACTTGAATCACTTTGACCGGCATGGATCTCATAATTGCATGTTTTTATGGACGGAGGGAGTATATCAGTATATGTTGATACCTGCAATAAGATAGTAATGAGATTTGTCAAGTTAGCCAAACGACGGCATACACTTTTGCATGAGAATGAGATTACTGCAACAATAAGGCAATAAGATTATTTTGAAAAAGTGTCACTCTGTTTTGCTCTGTTCTACTCTGTTTCAATGTAGTACCAAAGAAAGATCGTAGATGAGCGGCTGCTGGAGGTGTTTGTGCAACCATATTGCAAACAAACAGACAGTCCAAATGAAGTTTCTTTTTCTTCAAATCTGATTCGTCTAGAATTATCGATCCAGGTTGGATGGGGGATTCTTAGAATGGTTTATAATTTATGATGAAGGTAATACATTGTAGAAGTAAAAAATTTGTCATAATTATCTGAAGGTAATACATTATAAAATCATACCTGTATTTAGACAATTCTTGGAGGATCAGAGCATCATCACCCCAAGATTCACTCCCATGAAACTAGTGGAGATGGTGGGAGAGTTATTCGAAGGATGATGAGCTAGTGCACCATACATTGGAAGCCAAGTTGATTGCCCTAGGTATATTATTGTTAATCCTGCTTTCATTTGCATTGTGTTAGCTGTTATGCTTGGGTTTCAGAATAAAACGTGTTGCTGTTTCCAAGGACTGGGATCTCTGAAGCATGGTGTGACAAGGACATGGGAAAAAATAGCTAAATCACCACAAGTTTGTTACTAGTTCTCTTTGTTGTTAATTGTTCGACATTTTCTGTGATGAAGTATCTGAAACAGCCATTTCGCAACAAAATGTAGGGAAAAAAAAATCTGGAACAGCTGAGAGCTGATCTGTACCCCTGCCCCCTGCCTTGTAATAGCAGAAGCAGTGAATGAAATTCACTCGCTCTTCTTTCTGTGCAAAAAAAAGATCAGGCTGCCTGTCTGGCCTCCGGGCTCCTAAATTCTCTGGACACTAGGAGTACCAGATGATACTATCCATGCAGCTTTAAAAGCGTTGCAGTGTATATGCAGCAGTAGTAGAAGCTCTGATTTTGCAGATGAGTTGTTGTTATGGACACCAGGAGAGGAGATGCATGTGAATTCTGCACAGACAGAAAGGGAAATAGTTGAAGGTTATCTTAAGAAACATGATATAAATTTGCGAGCACTTCCTGTATTATAGAAAAGGCGGATCTCACCTGATCTGATCTTCATTCACCTAATCATGCTAGTTAATAGAAAACCTAGCGCAGAACGTAGGGTATTACGCTCTTCTAACGACCCAAACTTGGATAAATTCTCGTGTTCTTCTAGAGCTTCCTGCCAAAGGACGTTGGGTTCAACTCGTTACCCCAGCTAGTCTAGCACTCTAGCAGCACCCCTCAGGTCTTGAATTTGACTCCCGGTGGGAGCGAATTTCAGGCTAGGGTTAACAATCCCCTTCGGGGGGTTGCGATCGGGGAAAATCGTTTTTTCTTCTGCTTAATGAAAAACAGTTAGGTCCTCTTCGCGCCCCCTCCGATCGCATTATTTATTTTCTAGAGCTTCCTGTGCTAAACGTCTGGATCGTCATCTTGCGCACCTCCACCGATTAAATCACCGTCGACAACCATTTAGCAGTAGTGAGGATGTGCCAAAGTTGAATATCAACTTCATCCATGAAATTCATTTGTCCCCAAAGCATTTTTTGTTCTTCATAATCTCAACATAGTTCCATGCTCTATTTTATCAAATGCTTTCTCTAAATCCAAATTGAGAATCACTAAGAGCATCTCCAACCGTTTGACATTTTACGTTTGGCATATTTGGGAATTTGCCAAGTCTCAAATGGATTTGACAAAGGTGGAAAGACTTAATCTCCATTAAGTTTTGCATTTTATTTTGGCAAATTCCAAAATTGTCACGCGAGGTTCGTGGTTCGCGCGCGGAAGTCACGCGCCGAAGCCGCGCGGGGGCGAATGCTAAGTCGGGAGGGACTCGCATATATGCCAAGTGAGCCCAGGAATTTGCCAAGTTGATAAAAATGCAAAGCCAAATGCAAAACGGTTGGATAGGAGATTTTTCAACTTTTTGGCAAAAATACAAATGCAAAGCCCAAATGCAAAACGGTTGGAGATGCTCTAAGGCCTTATTTAGTTTCCACCTCAAAAACTTTTCACCCATCACATGAAATGTTTAGACAAAAAAAATAACTAATTACATAGATTGATTGAGATAACTTGGTAAGACAATTTTTTAAGCCTAACTACTAGCCTATGATTTGACAATGTTGTCCTACAGTAAACATGTGTTAATAACAGATTATTTAATTTTAATAAATTTATCTCATGGTTTTCTGATAAAATATATAATTTATTTTTTAGTGCCGGAACATTTGATGTAACACGTAAAAACTTTTCGCTCGTGAACTAAACAAGATCTAATTCCTTTTTTTTTTGAGGTGTGGCACAGGTCATGAGCCTTTCTCAAAATCCTTTTGTCGCAATCGCAATGATTCTCAAATTGGCTCCAATCCGTAGTCGGAATCCTTTGAAGCGACAAATTTGTATTTTGGGTCGCGGATGAGACGCAAAAACCTCGTCTCCCATCCAACTACGGACTGGGCCGGGCCTTTTCGACAGGCCCATGACTTTTGGCTGCTGCGAGTCAACCACCGTAGCCACCACCAGTCAGACCACCACCAACCACGGAAGCTGTAGTGGCGGCGCCCAACTTATTCTACTCTCTCCGTTTAAACATGCAATTATAGTATTTGTGTCAGTCAAATTAATTTAAGTTTGACCAAAATTATAATAAAAAGTATTAATATTTATATCGTTAAAAAAAATTATTATGAAAATATATTTTATTACTAATCTAATGGTATATTTTTTTATCAAGAATGTTAGTACTTTTTTATATAACTTCGGTCAAAATTCGAATTGTTTGACTCCTCGATAAGCTTAAGCGAGAATTGCACGTTTTGTTGGATGGAGGGAGTATTTGGGAACAACCACAGGAAGTACTTTCCCCTTTGTCTTCGAGAGTTCCAGTTGCCGAAACCTATGTGAGCTGTGACTGCAAGTTACCATGGAGGTGAAGAGGAGCAGGGATGGTGGTGGCCGCGAGCAGACAGGACCCAGCTCATCTTCTTCAGGTACCATTGCCTCAACCACCTATCACTGCACATCTAGCGGTAGCGGCTCTCACATGTCCTCTGGCTCTATGGACGCCGCCGCAATACACATACACCTTGGTTTGGGGCTCCACGATGACGACGACAGCGTTCCTTGGGGACAAACCGAGGACGAGGAGGCGAAGATGCAGCACATCAGAAGCCTGGTCCAGGAATTCTTCGCTGCGTCGTCGTCGGTGGATATGGGTGCCCCTGTCGTGGAGAGGTGGCTGACGGAGTTGGGCGTCGGCTGGGTTCTGCACCTCCTCCCTAGCAATAGCAGTGCAGCATCGTCTGCATTTGAATTACTGGAGGAGCATACGGCTGATGTTGCAGGGACCAGCTGGAACTGGGCCCTCAAAGAAATCGTGGACACCGTTGGTCTCGCGGAGTCCCTATTTCCGGATCACGGACCCGTGGACGCGGACATGGACATGGACATGACTAGTATCTTTGAGGAACAACAGCAAGAAGAAGACGAAGAAGGAGAAGAGGCTGGGGCTGTGAGTTCAGCTCCGGGTGGCCAGTTGCAGTTTGCACGGTTCATCCAAGAAACCATGTTGAAACTGCTCTCTTTTGTTGACGCCATAGTTGCTGTTGCTGTAGATCCCAATGGCAATAATGGGGTCTCGGCACTATACCAGATGCTGAATGTCCTGCTGCCTGTGCGCGGTGCTCTGTCCGAAGCCCTATCTGAGATGGGGGAGGTGTCATTCTCATTCCTCCCGGGTCCCGGCGCTGTATCGACAGGTTGAAAGCTTGTTGCGTGCAAAGAATGGCAATGCACAGGATGCCATATGGAGCACAATGGAGCGGATCAGGACTCTTGTTTTGTTTGAGGAGGGCATTCAGACTCAGACTCTACATGGAACATCTGACATTCATAAGGTCACCCGGTCAGTGACGGGCTATATCAACTTCCTGCTGAATAACTACTCGACATTGCATCCAATTGTATCTGAAGCAGCTGGCCTTGGCAAGTATGTACCTCAGATTGGAGGGCAGCCACATTTGGACAGCATGGCCCTGGAGATCATGTCCTGTCTAGAAGACAAGCTTGCCAACATTTCAGAATCATTTCCAGACCAAGGTCTCAGATTCTTATTCTTGCTCAACAACTCAGACTTTACGCGAGAGAGGCTCCAGGACAGCAATCTCAACTCTTCTATCCAAGCCCGCGTCGCAGCCATCTCATATGAAGTCCAGCGCTACATGGAGAGGTACCTACAAGTGTCTTGGGCACCGCCCTTGTCGTGCTTGCTCAATCCTGCACCTCTTTGCTTATTCGGAAAATACTACTATCCGTCGGCGCTGCCCAAGTTTGAGTCTGAGTTTCAGAAGATATGCACCACTCAAAATCCGTGGAAGGTCCCGGATCCTGAGCTGAGGACAAGGCTTCGCGCAGCTATCATCGACAGAATCATCCCGGTCTACACAAAATACATAGAGGACAACAAAACGAGCAACCCAAAATTCAGTCCACGGGAGCTGGAAGAGATGCTGCAAGAGCTATTCGAGGGATGATGCAGAGTGAACGTATTATGTACCACTAATTAAGGACAGGTCATTGTAGCTTAATTAGTTCCATCTGTGTTGCTTGCGAAGAACGAAATGTTGTTGTTTCAAATTACTTTTATATATTTTTGAAGAATAGATGACTTGATTGGCTTCTGTTTATCTAAATGTTTTATTAAGGCGCACGAGTTCATGCATGTTGTTGAATTATTAAATGTGTTGGACAAAAACAATATTCACCCCCTCTAGGTTCCACTAAGGCCTTGTTTGGACGCACCTAAATACACCTCAATCCACGTGAGTGGGAGTGGATTGGAGGGGAATTTGAACTAAATTACACACCAATCGCTCCCAAACCACGTGGATTGAGGTGTATTTGTGTGCAGCCAAACAAGGCCTAAAGAAAGAGGAGATTAAAATTGCTCCATTTCTAGCTAATTTGTTGGAATGAAATATTGTTCTTTTGGCAACTAGCGATAGCCAATATATGGTGGCGTTGAGGTGCAACCGTTCTCTCACTAGTTGAGGAAATATCAGTATCACTACTACAGACGATTAACGGTGACGAGCAAAAACGATTAACGGTGGCGGACATTGCAACCGCCTCCGATCAAAGGTCACGATTAACGGTGGCGCAAAAAGAAGCTATTTCCCGGACATTGATCAATTGTTAAATCATCTCATTTAATCTTTTTAGTGGGATTGATTTATTTTATCTCCTTTTTTGTATCTTGAGCTTTTTTCTCCTATTTTGCTATCTTGTACTGTTTTTCTTAATTATTTAATAAATACCAGTAGGGGTATACCCCTCCTGTTTAATGTAAAAAAAAAATCAAAGGTCACGATTAATCGCGACTTTACCGTGGCGGTTGTCCTGCCCGCTACCGTAAATAAAACAAAAAAAATAAAAAACTCATGAAGAGACCCGCCGAGCCCATCCACGGGCTCGACGAGCCCATCCACGATTAGATCGCTGGGATCCAGTCGTCGCCACCGGATCGAGCCACACACCGCCGGATCGAGCCGCCCACCGCCGGGATCCGGCCGCCCATCACCGGATCGAGCCGCCATCGCCAGGATCCGGACGCGAGAAGCTACACTAGTGAAGCTGTTTTTTTTAGAAAATAGCTTTATGAACAACTTTTCAGGTGAAACTGAACCGTTTTGGAAAGCGTTTGACAAAACAGCTTTACTGACAACTTATGCATGGTTAGAAGAGAGAAATGAGGATGTAAAGAGTGGAAAAAAAACTTTTTAGCTTCATTTTAGTTTATACTTTTATAAGAAGAGGAATAAAACAGCTTCATGAGTGAAGCTGTTTTTGGAAAAAAAATGTTTAACAAAAAAAATAGCTTACAACAGTTCATGAATTTGTCGTAAGCTATACCAAACAGACCCTAATTAAACTTAATTTGTTGCTTCAAATGATTTGATTTCTGAAGCTGTGTATGAAGTAGAAATTTTTTTGAAGCACTATAAAACTTCATCTGGCGATTTGTATCGGTCTCCTTGTGCTATTCATTTCTGAATAAATGCTGAGCAGCCGACAGCTGTATTGTATGTATAATGTACCTTCTGTCTTGTTTTCTGTCTCTCCTGAAGCTGCTAAAACATCTACAGTATCATTTAAGCGAATTTTTTTGGGGGGCAAATCCAAAACATTATTCTCGTTAAGTTGCAACATTTTGTCCTCAACTTAGAACATTTTTATCGTGAGCCCAGATCATTATTCTCTCGGACCTGAAGCATTATTATTATTCTCATTGAGAGGTACAACAATTTTCTTCTGTTACGTTGTCCGTCAATATAACAAAAATAATGATCTACCTTTGTTGGAACATTGTTATTCTACAAATGTCGTCGTCATCCATATATAGATATATTTAAGTAGGATCCTTTTCTAAAGTTATCATTGTAATAAATGCATTTATTGAAATCAGAATTTAACTTAGAAGGCCTAGCATATTTTTAAAAGGTTCCAAATTTTGCAATTGAGGCTGTGTTCGACAGAATTTAGCCAGATGATAAGCTGAAACGGTTTATTTGTCGTGAGAAAAATATTGTTCTACAGCTGATAGCTCAAACAAACAGGACCTTGAGTTCACTCGGCTCCACTTAGGTTTTTTTCCTTCTTCTTTGATTTGATTGGCTCATTATATATAGGCCCTTTTTGACACAACTCAGCTTCATTAGTGAAGCTGTTTTTTCTAAAAAATAGCTTGATAAGCAACTTCCTTAGTAAAGCTAACATGTTTTTGGAAAAAGTGTTTGTCAACACGGAAGCCAAAGGTCTTACCCGGCTGTTCGGTGATTGGAGAGTTTTCTAAGTAAAGAGGGATGGAAATCAAGTGGCAAATACATTGACTTGTTTAGCTAGGCAATATAAGGTTTCTGAAGCTAGATGGGATGTAACCTTGTTTTACCTAGTTAATAAAGCCCTCTAAAAAAACATCTTTACCGACAACTTTATGCATGGTTAGAAGAGAGAAATGAGGGTGTAAGCTGTGAAAAGCTATTTTTTCAGTTTCATCTTAGCTTATGCTTTTATGAGAGGAGAATAAAACAGTTTCATGAGTGAAGCTATTTTGAAAAAAGGTATTTGACAAAAAAAAAACTCATAACAACTTATGAATCTATTATGAGCTGTAACAAATAGACCCATATTACTACAAGGAAGAGAAGGTCCACTTTGATTACTTTGTCACGGTGTCGCGTGACATGTTTTAAATAGTGGGCTAAGCCGTTTAGCGGCACGCCTCTAAAACAGCTAATACGGAACTATAGCCTCTAAAACAGCTAATACTGGACTATAGCGGCATGTAGCGGTTAAATTATACATGAATATAAATAACGACACTATGCACTACTGGAGACGACTCTATTGCTCTCGGCAAAGAGCTCTCGGCAAAGGAGCCTTTGCCGAGGGCCATTTGTCAGGCTCTCGGCAAACGCTTTGCCGAGGGTCCCGTGCGGCTCTCGGCAAAGAAAAGTAACCGTTAACGGTAGGTCACCGTTGACGGTTTCTTTGCCGAGAGCCGGCTGCCAGGCTATCGGCAAAAGTATTTAATTTTTTTTCGAAAATCTATGCTGAGAGCTCAAATACTGTACCAGGCTCTCGGCAAAGAGATATTTTTTTTGTATTTTCTTTGCTGAGAGCTCACTGGCTGGCTCTCGGCAAAGATATTTTTAATTTTTATTTTTAGAAATTCTTGGCCGAGAGCCCGGGCTCTCGGCAAAGACCTAGCCTTTGCCGAGTGATATGGCCAAAGCACTCGGCAAAGCTGGGAAATGGCTGTTCTGGCAGCCCATTTCCCCAGCTTTGCCGAGAGCTTTGGCCATAGCTCTCGACAAAGACTGCATTTGTCGAGAGCAACCCTCGGCAAAGAGGGCAATTTTTTTATCTTGATTTTCCTTTTCTCCAACATTATCACACATATATCACACACACATATATCACATTCATCACATTTCATGTCACAGAACATATATATATATATATCACATCACATAGTTCAATAACATATATGTCATCGCATAGTTCAATACCAAGGTCACCACAATACAACATGAAAGTTTTCAATGCAAAGTTTAATGTACTAGACCCCCGGCCAACCTTGCCACTCCTGAGAAGAAGTACCGCCTGCTTGACCCCCGGCCGGGTTCCATCCAGGAGCGTGACGGTTGTTCGAACCTTTCGACGGAGGCTGCAAAAGGAAGATGTCTATGTCTGTGACGGAACGACCCTAATCCCATGGCCCACGTGTCCCTGTCAACCTCTGACAGCCGAACCCATGTTCCATGTGATTAAGACCTGTTCGCCACCGGGCTACATCAGTGCCCAATGTCCGCAGGATCATCTCACAATTCGGTTACAGCATTGCATACTTTTACAAATAACATCGAAATAAAGAGCGGAAGACTTAAATAACATTAGTTTTACAAACAGGGTTCCAAATAGAAATTAAGGTGCAGTTATTACAAACCAAGTTCTGATAATAGAAATAGACATAGGCAACATAGTGGAGAACAGCAAAGATACTTATAATCACCCAGCCCGAGGGTGTACAACTATTCTTCGGCCTCATCGGCCTCTTCCTGGACGATGGTCACGCAGCAGGGTGCAAGACACATCGGGGACTCTGTCATACCTGCAGCATGGGTAACAAACCCTGAGTACTGGGGTACTCAACAAGACTTACCCGACTAAAGAAAAAGGGAGAAGACTCAGGAATGAGAGGCTTAGGGTAGTCAAGGTAAGGCTTAAGCAAGATCAAGTATTTTGCAGAAAAGCATTTTTATAAACCTTATTTTATTTTGAAAGATTCAGTATTCCTCAATTCTTCATCGTTCATGATTCATTTTACATTTCAAAACATTCCTAGTTGAGAACCACTCTCCGTTGACAGTCAGTGGACCAAGTCTCCATAACCGAGGAGCAACGTTAATCCGGATAAATAATACTCAGCTGAGGATCCCTATCCACACTGCATATGTAGCACCCAAGCTTGCATATGCCAACTCGTCTACCACGATTCCTCCAAGATTGGACCCGGTCCTACGCCACCCGGAAGTACAGTACACCACTCCTTTCCAGGTACGACGACCACGTGGGTACATGCTACTTCCGCCATCTCTCCACTCCCAGTGCGCGGTTGTCGGTCCCAATCAAGGATTTCTCGGAGCCAGAGCTTTCCGAAGTATGTGAATAGTTACAAGTCTTGACCAGCAGGCCCCCCTACGGATGGTCCCTACTTTTCCAGCCAGAACTATACCTTGGTTATATCTCACCCAAGCGTAATAGTCCTGTCAGTTTTTCAACCATGTCCCGGTCGGTGTCAACTGTTGAGTCCCGGACTACAACATGACGGCACCGTACGCTCGGACAACCTCTCCTCGCTATTGACTAGGTACGGATCAGATACCTAGCCAACAGACGGGGAGTAAGACCAAATTCCCATAAACATTCCTTAAGTGATCACACTTTTAAAATTGGCATTTTATTGCAAATCCTAATTCAGTAAGCATTGCTAAGCATTTTTTTTTCAAATACTTTTGAAAAGCAGGTATCGAGTGTATCAGTGGTCAAGGTGGATAGTGCATCAATTAGGATAGCACACAACTCCTATAAACCTAATGCAATAATTTAACTCAAAAGCATTTAAGAAAATCATTTTATAAATTCAAGGAAAGGGTTAAATGCACCGGGGCTTGCCTTGAAGAGCAAAGACAGCTGGCTCAGGGTTGGAGGTGCAGAGGTCGAAGCTCGGGGTAGCCTCAGGGACAGGTTCGTCGGTGGCTGCCTCGATCTTGACTCCTTCTTCGGTGACTATACGAATGCAATGATGCATGCACATGAGTATGCTAGCATGAACAATGCAAAAACAGGACATACAACATGAACCCTAATCACTTTTTCTATTTTCCTTAATTATTTAAAAAGGTCATTTTCTGAAGTTGCTCCAAAAATTACCAAATTAATCACATAAGTTCATTATGGTGTAGATAGATGGCAAAACAAATTTCATAATTTTTGGAGGTCATTAAGGTGCTCAAATAATTCCAGACATTAATTAACAAAAGGCACTATTTAACAATTAAAGATAAATGCTCAAAAATCAACTTGTTCTAAAAGACTTCAAAATTACACCAGAGACTAAACATGGCATAGGAAGCTTACAAAAATTAGCCTCATGATTTTTGGAGTTATAAATAATTTTCTAAAAATCCAAAACCATCCATTTATTAATTAAAAGAGAGATTTTACATTTTCAAATTCTTGCAGAAAAGTCAAGTTTCATATTTTTATAAAATACTACACAGTGCAAGGAGCATACCATAATTTTATCAGGATTTAAGGAACAAAATATTAATTCACAAAAAAAAAGAAAATAGAACACTATTCACATCTTTCAGAAAAAGAAAAGAGCACTGTGCTCCTTCTATGAAGGGCTCGGCGAATCGCGCGGGCTCGGGCGAATCGCACGGGCTCGGGCGGGATGGAAAGCGACTGCTTCGTCCGAGGCCTGGCCCGGAGGCTCGGGCGAAGCGGAGAGCATGCGCTCGCCGAGGCTTGACTCGGGCGAAGCGGACTCGGGCGAGACGGAAGGCTCGGGCGAGACGGAAAAGCAAGCGTCCGTCCGAGGCCTGACTGGGAGGCTCGGGCGAGACGGAGTGGAAGCAGAGACCGGAGGCTTCGGGTGCTTACCACGGGTCGGAGGCAGGGCTCGAGGGTGTGGCTCGGGGCTGAGGCTCGACACGTGCTCGAGGGTGAGGCTCGAGAACGCGCTCGAGGGTGAGGCTCGAGGCTGAGGCTCGACACGTGCTCGAGGGTGAGGCTCGAGGAAGGAGACGACCGCGGCGGCACTCCGGCGAGTCGGCAATCCTGCGCAACACACGCGACCGCAAGGGCCTGGTTAGAGTCGCGCGGAGCCGAGGAAGCTGACACCGGGGTCAGGGGAAGATGATCGTGGCCGGAGAGGGAGTATTTGACGAACCCGAGCACGGCGGTCCCTTGCCGGAGTTGGGGAAGAAAGGGTTACGCCGGGCGATCAGAGGTGGTAGAGACCAAATTGGTGAGGGGAGAAGCTGCGCAAAAACACAGCGGAGCTTCTGAGCTAGATGGTTGAGGGCTGGGAGCTCTGGTGTGAGGTGGCGACGGCGGCGGAGCTGAGTGAGAGAGCTCGAGCACCGGCGGGGCTTTTATAGAGGCGGATAGCGGCCGGTAGAGACCGTGGTGATGGATGGATAAGCTCGGCGAGCGCACGCGCACTCGATTGCACTCTGGCGGAGGCGCTGGCGTGCAGCCGGGGCTCGGGCGCAGGCAGCGCCGGCAGTGGCCACGCGGCGGCGGCGAGCAGGAGCAGTAGGGGCCGAGAGATGGAGTCAGCGCTCGCGTGCGGGTGCGGAGGGGACCAACGAGCGGCTGGGGCAGGACAGAGGCGCGTGGGGAGCAGCCGTATGCGCTGCAGGCGCAGCGCCGGCGCCATGGCCGGGCCCCCCCCTCCCCCTGGCTCTACGGGGAAGAAGAACAGTGTAGGGGCTAGGGTTTGACTTTTGGCCAGTTTTTGTATTTTGCAAATTTCTCCCAAAATTTGAACTGTGCGACAAAAACTCAAAATACCAAAGTTGCTCAGAAAAAAGAGATCTACAACTTTGTAAAAAAGAATATTTTCAAAATCCAAATAGTTTTTGAATTAAGTACGAAATCAGAAAAGGGGACACTTTTAGGATTTGAATAAATTCAAAATTACTTTTGATTTTACACTAAAAGTTGGAAATCTGTAAATATGAAAGTTGTTCCTTTTATCAAAACCTACAACTTTGCTAATATAACCTTTTTCTGAAACTCAATAGTTTTTAAATAAATTTTGAAAACTGAAAAGGGGACAAAAACTGGAATTTGAATGAATTTAGATTTACTTCAAACTTTGTACAGAAACTTGAAAATTTGTAAATACCAAAGTTGTTTCTCTTGGCCAGATCTACAACTTTGCTTTTTGGACCAACCTCAAATTTTGAATAATTTTTGAATTACAAAAGGAGGGATAAAATCCAGGGTTTGGAAATCAGGGTTTTGCAAAGGGATTTGAAATCTGATTTTGGTTTTTGAACTTTGGCCAACACAACAAAACTTCAAGACATCCAACTGAACAAGAATTACACAAAGCTAGGCACAGAGGTGAAATTACCATTTTTGCCCTTATAGGAAGATTTGGGCTTTTAGGGTTTTTGAAAAGAGATTGCTACACAAGTACTAAGCAAACATAAATGCAAGGCAAGAATGATTAATGACTAATGATGATGACATGTCAGGTTAATTACAGTTAAACACCAGAGGTGTTACAGCCTTCCCCCCTAAAAGAAATCTCGCCCCGAGATTCCACGTCTTAAGAAGGAAAAGGCAAAACCTTACATCTACTGAGATTCGAGAAAGTCGGGATAGTTCTTTGCTAAGAAGTCTTCGGATTCCCAGGTGGCTTCTTCTTCAAAGTGCTGGTTCCACTGGATCTTGTACCATCTTGTGGTGGTTCTTCGGGTAACACGATCCTTGTGGTCCAACACGCGAACTGGATACTCAGTGTATGACAGATCTGGTTCTAGCTCAACGCCTTCAACTTCAACCACATGTTCAGGTATTCGGAGACACTTCTTGAGTTGGGAGACATGAAACACATTATGAACTGCTGAAAGATGATCGGGCAAACTTAGCTTGTAAGCGACCTTGCCACAACGATCCAGAATCTCAAAGGGACCAATGTAGCGGGGTGCTAACTTTCCTTTGACTCCAAAACGAGTGACTCCTTTGGTGGGTGAGACCTTCAGGTACACATAATCCCCGATCTCGAACTGCAGAGGTCGACGTCTCTTGTCAGCATAACTTTTCTGTCGAGACTGTGCAATCTTCATGTTCTCTTGTATATGCTTGACTTTCTCTTCCATATCTTTTACTAGGTCGACTCCAAAGAATTCCCTTTCTCCGGGTTCAGACCAATTGAGAGGTGTACGACAACGGCGGCCGTACAGTGCTTCAAAGGGTGCCATTTTGATGCTCTCTTGGTAACTGTTATTATATGAGAACTCTGCCAAGGGCAAACAGTCATCCCAAGTATCTGCGAAGGTGAGCACACATGCTCTCAACATATCCTCTAACACTTGGTTGACTCGCTCAGTTTGTCCATCGGTTTGCGGATGATATGCCGTACTATGCAAGAGCTTGGTTCCAAGTGAGGTATGGAACGCTTTCTAAAACTTGGCGACAAACTGGGTACCACGATCAGAGATAATGCTCTTGGGTATGCCATGAAGTTTCACTATGTGGTTCTTGTACAAAGTGGCATAAGTGGGGACGGTGTAACTGGTCTTCACTGGCAGGAAGTGAGCTTGCTTAGTGAGGCGATCCACGATCACCCATATGGAATCAAAATCTCTTGATGTCTTGGGTAGACCATTGATAAAGTCCATACTGATATCGTCCCATTTCCAAGCAGGTATAGGTAAAGGTTGCAATTCTCCTCCGGGCTTCATGTGCACGGCTTTGACTTTCTGGCAGGTATCGCACTGAGCGACATACCGGGCGATCTCAATCTTCATCTTTGTCCACCAGAATTGCTGCTTCAAATCCTGGTACATCTTGTTGCTGCCGGGGTGGATGGAGAATCTAGTCAAGTGTGCTTCATCAAGGATTAACTTTCTTAACTCAGGCACTTTAGGAACTACTATCCGATTCTTAAACCGTACTACTCCTGCATCATCGATCCTGAAACAATCAGCCTTCTCGGATTGGACCTTTTCGATGATGTGCTTGATTCCAGGGTTATCTTTCTGTGCGGCGATGATCTGCTCTCTGATAGGGGTTTCTATTCTGATATTATTCAGAGTTCCTTGTGGAATCATTTCAATATTCAACTTTTCCAGCTCATAACACAAAGAAGAATCATAGGGTTTCATCATCAGACAGTTGCAATAAGACTTGCGACTGAGTGCATCGGCGACCACATTCGCCTTACCCGGATGGTAATGCACTTCAAGATCATAGTCCTTAATTAACTCAAGCCATCTTCTCTGCCTCATATTCAGTTCCTCTTGAGTGAAAATATACTTCAGGCTTTTGTGATCAGTGTACACATTACAGGTACTGCCCAACAAATAATGACGCCAGATCTTCAAGGCATGCACTACTGCTGCTAACTCGAGATCATGAGTTGGGTAATTCTCTTCATGTCGCTTAAGCTGTCGGGAGGCATATGCGATCACTCGACCTTCTTGCATCAAAACACAGCCCAAGCCAGTACCAGATGCATCACAGTAGACATCAAAGGGCTTCTCGATGTTTGGCTGGGCTAGCACTGGTGATGTAGTTAACAATCTCTTCAGAGTTTGAAAGGCTTGCTCACAGGCTGGTGACCAGACAAACTTCACAGAATTCTTTACTAACTCAGTGATAGGCTTGGCGATTCTTGAGAAATCCGGAATGAATCGACGATAATATCCTGCCATTCCCATAAAGCTGCGGACTTGATGAACAGTGGTAGGTGGCTTCCAATCCAGAATGTCTGCCACTTTACCAGGGTCAACTGACACACCTTCAGCGGAAAGGACATGACCTAGAAACTGTATTTGATCTAACCAGAACTCACATTTACTGAACTTGGCATACAGCTGATGCTCTCTGAGACGGGATAGAACGATACGAAGATGTTCGGCATGATCTTCAGGGGTTTTTGAGTAGACAAGGATGTCGTCAATGAACACGACCACGAATTTATCAAGCTCTGACATGAACACAGAGTTCATGAGGTACATGAAATGAGCAGGGGCATTGGTCAAATCGAAGGACATGACCAAGTACTCATATAGGCCGTATCTGGTGGTGAAAGCTGTTTTAGGAATATCTTCAGGACGAATCTTTATTTGGTGGTAGCCAGATCTGAGATCGATCTTGGAGAATACTTTGGCTCCAGCTAACTGGTCAAAGAGAAGATCAATACGAGGCAAGGGATATTTGTTTTTGATGGTGACCTCATTGAGTGGGCGATAATCAATGCACATTCTGAGAGCTTTGTCTTTCTTCTTTACAAAGATTGCAGGACAGCCCCAAGGAGATGAGCTTGGGCGAATGAAACCCTTGTCCAACAAATCTTGTAATTGGATTTTTAGTTCTGCCAACTCTCTG
Organism: Coix lacryma-jobi var. lacryma-jobi; assembly: GCA_009763385.1. Lineage (NCBI taxonomy): Eukaryota > Viridiplantae > Streptophyta > Magnoliopsida > Poales > Poaceae > Coix > Coix lacryma-jobi. Next base: position 2,020,917 of record CM019824.1, on the reverse strand, counting down.
GGAGGCATTCGATAAGCTCTGCGGGATATAGGAGCAGTCCCGGGCTTTAGCTCTATGGCAAACTCAATGTCACGGTCAGGAGGCAGACCAGGCAAATCCTCAGGAAAAACATCAGGGAATTCACAAACCACGGGGATGTCCCGGGTTTCCAGAACATAGGCGGTGTTTACTTGAGTGGCTGCTGGTTTTTGAGGTATTGGAAGTTGGAGAAGGAGTTTGGCGGTACTGTTAGGAATATCCACTCTCACAACTCTATTCAGGATGTCTATCATGGCTTTATACTGACACATCCAATTCATGCCTAGGATGACATCTATCTCCTGATCATGAAGCACTATCATGGTGGTGGGAAATACATGTTCCCCCAACCTTACTGGTATACTGCGAACCACTTCCTTAGTACTTATACGCCCTCCAGGCGAAAATATGCAGAAACTTTCTTTTAAATCCTCAATTGTTATTTCATGCTTGATGACAAAAGTACGACTGATGAAGGAATGCGATGCACCAGAATCAAACAACACAACTGCAGGGTGATTGGCAACAGGAAACCTACCGATCATGACGGGCTCCCCTTCTGGTATATCGCTGACAGCGGTGTAGTAGACTTGTCCGTGCTTCTTGACAACCTTGCCCTTCTGAGCATGCTGCTGCGGTGCACGGTGGTGCTGCTGCTGAGATCCTCCAGGATTCTTCTGAGCATTCTGGGCATACCTCTTGGGCTTTGGGCACTCACGAGACCAGTGACCAAGCTGGCCACAGTTGTAGCAGGGATGGTTGTAGGCTGTTTGTGGAGTGGTGATACGAACACCTGGGGCGTTCGGCTGTGTGGCACTTTGCTAGTTGGCATTATGGGTGGTGGCCGCGGTACGAACGACCACTTGCTGGTTGGGGTAAGGTAGACGATTGTGGTGGTGGCTGGGGTGATAGATGATTTTCTGGCGTTTGTGACCGCCAGAGAAGCTGCTTGACCCTGCTTTCTTCTTCTTCTTCTCTTCCTGGTACTGGCGATTGCTTTCTTCAAAAGCAACAGCCCGGTCAACAACATCGTGATAAGACTCAGTCAGGTTATTGGACAAGCTCCTGCGGATCTTTGGGTGCAGTCCTCTGAGGAAACAATCCCTCTTCTTCTCATCTGTGTTGACATACTCTGAGGCATACTGGCTGAGATGATTGAATTGACCCACATACTGCATGACTGTGGAGTCTTTCTGTTGGAGAGCCAGGAACTGATCAAGCTTCATTTTCATTAATCCGGAAGGGATGTGATGAGCACGGAAGGCAGTGCGGAACTCTTCCCAGGTCAACCGATGACCTTCTGGCTGGGCAGCTAACAGGTTGGCGTACCAAGCACTTGCCGGACCACGAAGCTGCTGGGAAGCGAACCGTGGTTTCTGGATATCGGTGCAGTTGATAAGACCAAACTTCTGCTCCATGGTGCGGAGCCAATCATCAGCTTCGAGGGGTTCATCGGCCTTAGTGAAGACCGGTGGACGAGTTTCGGTGAATTCCACATAGGTGGTCTCTTGGTTGATGTTGTGGCGACCACGGTGAAAGTTCTGCTGTCCTTGGTTTTGAGCCATTAGGTTGGCAGCGGCGGCCAAGGCTGCAATGGCATCAGCTAGGGTAGCTGGGACAGGTGGAGGGTTTGGGAGGTTGGCATCATCAGAACCTCCAGCTCCAGTGCGAGTGTTCACAGGCATCTGTTAAGCAACTTGGAACTTTAGCATTCATAGATAGGGTTCTGAAAACAACAGACTGATAGCTTCTTCTGATACAAAAGACTGATAACTTGATAAGGTGACTGACAGTTGGTACAGACCGATAAAGGGAAAAGATGCGAAAAGAAAGATACATGCCAGACTTGGCAACAGACAGACTAACGCCCCCAAACCTAGACTAAGGTTTTAGGTAAGCAGATGGTACAGACACTACGAGTCTAGTCGTCGTCGATGATGATCATGTCTTCGTCGTCGTCTTCTTCGAGGATGAGCTCAGGCTCCTCCTCCTCCTCCTCGTCTTCAGCGTAGACATTTTCGACAGGTTCAACTTCTTCGTTCTCGCCTGGCCCTTGTTCCACTTCTGGTTCCTCCACAACTCCGTCCTCAGGGTCTTCCATAACCGGGGGTACCAAGGGGTGAAGTTGATCATACAGCTGATGCACTTCCTCATGAAGCATATCATTGAACTGTTCGATCTGAGCTGTGTACTGCTACAGTCCGTGGAGCTGGGCTCTGGTAACGTCCTCGCGGGTCCAAGCATCATTGCGCTGCTCGATAGCGCGAACCGTATTCCGGTTGGCCTGCTCCAGGGAAGCTCGTGCCTCATAAAACTCCAGGCGTGAGTGGTAGAAGTCATGCTCCAAGTTCTTCAGCTCAGCCTTCAGATCCTTGATCTCCTCCTTCAGGTTCTTACGGGTGCGGCGGGGAAAGCGACGACCGTTGGAAGATTCTCCAGTCTCCTCCCCAGCGCGTGGTGCCAGCTGGTGGCGTGGCACACCATGCGGTCCAGTCGACTTGCGGGCAGTCAGCTTGATACGGGCCATGTCTGGATAAGAGAAGATGGATGAGAAAGGCTAGCAAGAACAGGTAAAGGCATACTACCCCAATGAACTTAGAGAGGAAGTTAACTTAATTGATTATGACATGATGCATGAATCGTTCCTACGGAACAAAGCAATGCAATAAATAAATGAAGTACATAGGGCTTAAAACATGTTGTTCCACTAGCTAGTGTTGCCATATGAGAGACAAGATGAGAGAAGCAATTTGGACTCAAAATAGTCAAGTTTAGTTTTGTTTGGACTCAAAAGGTCTTTTGAAGTTTTCGCAAAAACGAACACTGCGACGTTAAAGTGAGATGCTCCGATACCACTCTGTGACGGAACGACCCTAATCCCATGGCCCACGTGTCCCTGTCAACCTCTGACAGCCGAACCCATGTTCCATGTGATTAAGACCTGTTCGCCACCGGGCTACATCAGTGCCCAATGTCCGCAGGATCATCTCACAATTCGGTTACAGCATTGCATACTTTTACAAATAACATCGGAATAAAGAGCGGAAGACTTAAATAACATTAGTTTTACAAACAGGGTTCCAAATAGAAATTAAGGTGCAGTTATTACAAACCAAGTTCTGATAATAGAAATAGACATAGGCAACATAGTGGAGAACAGCAAAGATACTTATAATCACCCAGCCCGAGGGTGTACAACTATTCTTCGGCCTCATCGGCCTCTTCCTGGACGATGGTCACGCAGCAGGGTGCAAGACACATCGGGGACTCTGTCATACCTGCAGCATGGGTAACAAACCCTGAGTACTGGGGTACTCAACAAGACTTACCCGACTAAAGAAAAAGGGAGAAGACTCAGGAATGAGAGGCTTAGGGTAGTCAAGGTAAGGCTTAAGCAAGATCAAGTATTTTGCAGAAAAGCATTTTTATAAACCTTATTTTATTTTGAAAGATTCAGTATTCCTCAATTCTTCATCGTTCATGATTCATTTTACATTTCAAAACATTCCTAGTTGAGAACCACTCTCCGTTGACAGTCAGTGGACCAAGTCTCCATAACCGAGGAGCAACGTTAATCCGGATAAATAATACTCAGCTGAGGATCCCTATCCACACTGCATATGTAGCACCCAAGCTTGCATATGCCAACTCGTCTACCACGATTCCTCCAAGATTGGACCCGGTCCTACGCCACCCGGAAGTACAGTACACCACTCCTTTCCAGGTACGACGACCACGTGGGTACATGCTACTTCCGCCATCTCTCCACTCCCAGTGCGCGGTTGTCGGTCCCAATCAAGGATTTCTCGGAGCCAGAGCTTTCCGAAGTATGTGAATAGTTACAAGTCTTGACCAGCAGGCCCCCATACGGATGGTCCCTAATTTTCCAGCCAGAACTATACCTTGGTTATATCTCACCCAAGCGTAATAGTCCTGTCAGTTTTTCAACCATGTCCCGGTCGGTGTCAACTGTTGAGTCCCGGACTACAACATGATGGCACCGTACGCTCGGACAACCTCTCCTCGCTATTGACTAGGTACGGATCAGATACCTAGCCAACAGACGGGGAGTAAGACCAAATTCCTATAAACATTCCTTAACTGATCACACTTTTAAAATTGGCATTTTATTGCAAATCCTAATTCAGTAAGCATTGCTAAGCATTTTTTTTCAAATACTTTTGAAAAGCAGGTATCGAGTGTATCAGTGGTCAAGGTGGATAGTGCATCAATTAGGATAGCACACAACTCCTATAAACCTAATGCAATAATTTAACTCAAAAGCATTTAAGGAAATCATTTTATAAATTCAAGAAAAGGGTTAAATGCACCGGGGCTTGCCTTGAAGAGCAAAGACAGCTGGCTCAGGGTTGGAGGTGCAGAGGTCGAAGCTCGGGGTAGCCTCAGGGACAGGTTCGTCGGTGGCTGCCTCGATCTTGACTCCTTCTTCGGTGACTATACGAATGCAATGATGCATGCACATGAGTATGCTAGCATGAACAATGCAAAAACAGGACATACAACATGAACCCTAATCACTTTTTCTATTTTCCTTAATTATTTAAAAAGGTCATTTTCTGAAGTTGCTCCAAAAATTACCAAATTAATCACATAAGTTCATTATGGTGTAGATAGATGGCAAAACAAATTTCATAATTTTTGGAGGTCATTAAGGTGCTCAAATAATTCCAGACATTAATTAACAAAAGGCACTATTTAACAATTAAAGATAAATGCTCAAAAATCAACTTGTTCTAAAAGACTTCAAAATTACACCAGAGACTAAACATGGCATAGGAAGCTTACAAAAATTAGCCTCATGATTTTTGGAGTTATAAATAATTTTCTAAAAATCCAAAACCATCCATTTATTAATTAAAAGAGGGATTTTACATTTTCAAATTCTTGCAGAAAAGTCAAGTTTCATATTTTTATAAAATACTACACAGTGCAAGGAGCATACCATAATTTTATCAGGATTTAAGGAACAAAAGATTAATTCACAAAAAAAAGAAAACAAAACACTATTCACATCTTTCAGAAAAAGAAAAGAGCACTGTGCTCCTTCTATGAAGGGCTCGGCGAATCGCGCGGGCTCGGGCGAATCGCACGGGCTCGGGCGGGATGGAAAGCGACTGCTTCGTCCGAGGCCTGGCCCGGAGGCTCGGGCGAAGCGGAGAGCATGCGCTCGCCGAGGCTTGACTCGGGCGAAGCGGACTCGGGCGAGACGGAAGGCTCGGGCGAGACGGAAAAGCAAGCGTCCGTCCGAGGCCTGACTGGGAGGCTCGGGCGAGACGGAGTGGAAGCAGAGACCGGAGGCTTCGGGTGCTTACCACGGGTCGGAGGCAGGGCTCGAGGGTGTGGCTCGGGGCTGAGGCTCGACACGTGCTCGAGGGTGAGGCTCGAGAACGCGCTCGAGGGTGAGGCTCGAGGCTGAGGCTCGACACGTGCTCGAGGGTGAGGCTCGAGGAAGGAGACGACCGCGGCGGCACTCCGGCGAGTCGGCAATCCTGCGCAACACACGCGACCGCAAGGGCCTGGTTAGAGTCGCGCGGAGCCGAGGAAGCTGACACCGGGGTCAGGGGAAGATGATCGTGGCCGGAGAGGGAGTATTTGACGAACCCGAGCACGGCGGTCCCTTGCCGGAGTTGGGGAAGAAAGGGTTACGCCGGGCGATCAGAGGTGGTAGAGACCAAATTGGTGAGGGGAGAAGCTGCGCAAAAACACAGCGGAGCTTCTGAGCTAGATGGTTGAGGGCTGGGAGCTCTGGTGTGAGGTGGCGACGGCGGCGGAGCTGAGTGGGAGAGCTCGAGCACCGGCGGGGCTTTTATAGAGGCGGATAGCGGCCGGTAGAGACCGTGGTGATGGCTGGATAAGCTCGGCGAGCGCACGCGCACTCGATTGCACTCTGGCGGAGGCGCTGGCGTGCAGCCGGGGCTCGGGCGCAGGCAGCGCCGGCAGTGGCCACGCGGCGGCGGCGAGCAGGAGCAGTAGGGGCCGAGAGATGGAGTCAGCGCTCGCGTGCGGGTGCGGAGGGGACCAAGGAGCGGCTGGGGCAGGACAGAGGCGCGTGGGGAGCAGCCGTATGTGCTGCAGGCGCAGCGCCGGCGCCATGGCCGGGCCCCCCCCTCCCCCTGGCTCTACGGGGAAGAAGAACAGTGTAGGGGCTAGGGTTTGACTTTTGGCCAGTTTTTGTATTTTGCAAATTTCTCCCAAAATTTGAATTGTGCGACAAAAACTCAAAATACCAAAGTTGCTCAGAAAAAAGAGATCTACAACTTTGTCAAAAAGAATATTTTCAAAATCCAAATAGTTTTTGAATTAAGTACGAAATCAGAAAAGGGGACACTTTTAGGATTTGAATAAATTCAAAATTACTTTTGATTTTACACTGAAAGTTGGAAATCTGTAAATATGAAAGTTGTTCCTTTTATCAAAACCTACAACTTTGCTAATATAACCTTTTTCTGAAACTCAATAGTTTTTAAATAAATTTTGAAAACTGAAAAGGGGACAAAAACTGGAATTTGAATGAATTTGGATTTACTTCAAACTTTGTACAGAAACTTGAAAATTTGTAAATACCAAAGTTGTTTCTCTTGGCCAGATCTACAACTTTGCTTTTTGGACCAACCTCAAATTTTGAATAATTTTTGAATTACAAAAAGAGGGATAAAATCCAGGGTTTGGAAATCAGGGTTTTGCAAAGGGATTTGAAATCTGATTTTGGTTTTTGAACTTTGGCCAACACAACAAAACTTCAAGACATCCAACTGAACAAGAATTACACAAAGCTAGGCACAGAGGTGAAATTACCATTTTTGCCCTTATAGGAAGATTTGGGCTTTTAGGGTTTTTGAAAAGAGATTGCTACACAAGTACTAAGCAAACATAAATGCAAGGCAAGAATGATTAATGACTAATGATGATGACATGTCAGGTTAATTACAGTTAAACACCAGAGGTGTTACAATGTCAGACAAGCAAATGCAGAAATGAAACACTGAGGTATCGATACTCACAGCAGTAGTTCCGGCGTCCTGAGACGGCGGTAGAGGAGCCATGAGCGTCTGGGGCACGACCATGTCCTGGGAGACCATGAAGGCGATGAGCTCCGCCATCTGCTTAGCTTGGGCCTCCATCTGAGACGACATCTGGGTCTCCAAGATCTGGCAAAGGTAACGGCGCAGGAAGAGCCGTCTGCAAGGGTGAGGTTTGCCGAGATGGGTTCTATGCCGAGGGCTCGGCTCTCGGCACAGATGCTCTTTGCCGAGAGTCGAGCCCTCGGCATAGGAATCTTTGCCGAGAGCCGTTTTGTGCCGAGGGCTGGCTCTCGGTAAAGAACTCTTTGCCGAGTGCCCGTGTTTTGACCCTCGGGAAAACACCAGACGCTCGGCAAAGAGCCCGTCTCCAACAGTGATGTCTTAAAAGGCTATAGCACGGGCTATAGCGTATCTATAGCGGGAGATTTAAAACTATATGCGTGAGACATCACTGTGAGCCAATGCAGATGATTTGCTATCGGCCCAGACGATAATACAAAAAGACAGTGCGTAATTTTTTTTTTTTTTTTTTTTTTGAGACACGGCATCATATCGTGGAAGCGCATCCTCCAAAACTGACGGTATTCCTCGCGAAAAAAGGATGGTTCGCGCGGCACGGGAATCCAATCCTGGCCCAAATGTAAAAGGCGACCTACCTTCTTCATTTCCCAATTCCCACACCGCGCGCGTTTTCTTCAATCCAAGAACGCAAACGCCCTTCCTCTCAGCTCAGTTGCTGTAAGCTTCTTCTAGCTTGGCAGCTAGCATAACATGGAGGCGACGGGCAGGGACGGCGGTGGCCGGGGGCCTCCCTCTTCTTGGAGCTACACCAGTAGCAGCTCCAGATCAGGTACCATAGTCTCAGCCTACACATCTAGCGAGAGCGCGAGCGCCTCTCGCATCTCCTTTATCTCTATGCAATTGGCACTGGAATTGGAGCTCGACGTGGGCATCGAAAGCGAGGCGATCAAGGAGAAGAGGATGAAACGCATTCAAAGTATGGTTCAGGAATTCTTCCGTGGGCAGTCGGAGAATCCCAACAGCATCAAAGGCGGCGGCGGCGGCAACATGGGTGTCCTGGAGAGCTGGTTCTCAGACCTGCGCATCAGCTGGGTTCTCCAGCTCGATGTCGGTGCATCATCTGCAGATCCCAAAGTAGTTGAGGGACTTGATATATGGAAGGTGGACCCGAGCTCATGGAAACCATTCAGCTCACGACGACGTCTTTCTTTCCAGCCGACAATGGTCATGGCATGCCCGACGAGAGCCTGATCAGTGGGAAACAAGCTTCTAGTCTGCTGGATCCGTTACATTTTGCACTGTTTTTCCAAGAAACCATGTCAAAAATGCTCGTTTTTGTTGACGTCATGTTTAGTAGACCACTTTCTATACGTTGGCCTCCATTCACCTCAATCTTCCTCGTTTCCTGTCTCCGTGTACACGGTGCTCTATCCAGGGCATCGTCGGCGATCAGGCTGCAGTTCCATTATTGTCGCCGCCCTCTGCACAAGTTGAAAAGGTGGGCAAGGAAATGGTAAGCCTCCTGTCGACAAAGCAAGGCAAGGTGTTTGAGGAAATCTGGAGAACACTGGAGGAGATTAGGACGTACATCCTCATGCTGATGGGGGACTCGTTGTTAGGTACTCAAACTCAAACTCCACAAGCAGGATCATCACTCATCAGACATCCACAGGGCCACTCATTTAGTGATGGACCACATCAGCTTCCTGCTCCATAATCACACCACTGTCAGCCCATTAGTATCTGAAGCAGCTAGCCTTGGTAAGGTAAGTATGTCTGTGCCTCAGACCAGACTGGACTTCTTGGAGAGGCACTACCTTTCGTTGGCCTGATCACGGAGACGGTACGTGTCTTGTCTTGAAGAAAAGCTCATCACCAAGTCACGGTTATTCCCAGACAAAGGCCTCGATCGGGTTATTATTCCTCCTCAACAACTCAAACTTCATATGGGAGAAGCTCATTAGATACCCTGCTTTCTCTTGTATCAAAGGAAATGTGGCGGCTGTCATCACTCACAAAGTTGAGCACTACATAGAGAGCTATATACAGCTATCTTGGGCATCGATGTTGGCATGCTTGTCCAATCCTGCGCCACTGCGCTTGGCGAGGAGAAACTACTCCCCACTGTCCATGTTCGAGTCTGAATTTCAGAAAACCTACACTACCCAAAAGCTCTGGAAGATCCCAGATCCTGAGCTTAGGAAAACGCTGCGCAAAGCTGTCATTGCAAAAATCGTTCCAGGCTATACAAAATACATAGAGGATAGCAAAGCCACCGACCCAAAATTCAGTCCACAGGAGCTGGAAGAGATGCTGCAAGAGCTGTTCGAAGGATGATGAATAGATCGACTGCAACACGGCCGACGACAAATATAATAGAGTCACCACAGGTTTCCATTTGTGTTGTCCTGCATTCTGATTAAACTTTGTTGCTTCAAATGATTTGACTTCTGATCTGAAGCTGTATATGTATGAAGTACGTAGACTAAAATTTGAAGCACTATGAAACTTCATTTGGCAATTTGTATCTCCCTGTGCTATTCATTTCTCTGAATAAATGTTGAGCAGCCGATGGCTGTAACCAACACCAGTGCTGTTTACTGTACATGGTGCGCCATAAGCTCTAAGAATTTCCTAGGCTTCCAGTTTTGCAACTAGAGTACTAGAACATGTCCATGTTATGGCTCACGCCATAGACCATAGGACCAAAGGTCTTAACACAACCACTCCAACAAGTACTCATGCACAATTCAAACACGCAAAGTTCAATTTAAACCAATTCTAAATGCAGATGACCATCCATAAAACGAAAACAGTTGAAGGCACGATATCTCAAGAGCTCGACACGCATCAACTAACTCCTGTTGGCGATCTTCATGGCGCTGTAATTGAGCCCACTGACGGAGCCAATAAATCCCTCTGAACAGTACCTGCAAAAAAGATTTAGGTCTACATTTATCAAACACTATCTCATTTCGAGTTATCCACAATGACCAACATAGAGCTGATGCCGCAGTCAATAAACTTAAGATTCCCTAAAAACTACTTGTTCTAATTTATATCTCATTTCGAGTTATCCACAATGACCAACATAGAGCTGATGCCGCAGTCAATAAACTTAGGATTCCCTAAAAACTACTTGTTCTAATTTACATATCTAAGATTCCCTATGATTGGGGGCGCCCACTGTATAATCAATTCCAGGGTTTTGTATCCTGCAGTACACCATCAGTTACATGCTTCTTCCTTGACGATCTTGCAAATAATCTGTTGGTCTGTTCTTGCTGTTTCATTAAAAAACCTGTTATTTCTCTCAAGCCAAATCGACCAAACTGTCCAGCTGTATGAACAATTTGTTTATGCAGACCTGAGTGATCCAATTTGTTGGGTGCAGACTTCTTCGATCTGCTGGACGAAAGGCTATGGCGCCCCAAATGAGGGTCCCCCGCCCCTTCGTGTTCTTGCTTTTCGTTTTGCGTTAAGGAACTCGTCGGTAATCCATGGATGACCCGCAAACCCTTTTGTATCAACTATGTGTAGGTCTATTGAGCACTCTATTCTGCTTAATGAAATACAGACATATAGTCTGCTCTCAAAAAAGAAAGGACGTTCAACAAACAGATGATATGTTGTCTCTAGGTTACTGAAGCACAATGGGAATCCAGATTTTACTTTGTAGCATCAACCAGATGTAGAATCTGCATTTGTTGGGGGCTTCTTCTTTTTCTCTTCAAATCATGCCTCATGCGTTATCATTTTTCTCAAGGAGTTTTTTTTTTTTAATGATTGTGCCACGGCACAAATTTCATTTGGAGGAGGTGAAAACATTGTATTACTCGCAAGAAACCAGTTGGAGAGAGCACACACGGCCTAATTAATATATCCAAAGAAACTTGCCGAGACTACTGGATACCAGATAGTAGCGTTCCTATTACCCAAAGCCAAAGCCCAAACAACCAATATAAACTGTTTCAAATGGCTTTGCTTCTGAGGCTGCTGTACGTGAAGCACTATAAAACTGCAATTTTGAAATAACTATGGAACAACAACCTGAGAGTCGTGTCGTCTGCACCATCTATCATTGCACACTTGTACTAGCAGTAAATTAAATCAAGCATCCTGAATTGTCAATTTCCATTAGAATTCATGTGCAGAACTCAAATCGACGACGGTTTTGGTGTTCATCAATAGATGCAGAGAGCAGCCCGGGCACGCCTGCCACACCCACAGTACGTAAGCATGACGAACAGAACAGGGTGCATTGAGAAACTCCATGGAGACGATGACCACGGAGCCTATCCTATCTTAGTCGTCCTAGCCAAACCATGATTATCCATTGCCTCTGACTGTAAGTCTGTATATTGTTCCTCCGTTATGCTCTGTTCCAGTCATTCGGTGCTCCCCATGTAGCAGACTAGCAGACCTGAAGGTCCAGTCAGGAGCGTAGACTCTTTTCTATAGTAGTTTAATTTGTAGCAAACCAACATATCGGACGGATCATGAGTGCGCGCGTCAGCAGATGAGAGACAACTTGGAATTACTACTCAGCAGTGTCACGACGCGTCTTGGAAAAACATCGGCATTATTATACTTCCCCACAATGTGTCAATGTCGATCAACAAATGAGTGGGGTGCTGCCTGCCAAAAGCCCCAAACCCACAATGCGCTCTGTATAATTCTTTAGGCTATAAATGTCCAAATGGGCCAGACCCGATGGGCTGACACGGGCACGATCCGAAAAAGCACGGCTCTAACACGACACGACACGAAGGTTACAGTGTCAGTGCCGGCACGAGCACGAACGTAGTGTCGTGCCTGGGCCGTAGGTCTGGCACGACGACACGACACGACTAATAGGCTGGCACGATAGCGACACGATTATTTCCACCGTTGGATGATTTTAAAAGGGACTAACACCATTAGATGAGATAGAGTGACATATATAAAGAAAAGTATGCCTCAAATCCTAGCCATCTCCCTCTTTCCTCACTTCCTAGCCGCAATTCTCTCTCTGCTCCTCTCTCTCTTTGACATGGCAGCGGTGGCTCATGGCCGAGACGCCTCCTCGCGGCAACAAAGCGTGGCCGAGGTGTCTCTCCGTGGTGGCGGCGCGCGACCGGGCATGTCTCCCGCGCGCGGCACTGACGGTGCGACACGACGGGTCTGGGAGGCACGACGGGTCATTCGGCACGACACGACACGACCAAGTCCCCATAGTGTCGTGCCTGGGACGAGGGTTAGGCACGGCAGCCCTATTCAACACGACACGACGGCCTAATAAGACACGACCCGCTAGGGTCGGGCCGAATAGTGTCTGGACCGGGTTAGTGTCGGGCCACCCGTTTGGACATCTATACTTTAGGCCTTGTTTGGGAGGTATTGAGGTGTAATTTAGTTCAAGTTCTCCTCCAATCCACTTTAACCCATATCGATTGGAGTATACTTAGATACAGCCAAACAACAAGGCCTTAATGTGTTCTGTTTCCGTCCCATTTTCGATCAGTGTGCTTCCTTCCCCACCCGGCCGTGCTTTGCTCTCTGCATGCAGATCGGCCGTGACTGAGTGAGTAGCTAAACTTAGCATGGACGACGACATGGAGGCCAGGGGCAGCCATGGCGGCCCAAGGCCTTGGAGCTACCGCCGCCGCGAGCAGGCTGCAGGACCCAGTTCCTACACCGTCATTAGCAGCTCCTCATCAGCAGGTACCACGGTCTCATCTGCCGCCTACACATCTGCTACAACCGGCTCTCGCCACTCCTCTACTCCTACCTTTCACTGCTGCTTTGGGATCCATGGCGGCGGCGGCGGCGACACCGTGGCGCCCTGGGAAGAAACGGACAAGGAGGAGCAGATGGCGCGCATCACAAGCCTGGTCCAGGAATATTACTCCGGTGCGCCGCAGTCATCAACGGGTGCCAGCGTCAGATGCGACGACGACGACGACATGCCCATGAGCACATGCCTTCTTCCTATGGTTGCCCTCGAGAGGTGGTTCACGGAGCTGGGCGTCGCCTGGGTTCTCCGTCTCCATGTCGCTTCGTCCTCTCGCTGAAATCATGGAAACCATCGGTCTCACGACGACGTCTCTCATCATCTCCCCCGTTCATGGCGGCGGCATGCCGGCCCCCAGCGAAGAACAACTTAAGTTTAATTTGCACATTTTTTCCATGCAGCCATGCTGAAAATGCTCCGTTTTGTCGATGTCCTGATTCCTCAAGCTGTTGTTGTTGTTACCGAACCCAAAGGGGTGCAGCCCGTACCGCCCTACATGAAGCTCAGTAACCTACTCGGTGCTCTGTCCAGGGCCTTATCGGAGATCTGGCTGCTGTTCCATTCGCCACCCTCTGCACGAGTTGAAGTGGTGCAGCGTGAAATCGCAAGCCTCTTGTCAGCAAAGGAAGCCAAAGCGGGTGAGGCCGTATGGTGCACGATGGAGCAGATCCGGGCCTGTATCCTCGAGTCGTCGATACACGGCGACGGCGACACGCCTCTACTGCAAGCAGGATCGTCGTCGTCGTCGGGCATTCACAAGTCCACTCTGTCCCTAATGACGTACATAAAGTTCCTGCAGAAGAATTATCTTTCAGTTGCTCCTATAGTATCATAAGCAGTGAGCCTTGGTAGCTACGTGCCTCAGGTCGGAAACATAGTACGACCTTTGGACGGCATGATCATAGAGATGGTGTCTTGTTTACTAGAAAAGCTTGCCAATGCCAACAGACCAGAATCATTCCAAGATCAAGCCCTCAGGTTCTTGTTCTTGCTCAACAACACATACTTCATACAGGAGCACCTCTTCTACTTACCCTTGGCAGGCTTCTCTCACTGCTGTCCGCATGGAACCTGTCATGAACAGAGTCAAGGCCTACATGGATAGTACTATGTATACAGGTATCTTGGACACCAATGTTATCATGCTTGCTGAATCCTGCACCTTTGTGCTTCAGGAGAAACTACTACTCTCAATTGCCCAAGTTTGAGTGTGAATTTCAGAAAATCTTCACTGCCCAAAGGCAGTGGAAGGTCCCAGATCCTAAGCTTAGGAAAATGCTGCGCAAAACTATAACTGAGGAAGTCATTCCAGAGTATACAGAATGCATAGAGGATAACAGAGTCACCACCCCAAAATTCAGCCCACGGGAGCTACAAGAGATGCTGCAAGAGCTGTTCGAAGGATGATGAACTGAGACTCTGAGAGAGTGCAACACAGAAAACAAGTCGCCATATGTTTTCGTTTGTGTTGAGTTTGGAATGAAATGTCGTTGCTTCAAATGACTTTGGTTCTCAAGCATTTCATGAAGCAGACTGAAATTAATTAAGCAGAAGCAGTAGCATACTTCACTTCACCATTTATATATTTTCTCTCATTTCTATATAAAAATAAAAATGGAACAATACAGAGCTTTTTGTACTTTCTACCTCGGAAGTCTGTACTAGCATCAGTGATAATTATATGCTATATATTCTTCAAATCAAATCCTCCTGAATTATCGGTTCTCCAAGTGATCGTGTGCGTTGGCTGAGAACGTTGTTTATGTAAGTTTTGTCATTTTGACTTGTACTATATTAAATAGGCCGCGGTGTAATATCCTAGAAAAATCCAAATTTAAAATCACGCATTTCAAAACTATCTCAAAACATAATCTAAAATTGAACTCTATTTGTTTTTTTTTTCTTTCAAACACAAGTTCATCTTGAAGCTCTAGCCCAGACTCTTTTATTTATTCAATTCAATTTCCTTTTTCCTTTCCCCGAGCCCACATCCATCCCAAGATCCATTTGGGCCTGCTCCTTTTTTTTCTCTTGGGCCGACCTCACCTACTGCCCGACCTTCCCTGCGCACGGTGCGCTCATGCTAGCTCCGTCGTCCGCCGCCATCGCGTCCGTCCTCTGCCGCGGTCCCATCATTCATCACAGCTGCCTCGTGCTGGCGGCTGGCGCCCCCTTGTCCTCCGCCGCCACAGCGCCACGCCCCTGCTCAGAGACTGACTCCACAACTTCGTTTGCCGGAGAGTACACCCGCACGCCAGTTGTTCGACGAAATGTGCGCCAGGGACTTGGTTTCATGGACCACGCTGGTGTCCGCCTACGTTGAGGCGGACGACATCCCCTGTTCGGGAGGTATCCTCTATCCCGGACCGATGGTCCATGGAGGGTGCGAGCTGACTGCAGTGATGCTTGCGGTGGTGATGCATAAGTGCGTCTCCTTGAGGGTCACTACCTTCTGTAGGCAGCTGCAAGCCTGCACAGCTATGGCTGGATCGAAGACGATTGTTTCTATACAAAAAAAAAAAAAAGAGGACAATGGTGTTGGGCTGCTGGTGTCGTCTTTTCCCCGGGCGGTCAGGCCTCCATGCGCCCATGCCCAACGGCACCCGTCCCTGAGCGTTGGAGTTGCTGCATGCCTGCATGGCATGTGGTGTCAACGGAACAGAGGTTTTCCATTCCCTGAGCGATGGCGGCGAGCCAAACGGCGTGCATCTTTGTAAGTTAATATTGATACTGAACATGCCAAATACAATACATTTCCATTCCCAGTCGACGGTTTTCATACTTTGGTACAATTACTCAATCAAGGCAGATACATACCCACACCATTTTGGGCAGTAACGGAAGATTCATCTGGTTCTGATCTCAGCTCCTACCTGTTTTTCTTGTCAAAGAGGCCCAGCCAACAGCCACGTGCACATAAACCCAATCATACAATGCATCGTAGAATGTGAAAGAAGCAGTTCTCCATTTTGCCTTGAACAGGAAGATGCAGAAGACTGTCCAGAGACCCGTCACATATCCAGAACTCGTGGCGGCAAAGAGGAAACCATTTTCGCTTCCATCCATGTTATCTCTTGGAACAGCAGGGATCAACCTGGTTTCTGGACATTTTCTGGAGATAGGTGGACCACAGAGACCAGGGTTGCCAATGTATATTGAGGCCTGGTCATCGAGCACTTGCAGCTGACTCCCAGATGGTATAGTTCCTGATAGGTTGTTGTATGACAAATTCAAGTGGCTTAAAGATGTGAGAGCTGATAAGCTTGTGGGGATTTCACCAGATAGCTTATTGTGTGATAGGTCGAGAGATTCCACTTGCACCAAGTCCCCAATATTTGGAGGAATTTTTCCACTAAAGCCATTCCATGATAAATTCAGATTCTTCAATGCCACAAGAGTACCAATCTCTTGCGGGATCTCTCCAAAAAGATTATTACATGATAAATCAAGGTTGTCTATATATATAATTTCCCCAGAATACAGTCTTTCTTGACCCTTCATGACTATAGCAGAGGTTTCTGTATACTCAATCATTTGATCCTTATCAACTGGATATGCTGAATGTATTATATTTTCAAATTCACGGACTTTGTCTTGTATTAGTATCATCCCTATGCAGCGGACAAGTGATTTTGGTATGCTACCGGTTAAATTGTTGTAGGCAAGGTCCAAATACTGAAGTTTAACCAGATTAGTAAGCTCCACTGGAATACAACCATAAAACATATTGTACCTCAACCTCAAGAATGCCAAAGAGGGTAGTTCCTCTCCAATCCATACTGGCAAAATCCCAGAAAATAGATTTTGTGAAAGATCAAGATATACCAGTTGCTGGCAGTTACGGAGAAATAAAGGAAATTCACCAGAGAGGCTGTTGTTTTTTAAGTTCAGAGACTGAATACTCCAGCTTGTCATGTTTATTGTGGATTTATCTTCTAGGCAATCAGGTAGTCATCCCGTAAGCCTATTATCTGAGAGATCTAGCAACTTTAGTAGCCTCAGTTTGCACAAAGAAGATGGAATGGTGCCGGAGATTGAGTTTTTGTATAAAAGAAGTGTTATAAGTCCTGGTGCTCCAAAATCTAGTGGCAGTGGCCCACTGAAATTGTTTCTGCTGAGATCCAAGCTATTTAGATAAACAGGAAGCTTAGGTATTGTGCCGCTGAGCTGGTTGGAACTGAGATCAATTGAATTTGCTATTGGAAATTCCATTTTAGATGGTAGAAAACCACTGATCTGATTATTTTTCATATCCAGGAATAACACAGAGGAAGCTGTTATCCAAAACCAATCCGGTACCACATCCGATATGCTTGTGTTTGAGATATGAATAATAGATGCCGATCTTTGCCATTTAAGCCACATTGGAAAGGTAGGCCCCAGAAGGCATGATCCAAGTTCAATAGTATATAGGTTGAAAGGAGGAACCCAAGACGAATTCAATATGATGGATAGATAATTATTGGCCAATGCCAGGACCTCCAAATTTGGTAGTCCAGATAAATGGCCCTCATGTATGACACCGTCTAGTTTGTTGAAGCTAAGTTGCAGAAACTGTAGCTTTGTGAGCTTTCCTATCCATAGTGGCACAATACCTGTCAGATTATTACAACGGAGGTCTAATCCGACCAAATTGCTTAATTGTTGTGGTAGCCCAGTTGGCAGGTTTCCCGTAAGATTGGTGACAGCTAGTTGCAGAAACTTTAATTTATTTGATGAACAGCTAGGTAAGCGGTGGATGAATTCAGTTATGCTTCCATTGATGTTGTTTCCATCCAAATGAAGTTCTTCCAACTTACATAGATTCTTCATGCTGCTTGGTATCATGCCTACTAGGTAATTCACTGAGAGACTAAGATTCACCATGGATGTCATATTCCCTATCCTGTATGGAACTGGTCCATAAAAATGGTTGGAGTGAATATAAAGCTCCCTGAGGTTAGTCAGATCCCAAAACCAGTTGGGTTCGATAGACTTGTAGAAACTATTATATGATATGTCGAGTGTTTCGAGAGATGTCAGGTTTAAATGCAAGAGCGAGTCAGGGCTTGTGCTAAGCTGGCAGTGAGAAAGATAAAGAAACTGAAGTGAAGGAAGCATGTTCACCACGGAAACCCAGTTCGCAGTGGTACTAAGGTTCACGGACCTCATGTCGAGGTACTTAAGGGAGGGCAACCGTGACAGCCAGGTGATGTCCATTGAGTATATGTTGACGCCTTGCCCACCCGTGTATGAATCAAGATTCAAGTAATGCAAGTTGGAGAGATTACCCAGCTGTGACGGTACCCTTCCAACGAAGTTGGAATGTGAGAGGTCAAGATATCTCAGGTGATGCAGGGAACCCAAGAACTCTGGTATTGGCACCATATCAAACATGTTGCAGCTGAGGTCAAGAAACTGGAGGTGACGTAGACCAGTCACTGAGGAGCTCACATTTCCCCCTAGCGCCTGGCTACTCACACCATTGAAGTAGCAGCCAGGGGCTCGCAGATCAAGCTTGATGACATGGCCTGTGCTGTTGCTGCACTGGACACCTTGCCACTGACAACAGTTATCTCCCTCCCATGATGAAAGGCGATTCATGGGATCCGACAGGCTTGCTCTGAAGGCGAGAAGGGCTGACCTCTCGCTGCTCATACAGCTCTTGGTCATATCCTTTGGGACGGCAGATGCCTCAGTAATGGAGATCTTGGTTTGTGGGGCGACAAAAAGCAGCAGGGCTATGGCTATTTGGATGCAGGAGGGTTTAAGGATGCCCATATGGATCTCCATGTTATTCTTGGTGCAGAGAAGCCTGGCCTGGTTCCTCATAAAGAGCACAACTCGTTGTGATGCGTTAATAGTATATACCGTCAACTACTCCTTGACTCCTGCAGTGTATGTCGTCTCCGATGTTCACACCCTGCCATGGTCTGATTAGCATGCGTTGCAAAGGCTACCAAGGAGGTTTCTTGATGTTGCAATCTGTTATATAGGTCTTTTTCTCACTAATTATCTGTCCAATTATCTAATATACTGGTTAGGTGAAGCCGTGAACCACCCCCTTGTTTGTTTTGTTGGCTCTACATACACACACACACACACACACATACAAAAAAGGACTTCTAGTTCACAGCTGTAACCTAGATTAAGATGAAGTAGTGAAGGAATCATGCTTGTGGTTCATCATTACTTGTTATTAGTCAAGTGTTGGTCGTCCTCGTCATTGTTTTCTCAAGAATGTCTCTGGTACTTAGTCAAGTGTTGGTCGTCCTCGTCATTGTTTTCTCAAGAATGTCTTTGGTACTTGTTGATGTATAATTGAATTCCTCACATGTTTTCGTCAGCTTAATCTTCTGGGTTGAACTAGTCGATGCATGAGTTTAACATAATACTAGAATCAAAGGTCTCGAGTTCGAATCCTGATGGGGTTATTAAATAAAATAATCCTATCTCCATGATTGATGCCTCAGAGTTGCATGTGAAATAATTATTGCTTGCCCCTGTTCCACATATATATGAGGCTTAATTAGGGAGTCTCCACACAATGATGATTGTTGAAATAGAAGTGCTATATATATCTAGGGCATTTTGTTATTGAATAAGCGTAATGGCATAGATTGTGACAAGTACCCAATTTGTAAGGACTCCGATGACTCAAGAGTCATGAAAAGGAACCCAATACAATTTCACTGCACGTCATTCTCTAGAGAAGAAGGTACCTTTAGAGAGCAATGATCCTAATTAGAGTTTTTTTTTGCGAGAAGACAACTCTAACTAGAGTTAGACTAATTATGACGCATTTGATTCCACAAAATATAACACAATCTAATTACTTCTGAGGCTAGATGACGATACAAGCACTTGGTTTAGCCCGGTCCGTTATAAGATACCACGTAATCAGATTACGTTCTGTTCATTTGCGATATCACCCCACCTGTGGGGGTATAGACCCCCGGGTACCACACGACGGTATATGGGCCGCACCGCTAGGGGTGGTCTAGTCCACAAGATGACAGAAGATGTAATAAACATTGTAATCTAGAGATAGTACCAACTCGGATACTCTCGTTGTAACTCAACTCCCAACTCCTCCAGAGCATATAAGGAGGAGTAGGGGTCCCCTGACAAGGGGGAAAAGACACGATCTCATACAATACAATACACCCCAGACGCAGGACGTAGGGTATTACGCTGACCTAGCGGCCCGAACCTGGATAAATCTCTGTGTTTATCCTGTGTCGTCTTGCGTTAACATCTGGATCGTCGTCTTGCGCACCTCCATCGTCTAATCTACCTTCGTGGGTATACCCCTCGGAGGACTATCGACTATATTTCGTCGACACCACCCCGACCCTCATATCATTAAGTTATGTCGTGGCCTCCATCTTCCCCGCTCTTATTCATTACCTTTACAATGTGCAACCAAACAAAATTAGGGAATCATTGTCCTCTCGTTATCTGTTTCCTTTTCTGTTCATGTCACCATTAGTGTGATCTTGTGGTTGAATGACAGTGGCTCTGTTCGCTTGAATTATAAGCCGGCTGATTTCAATTGTTTCAATAGTGTTCTGTGAGAGAGAATAAGCCGTAGTACGATTGATAAATTCAAGTGAACAGAGCCATTAGTATATGCTGTGTGGGGTCGGGAGGACCGGCCTGGCTAGTGCAACTGTGCAAGCAGTCTTGACAAGCACAAATGCGTGGTCTCTTTTTGTGCTCAACCCATGCGCGGTTGGTTTCGTCTCTACTCTACTACAAAGGAGCGCATTCTCGTAATGGTGCATGGCTAGCTGCAGCATACAACTCCCAGCAGCTAGTCAACAAAAATTAGCGGCGAGTTCAATTATTAGAATGGATGGGGAGGGGCCGGCGCCACACACAGCAGTCACACGCTAAGGCCCCCTTTGGAACGCGAGATTTATTCCCTTTCCTGCGTTTTTCCTATAAACAGTCAACTGATTCCTATGAAATTCCCGTGAAATTCCTGCGTTCCAAAGGGGCCCTAAACCTTTTATTTTACGCCTCTCAAGTGCGTACAACTACATAGTAAGCCCATCATCACTATATCGGTTCCAATTCCACCAGTGATTTCATGACAATGATCCATGTATCTAGAGTAATGGTTGATCAACGCCAATGTACTTGCCCTTAGGAATTACTGTGTAGTACTGTACATGTACGAGCCGGCAAGACGAAGATTCACAGCGGACCATCCTATATTCCTATGCGGCTATGCCTAGGCCGGGCCAGACTAGCGGGCCACATGCTGGCCCATGGGCCTCGTACTTGGTAGCTGCCAACTATAGTTATCATCGACAAAAGCATACTCTGATCTGGGCAAAGCTACGAACAAAAGCTCCAGCAACCATATAACACCCGTGAATGCATGAGATTAATATGGATTAACTAATTTATTTAGCAAACATTGACCGGCTTTAGAGAGAGGTCTAAATTTGACTTTTTGATCCGTTACTCAGATGAATTAACCGAGATCACCGGTGCGTAGAACTCGTCAAATACCTTTTCATTTGACTTCTCATATACCCTAATCGGAGACCGTATGATAGAGTTATGCTAATTTCCAAAAACAAGGGGGAAAAATGTGCTACAGTACCATAGCGCTACAGTAACCCGAACACAATAGTACCCTTTGTGCCATGTTCGGTTCCGAGAGAAGCCAGCGTGCGTTTCCTGTATGGCGTGGTCTCCCAACCGAGGGGGCTGCCCAACCCTTTTTTTTTTAGATAAAATGCCCAACCCTTCTGCTGCCGTTCCTTTCAATTGACGCAACAGAGAAAGAAACAGAGCGGGGGAGAATTAAGGAAGGAGTTTAGGGCATGCCCAGCCGTCGTCCATGGTGCCCGTTCGTCATCACAACCCGGTTACACACCACCTCATCTTTTTAGTTTTGCCCTCTGTCGCTTGTTTCCCTCCCTATCTATGATGGATGTACCCCGTGACATAGGTCGTAACGACGACCCCGTCGTAGCGACGAGGACTGCCGTGGGAAGACGATCCAGTCGTAGCGGCGAGGATCGACGTGAGGTGGAGAAGAGGGAGGAAGGACAGAGTGAATCGCAAGGGTTTTGTCGTCGTCCTAGCGGTGGATGCCCATGGTGAGATGACAAATACTAATCCATGTCTTTGAATCAAGTTTTATCGGATCGAACATCTAATTAGAAGGGGTTAGTTGTAGTAATTCCTGAAATTAATTCTGTTCATGTTCTGAAATTACCGTCAGGCTGGGCAGTCCCTGTTTATTGTTATGTTTGGGCAACTTAGAGGCCTTAATAAATTTTGTACCTATAGACAAAGTTGTAGAGGACTTCAATATCTTTCTCTGGACACCAAGAACACTGTCATAGCACCTATATTCTGGGAGATATGGCTTTTACAAGTAGACTGTTTTTCGATGACAAAAATCTGGACAGTTTTAGATCTAAGCAGGTTTTTACCGTTTTAATTAGGTAATTAGATCTTTTCATATGAACAAAAGTTGTAGAATTTTTGTTAATCTTTCCAGATTGGTAAACTTATAATTTTTGAATTAGTATATTTTCAGTTATGAATTTTTGAAGTTTGACGTTCTGTTTTGGACGTCAGAAATATTCAATTAAGTTCCATGGTTAATTACTCCATCTTAGAAGCCTCTTATGAAAAACCTTATAATATGAAAGTTGTAGATAATGGATTTTTATATAATCTGGTAAAGTTTGGGAATTTTTAGATGTATGGTCTAAAGTATACGAAAAAGAGAAGAATTAGTGCTGCTGTCATGAACTGTAGCCTAAACGGTAGATGCTTAAATATCGGGTTACGGTGTGCTCGAGTGCATATTTGTTGTTGTACCTGCTTATATGTTTGTGCTTGTATTGAGTATTGCTTATGATCAGTGGTAGCACTACGGAACGTCGCTCCTTTGATCTGCTTCGGTAAAGAGACGAGTGAATGTAGCGGTGGTTTGCTACCATTTTGGCTCACCTACAACATAATGAGGTCTTACCACTAATAACCAAACCTTGTGATCTTTGTTGTTCAACCTTATTTAATTGTGGTCTTATTTATTATTCATGGTGGTGCTATTATTCCATATTTCTATATGTGGTTAGCACATAACCCTGAAGATGAAGTTAAAGTATCATTGATGGTGTATGTTAATTTTATTGCAGCATGCTAAGTGCACTGTATCATTCATTTGCATTGAAAGTTATGTCTTAACCTATGGTCACGATCGTACCGGTACAGAATCATAGGATGCAGCTCCACACTTTGTTAGGTGTGCAGGCAGGAAACATTTTGCATTGCATCCATATGCATTCACTAAGTATATTGAAGTGGTATGTCCATGTTATTAGGAAGCTCTATCATCTGGTTATGTCAAAAAATTGCAAGTCACTCATTTTATATATTAGTATTACTAGCAAATATACTCATGCGTTGCAATGGGATAAAAACCGAATATGTTTCCACCAGGAATGGATCCATGGTGCAAACTTTCTAATGTTTATATGCTTCTTCAAGAGTTGTGTTTTTGACTCTCATATATCATTACCAACTGCAACATGACGAAGTGAAAATCATGATGCTT
The DNA here is from genome assembly GCA_009763385.1 of Coix lacryma-jobi var. lacryma-jobi. NCBI lineage: Eukaryota > Viridiplantae > Streptophyta > Magnoliopsida > Poales > Poaceae > Coix > Coix lacryma-jobi. The sequence continues at coordinate 1,997,492 of CM019824.1, read as the reverse complement.
AAAAGTACTAACTAAAATTATTTCATCAACAATTACAACTCTCATCCAATGTACTTGTTCATAATATATTTAGTTTCATAATTAGAAGGAGCTGTCATTATCATTAATTGTAAATTGCAACTTCCCGAATACTCTTGAGGAGATCCCATAACTTAAATAAGCGGGTGCCGAAAGAAGCTTTAATTTCTCGTCTGCTACATGTAAAGTAGAGTGAAGGACTAGATATGGTGACTCGAGGGGGTTAATGGGAGCCTAAAAATTCTTTCAGAATATTTGGCCGTTGTCCCAACTTCAAATCCCAAAAGCTAGGACCAACACAAATGATGTCCACGACTAAGGCTGGACGAAAAACTCGAAGCTCGTTAGCTCGCTCGGCTCGTGGCTGGCTCGGCTCGGCTTGGCTCAGCTCGTTATAATAACGAGCTAAGCCGAGCCAAGATTTTAGCTCGTTAGCTATAACGAGCCAACTTAAGCCAGCTTGCGAGCCCCTCGCGAGCCAAACGAGCTACGCTTTTAAGGAAAAAAACAGCAGATCTTATATTAATTTTTGTATTACTTCATATCTTGTACTTTATAATTGGTTGATGACTGACCTAGACCCTATGAACTTGAGATTATTATGACTTTACCGTTTTATTTCTAATAGATATATGGTTACTCATGACGTATTATGTATGGTATGAAATATTGGCCATAGATATATGGTATAATACAATCATATGTTATTATACTTATATAAATGTTAGCACTTATTAATTTTTAGTTTGATTTAAAGCTGTTGGATGTGTTACTTTTGTATTATTACTATTATCAAGTTTTAGATAAATACAAATACTATATTTTATATATTTTTTATACCTGGCTCGCGAGCTTAACGAGCTAGCTCGAGCTTTTAACGAGCTGGCTTTCTGGCTCGTTAAGATAACGAGCCGAGCCGAGCCAGCTCGGCTCGTTATCCAACCTTATCCACGATCCAAAAGATTGGGTAAATGTTCCCTAGGAACATAGCGGGACACTATAAAACACAAACGCTTTAGATCACGTGAGCTAATTAGTGACTAGATGAACGTTGAGCTATTTGTCTGATTCAATCCTACACCTTTTTGTTTGATTCGGGAAAAAATCAGACAAACCGCACGATTTCCAAAGAAAATTGAATGAAGTCGGGCGAAGTGGAGCCTAGTCAGACCTCTAGGGGTCGGGCGAGGCGGAGCCTATGCCTTCAAGGTTGGGAGATGACTAGTCTGACTTCTTGAGGTCGGGCAAGGACTAGTCTGACCTCTAGGGGTCGGGCGAGGCAGAGCCTATACCTTCGAGGTCGAGAGAGGACCAATCGGACCTCTAGGGGTCAGGCGAGGACTAGTCCGATTGTAACAACCCACAAATTCCTATACCAAAATTCACAATCATAAAATTTTTCTTTTCTTTTTACCTTGCATGTTGAGTGCGACAACTTACTTGTAATCATCCTTAAGCATATGCATTAACATTAGTAGCATAGTAAATAACTAACTAACCAATTAATAAGCATATGTGATTTGGCACTTCTTGGACTTTTGTGTGAAATGCATTAAAACATATATAAACATAATCTATGCAAACTGTTACACGAAAATTCCATAATCCTCAACCTAAAGACAATACATTTAGATAGAATTAGTTTAAACACTAAGCTAATCAGGAATAAAATAAACAAATGAAAATTAAAGAGAGAAGAAATGAAAAGGAGGCCGGTTGGGCCAGAGCACCACGCACACGGCCCAACCGACCAGCACAACGCGCGGCACCAGCCTCGCGTGCACACGCGCGACCCACGCACGCGGCCCAGGCACACGCGACCGGCCCAGCTTACCGCGCTCTGCCTCGACCAGCCCAACCGCGCGCGGAGCTGCTTAGCCATCGCTTGAGTACCGCCCACACAAGCTCTGAGGCACCGACAACCCGACCCTACGCGTCAGCGAGCGTCGCACTGTTCTTCTTCTTCCGCAAGTCGGAAGGCAGAGCACGGCGACAGAGGCGGCCCCACCGTGCCCCCCTCGGCCGACCGGCTCTAACAAACTCGCCAGCCTGTCCCCCACCGTTCGAATTAGAGCCGTGCGAACTCCGAACACCTCACAACCCTCCGATCGAGCAGACCCCACCCGATCTCCGTCCGCCATGGCATGAGCCACCGGCTATAAATTCCCACCTACCCTGGCGACTCCCTTCATCAACATCGCCACGCCGTGGCGCAACAACCTCGCCACACCACCGTGAGAGAATTCGAGGGCGGGGGAGGAAGGAAGCCGGAGGCAGGAGACGACAGGGCGCCGCCGCGGAATCCGTCGGCGCCGAGGAAGAGGACCGCGAGCGGAGCACGGAGTGAACCAGGAGCTGCACGGCACTGCAACCGGAGCTTCACGGCCTCGAATCGCCCTGCACCTCTATCCTATCTTCACCGCCACCACGGTAAGCCACATGCCACCTTCGCCATCTTCGTCCTCTGCATCGGCCATGGCGCCCGTACCGGAGCGCGCAGGCCAGAGCCTCTACCGGCTCGGAGCGAACTCACGCCACCGCGCACACGTTGTTGCCTCATGAACCGCACCCGAACTAGGTAGGGAGACCGAGCTCACGGCGATGAAACACATACACGTCGCCGCGGACTGACGCGCCGCGGTGAACCGGTGTCCCAAACGCTATAGCCTCTGGAGACGATGCTGGATAGCCGAAAGTGATCACCACTCGAAGAAGAATCCCGTGCACACTTTAGTTGAAGCCGTAGACCGAGGAGCACTCTAGCCGGGAGGACGAAACGCCGAGACCATGCGCGACGTCGCGGCTGGGCATGCCGTGGCGAACCTGTGCTCCAGTTGCCACGGGCCTCGAGTTGGGAAACTAACTGGCCGTATAGCATCACCGAGTGATGGAGAACACCGTGCGCGCCGTAGAATTAACTGGTGCCGTTAATGAGCTATCCCGATGTCGCATGGTTGCGCCGCTGTGTGCCGCCGTGCGGGATCATACGTGTGAAGCTGCTGCCGAGATTACCGAGGCCAACAGCATGATCTGGAGGCAGTAGAGGTGATGGGAAAGAGACCGTACAACTGAATTTGGTTGGGGAGGAGCGGAACCAGCCGAACGGCATATCACCGTTTCGGCTCCGCCGCCAAGTCACCTACGCTGGCCGCTAGGATCACCAGATCACGGAATTGGGGGTTTGGATCGAATCGCAGTAGAAACACGATCACGCTGGAGCTCAGAATCGAGCCCAAAGAGGCGAAGATGAACACCGGCGCGAGCTCGCCGTTGGCGGGGCGCCGCCGTAACAAAACAGAGGAGAAAGGGGAGAAAACACCGATCCGCCGAGGCTCGAGGCCGAGAGAAGTCTCGGTGCAAAACACCGATTCGCCCGAGGCTCGAGGTTGAAGGAGGCCTCGGTGCAAAACACCGATTCGCCCGAGGCTCGAGGTTGAAGGAGGCCTCGGTGCAAAACACCGATTCGCCCGAGGCTCGAGGGTGAAGGAGGCCTCGGTGCAAAACACCGATCCGCCGAGGCTCGAGGCTGAGGGAGGCCTCGGGGCAAAACACCGACTCGCCCGAGGCTCGAGGGCAGCGTCCTCGGCATCACCGTCCGAGGGAGGCCTCGGCTCACTCGAGGGACGCGAACAGAAGCGTCCGAGATGACGTAATGCTGACGTCATGCTGACATCAACACCCGTTGACCAAGTCAACGCTGACCGCGGACCCACCTGTCAATCACTGACACCGAACTGACCAAGTCACAGAGCGACACGTGTCGCCACCCTGTTTGACCAGTCGTTTGTTATTTTCAGAAAATAGAATAAACTTCGGAAATTCATAACTAATTCATACAGACTCCAAAAATAGTGGTTCAAGTTGCTAAATTCATCTAAAATCGAGACCTACTTAATGGTACCATGTTTGAGTGCATTTGGATCTTTTGAATTTTCATTCGTTCTTTGTGCTATTCTATAGATGTCGCTAATGCGACCGTTTTCGTACGTTTTCAGAGCCGGAAGGGACGCCTGACAACGAGGATCACGACTACGAGGAGGAACAAGGCAACGATCAATCTCAAGGTGCCACAGCCCATCCAACCTCGTAGATCTCATTACGCATGCTAAATTACATTCCTAATTTAATGATGCTCAGTATAGGACTTGCATGATAGATTTACTTGTAAGCCCATACCTTGACGCAACCTATCCCTTGCTACCCAGCTGATAGGATAGACACACGCGCTGTAAATACTATCTTGATTATATTTATTTATGCTACGGTGAAAACCGGTGCATAATGTTATACGGTGTATATCGGGGAGTGTGCTGCGTGTGTTTTGGGTGAGTATGGTGGTGAGGGTTGTGTCGACCAAGCCGGAATATAAGACGAGCCTAGTGCGAGTCTTGCCGTAGGGCATATCTGGATGCCCCTGTGGTGTGAAACCTGTGGCGGGTTAAATGGTGACATGAGGTGGATCTGGGTGTGAGCCGCTGGTGGAGCCCAGATTAGGAGCGTGCTGTGGTGGCACATATAATGAAAACCTTTGAGAAGACATTCCGGCTTAGTCAACCTAGGTGGAACGGGGACCTGACCACGGGGGAATACCTTTACATACCACTCGCTCCTTGGGACGGGGACGGTCGGACTACCTGGTAGGGTAATGCCACTACTGCTAGGCGAGAATGCGAGGAAGGTACGGGTATCAGAGTCCCACACCCTTCTGAGACGATCACGACCCCCACTTCGGGAGAGGGAACGTGACTTCACAGACTTAGCCATCCCAGACAGACTTGGGATGAATCCAGGGCTGAGTGGTAGGGTGGCATTACTCTAGGCTGGCAAGCGGCCGGTATCCGCCTAGGCACATCCGGGGTGCTGATGATGGTGATCTTGTGGATATTGTAGAACCTCTGCAGAGTGTATGGTTGATCGATCGATACGTTAGCCAACTTGTTGGCTGCGGACCTTTTCCCTGACTTGTTTCCGACTAGTGAGAGCTTCTCTTTTCTTCCTCTGGCAAGAGTGTGCCGGCCGTGAGTCAGGTGAGACTGCGGGCCGTTGAGACAAAGGCTGGGAGGGAGCTGGCCTCTGTCGACTGAGCGAGAGTATGTGTGTGTGTGGGAATGGTGTATTGGTGATGGATACGGTGATAAGTTAAAATGGTGAAACATGATAAACATACATAATTATTATACTATTATGCATAGGAAAACCCAGCCTGATAGGTCTGAATTTCATTACCTGTTGCATCCACTACCACATATAAATCATATAGGATGGGAAAGTGTGGCCAGTACAAATCGTACTGAAAATTGAGGTTTCAGGTTCCGAGGAGGAGTACCACTCCGAGGAGTTCGAAGAGTAGGGGGGGGTTCGCTTCTACGCTCAAGTTGGAATTCGATCGCGCTTCTTCGTCTACTTCAAGCTGTTCCAGATGATGTTTATCTAAATTTTCGCCTGTTGGCGATGTAATAAATGTATTATCGTTTTAAGTACACTTTTATTCGAAGTATGGATTATGATATTTGACTGGATTATCGGGTAATTGGACTCGAAAGAGTTTTATTACACTTGACTCTGTGGATTTTCCCTTCGTGGAAAATCAGGTCATTTCAGTTGGTATCGGAGCCATACTTGACCTTAGGACGAAACCCCTAGAAAATGGACGTTAGAAACAGGAAGCCACTCTCCTTCGGTTATATACCGACCCTGCATTTACTTTTTCAATGCAAGGCTTATCTTACTATGGACTTGCTAACCTTAGCTTTTGATACGTGCAGATGGAGACAACCCCAGTGTATCCGCCGCTAGGACCTTTGCTCAGCCTTACTGCAAAGTGTGTTTCCAACGGCGAAGGGATCGCAGGAATTCCACTTACCCTGCGTGAAGTCCTTGTGGCATTAGGAGTTCCAGTTGATCAAATTCTGTATACTTGCTCTGGAGAGCCAGCACTTGAGGGCGGACTCAGGGCACCTATAGTGGCCAGACTGGAGATACCCGCAAGTCAAACCCTGCCATCCGTTCCAGCTTACTCAGAGATGGTGATTGGAGAGACCATTGATGAGTGCGTGCAGGCAGTGTCCTTTCAAGCACTCAAGGTTGTAACACGAGACAACAGAGACCACTTGAAGAATATAGAGTTCCGGTTACTACCCCAGGCCTTACACCCTCACCTCACTCAGGTTGAGCAGGAGCATGCCTATACCCAGACTGTACTTGCCGAAGCCGATCCCTGCCTGCGCACCACAGCTTACCATTTGTATGACCTGAACAACTATGCAAGTCACCTTGAGCTCAAACAAACTGTAGCTCGCAACCACCTGATGGAGTGCCAGGAAGCAACCAAGATTGAGAGGTCCGTTCAGGAGGAACTAAGAGCTACTATAGCAAAACTACAAGACAAGTTGGAGCGACAAGAGGAACGGCACAAGGCGGAAGTGGCAGATCTGCGATACAAGGCTGCAGATTTGGGAAACGACAACTGGTTTCTGGACTGTCGAGTGCTGGAATTGCAAAGAAACTTGGAAGAAAGAACGGAAGCATTAAACCAGAGTTGGAACCGGAAGAAGAATCAAGGCATGGAGTTTCTAAAACTTCAAAACAAGGTGAAGGTCCTGGAACAAGAAGTCAAGGAGATGCAGGTGAAAGCGTTACGTAATCAAGGCCACCTGATAGAATATGTCAAGAACACAGAGTACTTACAAGAGAAATGCGAGCGAACTCGGGATGCCTGGAAGAAGTCAGACAGAAATGACTCAGGGAGATGAAGAGCATCTGGGAGAAACTACCCAAAGAAGAACGCGTCAAAATCCGACCCAGGACTGAGGATTTTGAGCTGGCACCCACCCGACTCAACCTCGACGCTTGCCCTGTTCTACCTGGAGCCAAGCCTACTGAAGAGCTTGCTGAAGCGCTTAAGTATGTAGCCCGACTCCACAAGACTAACGGGGACATCGAAGCTGAGGACAGTCGCTTCCCGGAAGCAGTGTACGGGCAGGAGTAGGTGTGAGTGATGACCCTGCGTGGTCATGTGATGAGTTCCAGTGTGTGTCACCCATGAGATGTATTCCAGAATTGTACCCACGATGCGTAGTACGAATAAATTATTTATTAAATAAGACAAACATGTTATGAGTGTTCGGATTTTATTGCGTCTTATGGATCTTTATCGCTTCTTTGTTTGAGTGCAGGATAGAATAATGATTTCTTTAACTCGTTGAAATGACTCCAATAAAACTTGAAAGCAATGATTAAACAATTAACATATATACTAAAACTCTATCTATTCTATGACACAGATGTCGCTACGCCGCTCAGTACGTCTGAGCCACCCGCGTGATCTGACTCCTGAACCCGCTGTAAGAGCTGGGCGATTCCGTGGACGAGGACGCGGGGCTGGAAACGGCCGTGGCCGTGGAGGAAGACGTGGAGTACCATTCAACATGGAGCAGACACCACCACCAGCAGAGGATGACCATGTTCCCGCTGATGATCACGTGCCAATCGGCGCGGCACCACCGCCTCCACCACCGCCAGCACCACCAAGTCTGGCTGAAGTGATGGCTCAACAAACTCAGCTACTAGCTGCACTCGTGGAAGGTGCAAATCGACGCAATGGTGGTCAATACAATGACTTTCAAAGGAAGCTTGAAGGATTCATCAAACTCAGGCCACCTACCTATGATGGCACCGATCCTGATCCACTCGCTGCCAACGACTGGCTACGTGAGATGGAAAAGAAGCTCGACCTTACCATGCTGTTCGATGAAGAGTGTGTTGGAGCCGCAACCCATCAGCTCACTGGTGCAGCCCGCGCCTGGTGGGACAGTTTCAGTGACTCTCATGAGAATCCAACTGGGATTACTTGGGATGAGTTCGTGGAAGCTTTCACTGACTATCACGTTCCTGAAGGCGTGATGCAAGCTAAGGCAGAAGAGTTTCGTAACATTAAGATGGGGAATGAGAAGGTTACTGAGTATACCACTCGCTTCACCAACCTACTTCGCTTTGCGCCACTTTCAATAGTGACCAGCGAAGAAGAGAAGTTGTAGTACTACCGCAAGGGTCTCAGTTCTCGCATCAAGGTGAATATGGGAGGAGTTAAGAGTCACACTCTGCGCGACCTCATAGATCGCAGCATCCAGATCGAAAAGGATCGGAATGAAGCTGGAGAAGAGTTCAGAGAGAGGAAGCGCAAGGCTGATGGTTCCTTTCGTCACCCTGAGCGCAAGAAGGCACGAATGACCCATGTTACCAGTTACCCTCGCCCTGGATCCAGTAGGAGCGGAGGCTCGCATTCTGCTCAATACACTCGCTCATACCAGGACCGTACTCCGGCTCGTACTCAGGATCGTTCAGGGAGCTTTCGTACGTCACAAGACCGTACTGCACAGAATCGCACCCCGCAGAATGCATCTACTTGGAAGGCACCCACATCAACTTCTACCGGTGGTATGCCCTGGACATGTTTCAAGTGTGGACAGCCTGGCCACAAGATCGCCAACTGCCCAGAAAATGCCAAAGCCCAAAAGGCACCACCAAGAGCTCAACCTCAACCCCGGGAATCTGCTTCCCGTGGTCGCCTTACTCACCTGAATGCTGAGGATGCCCAAGATGCCCCAGATGTGGTGTACGGTATGTTTTTGGTTAACGGCATTAGAGCATCAGTTCTTTTCGATTCAGGAGCTACATGTTCTTACATATCATCAAAGTTTGCACATGAGCATTGCATTCCGGTCAGCCCATGCCAACTTCCAATCATAACTAGCTCACCCTTAGGAGACCTAAAAAGTACCCATATATGTAAGGGAGTGAAATTAACCATCGAGGGATTAGTTTTCACAGCCGACCTAACCCTACTACCTTCTACCAGCTTAGAGGTTATTTTAGGAATGGACTGGTTAACCAAGCACCGGAGTATTATATCCTGCTCACCCAGATACATTCAAATAACTCATCCAACAGGCCAAGCAGTGCGATGCACACCTCAAGTCGAGAAAACCGCCACCCTTCTATGTGCCCTTAAAACCAAGGTTACACCCCGGGACAAACCTTTGACAGTAGATGATGTGCCCATAGTCCGAGACCATGCCGATGTGTTTCCGGAAGAAATACCAGGGATGCCTCCGGAACGGGAAGTGGAGTTTGTGATCAATTTATTGCCGGGAACAGGACCTATAGCCAAAAGACCATATCGTATGTCTGTTGATGAATTGGCTGAATTAAAGAAACAATTGAAGGAACTTGCTGATAAGGGATATATCAGGCCTAGTGCATCACCTTGGGGTTCTCCTGTACTGTTTGTGAGGAAGAAGGATGGCACAATGAGGATGTGTGTTGATTATAGGAGCCTGAATGCGGTGACTATCAAGAACAAATACCCGTTGCCGAGGATTGATGACCTGCTTGATCAGTTGCGAAATGCTAAGTACTTTTCCAAGATTGACCTCCGATCAGGGTATCATCAGATGAGGATCAGAGAAATTGATATTTCCAAAACAGCTTTTGTCACGAGGTATGGGCAGTATGAGTTCACAGTAGTACCATTTGGACTCACGAATGCACCTGCCTATTTCATGAACATGATGAATAAGGTGTTTATGGAGGAGTTAGATAAGTTTGTCGTAGTATTCATTGACGACATTCTTATATACTCAGCCACAGTGGAAGAGCATGAGCTGCATTTGAGGACTGTACTTGAAAGATTGGCACAAAATCTGCTTTATGCTAAGTTCAGCAAATGTGAGTTCTGGCTTGAAGAAGTGACATTTCTGGGACACGTACTATCAGCTGAAGGAGTAGCTGTTGATCCCACGAAAATAGAAGCTATCAGAGATTGGGAATCACCTCGTAATGTGGGTGAAATCAGAAGTTTTCTGGGACTGGCGGGATATTATCGCCGATTCATTGAGAATTTCTCAAAGATCGCTCGCCCGATGACCAATCTGTTGAAAAAGACACAGAACTTTAAATGGTCAGATGAATGTGAGAATAGTTTTCTTGAACTAAAGAAGAGACTCACTACCACCCCTGTGTTAGCTCTGCCAGACATCAATCAGAGTTTCGTAGTCTATTGCGACGCTTCCCGTCAAGGGCTTGGATGTGTTTTGATGCAGAATGGAAAGGTTATAGCCTATGCCTCCCGACAGCTAAAAGATCACGAACAGCGGTATCCCACTCATGATCTCGAACTTGCAGCTGTGGTACATGCACTAAAGATTTGGAGGCACTATTTGATAGGCAACAAGTGCGATATTTACACCGATCACAAGAGCCTGAAATATTTCTTTACTCAAGAGGACCTAAATATGAGGCAGCGCCGATGGCTCGAACTTATTAAAGATTATGATCTAGAAATTCACTATCACCCAGGAAAGGCCAATGTGGTGGCAGATGCACTCAGTCGCAAGAGTTATTGTCACACCCTAATAGCGGAATCTGTGCCAGCTGAACTGAAGGAGGAAATTGATCACTTCCAGTTGGAAATCCTACCGCATGGAATGCTGAATGAGCTACGGATCCAATACAACCTCACAGATAGAATCCGCAAGGCTCAGAAGAATTGTGAAGAAATGGAGTATATCCGGGGCCTGATGAAGCTTGGGTATCGCACCGATCACCGAGAAGATGAGCAAGGAACTCTTTGGTACAAGGATCGAATATGTGTACCCACTAACCCAGAGCTTCGTAATGAAATATTGACTGAGGCACATAGCTCTAAGTATAATATTCACCCTGGAGGAGCCAAAATGTACCAAGATTTGAAGAAACACTTCTGGTGGAAAGGCATGAAAACCTCTGTAGCAGAGCACGTGGCAAAATGTGACACGTGCAGCAGGGTTAAAGCTGAGCATGGAAGACCCGCAGGACTACTCAAACCACTGGATATACCACAGTGGAAATGGGAATGTATAACCATGGATTTCATTGTTGGGCTACCAAGGACGCAAAAAGGGAGCGACGCCATTTGGGTAATCGTAGATCGGTTAACCAAAGTTGCTCACTTCATACCTGTTCAGGCCACTCACCATACCGACAAGCTAGCTGACTTGTATGTGGAGCATGTCCTTAAACTTCATGGGGCACCATCAAGCATCGTGTCCGATCGAGGCCCACAATTTACTTCTCAGTTTTGGAAATCCTTGCATAAAGCAATCGGGACGAAACTTGACTACAACACAGCTTATCACCCGCAAACTGACGGGCAAACAGAAAGAGTAAATCAGATACTGGAAGATATGCTCCGAGCCAGTGTGCTAAATTACGGCAAGGATTGGGAGAAATGTTTAGCACATGCAGAATTTGCATATAACAACAGCTACCAAGCTAGCATCAAGATGTCCCCATTTGAGGCCTTGTACGGAAGACCATGCCAGACTCCGTTAATATGGTCTAACCCTGGAGAAAGATCACTCTTTGGACCCGCAAAAATTAAGGAAGCAGAGGATGGGGTGAATCAGGTTCGAGAAAATCTAAAGATAGCACAAACTCGATACAAGAGTTATGCAGATAAAAGGCGAAGAGACCTCGCATTTGAGGTAGGAGATTTTGTTTACCTAAAAGTATCTCCACTTCGGGGCACCGTCAGATTTCATAAGAAAGGAAAGCTAGCCCCAAGATTCGTGGGACCATACCAAATTACTGAGAAGGTTGGAAAGCTTGCATATAAACTAGACCTACCTAAAGAGTTAATAGGGGTACATCCTGTGTTCCACGTATCTCAGCTACGTAAATGTTTACGAGTACCAGAAGAGGTTGTGCCCACTAATGCACTTGATATACAAGATACACTCGAGTATAGAGAACATCCAATCAAGATATTGGGATGGGACACAAAAGAGACCCGAAGCAAGGTTATCAGAATGTGTAAAGTTCAGTGGAGTAACCACACTGAAAGAGAAGCAACGTGGGAGAAAGAATCCGATCTACGAGTGCAATTCCCCTACCTATTCACCGGGTATGTATCAGTTTAATCTCGGGGTCGAGATCCTAATAAGGGGGGAGGACTGTAACAACCCACAAATTCCTACACCAAAATTCACAATCATAAAATTTTTCTTTTCTTTTTACCTTGCATGTTGAGTGCGACAACTTACTTGTAATCATCCTTAAGCATATGCATTAACATTAGTAGCATAGTAAATAACTAACTAACCAATTAATAAGCATATGTGATTTGGCACTTCTTGGACTTTTGTGTGAAATGCATTAAAACATATATAAACATAATCTATGCAAACTGTTACACGAAAATTCCATAATCCTCAACCTAAAGACAATACATTTAGATAGAATTAGTTTAAACACTAAGCTAATCAGGAATAAAATAAACAAATGAAAATTAAAGAGAGAAGAAATGAAAAGGAGGCCGGTTGGGCCAGAGCACCACGCACACGGCCCAACCGACCAGCACAACGCGCGGCACCAGCCTCGCGTGCACACGCGCGACCCACGCACGCGGCCCAGGCACACGCGACCGGCCCAGCTTACCGCGCTCTGCCTCGACCAGCCCAACCGCGCGCGGAGCTGCTTAGCCATCGCTTGAGTACCGCCCACACAAGCTCTGAGGCACCGACAACCCGACCCTACGCGTCAGCGAGCGTCGCACTGTTCTTCTTCTTCCGCAAGTCGGAAGGCAGAGCACGGCGACAGAGGCGGCCCCACCGTGCCCCCCTCGGCCGACCGGCTCTAACAAACTCGCCAGCCTGTCCCCCACCGTTCGAATTAGAGCCGTGCGAACTCCGAACACCTCACAACCCTCCGATCGAGCAGACCCCACCCGATCTCCGTCCGCCATGGCATGAGCCACCGGCTATAAATTCCCACCTACCCTGGCGACTCCCTTCATCAACATCGCCACGCCGTGGCGCAACAACCTCGCCACACCACCGTGAGAGAATTCGAGGGCGGGGGAGGAAGGAAGCCGGAGGCAGGAGACGACAGGGCGCCGCCGCGGAATCCGTCGGCGCCGAGGAAGAGGACCGCGAGCGGAGCACGGAGTGAACCAGGAGCTGCACGGCACTGCAACCGGAGCTTCACGGCCTCGAATCGCCCTGCACCTCTATCCTATCTTCACCGCCACCACGGTAAGCCACATGCCACCTTCGCCATCTTCGTCCTCTGCATCGGCCATGGCGCCCGTACCGGAGCGCGCAGGCCAGAGCCTCTACCGGCTCGGAGCGAACTCACGCCACCGCGCACACGTTGTTGCCTCATGAACCGCACCCGAACTAGGTAGGGAGACCGAGCTCACGGCGATGAAACACATACACGTCGCCGCGGACTGACGCGCCGCGGTGAACCGGTGTCCCAAACGCTATAGCCTCTGGAGACGATGCTGGATAGCCGAAAGTGATCACCACTCGAAGAAGAATCCCGTGCACACTTTAGTTGAAGCCGTAGACCGAGGAGCACTCTAGCCGGGAGGACGAAACGCCGAGACCATGCGCGACGTCGCGGCTGGGCATGCCGTGGCGAACCTGTGCTCCAGTTGCCACGGGCCTCGAGTTGGGAAACTAACTGGCCGTATAGCATCACCGAGTGATGGAGAACACCGTGCGCGCCGTAGAATTAACTGGTGCCGTTAATGAGCTATCCCGATGTCGCATGGTTGCGCCGCTGTGTGCCGCCGTGCGGGATCATACGTGTGAAGCTGCTGCCGAGATTACCGAGGCCAACAGCATGATCTGGAGGCAGTAGAGGTGATGGGAAAGAGACCGTACAACTGAATTTGGTTGGGGAGGAGCGGAACCAGCCGAACGGCATATCACCGTTTCGGCTCCGCCGCCAAGTCACCTACGCTGGCCGCTAGGATCACCAGATCACGGAATTGGGGGTTTGGATCGAATCGCAGTAGAAACACGATCACGCTGGAGCTCAGAATCGAGCCCAAAGAGGCGAAGATGAACACCGGCGCGAGCTCGCCGTTGGCGGGGCGCCGCCGTAACAAAACAGAGGAGAAAGGGGAGAAAACACCGATCCGCCGAGGCTCGAGGCCGAGAGAAGTCTCGGTGCAAAACACCGATTCGCCCGAGGCTCGAGGTTGAAGGAGGCCTCGGTGCAAAACACCGATTCGCCCGAGGCTCGAGGTTGAAGGAGGCCTCGGTGCAAAACACCGATTCGCCCGAGGCTCGAGGGTGAAGGAGGCCTCGGTGCAAAACACCGATCCGCCGAGGCTCGAGGCTGAGGGAGGCCTCGGGGCAAAACACCGACTCGCCCGAGGCTCGAGGGCAGCGTCCTCGGCATCACCGTCCGAGGGAGGCCTCGGCTCACTCGAGGGACGCGAACAGAAGCGTCCGAGATGACGTAATGCTGACGTCATGCTGACATCAACACCCGTTGACCAAGTCAACGCTGACCGCGGACCCACCTGTCAATCACTGACACCGAACTGACCAAGTCACAGAGCGACACGTGTCGCCACCCTGTTTGACCAGTCGTTTGTTATTTTCAGAAAATAGAATAAACTTCGGAAATTCATAACTAATTCATACAGACTCCAAAAATAGTGGTTCAAGTTGCTAAATTCATCTAAAATCGAGACCTACTTAATGGTACCATGTTTGAGTGCATTTGGATCTTTTGAATTTTCATTCGTTCTTTGTGCTATTCTATAGATGTCGCTAATGCGACCGTTTTCGTACGTTTTCAGAGCCGGAAGGGACGCCTGACAACGAGGATCACGACTACGAGGAGGAACAAGGCAACGATCAATCTCAAGGTGCCACAGCCCATCCAACCTCGTAGATCTCATTACGCATGCTAAATTACATTCCTAATTTAATGATGCTCAGTATAGGACTTGCATGATAGATTTACTTGTAAGCCCATACCTTGACGCAACCTATCCCTTGCTACCCAGCTGATAGGATAGACACACGCGATGTAAATACTATCTTGATTATATTTATTTATGCTACGGTGAAAACCGGTGCATAATGTTATACGGTGTATATCGGGGAGTGTGCTGCGTGTGTTTTGGGTGAGTATGGTGGTGAGGGTTGTGTCGACCAAGCCGGAATATAAGACGAGCCTAGTGCGAGTCTTGCCGTAGGGCATATCTGGATGCCCCTGTGGTGTGAAACCTGTGGCGGGTTAAATGGTGACATGAGGTGGATCTGGGTGTGAGCCGCTGGTGGAGCCCAGATTAGGAGCGTGCTGTGGTGGCACATATAATGAAAACCTTTGAGAAGACATTCCGGCTTAGTCAACCTAGGTGGAACGGGGACCTGACCACGGGGGAATACCTTTACATACCACTCGCTCCTTGGGACGGGGACGGTCGGACTACCTGGTAGGGTAATGCCACTACTGCTAGGCGAGAGAGTGCGAGGAAGGTACGGGTATCAGAGTCCCACACCCTTCTGAGACGATCACGGCCCCCACTTCGGGAGAGGGAACGTGACTTCACAGACTTAGCCATCCCAGACAGACTTGGGATGAATCCAGGGCTGAGTGGTAGGGTGGCATTACTCTAGGCTGGCAAGCGGCCGGTATCCGCCTAGGCACATCCGGGGTGCTGATGATGGCGATCTTGTGGATATTGTAGAACCTCTGCAGAGTGTATGGTTGATCGATCGATACGTTAGCCAACTTGTTGGCTGCGGACCTTTTCCCTGACTTGTTTCCGACTAGTGAGAGCTTCTCTTTTCTTCCTCTGGCAAGAGTGTGCCGGCCGTGAGTCAGGTGAGACTGCGGGCCGTTGAGACAAAGGCTGGGAGGGAGCTGGCCTCTGTCGACTGAGCGAGAGTATGTGTGTGTGTGGGAATGGTGTATTGGTGATGGATACGGTGATAAGTTAAAATGGTGAAACATGATAAACATACATAATTATTATACTATTATGCATAGGAAAACCCAGCCTGATAGGTCTGAATTTCATTACCTGTTGCATCCACTACCACATATAAATCATATAGGATGGGAAAGTGTGGCCAGTACAAATCGTACTGAAAATTGAGGTTTCAGGTTCCGAGGAGGAGTACCACTCCGAGGAGTTCGAAGAGTAGGGGGGTTTTCGCTTCTACGCTCAAGTTGGAATTCGATCGCGCTTCTTCGTCTACTTCAAGCTGTTCCGGATGATGTTTATCTAAATTTTCGCCTGTTGGCGATGTAATAAATGTATTATCGTTTTAAGTACACTTTTATTCGAAGTATGGATTATGATATTTGACTGGATTATCGGGTAATTTGACTCGAAAGAGTTTTATTACACTTGACTCTGTGGATTTTCCCTTCGTGGAAAATCAAGTCATTTCACCGACCTCAGGCGAGGCGGAGCCTATGCCTTCAAGGTCAGGAGAGGACTAGTCTGACTTCTCGAGGTCGAGCAAGGACTAGTCTAACCTCTAGGGGTCGGGAGAGGCAGAGCCTACGCCTTCGAGGTCGGGAGAGGGCGAGTCGGACCTCTAGGGGTTGGGCGAGGCGGAGTCACGCACTCTTAGGGCCTCGTTGCCCTGAGCAGCACCTGTTCGTGCAACAGATCGACCCAAACTCCCTCAAATCAAGAGCACTTGAGCTCATACTTTACACAAGGGATCTAAAGCAAGTTAGTGAGCTACTCCTAAAAGATCATGACTCGAACGTAACTGCAACTCCGAGAATCGATGATGAACAGTGAAGAGCACAAAACCAGATCCAAAAACAAAAATGACCCGATCTACGTGCTCGTGTGGATTCAATCAAATTCCTATGGTGGAAGAGATCAACACACGTCCTAGCACAAGTAGAAACAAACATCGAACCAAAATGGCTGGAATCAAGAGATCCGGTGAAAACGAAGAACGGGAAAAACAGGGAGACAAAAACATGAAGAACAAATCACTGTAACTCAAACAAAAGATCTGAATGCTAGAGGCAACGAGGTGGTAAAGGCCACCATTCCCAGATCCAAAGAGTACAGATGAAAGGTTACACAAATATAAGATTGCTACTACATCTGCGGATTACTACAACAACTACGGGGAGAGGAAACCTAACAGAGAGGTGAAAAATAGTTGTCTGAGTGATGGGGCTGATTGGGGTAGCCCCCCTCTTATTTATAGAGGCTATTACACATTCCCAATACGCCTCTAAATATTTTGAGCGAACCACCTAACCGACGGGGTATTGTGGTCCAACTCGGATTCTACTGATCCGATGACCACGGGCCCTTCACCACTTTGCTTCACCTTGACGCAAGCTTCGCGATGCCGCCACGTGCCACCCCGTTCCTCCTCGGAACCTTCGTCCGGGTTTTGAGGCCCAAACCCAAAAACCGTCCTTCCTAGGTTTTATGGCTCAAACCCAGAAACCGTCCGCTATGGGTTTTGAGGCCGAAACCTAGGAACCGTCGCCGGTGGTTTTTGGGGCTTAACCAACAAACCAAGTCCGAAGAAGGCGTATTCGCTATGCTGTCTCCACTCCGACACATGTCACCTTGTCCTCGACCGTCCGACATGCCAAGTCCTCCAGAGCCTCCGCTCGACTCGCACGTCCACCGTCTTGACTTGGTCACCACGGTCACTCCATGTACACTTGCATTTATCAATGTCACCAGGTGTCAGCCACCGCAGCTGATTCTCTGGCGCTCCGGTCCCTCAGTCCAAGCCTCACGTCCGCCCTTCACCGCTCCCGGTCTGTCGACACGGCACGTCTCTACTTGACCTTCATCTCGCCATTGATCACTGCCTCCGAGCTCCACATCTGCGCACCACAAGCCAAGAGACATGCTGCACACACACACTCATGCCAACGGTTAGTGCACCCACTTAACCTGAAATGTGAGCCTGTTGACAATCACTCATCACAAAGGGCGAACCACAAGGGCATATTCAACCTTGTGTTCGCATAGAGGCTATTGGTCGGATCAAGCCGGCCTCGCCCAATGCTCCCAGGAGCAGCGATGGATCGCGCGCACAGCGATGGCCGATGGCGGTCGCCAGCGCCGTGCCGATGGATAACCAGAGCACAAGGGAGGGGAAGCCATGGCGGGCACGTCGGAGCCGCTCGAGTGCGAAGCTGGCCGGTGCTGCTTGGTCGGTTTAGTGACTTGAAAGCCGGGGCTGGTTCTATGGGTTGATCATGTTTTAACGGCCTAGAATAAAGAATATCGGAAGACATCGTGATGGACATGTTTGAACAAGTTTAATTGAACTTGTGGTTTAATTCAATTTCATTATTGATGTTTAATTCAACTTGTGGTTTAAATATCTTGTCAAAACAAGTTTGCTTGCTGAGATGTTTCATCTCACCCTTGTTTTACTCAATCCAAGTACTTGATGCTTGTTTGGAATGGAAGGGGATTACTTGCATGTCTCAAACTTTCTCGTTTAGAGACTTTATGTTTTAATACATAATAACTTGATTTTGTTCATTAGACTTGAGAGTGAATGTTTAAAGTGTGGTTGTTAAACTTTCTTGTTGGAGTATCTCATATATATTTTTGTTAGGTTTTTCTATAATGCTAGTTTGGTGCTTTTTGGTTATCTATATGCCTTTCTTCCGTGTTGCTTACAAATACAAAAAAGGTGCTGCCAAAATCTTTATTTGATGTACGCGGCGGTTGTTTGTGTAGTTTGGTACTCTATCTCAAATTATAAATTAGTCTAAGAATCTTGGAGAGTCAAACCATCTCAAATTTGACCAAATACATGTGGTAAGATAATAACATTTATGATGTCAAATAAATATTATTAGATTCTTCATTAATTATATTTTCATATTATAACTGTTTGATGTCATAAATCTTTTCATTTCTCTCTATAATTTTGGTCAAACTTGAAATACTTTGACTCTCCAAGATTTTTGGAATGACTCTAGGTATGAGCGGTAGGCAAAGCTCATCGAATGGCTCGATATATATTACTAGCAATTCCTCCACCACGGAGATTAGCAAAAGTGGTGAGCTTCGTTCATCCGTGAGCTCATTTTCATTTTTAAATTCCGATTCCTCCAAAGGTGTAAGTTCGCTGGCTGCCAGCCTGCCACTTCGTCCTTTCCCAGAGGAATACGCTTTTCCATTCCAATTTTACTTTATAGCGCTCTCACCTTCAGACTTCAGTTCCTCCCCAAACCCAAGAGTCAAGTGTGCTGGCAGCCATCGGAGATATGATAGATCTCTCTCTGCAAGATACTAGCAAGTTGCTAGGTAGAGCTAGGCTCGCACGTACGGAGGCCACGGCAAGCAGGTACGTTGGGGCTACCGCGGCAAGCAGATGGCCGGCTCCTCCTACACCATTAGCAGCTCCGCAGGTACTAAACTATTGTCTCAACTGCTACCCACACCTCTAGCTGTTCTCGGCTGTCCTCTGGTCTCTATCCCTATGGAGACGGCCATGCACCTCGACTTGGACGAGGAGGAGGATACCAAAGACTTTGTTCAACCCACCAAGAAGATCAAGTCCCTCAAGGAAAAGGAGAAGGGGAAGGGTTTTTTCAGAAAAGATTCAGCGGAGAGGAAAAGGCACATATATTATACGCCTCGTCCAAGAATTCTATGGTGGGGCGTCATTGGCGAATTGCAGCAGCATCAATGGCGGCGGTGACATGAGTGTCTTGGAGAGGTGGTTGTCCGACCTGGGCGTCGACTGGGTCCTCCGCCCCGCTGGTGGTGACTATGGCACATCTTTGGGCAAGCTCGACCTTACTTCTGCTGCGGCGAGTTGGATCCGTGGTCTTTCTGGAATCATGGAAACCTTCCGTTGTTGCAAGCTGTCCTTTTCCGTCAGCAGCTCCTTGCGCCCGCCCACCAATTGCTTGTGAGGAACAAGAAGAACAACCCACGCCTCAGACTGAGAGTGCCAAGCAAGTTTATAGTTTTCCGGAATCCAGTTTGCACTATTTGCTAAGGAAGCCATGTTCAAAATGCTCCCTTTCCTTGATGTTGCCATACAACAAGCTCTTGATACCAATAATAGTGGGCTGCTGCCGCCAGAATACGACAAGCTCCATGCTTTGCTGGCTGTGTACAACGCTCTGTCAGAGGAACCAGACAGGATCCGGCAATTATCGTTCGCATCTGCAGAAGGTGGAAGGATATGGTCGGAGATGACCGATCTGTTACTGTTACTGTCAGAGAAAGAGAACAAGGTGGGTGAGGCCATATGGAGCACAATGGAACAGATTAGGATTCATGTCCTGGAGTCCATAGAGGGCGGCGGCGGCGGCGACTCATCCGGTTCTCTAGCTCCACAAATATCATCGGACATTCACAAGGCCACCCTGTATGCAATGAGGCACATCACCTTCCTGAGCTCTAAATCCTCATCGATGCACCAATTTGTATCCCACGCGGTTCGCCTTGGTAAATATGTGCCTCAGAGTCAGAACCGATACATGCCATCTTTGGACTGCGTGATCATAGAGATGATAGCTGATCTAAAAGAAAAGCTTGTCAATCTGTCAGGATCATTTATAGATCAGGGCCTCAAGTTCTTATTCTTGCTGAACAACTTAGAATTCATACGATGGAGTCTCCAAGGCAATAGAATTGTGTCATCTGCTCTCCTCAATGGCCAAATGGACGTCCATCGCGAAGTCAACGGCTACATGGAGAGATATCTACAAGTATCTTGGGCACCTGTTTTGTCATGCTTGTTCAATCCTACACCTCTTTGCTTATTTGGGAAAAACTACTCCCCTCTGTCTAAGTTTGAGACTGCATTTGAAAAGACGTACACCACCCAAAAGCTGTGGAAGGTCCCAAATCCTAAGCTGAGGAAAAAATTACGCACATCTATCACCCAGACAATCATTCCAGACTACACAAAATACATAGAGGACAATAATATTACCACCCCAAAATTCACTCCCGGAGAGCTGGAAGAGATGTTGCAAGAGCTATCGAAGGATGATGAACAGTAGGTTCCATGTGTGTTTGTTTTTTAATGCAATATTGTTGCTTCATATGACTTTGATTCTGAAGCTATATGTAAAGCAGACCAAAAGCTTAAAGATTGTCAAACTTCACTTTGCTATTTCTATATTTTTCTCACATTTTTTTACTGTGGAGCAGCATAGACCATAGAGTCGTTGTCTCTACCTTCTACCCTTTATTTGAGAACTTTTTTTTTAGAACGTCTCTACCTTCTACCTTGTGTTGTACCAGCATCATTGGTATATATATTTATATGCTTCTTCTTCTTCAAATCATAGCATCTTGAATTTTTCACTCCCAGCTGCCGATTGTCCAAATAAAATTGTGTTCATTAACTGAAAAGGTTGTTTATGCAAGTTTTTGAGATATTTTGAAGCTATATTGCATTAACCAAACTTTTAACAATCAGATTCCTTTCCATATGAGGTAGATATAAGTCTATAATAACAGTAAGCAGTAGCATGTTGTTTAAAACTTTATTAAATGCAGTAGATGACTTTTACAATGAACAAACTATACATGTATATCAGTATATGCAAAAACATATTTGGTTATACCAATGCGGTTCCTACAATCTGAGCTCCCCATTTCTCTTTATGTTTGCCCGTACAAATGCTGGGATCATACAAAATGCCCGAAAAGGTCAGATACTCAGGATGGAGGAACTACTCCAATGCTCCTCTTTCAAAAAAAAAAACTGCACAAATCTCAAAGCTGGCCACATAATTAATTTAAACAATCTTAGTTATTTTTCAATTGGTCCCACTAGGACCATCATCTCAAAGCCTAGATTGTGCCTGACCCATATCCATGGCGAACTCATCTCATCTCTCCCTCAGATACTCTTGACATTCGATGTCTGTTCAATTCATTTATGTCCGTCAAGGAGTAGACTAGTTTTGTCGGGAGTGCGTCACCACCTCCAACTGGATTTTAAGGCCTAAACCCGGAAAACCGCTCATCGACGGTTTTAAGGCCCAGCTAATAAACCCCCCGGAGAAGTGTATCTGCTACGCATCCTCCATGACCTCGACACATGTCACCGGTGTCCTCAACTGCCCGATCACTAAGTCCTCAAGCGGCGCCGCCTGACTCTGACTTGGTCAGCCGTTGTCTTGACCTGGTCAATACGGTCTACTCCTCCGCATGTACTCTTGCCTGTTGATGTCCCCAACTGTTAGCCACACACGGACAGTCTTCCGACCATCTTGGCCCCTTGGTCCATGGCTTACGTTCGTCCTTCAGCGCTCTCAGTCTACTGGCACGACACGTCTCTACTTAATCTTCTCCATGTCCATCGATCTCTCCATGCTCTACACCTACACACCAACACAACCAAGACACATGTTACATTCGCACTCACGCAATGGTAGCCTCCAAACACAACCAAAGCCAATCAACTACTGACAACCACTCTTTACAACTCGACACACAAGGGCATATACTAACGTTGTAAATTAAAATTATTGGAATGGAAAAGCGTAGGAATCGTACGTATTCCTTTGGGAAAGGCTCGCCTCGATCTCTCCGTTTGGAAATTGGAATGGACCAAGTGGCATGCTGGCGGCCAGCGAACTTTCACCTTTGGAGGAATCGGAATTTGAAAATGAAAATGAGCTCACGAATGAATGAAGCTAACCACTTTTGCTGATCTCCGTGGTGGCGAAATTGCTAGTAAGGGCGTCCCCGGCCCAACAAGGGACTAGGAGCTAGCTAGGAAGTCTACGTAGAGGAGGGAGAAGAAGAAAACTCATCGCTAGCTAGTACTTTGTCGCTATGCTCGTACGGTTCCCGACAAACTACACTTCTCTGGCTTCCTGACCCACTTTCACCGTTTATAATTTTTCTTCTTTGTTTATTTTCTCACTATGCCATGTCAGCTGGCAATTTGTACAGGTTGTTGAGGACGCCTAATATATATTGAGCCACCCGAGGAGTTTTGCCTACGGCCTACCACTGGTCGCTGGAGGTCGTTGGTAACTTTGCCCAGATCATAGTATGCTTTTGTCGATGCTAACTATAGTTGGTTACCAAGTACGAGGCCCATGGGCCAACATGTGGCCCGATAGTTTGGCCCGGTAGGGCATAGCATGGTCCGCTGTGAATCTTGTCTTGTTGATCCGTACATGTACAGTACTACAGTCATACCTAACCACAAGTTCCTCTCAGTCTGTCGGTCCTAACCGCCTCTTTCACTCCTCTCTTGGTCTCTCCCACGCATGGTAATGCACAAACGCCTCTTTCATCGACCGATTTTTTCTTTGCAATTTAGCACTTCAAAAAAATCACGTTTACACCCCTGGGCGACGTAAACCTATCATTTTCTCAGCTCTGAGGTAACACATCTCGGTGTCATGCATAGGTCATGACGTTGAGGTAGCAGGTCCGGAATGACTTGGTTGGCGATGCAGTCTTGACTTGGTTAATATGGTCTACTCCTTCCTGTGTACTCTTGCTTGTTAATGTTCCCCAATTGTTAGCCACACATGGCTAGATTTCCGACCATCTTGGTCCCTTGGTCCATGGCTTACGCCCGTCCTTCACCGCTCCAAGTCCATTGGCACGACACATTTCTACTTAACCTTTTCCACGTTCGTCGATCTCTCTGTGCTCCACACTACACACCAACACAGCCAAGACACGCATGTTGCATACGCACTCATGCAATGGTGGCCTCCAAACACAATCAAAGCCAACCATCTACCAACAACCACTCATTATAACTCGGCATACAAGGGTACATATCAACCTTGTATTCAGAGGACAACGAAGTTTGCTCCACAAAATTCACTCCCCAGGACCTGGGAAGAGCCGTTGCAAAAGCTGTTTGAAGGATGAGCACCATAAAAGACAAGTCTACGTAGATACATTTAGTTATATTTCCTTGTGTGTTGGTTTCGGTGTGAAATGTGAACATTGTTTACTGTTGCTTCAAATGTGAACATTATTTGGCATGTATATAGTTAACATTTGATTTTGTTTTTAAACCAGGTGTGACACAAGGATAAAAACAAGAAAAAGGAGAGATGAACAAAAAGGTAAGTCGTCATAACCATTAGGACAAGGGATAACACCTCAAGTTAGAAAGCTCTTTTTGCTTAAGCTACTCTGCTGATTTTAATTCATACAAATCAGCTGCAGAACAATATTTTTCTCTCACAAAAAATGAGTCTTAGGAATCAGCAGAAGCCGCTTGTAGCTCGAGCGAAGAGAGCCAAGATACTTGTTGTATACTGAGGTTTGATTTCTTTATTTTTTTTATGATGACATTGATGCTGATTTGGGGTCCACGTCCACCATGAACCATGCGATTTGGGCACCTGTCCTTTTCTGGGGTGTCAACGCCTGATGACATCAGCCAACGTCAGTATCCCTTTAATTTCTTTTTATCTAAGGGTGTATTTGGTTCATCACCAGAACACACGATGGAGGTTATCCAAAAAAAAAGTTCGGTCACCATATTTTGTCAGCAGAACACGCTGGAGGTTGTCCAAATACTACCACATATAAGAATATTGTGTAAAAATGTTGGAGTATATAATAAGAAGTTGTTTGAGAAAACGTTATCCAAAGCATCCTTAAATGTGACAGTCCTCTTTGACAGTCCCATGACTTTTTCTAAGACTTTTGGCTGCTGCCTCCTACCAACCACTGAACCACAAGATATTTTCTTTCCCGTCGACTCTTCTCTTCGGTTGTTGTCCAACTGTAATTTTTTACTGTGAGTCTGTGACTGCACGTCAACGGTTATCGGCTGAGCTGAGTATCGATCAGGAGGTTGGTGTCTGCAGATCTCCAGTCGGAGACAGTCAATTCTCGGTCTACCTCCATGGATCCCTCTCTCCTCAAGCTTGTCCTTGACGAGTTTACCAGAGAGTTTACTACTGTATGAGTTTTGACGAGTTCGATGCTCGTTGGGACCGACGCTTCACCGAGATATGCCCCACGCGGGAGCAGCAGAGTGCCGTAGCCGACATCCGCATCAGCGCCCCCGAGCGGATCCCTGCGGCGCAGTTCAACGCCGAGGTGGTCCCGGACAACTGGAGAGGGCTGTTGGAGCAGCCTGCTCACATCCTCGACCTCTCCACCGATGGCCGCATCGACTCCGTCCTCTCCGGCACCGCCGGCGACACGCTCAACCGCACCGCGTCACACCCCATCGAGCACGGCCAATCTGAGGCTTCTTCGATCATCTCTAAGCTCCCCAACTACCTCGACGGCCTCGACACCGCGCTCGACGAGCCCATCCCTGACCCCGTGGCGGTCCGCGCCCAGTTCGACGCCGCGGAGATTCCTCGCCGCCACGCCTTCGCGCTCGCCAAGGCCGCGCCCACGATCTTCACCCGGGGGCGTCCAGGGCATCGCTCCAGTACCAGCTTCCCTAAGGCGACCTCCAGGCCTCCAGCTGCACCTGCATATCCTCTTCGGCTTCCCCGTCCGTGGCTCGCTCATCCTGCGTCTCCACCGCTGCGTCCACGGTTGCGACGTGCTCCTCCGCTTCGCCGACTACGGCGTGCTCCTCCGTGCCCGCCTCAGCTTCGCGGACCGTGGCGTGTTCTTCCGCACCCGCCTCGGCTTCACGTACCGTGGCCTACTCGTGTGCACCCGCCTCGGCTTAGCCAACCGCGGCATGCCCCTCCTCGTCCGCCTCGGTGTGCTCGACGAAGGCGTGGCGCTGCAGGCATGGAGGTGCGCCATCCTCTCCGACCCGCACAACAGCGGCTTCTGCTCGCCCTCGCCACACGACTTTGACCGCACTGTCATCGCCGCCGACCTCAGCGCCCCCTACCACCACCACCACAAGATGCGATAGCGGCTTCACTAGTCCCTGCTCCAGCACGTGAAGCTTCCTCAATGGTCCTGGCTGCTGCTTGGAGCAAGTCAGGTGCTCCCTCTGTTCATACAGCGAGGCCTTCACCAGTAATCACGCCACCGCCCACCAAGTGTTTGATGGTATGCCTGGGCGCTGGTATCCGCGTTCTGGCATCCACGGGTGGTACGTCGGCGGTGCCAACATCATCACCAATGTTCATAGCCACTCTACCGCAGGCCTACATCGACCCTGCTGGCTCACGCAACAAGCAGAGTACTCACATTGCTTGCAAGTTTTTGGATGTGGAGCTGCTCCGTTGCAGAGATTGGGTTGTGCGGCAGCCTTGGCCACCACCACACGTGCAAGTTGAGTTTGAGTATGGCAGTGATGATATACGTCCAATTCCATGGCCTTCTTTCACCACAACAGTTCATGAGCTTGCTATTGGGAACTGTTACAATTTGCCCAGGAAGCCTCCATGGCCACCCCTGTGACAGAACCGTCCAAATTATAGGAGCTCAAGTACAGTCGCAGCCGGATTAACGGCCACCGACATATACTTGAACCCATATAACTCCGGTAGTCCGGAAATCTCGAAGGATTTCAAAACCTCTTTACAACATACCAGGATCGCATTGTTCAAGTACCACATTCGTAAGGATACAACAACTCATCATTGAAATAAAAATCAGAGTGCGACGACTCAAAGTTATTACAACATAGAGTTCAAATTGCGGAAGCTGAAATAAGTCTTGAAACACGACCACCACACATGTGGTCCAAATAAAACATTGTTTTGATAACTCACTCCTCCTTTCAAAGATACAGTGCAATGACTAGTCTTGATCCAGCAAAAGCAAAAGAGAAGCTTTCGGACGACCCTGCCCTAGGCCTACTCCTCATCACCCTCCACGGGGTAGAGACAATGCTTACAATAGCCATAATACACCTGGTCATCTGCAACAACGGGATAAACCCTGAGTACGGGAATGTACTCAGCTAGACTTACCCGTCTAACTGAAAATAAAGACATCAAGGGTATGCAAGGCTTTTTGGGTAGAGCTGGCTATCTTATTTGCGGAAAGAGCTCAGGTTAAGATAAGTTTAACTTCTTATTAAATGAAATGAGCAGACATATTTTAGCCTATTCTTTATTTCTAGGTTCGCATCTGAACTAAAACACTCACTTGATTCTAACAAACAATAACATAGTATCATATCAGGTTGCTTATCAAATTTTAGTTGAACCAACAGGTATCACATGGAGTTATATCGTGGTGAAGCTCGACATAGTTTCCCACTAACCGGGGGAGACGGCGACTCGAATCGAATTACAAACCAGCTGGCGAGAAACCTTTGATACAAACCCACACTTTCCCCGTCGGGTCCATGCATTGGGTCACCGCTCGATACTGTCCGTGGTGGTCATCGTTGCGGTTCAAGCACGGACCACCCAATTGGAACTAAACGATGGCCATTCCGAGGCAGATCATGTTTCTATACTAGAGGGTGCGACACGGGTTGAAACCGACCCGAACAACGTCTAACTGGCTTCGGGGTCGGGAATACATCACCGACACTCTAAGTAAAAGGGCACTTTCAAAAATGAGCGAGAGCCAACATCGATACAAACCTACACGATCCAACGGATGAGCTGCCCCCAAGTTTCCAATCTTGGTGCCTTGCCTTCCAGTTGACCGTATTTTATTACTACTCAGGTTCTTTTCCCACGATAGCAAAAATATAGCCAATCATGAACCGGTAATCACCCACTAGGGGCATTACGGTAACATCCTCAAGTACTACTTTTACTAAGCAGACTAAGCAGTTCTACCTTGTAATAACTAACAGGATAACAAGGCAGGTATATCAATAATCAAGGAATGGTAATGCAGCAAATAGGATTCAATCAACTCCTATACCTAATGCATCACAATATAAAATACTCAAATAAATTAATTGTAAATACTGGGAGACTTAGTATGCTCCGGGGCTTGCCTCGGGAGAAGACGGATGCCTCGTGAGCGGGGCACTCCGGCAAGTTAGTGTCAGGGTTGGCTGCGTCGGCTTCCTCGCACGGCTGCACCTCCTGGATCTCCGTCTCTTCGCTTGCTTCCGGCTCTGGGTTGATTTCTTGAGCTACCAATCCTAGGTGCAATGTGAGCGATAAGTAAATAAATAATGCATTGGTGCATTATGATGATATGTAAAATGAAATCTACTTGTGCAAACCAACAAAACCAACTTGTTGAACAACCTTTGTCATTTCAGAATTACCTACTTAATATTCTAATTATAATATCATTACCCTATTTACTTTTTATTAACAAATTCTAAATAAACCAGGGTTATACAGCAAGTCCTATTTGTATTGCTTAGAAAAATCTACAAAAATTACAGAAGCTACTCTGTACCTACTGTACTCCACTGTAAAAATTTCAACAAGAGATAAAACACCAAACAACAAATACAAAAATATTAAATATTCAGCCAAAAAGGTGCTTTGAACTAACTCTACTACAGAAAAGTGTCAAACAACAGATTACATATTTTTTCTAGTTATTTTTACAGAAAACATTACTACTCAAGAAATATTACTACTAGAGCATGCATATAGTGACCTTCCCAAATTTCCAAAGTTTTATTCCTATTCCATCCATTGAACTACAACACTTCTGAAAAAGAGTGAAATATCTTTTTTTATAATTTTCCTAGATTCTATACAGAAAATTATACTTATCAAGAAAGTTCCATGAACAATGTCATTATATTAATTTCTGCATGAATTTCATAAGAAAAACACAGAAAAGCATAGTTGAACTACAAGTCCATTTTCTTCCATGCAAGTAACCACATATTATATTTTTTTATCTTCCTCAGAATGTACAGAGACCACACAAAAATTACCACAGTTTAATTCTGCATACATTTTACACAGTAATTATTCTAAGAAAATAGCTAAAAAGACTTTTAATCATTAACAGATATTTTTCTCATTAAACAGTGACACATATATTTTTCTTAGCTTCTATATATGACAAAGAGCATACACAAATTTTATCACATTTTTATCCATCCAGGAAATATAGTAAAACATTTATCTAGCATATCTCACATAAACTGATTAATTAAAACCAGTGCAGTAAACATTAACAAACTAATACTTTCATATTTTTCTCAGATAAATCTACTCAAGAACAGATTAACAAAATTTTTAGCACAACATTTGGATCAATAAAACATGATCTACAAATTAAACAAGCAAAACTGGAAAAAGGGAAAAACATTAAAAGAAAAAGGTTTTGAAATCTCCCGGCGCTTGGCTTCGGTGGACACGGTCCATGGACCACAGAGAGGTTGACGCGCGGGGCCAGCGGTCAACCGGGGTCCACCTGCCAGTGAGAGGAAAGCAGAGCACGGCTCTGACCGCGCGGTTCTCACTGGCGGTGAGCTCGCCGGCGGTGGGGAGGGCACGGTTGAGTTCGTCTTGACGAAACGGATCGATGGGTGGTGATGGTTTGGCCAGCGCACGACCAAAGCTCACCGGCGACGAGCAATGGTGGACGGCGGCGGCGGTGGAGCTCGGCTAGGCTGTTTCCGACGGTTGCCGGCTAAATTAGTGGGTGCGTGCGAACCAGGGAACCCTAGGAGGAGCTCCAGAGGTGATGGTTTGGCCGGCGGAGCTTCGGAGAAGCTCGGTCTCGTGTGCATGTCACGGCGGCGGCCATGGCGCTCGGCCATGTGAGAGAGAGAGCTAGGGAGCGGTAGCGTTAAGACGAACGAGCGTTTTCACCTTGCTTTCGTGCGTTGAAGCTCATCGGAGAAGATGGGAGCTCGAGGTGGCTTGGTCCCGTCGGAACGTGCTTGAGCTCTCGACGGGTGCGCCGGCAGCCACAGAAGGGGACGACGTGCTTCGGTGAGGAGAAGGCTCTTACGGTGGCGCGGGCGTGCGCACCGTGTGTTCACGGTGACGGTGAAGCTCCGTGCGAGGTGGATCGATGGGTGGTGCTTGGGTGAGGCCGGAACGGCGGTGTGGCTCTCGGCGGCGAACGGTGGTGAGCAGGGGGTGCTCGGAGGCGTTCGTGCGCGGGAGAGAAGAGAGGGAGGCGAGAGCGGGGAAGGCAGGCGAGCAAATGGTGAGTGAGGGAGAAGGAGAGCGGCGCAAGCTGGTTTTGCCCTCTGGCCGAGCGGACGGCCGGTCATGGCGGGGCCCGTGACGGCGAGCGGCGAGAGGCGAGCGGCGGGCGGTGGCGTGGACGCGGCAGGTGAGGCGGGCGTGGAGTGGTTAGGCGAGATCGTGGCGTGCAGGCGGACGATGCTATCGCGCTGCGAGTGGGCGAGCGTGACCTCGCCGGGCCAGCGGTGGCCACGTGGCGGTGCGGCTGGCGTGCGGCGCGGTTGCGGTCGGCCGGGCGCGCGCGCGACACGGGCAGCGGCGCGGTGCGCGTGGGCCGGCTCGGCCGCGAGCTGGGCCGGGAAGCGCGCCGGGGGCGCGCGCGCGTGCAGGCGCGGGTGCGGCGCGGGCTGGGCCGAAAGGCCGATTGGGCCGGAAGCGAGGCTCTAAAGAATTTCGGGATTTTCCAACCTTTTTCCAAATGAATTTCCTTTTTCTCAAACTTGTTAATTCAAAACAGTTTCAAAAGTTGCTCAAAATAATTTTCTCTACAACTTTCATATAGGACATAAACACAGAAAAGCATTTCTATCCCCTATACTGAATTAAAGTCAATTTTAATGCTAAAACTATTTTAACTCCTGTATTTTTAATTATTAAACTAAACTTAATTAGAGCAAGTCACTAACATAAAAAGTGTTATCTACATTATTCTCTATTTATTAAAATTATTTGCCAAAGCAAAACTTCATTCAAGCAAGCAAGTTCTATTCAACCCTAATTTAAAATTTAACAACACATAAAATCATAGCACATTCTATCAACACATGGAGATGCAATGCAGTGCTTATGATCATTAGTGGCTAATGATGTTCCTAATGCAGTGCTTGACACTGGGGTGTCACAACCCCCGGCTCATCATTATTTCACAACTGTGCACGCTGAAACTGTTGAAAGTTGGAAACACAAGACAGTGATAACAGAGTGGAGTCTCCAGGTGTTCATTCACGAAGAAAGGCAACAACAGTGTGGTGGTACTTTTGGACTTGCTTGGCTTAAGGATGGTTTAATGGTGCCCAAGTGGCTTGCTGACATAGTCATGACATTTCTAATGTCACATGGTGAGGCCATTACAATTCTTCTCTGTTGTGCAATCACTAATGTGCTGCTATTGCTAGACTTACTCAAGCTCAAGGAGAATTGGCAGTGTGTTGTTTGCTTGGAACTAACACATATTGGTGTCACTGGAGATTGCTTCCCAGATGGATATTTCATTGCCGATCTATGTTGTTGTGTGGTACTGACAGGATGGGTCCATTTGGCCAGTGATATAAATGTGCAAGTTCTGTTGATAGCTATTGAGCTAATTCAAGAGCAAAAGCAAAAGAATCACAATGGATGCGGTCGCAATACTCAAGCAACAATTTCATGCAGGCACATTCACTTTCATTTACTTTTCGAGTGTGATCAGACGGGGTTATCTGTTAGGCTCTTGGTCTACAAGGATACTTTGTTCCGATGGGTTAGTGGCAAGTGCTCAGTGGCAGTTAGAGGGTATGATCTTTTACCACTGCCAAAACCACCTAATCAAAGTGGTTGGATTCTTCCCAAACTTGAGCTGTTACAGGCACCAGGTTTTGTACTTTGGGATCCTGGAGGTGTCGTGCTACAATTAGTATGAGTTGATATGCTTCACATGAGTTGTCGCCGCTTCATCCTTGTGCTATTTGAAGAGTTTTGGAGCCTAGTGTGGGTACACACAATTGTATTCAAAGTGTTTTGCAAAGATGACAATCTACAACTCTACTATCTGGAAGTTGCCAAACAATTGATGTTGTCTGACTGTGCCTGTGTAGTTCTTGGGTATTCCGGAGCAGCTTGGAGCGCTTCTTGGATACAATTGCAAGCACCGTTCCTCACTCAATGCCATCAGGGTAGCTCGTGCAAGCTCAGATGCAGATGTTCTGTCATTCCAGGTGATGTAGAATATTATTTCTATTTGAAGCCATGCAGCAACGGGGTGCACATCTGTGTGGTTCTGCGATGGCAACATGAGCTAGACTTCATTGAAAGGATTATTCAAAGAGTTTATCAATTGCAAAAGCTTTTCAACTGGCAGTGCCAATGCAAGCTGAATGATAATAGCATGGACGATCCTAGCATCGGCTTGGGGGCAAGCCGCATTTCAAGCGGTGGGGAATGTCAGGAACTGGGCCAATCAATGGGCTTTCAAGCTGGGCTATCGGATGGGCCTCCAAGCTTCCTTGCCAGGACAGCAGCGGAGAAGATAAGGATTGAAATGACCTCATTTTCCACGAAGGGAAAATCCACAGAGTCAAGTGTAATAAAACTCTTTCGAGTCAAATTACCCGATAATCCAGTCAAATATCATAATCCATACTTCGAATAATAAAAGTACTTAATACGATAATACATTTATTACATCGCCAACAGGCGAAAATTT
Organism: Coix lacryma-jobi var. lacryma-jobi; assembly: GCA_009763385.1. NCBI lineage: Eukaryota > Viridiplantae > Streptophyta > Magnoliopsida > Poales > Poaceae > Coix > Coix lacryma-jobi. The sequence goes on along the minus strand of CM019824.1, from coordinate 1,965,244 downwards.
AGATGAACAACATCCGGAACAGCTTGAAGTAGACGAAGAAGCGCGATCGAACCCAACTTGAGCGTAGAAGCGAAAACCCTCTACTCTTCGAACTCCTCGGAGTGGGGCTCCTCCTCGGAACCTGAAACCTCAATTTTCAGTACGATTTGTACTGGCCACACTTTCCCATCCTAAAATGCTTTATATGTGGTAGTGGATGCAACAGGTAAATGAAATTCAGACCTATCAGGCTGGGTTTTTCCTATGCATATCAGTACGTTAATTATGTATGTTTATCATGTTCCACCATTTGAACATATCACCGTATCCATCACCAATACACCATTCCCACACACACATGCTCTCGCTCAGTCGACAGAGGCCAGCTCCCTCCCAGCCTTTGTCTCAACGGCCCGCAGTCTCACCTGACTCACGGCCGGCACACTCTTGCCAGAGGAAGAAAAGAGAAGCTCTCACTAGTCGGAAACAAGTCAAGGAAAAAGGTCCGCAACCAACAAGTTGGCTGACGTATCGATCGATCAACCATACACTCTGCAGAGGTTCTACAATATCCACAAGATCGCCATCATCAGCACCCCGGATGTGCCTAGGCGGATACCGGCCGCTTGCCAGCCTAGAGTAATGCCACCCTACCACTCAGCCCTGGATTCATCCAAGTATGTCTGGGATGGCCAAGTCTGTGAAGTCACGTTCCCTCTCCCGAAGTGGGGGCCGTGATCGTCTCGGAAGGGTGTGGGACTCTGATACCCGTACCTTCCTCGCACTCTCTCGCCTAGCAGTAGTGGCATTACCCTACCAGGTAGTCCGACCGTCTCCGTCCATAAGGAGCGAGTGGCATGTAAAGGTATTCCCCGTGGTCAGGTCCCCGTTCCACCTAGGGTGACTAAGCCGGAATGTCTCCTCAAAGGTTTTCATTATATGTGCCACCACAGCACGCTCCTGATCTGGGCTCCACCAGCGGCTCACACCCAGATCCACCTCATGTCACCATTTAACCCGCCACAGGTTTCACACCACAGGGGCATCCAGATATGCCCCACGGCAAGACTCGCACCAGGCTCGTCATATATTCCGGCTTGGTCGACACAACCCTCACCACCATACTCACCCAAAACACACGCAACACACTCCCCGATATACACCGTATAACATTATGCACCGGTTTTCACCGTAGCTCAATTAAATATAATCAAGATAGTATTTACAGCGCGTGTGTCTATCCTATCAGCTGGGTAGCAGGGGATAGGTTGCGTCAAGGTATGGGCTTACAAGCAATCTATCATGCAAGTCCTATACTGAGCATCAGTAAATTAGAAATGTAATTTAGTATGCGTAATGGGATCTACGAGGTTGGATGGGCTGTGGCACCTTGAGATTGATCGTGGTCTTGTTCCTCCTCGTAGACGTGATCCTCGTTGTCAGGCGTCCCTTCCGGCTCTGAAAACGTACGAAAATGGTCGCATTAGCGACATCTATAGAATAGCACAAAGAACGAATGAAAATTCAAAAGATCCAAATGCACTCAAACATGGTACCAATAGGTAGATCTCGATTTTAGATGAATTTAGCAACTTGAACCACTATTTTTGGAGTCTGTATGAATTAGTTATGAATTTCCGAAGTTTATTCTATTTTCCGAAAATAACCAATGGACGATTTAACCAGGTGCTGACACGTGTCGCTCTGTGACTGGTCCGTTTGGTGTCAGTGAATGACAGGTGGGTCCCACGGTCAATGTTGACTCGGTCACCAGATGCTGATGTCAGCATGACGTCAGCGTCACGTCATCTCGGACGCTTCTGTTCGCGTCCCTTGAGTGGGCCGAGGCCTCTCTCGGTCGGTGATGCCGAGGTCGCTACCCTCGAGTAAGTCGAGGCCTCCCTCGGCCTCGAGCCTCGGGCGAATCGGTGTTTTGCACCGAGGCCTCCTTCGACCTCGAGCCTCGGGCGAATCGGTGTTTTGCACCGAGCCCTCCTTCAACCTCGAGCCTCGGGCGAATCGATGTTTTGCACCGAGCCCTCCTTCAGCCTCGAGCCTCGGGCGAATCGGTGTTTTGCACCGAGCCCTCCTTCAACCTCGAGCCTCGGGCGAATCGGTGTTTTGCACCGAGCCCTCCTTCAGCCTCGAGCCTCGGGCGAATCGGTGTTTTGCACCGAGCCCTCCTTCAGTCTCGAGCCTCGGGCGAGACGGACTTTGCTTCGAGGTCTCCTTCAGCCTCGAGCCTCGGCGTTCTCTCCCCTTTCTCCTTTGTTTCGTTACGGCGGTGCCCCGCCAACGGCGAGTTCGCGCCGGTGTTCAACTTCGCCCCTTCGGACTCGATTCTGAGCTCCAGCGTGATCGTGTTTCTACTGTAATTCGATCCAAATCACTAATTCCGTGATCCGATGATCCTAGCGGCCAGCGTAGGTGACTTGGCGGCGGTGATATGCCGTTCGGCTGGTTCCGCTTCTCCCTAACCAAATTCAATCATACGGTCTCCTTCCCATCTCCTCTACTGCCTCCAGATCATGTTGTTGGCCTCGGTAAACTCGGCAGCAGCTCCATGCGTATGATCCCGCACAACGGCACACAGCGGCGCGACCATGCGACATCGGAACAAGCTCATGAACGGGCACCAGTTAATTCTACGACGCGCTCGGTGTTCTCCATCTCTCGGTGATGCTATACGGCCAGTTAGTTTCCCAAAACGAGGTCCGTGGCAACTGGAGCACAGGCTCGCCATGGCATGCCCAGCCGCGACGGCGTCTCGCCCTCTCTGCTAGAGGGCTCCTCGGTTTATGGCTTCAACTAACGCGTGCACGGGATCTACCTCGAGTGGTGATCTCAATCGGCTATCCAGCATCGACTCCAGAGGCTATAGCGTTTGGGACACTGGTTCGCCGCGGCGCGTCAGTCCGCGGCGACGTGTATGTGTTTCATCGTCGTGAGCTCGGTCTCCCTACTTAATTCGGGTGCGGTTCATGAGGCAGCAACGTGTGCGCGGTGGCGTGAGTTCGCTCCGAGCCGGTAGAGACTCTGGCCTGCGCACTCCGGTACGGGCGCCATGGCTGATGCAGAGGACGAAGATGGCGGAGGTGGCATGTGGCTTACCGTGGTGGTGGCGAAGATAGGATAGCGGTGCAGGGCGATTCGATGCCGTGAAGCTCCGGTTGCAGTGCCGTGCAGCTCCTGGTTCTCCCCGTGCTCCGCTCGCGGTCCTCTTCCTCGGCGCCGACGGATTTCGCGGCGGCGCCCTGCCGTCTCCCGCCTCCGGCTTCCTTCCTCCCCCGCCCTCGAATTTCTCTCACGGTGTGTGACGGGGTTGTTGCGCCACGGCGTGGCGATGTAAGGACCTGTGTGGCCTAGAGGGGGGGGGGGTGAATAGGCCTGTCAAAAATCACAGCTTAAAACCAAATTAGATATGCCCGGCACTACCGCCCTGCGCCCGGCACTGCCGCTCCCCGGCACTGCCGGCCTCAGCGCGGTACTGCCGCGCAGACGAAGACCAGAAGCTGCAATTCGAAATCTACCCACAATCTGCAGATTCTATATGAATAGGAATGTAACAATAGGCTATATGAACCAGCAGAAACAACTACTCCAAGCCAAATATGAAAGATAGAGTAGATCGAGCCAAACCCTAGAATATATCACAAGCTCATGAACATAGAGAATGAAACTAAGCAAGCACGCGAGACAAGTGATTTATCCCGTGGTTCAGCTCGCCACCAAGGCTTGCCTACCTCCACGTTGTTGAGGTTGACCACTTAGGTCATGAGCTTTGCAACTCAACCTCGTTCTCAAGTCAAGGAACCAAATCCTTGAGATGAGGGGTAATCTTACTAGCTGCACAAGTGATTACAAACCTCCCTAGGCCGCCACACAAGTTGGCAAGGCTCTAGGGCGACGCCTAGCCGGCTAGGGTTCCAAGAACCCAAGAGTAATAGAAGCAAATCCACCGGCTATGGCTCAACTCAAGTGCTCTAGGCAGTAGATCTCAGCTAGGACTCCTCTTTGGTGAAGGTTTGAGCCTCTCAACCACTTGGAATCAATGGGAATGAAGATTTTGGTGGTTGGGAGCTTGGAGGGCCTTCAATGGAGAAAGGGAGCTTGTCTGGAGGTAGGTGGAGTGTTCTGGTCGTGGATGACCGTTGGGGGGCAGAGGGGGTGATGTAAATACCCCCTGCCATCCAACGGGCAAATCAAGTCGCGGCAGTGCCGGCCTTAGCCCGGTAGTGCCGCGGCCCGGCACTGCCGCGCCTAGAGCGGCACTGCCGCGCCCACCAAACAGACAGGAACAGATCTACAATGAGTGCAGCTGTCTTTGGTTGGAAATGTGGATGGTTTGGGTTGGTTTGAGCACATATCATTCAGCCATATCAATGAATTTGCATTCCCCCTTTATAGTACGGCATTCCTAAACTCAAGTAATCCAAAATAAAATATCTTTGAAGCGCTTTGAGTTCGGAACCGACGAAATGTAGTGTGAGGGGTCCACCAACGCATATACACCATCCTTTCTTAACATAACCTGCTTATCAACTTTATAAATCTCATTAGTCCTCTAATCGTGTGGTCATTATCACCAAAACCCACAATTAGGGCTTGATTGCACTTACAATCTCCCCCTTTTTGGTGATTGATGACAACACAATTAGAGCTTACAAGAGAAGGGTATAAAACTGAGATTTTGAAGCTTAGGTGTGAAACCTCCCCCTAAATGTGTGAATGAGAGCTGAATTCTCAAATTGGCATAAAAGGCCAACATTCACATATTAAAGTGGAATATAGGTTCAGTTTCACATCTGATAGCTTTGTGGGGTGCAATTAAACTGTGTCAATAATATAACGTGATGCGAATGACAGTTTAAGCACATCAGAGGTGTTTGCTGTCTTTTGCCAGAGCGGCACTGCCGCTCTGGGCGCGGCACTGCCGGGGCCCGGCACTGCCGGCCCTGGAGCGGCACTGCCGCTCAGGCAACAGTCAGCAAACGCAGCGGACAAAATATAAAACCACAAAGCATATATCAAACTGATCTAAACAAGATAGCACAAACTAAATAAAGCAGGTAAATGATACATGTCCACATCCAAGCATACGAAGTAGTACGATAGAGTATATTACAAAAATAGAGTTTTAAACGGTCCAACTCTCTCATCTCACAACTACAACTAAAGATGGGGACATGAAAAAAAAGTGAAAAAGTGTTGTACCCCCTTCTCTCCATCTACTCCTCCCCCTTTGGCAACAAGTCACCAAAAAGAGCAAAGAGAGAAGAGAAGAGTGTCCAAGCACTCAATCATCATCCGATGCAACCTTGTCCCACTCAACCTCATCTTCTTCCTCTTCTTCCTCCTCCTCATCATCGTCGTCGTCGTCGTCATCGGACTCTACCACGGCCTTGCCCTGACGGTGGGTGGTACTGGTGTAGCGGGTCGAGGCGGAGGCACGTGAAGACCGACGAGGTGGCACTGGCACTATCTCCTCCTGCTCCTCCTCCTCGTCATCATCATCTAGGTCGTCGGACTCAAGACTGGAGAGGTCAAAGCGAGGTGGAGAGCGGGGTGGAGGTAACGGCGAACGTCCCGCCCGCTCTCGCTCTGCGCGCTGCTCAACAAGCGCCTGATGTGCCGTCTCGGCTGCGTAGGTGCAGGTAGAAAAGATGGCCTTGATCCATCGTGCTAGCTTGCTCTTCTTCTTCCTCTGATAGGAAGGGCGAGAGCTCCCAGGCCTGTCACTAGCTGCTGCCCCTGCTGAACCTCCTGCTGCCGCCTTCTTCTTCTCAGCCCTGTACGGCTCATGCAACCCATCCTTAACAAAAGAATGTCCGGAGACCATCTCAATCATAAACATGATATAAGGTGCATATAGAACCGCCTTCCTAGCATCCTCTGCTGCAACCTGAAGCTCGGTCCAAATAAAGCTGGATATAGAAAAAGGTCTAGCCTGAGGGGCCATCCTAGCCAACATATTCCTGCCATATCCATACAAGTTAGAATGTGACCCTCCCTTCGGGTTGAGCGTCTGCCTGAATAGGTTGTTGAGCATGTAGTAGAAAGGTTTCAGCCCCTTCACCAACCCATCAGCCTTGCTAGGATCATCATATAAGTGGGCAATCTCCCTGTCTGTCAACGTCCTCTCATCATGCAGGTTATCCAACTGCCTGTCATCGCTGCCCAAGCCAAGGATCCTACTAAAGGTCTCATAGGTGACCTTGTAGTGGCGACCCTCGGTCATCCAGTGCATCTCCTCCAGCACATTATCAACATATAGAGTGGCATGAAACTGAGAAATAATCTCCACATTCCAGTTGTACTGGAAACCCATCAAATCATACATATTTCTTCTCTTGCATGCAGCTATCACCCTGTTGATCTCACTGTCAGTCTTGGCCTCAAGATGCTCCCAATCTACATATCTCATACTTAGAATTTTGGACTTTTTGGCATTGAACAGGACTGAACGGTAGAAATCTGAATGAAATTCATTCCAGAACCTGTAGTCAATTCCCATGTCCTTTGGAGCATTGTAGGGATTTTGCTGACGCTGTGCCTTCACTGACGAGAACTGCTGGTGGTAGGACACCACCTGTCTGGGCCTGGTGTCCTGTGGTGCCCTCTCCAAAACATCCTCCTCATAGGGCTGGATGTGGTCTCTGCTGACCTCTGCTAGGTGCTCTGGAGTGGCAGGGTAAAGATCTTCCCTGATCTGACGACCCTGCATCTGGAGACGGATCTCGTCTCGTATCTGCTGCCTAGCTGAACTGCCTCCTTGGGAGCGAGCACCACCACGAATGGCTGGCTGCTTGCTCCTCCCCCTGAGCGGGTCCAACCTCCTCTTGGTCCTCCTCTCTTCATCGCTTCCTCCCGACATCTAAAACATGAACACTGTGTGTTAGAAGACCGTATAAGGACTGGTAAATCATAGAGAGGTAATAGAAATTGATGGAACAGGTGTTGGCTGGATCAGAACTCTGCACAGAGTCCGGCACTGCCGCTCTGGGAGCGGCACTGCCGGGGCCCGGCACTGCCGCGCTGGGCGCGGCACTGCCGCGCAGGCAGACCGGATCTGAGCCAAACAACACCACATCCACCACCTCTACTACTCCCCTATCATCTACAAACCCTTCTACAACCTCTAAGAACAATATCCATGGCGCATTTTACAAATCGGGAAAAACTTAGGGTTAGGGATTTGAATCTTCACCTTGGGGAAAGAAGAAGAGGGATGGAGTCCCTTGGTGAAGAGGAAAGCGAGCAGCACGGAGAGAGACCCGAGCGGCACTACCGCTGGCCGGAAGCTCCGGGAAGTCGTCGGCCGGTGGAAGGTCTCGGTCACCTCCAGTCGCCCGTGAGAGAGAGTGAGAGATAGGAGAGAGAGTTACGGTGGTGAAAGTGAATGGATGAGGGAGAGAGAGGGGAAGTCACGGGTAGAATAGGAAAGAAAACCTTTTCCCTGTGACTCCACTCGGTAACAGACTGATTCAGCCGAATCAGTAAGTCGCGGCACTACCGCGCCTGGCGCGGCACTGCCGGGGCCCGACACTTCCGCGCCTGGCCCGGCACTGCCGGCCTGTTACCAACAGAGAGAGTTATTCTCTATTATACTACAGCTTATTCTTGGAGTGGACAGGTACCTCATGCATGATATGACCAGCAGCAAGTAATCAATACAGAACAATGGTCATACCAAGCAAGTTTCTTTCAAAGATTTTGAAACACAATATGAAAGTTTTGAAATTGTTTTACCTAGGTCAAACTAGTTGAACAATCAAGCATGCTAGGTTTCAAACTAAGTTACGAGAGTCAAGTATATTTAGTTCACTCCTTAAAGCACAAAACCTTGACTCATCTAGAGGCTTAGTGAAGATATCGGCTAGTTGTTTGTCGGTGCTCACATGTTTGATGGCGATATCTCCTTTGATTTCATGATCTCTCAAGAAGTGATGCCGGATATCTATGTGTTTGGTTCTTGAATGACACACTGGGTTGTTTGCTAGCTTTATGGCGCTCTCATTGTCACACAAGAGTGGGATATGAGTAAATTGACATCCGAAATCACGAAGGGTTTGCCTCATCCAAAGTAGTTGCGCACAACATGCACCTGCTGCAACATACTCGGCCTCGGCTGTGGATAGGGCTACACAATTTTGCTTTTTAGAACTCCAAGACACTAAGGAGCGTCCAAGGAATTGACATGTCCCCGAAGTGCTTTTTCGATCTACCTTGCAACCGGCGTAATCGGAATCCGAATAGCCAAGTAGATCAAACTTGGAGCCCCTAGGATACCACAAGCCAAGGTTTGGAGTGTGAACTAGATATCTCAAGATTCTCTTAACGGCCACTAAGTGACACTCTTTCGGGTTAGCTTGAAATCTAGCACACATGCACACGCTAAGCATAATATCGGGCCTAGATGCGCATAAGTAAAGGAGGGAGCCAATCATGGAACGATATACCTTGATGTCCACAGCTTTTCCTTCCTTATCAAGATCAAGATGTCCATTAGTTGGCATGGGCGTTTTGATAGGCTTAGCGTTCACCATGTCAAACTTCTTTAACATATCATGGGTGTACTTGGTTTGGCAAAGAAAAGTCCCTTCCTTCAATTGCTTGATTTGAAACCCAAGGAAGAACTTGAGCTCACCCATCATAGACATCTCAAATCTTTTAGTCATGATCCTACTAAACTCATCACAAAAGGATTTGTTAGTACTACCAAATATTATGTCATCGACATATATTTGGCACACAAAGATATCTCCATTGACTTTATGAGTGAAGAGAGTAGGATCGGCTTTGCCTATTTCAAAACCTTGTTTGAGCAAGAATTCCTTAAGGCATTCATACCATGCTCTAGGTGCTTGCTTAAGCCCATAGAGCGCCTTTCGGAGTTTGAAGACGTGGTTGGGAAACATGGGATCTTCAAAGCCCGGTGGTTGCTCGACATATACCAACTCTTGTATAGGGCCATTGAGGAATGCACTCTTCACATCCATTTGATATAGCTTGAATTCATGATGGGCTGCATAGGCTAGAAGAATCCGAATGGCTTCAAGTCTTGCAACCGGTGCATATGTTTCTTCAAAGTCCAGGCCCTCTACTTGTGTGAACCCTTGAGCTACCAATCTTGCCTTGTTCCTTGTCACCACACCTTCTTCATCTTGCTTGTTGCGAAAGACCCATTTGGTTCCAATGACATTGGTATTTGGTCTTTCCACGAGTGACCATACTTGATTGCGCTCGAAGTTGTTGAGCTCTTCTTGCATGGCCATCACCCAATCCGGATCATCCAGGGCTTCTTCTACCTTGAGAGGTTCCAAAGAGGAGACAAACGAGTAATATTGACAGAAATTTGCCAAATGAGAGCGTGTCGTTACCCCCTTTCGTAGACTCCCAAGAATATTGTCAACGGGGTGATCTCGTTGAATAGTTTGCTTGAGTCTTGGATGATCGATGGGTTCTGGTTCATCTTCGGCTTCTTCTTCTTCATCTTGCTCGAAGATGGGTTGTAGGTTCACTCCATGAAGTGGAGTTGCTGCAGCTGCTCTGGGTGTGCCCGGCACTGCTTGGCTCCGCGCGGCACTGCCGGGGTCCGGCACTGCCGGGGTCTGGCCCGGCACTGCCGGGGACTGTATCTGATCAGTCCCAGCAGAAGCTTCAGCTTGAGGACCTTCCTGATCTGTAGCCTGCTGTTCCTGTGGTCTTATATCACCAATAGCTAGCTGCTTGATTGCTTCACAAGGAGGTTCCTCATTACCTACAACAACTTCATCAACTTGCTCTACTTGAGAGCCATTAGTTTCATCAAACGTCACGTCTATCGCTATTTCAACCTTGCCGGAGGCCTTGTTGAAAACACGATAGGCATGCTCGTTTGATCCATAACCGAGAAGAAAACCATCATCTACTTTAGATGCAAACTTAGAGGCTTTGGGTTTCTTGTTCAAGATGAAACATTTGCACCCAAATACTCTAAAGTAAGACACCTTTGGCTTGTTACCGGTGAGCAGCTCATAGGATGTCTTCTTTCTTCTCTTGTGGAGGTAGAGGCGGTTGATTGCATGGCAAGCGGTGTTGACGGCTTCGGCCCAAAAGATGTCCGGCGTCTTGTACTCATCTAGCATTGTCCTTGCCATGTCAATGAGCGTTCTATTCTTCCTCTCCACCACACCATTTTGTTGAGGGGTATAGGGCACTGAGAACTCATGCTTGATGCCCTCTTCATCAAGTAACTCTTCCACTTGGGTGTTTCGGAATTCGGTTCCGTTGTCACTACGAACCTTCTTGATATTGAAACCGAATTCCCTTTGAGCTCTTCGTACAAACATCTTCACCTTCTCTTGCACTACACTTTTATCATGCAAAAAGAATACCCAAGTGAAACGAGAATAGTCATCAACAATAACAAGACCATGTTTGTTACCGCCGATGCTAAGGTAGGCAACCGGTCCAAAGAGATCCATGTGAATCAACTCCAATGGATGAGTAGTCGTGTCGTAGCTCTTTGGTGGGTGAGGTACGCCTACTTGCTTTCCGGCTTGGCAAGCTCCACATACTCTGTCTTTCTCAAAATGAACATTGGTTAGTCCTAGGATGTGGTTGTCGTTTTGAAGTTTGGCCAAGTTCCTCATCCCAACATGAGCTAGTCGGCGGTGCCATAACCAACCCATGCTAGATTTTGCCACTAAACAAGTCTCAAGTTTAGCTTCACTTTTGTTGAAGTCAACTAAGTAAAGCTTCCCTTTCAAACGACCCGTAAAGACAATAGAGGAATCCTCTCTTCTAAAGACTTCCACACCCTCATTCGTAAAGAGACAATTGAAACCCATCCCACACAATTGTGAAACGGACAACAAATTGTAACTTAACGAATCAACATGTAAGACATTGGTAATTGAATGTTCAAGTGTGATAGCAACTTTACCAAGACCTAGCACATCCCCCTTGGAGTTATCACCAAATATGATATTCTCACTTGCATTTGTAGTTGGGGAATATGATGAGAACATACTCCTTTCTCCGGTCATATGATTTGTACATCCGCTATCAAGCACCCAACTTGATCCACCGGAGGAGTATGCCTGCAAAACAAGTTTAGTTCCTTGGTTTAGGTCCCCAATTGACATTGGGGCCTTGCATGTTAGTCACAAGTATCTTAGGAACCCAAATAAACTTGTCGGCTGCCCTCTTGTCTTTACCAACATACTTTGCAACAACTTTACCACTGTTGTTGTGTCCTAAGAAGTAACAAGAGGACATGCTCATTCTTGGAGCTTCTATCTTGGGTTGATGCATGAACTTGTTCTTGGTTACCCAAATAGACTCCTTTGGTTTCTGAGACCCTTGCTTCTGATTTGGCATCTGCTTGGGCTGTGTGTGAGAGTGAGCAGAAGGGGAACTGGTAGCCTTCCCTTTCTTGGGGCGCGGCACTGCCGGCCTGGGGGCGGCACTGCCGGGGCCCGGCACTGCCGCCTTCTGGCGCGGCACTGCCGCGGTCTGTGCAGGCTGAACTGTACCAATGTAACCCTTCTTCTCAAACCTCACACATTCATAGCCATTCACCTTCTTCCTTCCATTGGTTTTGCCTCCCTTTACATGCCCCAACCCATCCTTTATGAAAGGACGTCTTCCGTTCTTGAACTTGGGCATGTTCTTGCTTTGGGTCTTCTCACTAGCACTTATAGTAGCCTTGACACAACCACTTGCAATAACACTTGTCAATCTTGCTATTTCTTTTCTCATGACCTCCATGTTTGCAAGGTTAGTGGAATAGACATTCAAATCAAGATTATAGCATTTTCCACAACCTTCACTAGTGGAGGGAATAGGAGTGACATTTGCCTTAGGGAGAGTTGAGTTGCTTTCCCAAAGAAGGTTATATTGCAGCTCAAGTTCCTTGTGCTTTACATCCAAGTCACAATACTTTTTCTTGAGTCCAACATGAGCCTTCTTTAGAGAAGCATGTTCATCTTGCTCTTTGGCCAAGGCCTCATGCAAGACATCCAACTCACTTCTCTCTAATGCAAGAGCTTCCTTGCAAGCAATATAGAGATCCTCTTGTTTGATAAGAGCATCCTCACTTATTGCTAGCTCGGCTTGTACACCCTCTAGTTCCTCCATTAGCTTAGTGATAAAGAGTTTGGTTTTCTTATCTAAGTTCTTTGTTATCATGTTTATCTCTTCATCACTAGAGCTATCATCACTAGAAGAGTCACTAAGTTCACTACTAGAGATGTCACTAAGTGGAAGAGAAGGTTTGGAAGTACGAGTCTTTTTCACCTTCTCTTTCTTGGCCATGAGGCAAGTGTGGGAGTTGTCATCATCATCGGACAAGTTGTTGAATAACCTTGGTGGAGGAGATGGCTTTTGGAATGCAATGGTTGCCATCTTCTCATCTTCTTCACTTGAGGTTTGTACCGTTGAGTCCCATTCATGTCCAATGTGAGCTTCCCCCATGTACCTCTTGTTGTGCTTCTTGTAAGTGGCTTTGTCATCTTTCTTGCCCTTGTTGTCTTTCTTCTCATTTGGGCAATGAGCAATGAAGTGCTCGGTGCTACCACAATTGTAGCAAGTCCTCTTCTTCTTGTTGGGAAACTTCCTCTTCACAAACTTGTATCCTTCTTTCTTGAGCCCCTTGCGGTATCTTCTCATGAATAGGGCTATATCATTAATCTTCTCAAATTCTTCACTATCACTCTCACTTTTGCAAGAGGATGATGTGCTGTCCTCAACCTCTATTTTCTTCTTTTGTTGCTTGGGCTTGCTTGTAGAGGCTTGTTTGCTTGAATTTGGCTTGCTTGATGTTGCTTGCTTTGTTGGCTTGCTTGCCTTGAGTGCTACTTCCTTGATCTTCATCCCATCTAGCCTTGCTTGCAACTCTCCAAGCTTCCTTCTTTCATTAGCTTCCTCTCTTTGCATATCAAAAGTGATAATCCTCCCAAGCACATCACTAGGTGTGAACTTTTCAAATTTCTTCTTGTCTCTAATCAATGTCACCACGGTCTCATTTCTTGGTGAGTAAGCTTCCAACATAATCTTCACTACCTTGTGATCATTGATTTCGTTTCCACCTAGCCCTCTAATCTTGCCAACAATGACCATCAACCTATCAAACATCTCTTGAGGGCCTTCACCATCACAAATCACAAACCGGTTGAGCTTGGCCATCAACAAATCAATCTTGGATTGCCTCACTTTATCAACCCCTTCATGAGCAATATGCAATGTGTCCCAAATCTCTTTTGCAACTTCAACTCCCATGACCTTGTTGTACTCATCACCATCCAAGGCACTAAGTAGCACACTAGTTGCTTGGGCATTGAGATGAATGTTGCGGAACTCATCTTGAGTGGGGTTCTTTGGATCAACCGGTGCTTCAAGTCCATTGTGCACTATCTCCCAAATTCCTGGATGGAGACCAATAAGATAGGTCTTCATAATGTGCTTCCACTTGGCAAAGTTGGTCCCGTCGAAACGAGACAACTTGCCCGCGGGTACATTAATGAGAGGCCTAGAATCATGGTTAGACATAGAAGAATAAGTATAGGATACGGCTTTGTATGTCTCCTTGGTCTCCTCCTTCTTCTTCTTGTCACCCTTGAGATGATAGGAGATGTCATCATCACCATCTTCGGTGCTACTTGAGTCTTCACTCAAGTGCACACTCTTCTTAGCTTTGAGCTCTTCCTTCTTCTTCTTTTCTTCTCTTCTCTTGGCTCTTTCTTCTCTTCTAATCTTTCTTTCTTCTCTTCTTTGAGCCTTGTCTTCCTTTGCTTTGAGAGCTGCTGCATCTTCTTTTGCTTTGGCTCTAGCTTCTCTTCTCAACCTTCTTTCTTCCTTTCGTCTTGCGAGCTCTCCGGCCGACACAACCAATTGTGGAAGTGTCCTTCCCCTAGCTGTGGAGATACTCTCGCTGCTGCTAGTGGTGTGCACATCCGGATCTTCAAAGGGTTTGGGTTGCACAACACTAGCATCACCCGCTCCGTCAGTGGCCATACTCTCGCACGGTTAAGTGCTGCTGAGAGACCAGGCTCCGATACCACTTGTAAGGACCTGTGTGGCCTAGAGGGGGGGGTGAATAGGCCTGTCAAAAATCACAGCTTAAAACCAAATTAGATATGCCCGGCACTACCGCCCTGCGCCCGGCACTGCCGCTCCCCGGCACTGCCGGCCTCAGCGCGGTACTGCCGCGCAGACGAAGACCAGAAGCTGCAATTCGAAATCTACCCACAATCTGCAGATTCTATATGAATAGGAATGTAACAATAGGCTATATGAACCAGCAGTAACAACTACTCCAAGCCAAATATGAAAGATAGAGTAGATCGAGCCAAACCCTAGAATATATCACAAGCTCATGAACATAGAGAATGAAACTAAGCAAGCACGCGAGACAAGTGATTTATCCCGTGGTTCAGCTCGCCACCAAGGCTTGCCTACCTCCACGTTGTTGAGGTTGACCACTTAGGTCATGAGCTTTGCAACTCAACCTCGTTCTCAAGTCAAGGAACCAAATCCTTGAGATGAGGGGTAATCTTACTAGCTGCACAAGTGATTACAAACCTCCCTAGGCCGCCACACAAGTTGGCAAGGCTCTAGGGCGACGCCTAGCCGGCTAGGGTTCCAAGAACCCAAGAGTAATAGAAGCAAATCCACCGGCTATGGCTCAACTCAAGTGCTCTAGGCAGTAGATCTCAGCTAGGACTCCTCTTTGGTGAAGGTTTGAGCCTCTCAACCACTTGGAATCAATGGGAATGAAGATTTTGGTGGTTGGGAGCTTGGAGGGCCTTCAATGGAGAAAGGGAGCTTGTCTGGAGGTAGGTGGAGTGTTCTGGTCGTGGATGACCGTTGGGGGGCAGAGGGGGTGATGTAAATACCCCCTGCCATCCAACGGGCAAATCAAGTCGCGGCAGTGCCGGCCTTAGCCCGGTAGTGCCGCGGCCCGGCACTGCCGCGCCTAGAGCGGCACTGCCGCGCCCACCAAACAGACAGGAACAGATCTACAATGAGTGCAGCTGTCTTTGGTTGGAAATGTGGATGGTTTGGGTTGGTTTGAGCACATATCATTCAGCCATATCAATGAATTTGCATTCCCCCTTTATAGTACGGCATTCCTAAACTCAAGTAATCCAAAATAAAATATCTTTGAAGCGCTTTGAGTTCGGAACCGACGAAATGTAGTGTGAGGGGTCCACCAACGCATATACACCATCCTTTCTTAACATAACCTGCTTATCAACTTTATAAATCTCATTAGTCCTCTAATCGTGTGGTCATTATCACCAAAACCCACAATTAGGGCTTGATTGCACTTACAGGCGATGCTGGTGAAGGGAGTCGCCGAGGGTAGGTGGGGATTTATAGCCGGCGGCTCATGTGGTGGCGGACGGAGATCGGGTGGGGTCTGCTTGATCGGAGGGCCGTGAGGTGTTCGGAGTTCGCACGGCTCTAATTCGAACAGTGGGGAACAGGCTGGCGAGTTTGTTAGAGCCGGTCGGCCGAGGGGGGCACGGTGGGGCCGCCTCTGTCGCCGTGCTCTGCCTTCCGACTTGCGGAAGAAGAAGAACAGTGCGACGCTCGCTGACGCGTGGGGTCGGGTTGTCGGCGCTACAGAGCTAGCGTGGGCGGTACTCAAGCGATGGCGAAGCAGCTCCGCGCGCGGTTGGGCTCGGTCGTGCGGACGCTGGGCCGGCCGTGTGTGCCTGGGCCGCGTGCGTGGGCGTCGCGTGTGTGTACGCGAGGCTGGTGCCGCGCGCTGTGCTGGTCGGTTGGGCCGTGTGCGTGGTGTTCTGGCCCAACCGGCCTCCTCTCCATTTCTTCTTTCTTTTACATTTTCATTTGTTTGTTTTATTCTAGATTAGTTTAGTGTTTAAACTAATTCTATCCAATTGTATTGTCTTTAGGTTGAGGATTATGGGATTTTCATGTAACAGTTTATATAGATTATGTTTATATATGTTTTAATGCATTTCACATAAAAGTCCAAGAAGAGCCAAATCACATATGCTTATTAATTGGTTAGTTAGTTATTTACTATGCTACTAATGTTAATGCATATGCTTAAGGATGATTACAAGTAAGTTGTCTCACTCATCATGCAAGGTAAAAAGAAAAGAAAAATTTTGTGGTTGGGATTTTTGAGGTAGAAATTTGTGGGTTGTTACAAGGATGGGACCAGCATCTGGAAGTGATCGAACAATTATTCAGAACTCCTCTATCAAATTTACTATTCATCTTCTTCTTCAAGCTTTCCCTCTCCGTACCTAGATTCCCCTGCCTCCAGCATCTTCTAGACCCTTCTAGTCTCTTCTATTCCTCTTCCCTTTGTACTGCTGCTAACACCTGTAGGGGTAGCTAGATTAAGCGTAAGCTTACCATGGAGGCGAAGGGCAGGGATGGTGGCTACCGGCAGAAAGAATCGAGCTCCTCAGGTACCACTATCTCAACTTACTGCACATCTAGCGGTAGCGGCTCTCACCTATCCTCTACCTCTATGGACGCTGTCATACACCTTGTCTTTTTTTTGAGGAATCTGGAGGGACCTAAGTCCCTACAGCAAATTTATTAAAAGTAACACAGAGTTTACAAAGATAAAGAAAAAGGCAAGCTAAGTACAAAACAAGAGCTGATCAAGAGACAAAGAAAAACACAAAAAAGATAAGCCGAGATCTGGCCATTAGACAAGATTCAGACTCCATGAAGAAAACTGAGCTTCCAGACTTGGCTTGATCCTGAACTGAAGAAGTGATAACTCCTTCAGGAAGACTCTCCGACAGTTAGCCAAAGTGGGATGGATCCCATTGAAGATAAGATCATTCCTTGATTTCCAGATGTTCTAGCACATCAACGCAATAGCTTCCATGAAGAAAGGAGAGTGAAGCTGAACCTTTAGCTGTTCCAAAATGTCAGGGATGGGACTTTGTAGGGGAATCTCAACCCCAATCAGGTCCCAGCACATTGCCAAAAAAGGGCAGTCAAGAAATAGGTGATCAAGAGACTCCTCAGGAGAGTTAATGCACAAAGCACAGTTATAGGAATCAAGCTGCATATTTTTCCTTCTCAGGAGATTTCTGGTATTCAGCCTGTCCTTTAAAAGTAGCCAAAAAAATACCTTATGCCTCCGCTGACAGCAACATTTCCAAATCCATCTTAAGGAAGGGTGCACAATCTGATGTCCAAC
This sequence comes from Coix lacryma-jobi var. lacryma-jobi, assembly GCA_009763385.1. Taxonomy (NCBI): domain Eukaryota; kingdom Viridiplantae; phylum Streptophyta; class Magnoliopsida; order Poales; family Poaceae; genus Coix; species Coix lacryma-jobi. The sequence goes on along the minus strand of CM019824.1, from coordinate 1,948,083 downwards.
AAGAAGATTGTATACTTTAGTTGAGGAGAATGAAATTGATCCCCACTGATAACACCATCTGTCCTTGTCATCAGAAAGGAGAGTTCCATCAATGAGGGGCTGGGTACTTTGCAATTGCTGGTGAGCAGTCTGTGAGAGAGGGAGCTGTAGCAAGGAAGAGAGATCACCAGTGTTAACAACTTGCTGAACAGTCATGAGCTTCCTGGTCACAGAAGAAAAGAGCTCAGGGCAAGAGTCAGCCAGGGCTCGGCTATGCCACTCATCATGCCAAAAGAGACAGGATCTGCCATCCTGAATTTGAGGCCTAGCAAAAATTTTGAACTTAGGGAGCAGCTTTAAAATATCCCTCCACCAAAAAGAACCCTTCCTAATATGGCTTGGAAGCTTCCCATTTTTGTAGTGCTTCTCCCACACCAGGTTAACCCACAGGATATCCAACCTGAGCTTGATTCTGCTTTTCAATGTCCAGCACACCCAGACCACCCTTAATTTTTGGCATGCAGACCATTGGCCAAGCAGCCATAGGGGGTTTATTTGCATTAACATCAGATCCATGCCATAAGCAGTGCTTCCTATACTTATCAATTTGCATGATTATACCTTTCGGGAGCTTGAGAGAGCACATAAAGAAGGTAGGAAGAGCAGTGAACACCGCATTGGTAAGCTGAAGCCTTCCAGCTTAGCTTAAGAAAATAGAGATTCCTGACAGTTTTCTTTCACACTTGGAGACCAGCGGCATAAAGTCCTGGAGCCTTGGTGTAACACCCTCGGTGTTACCGCGTTAACAACTTAATAAAAACTTGTCAAGAGCATCATGTTAGTTTTCTTGCATGTGGTTGTGTTAACTAAAACCTATGTTGCTTTGGTAGCTAAGAATAATAACCTGTTAGCCGTCGCGTTTTTGGGTCCAAGTCCTGGTGAGGAACTCGATATCTTTTTTAGCAAAAATCTTTGGTGGAGTCCGAACGCAATCCTTGTCTTTCATCGAGTCCAAGATCATCTCTCGAACCAAGTTAATCACCTTTCCGGTGGTCACATGAAAGGACGTTCTGTCGTCGCCTTAGTGTCCTTTAACTAAGTCGTGACCACGTGTTATCCACCAAGCCTTTATATCTGGTTCTTTTCCATTCTTTTGGATATCCCGAACAAAAGTTAGTAAGGGTCTCTATTGAGAAAATGTGCGAAAGATGCCTAAAAACGGCAAAAACCAATGTTGCAACCTTTTTCAGGATGCATCTTTGGCTATAATCAAACTGCAGTTTCCATAGCTGCTATGAGGTTGGACCTTTAAGCAAAGTTGTAGATGGGATCGTGGTCGACAAATTTGGTTTAGTGACCAAATGCTGGTTCGGCTTGGAAAGGGGTTCGAAAACTGTTGCAAAGTTGAATCAGCCGCTAAAAAAGCCCAAGGACTCAGAAAAATATGCTAAGTCTATGGCCTTTGGAGCGTTCTCGAGGTTGGCATCCCACGTTCTCCTAAACTGTGCAGCGTTTGAGGTAGATCCTAAAACCAAAGTTGGAGTAGATGTTTCGGGTCAGAACATGTGAAAAGTTGGGCCTTGTTCGAACTCGTGTGGACCGCCAAAACCCAGTTTGTTGGAACTCGGCAGGCTCACTGACAGTGTCCTCTTGGCATTGTCTTTCTCGCTAAACCGAGCCTCGTCTGGTCTTGATCTTGAGCCTTAGAGGAGTTTGGAAGTTTGTTGGAAGATCTCCAACTTTGTCCACAGACGTCGGGGCTGAATCCGAGCGGATGATACCAGAAATTGTGTTCAAAAGTGGTCGAGGACGCACGCGAGCTGTTCGTTGAATTGCCTTGGTTTTGTCTTGACGCTGAAAGGTTCCAGCCGACTGTCCTCCACGTGCAGTGGTCGGTTCAGGGTGCGGTCGGCGTCACTTGTTAGAGTAAAGTCCCGTGTTTCATGTGCTGTGGAGCCAAGTGCTGCATTAATGCGGTTTGGCCGGAACGCCCGCGCCCAAACCTTGGACAAGTCACGTCCGGTCAGCGCTTTTGGCCACGGTCACCGCGAGCTCCCTCGCACCAGTGGTGCTGTGCTCGCCGCTGTTTCGCGTGCGGATGCAGCAGGGCGTCCTCGTGTCCCTGAGCTGGCTTTGCCGAGTCCCTTGAAAGCCAACTGTTCTCCCCTTCCGAGCTCCACCATTGCCGTGCACCACGCCATTGAGATCCTCGCTGCTCTTCTTGTCGCGGTCGTTCCAGTGGGTGGATTCGGGTTTGGCCTTGTGCTCTTGCTTCGCGCTCGTCCACACCCCTCCTCCTTCTCCCTTGCCGGCGCCGTGACCAAGGGCCACTGAGGGCGCCACCGCGCGGACCGTCCTGCGGGAAGCCGCTGCGGACGGCTCGGGCTCTCTTGGCATGCCCTGCAGCGGCGGTGAGGTGTCCGCAACCGCCCTGACCTCCTGTCTCGTCGCCGTCGAGCCTCTCCGGAGTCCGACCCCCCCTCTCTCCAGTTTCGGCTGTGCGCACGAGCGAGTGGAGGAAGAAGAAAGGGACCATCGGACAGAAAATAGGTAAAGCTCAGGGGGTCTTTTGGAAAAGTGCAGAGAGGGTACAGTAGCGCCTGGACCTTATCGTAGTTATCCGAAACCCAGGGGGCTAGTTTGCAAAGTCACGCGGGAGAGAGAGGGAGCGGCCGGGTCCTCTCCGTTGGGCCGCGCTGGTGGGCCTTCGGCCAGGCCGCGCCGATTGGGCCTCGCCCTCGCAGGCCGGCTGGCGCGCGGTCGGCGGGCCGCCGTTGCCGCGCGTTCTTCGGGCCGTGGCCGGGTTGCGGCCCAGCCAGCCATTTTTCTTTTAGTTTAGTTTTCCCTTTTTACTCTTGTGTAGAATCTTCCAAAAATCATAACAAATCACAGAAAAATCATAAAATAGAAAATGAAGATGTTTTGGAATCCTTGAAATGTAGATCTTTGCAGTAGTGTAATTATCTAGCATATGTTAGTTTAATTTTATGGCTGTGTTGATTTAATCATGTTTACTTTAAGCCCTTAGTAAATGATTTTTATCTAGAGTTTGGTGAATCTAAAAATAGTGAAATTTTTATGGTAGCCTCTCTGTTATATTAGTGGTCTACTGTAATTTTTGTAGCTTCATAACAGCCTGTTTGATAGTCCAACTAGTTAACTCCTAAGATAAAATAGAAGAAAGTAGAGGAAAGAATAGGCTAGTTTGTTTAGAGCTATCATTAGGATTAAGGTTGACCATGTCTTGAGTCTAATCTGTTAGTGCCTTGTTGTAGTTAGTAAGTAGAGTTAGTGTAGCTAGTGTGCTCCCTTGTTCCCTAGTTGTTAGTTGTTGCTAAGCATTGCATCATCATCACATGCATATAGGTGACGAGCCGGAGGAGTTCGTGATTGTTGGAGACCCCGAGTTCGAGGAGGTGATCGAGGAGTACGAGGAGGTACTTGCTGCGCCGGAGGAGCTTCCACCGCCACCACCAATCACTGACTTTGTTCCAGCCGCGCCTGACCAAGGCAAGCCCCGGTGCATGACCTATATTTTTGAATAGCTATAAATGAATATATGTTATGTTGTGCATTTACGTTTCAGGAGTTATATGGGAATCCACTTGCATATATATATCTATCCTATGAGTCCTACTAGCACAGGTTCGAGTAGCGCTATGCTTAGGATGAACGGTAGTGTGGGTGACCTGTCGTTGCCCACAAAGTAGGTGCTCTTTTATAACTGATGATGATGGAAAGAAATTGAGACCGAGCAGGGATGTTGTTGGGCTTCGGTGGGTGTAACGAGTTATGTCCCGCGGCCACGGACGTAGCTTCGGTTGCACTGTTTCCCTGCCTGTGTCGTTTAGGAACCGTCCGTTGTTGTGGATGGTAGCCAGGTCACAGATTTTCTTATCCCAAACACATACTTGCTACATGGGGGCGGGAAGGCTAGCTGATCTCTTGCCTCGGTTTTCGGCTCTTTGCGGACCGACTGCTTAGATGCTTGATAGGTGGAGGTCCTTGCACCCCTCATGGTCGGGCCGATGAGGTGGGGGTTTGGAGTCCCAGTTTGGACGCGGACCTGGACCCCTTGGCGGGAGGTTGGCGAGTTAGTCTTGTTTGTACCTCGGTGCGAATGAGGCGTGTGTTTTGGGGTACCTGTGACACCCTGGTGTCAAGCACTGCATTAGGAACATCATTAGCCACTAATGATCATAAGCATTGCATTGCATCTCCTCGTGTTGGTAAAAGGTGTTATGATTTTATGTGTTGGTACTTTACAATTTTAGGTTGAATAGAACTTGCTTGTTTTAATGAAGTTTTGTCTTGGAAAATAATTTTAGTAAATAGAGAATAATATATATAACACTTTTCATGTTGGTGACTTGCTCTGATTAAGTTTAGTTTAATAATTAAAAATGTGGGAGTTAAAATAGTTTTAGCATTAAAATTGACTTTAATTCAGTGTAGGGGGTAGAAATGATTTTCTGTGTTCACGTCCTATATGAAAGTTGTAGAGAAAATTATTTTGAGCAACTTTTGTTTTTGGGCCAAAACCTAGTTTGGAGTTTTTGAAACTATTTTGAATTAAACAAGTTTGAGGAAAAGGAAATTCATTTGGAAAAAGTTTGGAAATTCTCGGAAAATTCGCAGCGCTTCGCTTCCGGCCCAGTCGGCCTTTCGGCCCAGCCAGCACCGCGCCCGCGCCCGCGCGCCGGCGCCCCCCGCGCGCTTTGCCGGCCCAGCCACAGCCGCGCCGGCCCGCGCCCGCGCGACTGCCGGCCCACGCGCTTGCGCTCTGCCCGCGCCGCGCGCTTGCGCTCGTCCGACCCGCTGCCGCGCCGTACGCCGGCCATCCGCCACGTGGCCGCCGCTGACCCGGCGAGATCACGTCCGCCCTATCTCCGCGCGATCGTATTCGATGTCTGCACGCCACAACCCGCCTCGCCTGTCGCGCCTGCCCACGCCGAGCGCTGCGCTCACGCCACCGCCCGCACCCGCCACTCGCCGTCGCCGCCGTGGCCCCCGCCACGAACGCCGAGCCGGCCGGCCGAGGGAGCAAAACGGCCGCGCACCCACTCTTTCTCCCTCGCTTGCCATTCGCCTGCCCCGCTCACCGCCCGCTCTCGCTCTCTCCCTCTCACACAACCGAGCACGGCCAAGCGCTCAAGCTCGCCGTCGCCCGCCACCGCAAGCTCGCCACCGCCATTCCGGCTAAACCAGACCACCTCCAGTCGATTCACTTCGCGCACAACTCCGCCAACCTCTCGGACACACGGTACGCACGCTTGCACCGCCCCCGGAGCCTCATCGCCGCCGGAGCACGACGTGCCCCTCTTCGGCCGCCATCGCCGCCGAGGAGAACTCATCGCCATTCCATCGCAACCGAGCCTCCACCGTCCTTCTCCCTCGCCGTCAAACCTCACCGCACGAAAGCAAGGTGAGAACCCCCACTACTTTAATCTCTACCGCTCCGTAGCTTCCCATACACCACGGCCAAGCGCCATTGCCGCCGCCGTGGCACACACCCGAGATCACACCTCACCGGAGCTCCTCCGGCCAAACCATCACCACTAGAGTCTTTCCTAGGGTTCCCTGGTTCTCACGCGCCCGCCAATTTAGCCGACCACCGCCGGAAATAGCCTAGCCAAGCTCCACCGCCGCCGTCGTCCGCCATTGCTCGCCGCCGGCGAGCTCTGGTCGTGCGCTGGCCAAACCATCACCACCACCCGACTCGCCTTGATGAGACGAGTTCAGCCATACCACCCTCACCGTCGGCGACCTCACCGTCGGCGAGAATCGCGCGGTCAGCGCCGCGCTTTGTTTCTCTCTCACTGGCATGTGGGTCCCGGTTGACCGCTGGCCCCGCGCGTCAGTGTCTCCCCGGTCCATGGACCGTGTCCACCGAAGCCGAGCGCCGGGTGTTTTCAAAAGAGTTTTTCTTTAAATATTTTTCCTTTTTCCAGTAAATGCTTGTTTATTTTGTAGATCCTGTTTTGTTAGTCCAAATGATGTGCTATAAATTTTGTTAATCTGTTCTTGAGTGTATTTATCTGAGAAAAATATGAAGGTATTATTTTGTTAATATTTATTACACTGTTTTTAAATTAATCAGTTTATGTGAGAAATGCTAGATAAATGTTTTACTATATTTACTGGATGGATAAAAATGTGATAAAATTTAGGTATGCTCTTTGTCATGTGTAGAAGCTAAGAAAAATATATGTGGCACTGTTTTAGTGAGAAAAATATCTTTTAATGATTAAAAGTCTTTTTAGCTGTTTTCTTAGAATAATTACTGTGTAAAATGTATGCATAATTAAACTGTGAGAATTTTTGTGTGGTCTCTGTACACTCTGATTAAGGTAATAAAAATATAATATGTGGTTAGTTGTATGACAGAAAATGGATTTGTAGTTCAACTGTGCTTTTCTATGTTTTTTTAGAAAATTCATGTAGGAAATAATATAGCAACACTGTTCATGAAACTTTCTTGATAAGTATAATTCTCTGTATAGAATCTGGGAAAATTATAAAAATAGATATTTCACCCTTTTTCAGAAGTGTTGTAGTTCAATGGATGGAATAGGAATAAAACTTTGGAAATTTGGGTAGGTCACTATATGCATGCTCTAGTAGTAAGATTTCTTGAGTAGTAATGTTTTCTGTAAAAGTAACAAACAAAAATATGTAATCTGTCGTTTGACACCTTTCTGTAGTAGAGTTAGTTCAAAGCACCTTTTTGGCTGAATGTTTAATCTTTTTGTAATTGCTGTTTGGTGTTTTATATCTTGCTGAAATTTTTACAGTAGAGTCCAGTAGGTACATAGTAGCTTCTGTAATTTTGGTAGATTTTTATAAGAATATAAATAGGACTTGCTATATAACCCTGGTTTATTTAGATTTGGTTAATAAAAAGTAAATAGGGTAATGATATTATAATTAGGATATTAAGTAGGTATTTCTGAAATAATAAAGGTTGTTCAACAAGTTGGTTTTATTGGTTTGCACAAGTAAGTTTCATTTTACATGTCATAATGCATCAATGCATTATTTATTTACTTATCGCTCGCATTGCACCTAGGATCGGTAGCTCAGGAGATCAACCCAGAGCCGGAAGCAAGCGAAGAGCCGGAGATCCAGGAGGTGTAGCCGTGCGAGGAAGCCGACGCAGCCAACCCCGACACTAACTTGCCGGAGTGCCCCGCTCACGAGGCATCCGTCTTCTCCCGAGGCAAGCCCCGGAGCATTCTAAGACTCCCAGTTTTTATAATCAATTTACTTGAGTATTTTATACTGTGATGCATTAGGTATAGGAGTTGTTTGAATCCTACTCGATGCATTACATTTCCTTGATTATTGCTTACACCTGCCTTGTTATCCTGTTATTACTCTAAAAGTAGAACTGCTTAGCCCGCTTAATAAAGTAGAAGTAAGGGATGTTACCGTAATGCCCCTGGTGGGTGATTACCGGATCACGGTTGTCTATATCTTTGCTATCGTGGAAAAGAACCTGAGTAGTAATGAAATACAGTCAACTGGAAGGCAACGCACCAAGTTTGGAGACTTGGGGGCAGTTCGTCCGTTGGATCGTGTAGGTTTGTATCGATGTTGGCCCTCGTTCGTTTTTGAAAGCGCCCTTTTACTTAGGGTTCCGGTGATATATTCCCGACCCCGAAGCCGGTTAGACGCTGTTCGGGCCGGTTTCAACCCGTGTCGCACCCTCTAGTATGGAAACACGATCTGCCTCGGAATGGCCATCGTTTAGTTCCAATTGGGTGGTCCGTGCTTGAACCGCGACGATTACCACCATGGACAGTATAGAGCGGTGACCCAATGCATGGACCCGACGGGGAAAGTGTGGGTTTGTATTAAAGGTTTCTCGCCAGCTGGTCTGTAATTCGATTCGAGTCGCCGTCTCCCCCGGTTAGTGGGAAACTATGTCGAGCTTCACCACGATACAACTCCATGTGATATCCGTTGGTTCAACTAAAATTTAATAAGCAACCGGATATGGTACTATGTTATTGTTTGTTAGAATCAAGTGAGTGCTTTAGTTTAGGTGCAAACCTAGAAATAAAGGATAGGTTCAAATATGCCTGCTCATTTCATTTAATAAGGAGTTAAACTTGTCTTAACCTGAGCTCTTTCCGCAAATAAGATAGCCAGCTCTACCCAAAAGCCTTGCATATCTTTGGTGTCCTTATTTTCAGTTAGACGGGTAAGTCTAGCTGAGTACACTCCCGTACTCAGGGTTTATCCCGTTGTTGCAGATGGCCAGGTGTATTATGGCTATTGTAAGCATTGTCTCTACCCCGTGGAGGGTGATGAGGAGTAGGCCCAGGGCAGGGTCGTCCGAAAGCTTCTCTTTTGCTTTTGCTGGATCAAGACTAGTCATGGCACTGTATTTCTGAAAAGAGGAGTGAGTTATCCAAACAATGTTTTATTTGGACCACATGTGTGGTGGTCGTGTCTTAAGACTTATTTCAGCTTCCGCAAAGATTTGAACTCTATGTTGTAATAACTTTGAGTCGTCGCACTCTGATTTTTATTTCAATGATGAGCTGTTGTATCCTTACGAATGTGGTACTTGAACAATGCGATCCTGGCATGTTGTAATGGTTTGAAATCCTTCGAGATTTCCGGACTACCGGAGTTATATGGGATCAAGTATAGGTTGGTGGCCGTTAATCCGGCTATGACTGTACTTGAGCTCCTATAATTTGGACGGTTCCGTCACAGCTGGTATCAGAGCATGGTTCAAGTAATTGCATCCGCAAGGAGCTATTTTGAGCAAAAATGGGTATTTCAAAACTACTTTCAAAACTATTTTCGAAATTCTAAGTGTGCCAAGTCTTGTCCTTAAGCCCTATACTAGGATTCAGGTGGCTTAACTGCTAACAGGGTTCGGGGTTTTGCTTCATGCTGGATCTTTTATTTGCCTGGTCCATTCTCGGGAAGAGAATGCGTCGATTGCGAAAACATGCATTAAAATGATTTGGTGAGTTATGAGAGCATGACCGTCCAACCATCGGTCTAGGGGAGAGTATTGTTATACTGGATTATATGTAAGCTTTACGCGAACATATATGATGGTATCAAATTGCTGGGTGGGTTTTCCGATCTTGGTGCATAAGGTTTAGTACCGACTTATATGTGCTTTGGTGCATATGAGAACGTACTCAATGGTTTTATCATTGGGTTTTTCTTGGGTTGAAATGAATCTTCTGCAGGTACACTAACCGCGCGATCGAGTAGAACGATTATACGACGCATGAGAGATCGTTCTTGCCACCGACTAGAACGTTAGGACTTGCGAGTCATTATTAGTGAGTGAGAACATGGCCCGGACTAAGTTGACCGCTCGCAAGGCCACCGGAGGCAGAGTTCCACGTCACTGTCTGGCAACAAAGATGACCAAGAACACGTTCTTGTCATACTTTGGGTTACCTACGATCCTTTGGAGGATCCTTCACGCCGTGGGGTACCCGGAGGGTCAGGAGCCCCGATACTCCTGGCAGAAGGACCAGTTTGGGCAGGACTCATTGGTCATGGTGCATATCAGGGTCAGAGCTCTTGCGAGTAAGCCTCACTGGACGGGATGGACTGTGATCACCAAGGGCAGTTGTGCCAAGGATGGGGCAAACAGAGCAGCTTACATGGTACTAAAGGACATTGTAGCTCGTTTCCCCGCTGACCTTGCTAGTGCCAAGGCAGGGGTGTTCCCACGAGGATCACCTTTCCCTATGGACTGGAGGAAGACCTTGGGGACCGTGCTAGTCGGAAGCACCGAGGAGAGGTTTTACTGTGAGACACCTGCTATGAGTGCTACCGGAGCTTTGGTTGGGGTCTGCGAGAGTTTGGAGCGTAGCCTCGAGGCTATGTCCTTCACTCTCACGGCCACTTACCAGGGCAAGAGGCAGCTTCAGCAGGAGTTTGACACCGAGGTGGCACGTCTACAGGCAGAGCTTGATAGGGTCACCCTGGAGCGTGACGAGGCTCGTGCCACTGCGGGAGCCGAGAGTGCCGCCCGTCTGTTCGGAGAGCAGATGTACCTAGCTATGTTAGCACAGAGGGATGAAGCCTGGTCCGCGTTCGACGTCGTCAGAGAGCGCACCCTGCAGTTGGAGCAGCACGTCGACCACCAGCAGGCTTACATCCACAACCTCCACGAGGCGATCCACCAGTTTCACCACGTAGCCGCGGAGGCAGTCGTCGTCGCTGAGGAGCCTGAGCCCCAGGACGGAGTAGTGCTTGGTCCCGACCCTGCACCGGAGGACGAGGCTCATGTTGACGAGCCTATGATCAACGCCGATGGGTAGGAGTTGCACCCGACGTAGGAGGCGTTGAGCGTTAGATTCACAAGGGACCAATCTTTTGCTAAAAGTTATGTCTCGTGATCCCTTTGATGTAATTCTGACATATGTTTATCCGATCGACACAGTTTTATGATGGCATGTATGACCTTTGGAGAAAGTCCAGATTTGATCTGGCACCTTTTATGGAAAATCGTCATTGGTGTTCTTATTTATGAGCAATTGATCTGTGATGTTATGTGGAAATGAGTAACTATATCTAGTCATGTGCTTTATTCTCGAATTCTATACATCGCGATAATTATCCATATTCAATATGACATCGCCTAATTGTTGCTCATTGATGGGATATGCAGATGCCGGTCCACACTCGCAGTCAGCGCGATCAGGACGGAACTAGTTAGGGAGAGAATTTGCCACCTCCTCCACCACCCCCGATGACCGCGGATGCTTTCTTCGGTCAATTCTTGGGTAGCCAGAGGAACTTAGAGGAGATGCAGAGGCAAATGGGAGCTACGCTCCATGATATCGCGGAAAACACCGCACAACAACGCCAGCAGCGTCAAGGCCCTGAGCCTAATCAGTATAGCTCGTATCGTGACTTCTTGGACACCCATCCGCCTGTGTTCAAGGAAGCCACCGAACCGCTTGAAGTAGATGAATGGCTCAACTCAGTCACCCAGAAGTTTCGTCTTCTTCGCTTAACAGAAGAATTAAAGGCTGAGTATGCAGCACATATGTTGGAAGGACCCGCAGGACTATGGTGGTCCCAATACCGTGCATCCTTACCTGAGAATGCACCGATTACCTGGGAGCAGTTCTCTACCGCCATGCGCAGGCACTATATCCCTAGTGGTCTGATGGAAATGAAAGTGGCAGAGTTCATGAGGTTGTCATAGGGGACCAGGTCCATGTCAGAATACCTACACAGCTTCAATAATCTTTCTCGCTATGCCCAGGACTTCGTGAATACAGAAGCCAAGAAGATCGCCAGTTTCAAGCGCGGCATGAGCGCCGCCATGCTCTCCAAGATGGGAAACAGTCACCGCACCACCTTCAGCGATTTTGTCAGTGACTGTCTAAATCAAGAAGCTAATGATAGCAGGTTGGCCATGGAGAATCGTCGTCGTGCCAATGAAGGCGGTTCTTCCCAGCAGAGGACTCTTTTCGGAGCACGAGCCCAGTTTCGCCCGCCAGCATCAGGAGCAAGATTCCGCCCACCTCAGAAGAAGATGACCAACAACCGTCCCCGTCCAAACTTTCAGAAGCCCTATACCGCCCCCTTGCTGCAGAATAAAGCTAAGGCAGGAGGTCCTGGAGGTCAAAAGACCCCGTATGTGATTGGGCCATGTTACAACTGTGGTCAGACTGGCCATCTCTCTCGTCAGTGCCCTCAACCCAAGAAGCAGTACACTCATCCTCGACCTCGCACCGGAAATGTGCATTTCACTACTGTTGAAGAAGTGCCAGAAGGAGAGCCTGTCACTGCTGGTACGTTTCTAGTTAATCAATGCCCTGCAGTTGTGTTGTTTGATTCCGGAGCATCGCATTCATTCATTAGTGAGAGTTTTGCTTTAAGAAGCAATCTTGAGTTAGTAGAGTTGGATAGGGGTTACCAGATAAGTTCAGCAGGGGCTGTTCTCTCTACTCGTAAAATGGCTAAGGGAGTGGAAATTATCTTTGGGGACAAGAAAGCTACCGTCGACCCCATAGTAATATCTGGTTTGGGTCTGGATGTGATTTTGGGAATGGGATGGATGAAACTTTGGAAGGTTAATCTTGATATCGCTGATCGAGTAATTGCTATGGTTAGCCCTCTGAATGGGTTTTCCTTCAAGCTGAAGTTACCCAGAAACCCCCATCTGATAGGTGAATTGTTTGCTATTACGTCAAAACAGTTGGCTGGGATTCCTATAGTGTGTGAGTTTCCGGATGTTTTCCCCGATGAGTTGCCAGGACTACCACCGGACAGGGATGTAGAGTTTGCTATAGAATTGGTCCCCGGAACCGCACCTATTTCTCGGAGACCGTATAGAATGCCGGCCAATGAGCTAGTAGAGCTCAAAACCCAGCTACAGGAGCTTTTGGATAAAGGGTTGATACGACCTAGTTCGTCACCCTGGGGATGCCCTGCAATTTTTGTAAAGAAGAAGGATAAAACACTTAGGATGTGTGTGGATTACCGACCCTTGAATGCGGTAACTATAAAGAATAAGTACCCCTTACCCCGAATCGACATCTTGTTTGATCAGTTGGCCAAGGCCAAGGTGTTTTCCAAAATAGACTTGAGGTTAGGGTATCATCAAATCAAGATTAGGAAAGAGGATGTACCTAAGACCGCCTTTTCCACCAGATATGGACTCTATGAGTATTTAGTTATGTCATTCGGACTGACCAATGCACCCGCACATTTCATGTATTTGATGAACTCAGTTTTCATGCCAGAGTTAGATAAGTTTGTTGTGGTGTTCATTGATGACATTCTAGTGTATTCGGAAAATGAACAAGACCATGCCGAGCACCTAAGAATTGTTTTAACTCGGCTTAGAGAGCATAAGTTATATGCTAAGTTCAATAAATGTGAGTTTTGGTTGAACAGAGTGCCTTTTCTTGGACATGTCCTTTTCGCTGAGGGAATCTCTGTGGACCCTACCAAAGTACAAGAAGTGATGGATTGGAAAGCTCCTACCACAATGCATGAAGTGCGCAGCTTTTTAGGATTGGCCGGGTATTACCGTAGGTTTATCCCGGACTTTTCTAAGATAGCAAAACCAATGACCTGATTAACTCAGAAAAATAAGAAGTTTGAGTGGACTCCGGAATGTGAGACAGCATTCCACACCTTGCGGACTTTGTTAACCACCGCACCAGTTTTGGCTCAGCCAAATTTAGAGGAACCTTTCGAGGTGTTTTGTGATGCATCCAAAATTGGTCTTGGATGTGTTCTTATGCAGAATGAAAGGGTCATAGCATATGCCTCACGTCAGTTGCGACCACATGAAGAGAATTACCCAACACATGATTTGGAATTGGCAGCCGTAGTGCATGCCTTAAAAATTTGGAGGCATTACCTTATGAGAAACTTGTGTCACGTGTACACGGATCATAAAGTTTGAAATACATCTTCACCCAGCCGGAACTGAATATGAGGCAAAGAAGATGGTTAGAGCTGATCAAGGATTATAACCTGGAAGTGCATTATCATCCTGGAAAAGCTAACGTCGTGGCAGATGCCTTGAGCCGCAAAGTTCATGGCAACGCAATGCAACCACTTTTGGAGGATGGGTTTAACCTAATGCATCATACCCTGTTGAACAATATCACTATCCAGTGCACCCTAGAGAGTGATATTATTGACGGACAAAAGTCAGACGAAGAAATTACTCAGATCAAAAAGAGGTTAGAGACCACTCATTCCTTGAACTTTCGAGTGGATGAGCAAGGAATTTTATGGTATAACCAAAGGTTGGTAGTACCTAAACATCAGGAACTGAGGGACAGGATTTTGATTGAAGCTCATAATTCAAACTTGTCCATTCATCCCGGGAGTAGCAAAATGTATCAGGACCTGAGAACGAGATATTGGTGGGCCCAGATGAAGAAAGAAGTTGCAGCCTATGTTGCTAAATGTGATGTTTGTTGCAGGATTAAGGCTATACACTTGAAGCCAGCCGGACTGTTACAACCCCTGTCAATCCCAGAGTGGAAATGGGAAGAAATCAGTATGGATTTTATCACAGGATTACCTGTTACTCAGAAGGGTCATGATTCTATTTGGGTTGTTGTGGATCGATTGTCAAAAGTAGCTCATTTCATACCAGTCAAGACTACATATCGACCGCATCAATATGCAGATTTATACATTCATAATATCTTGAGGCTTCATGGGATTCCTAAAAGGATTGTTTCTGATAGAGGACCTCAGTTCATAGCTCGTTTTTGGGAACAGTTGCACAAGGAGTTGGGAACGAAGCTAGTCCGAAGTTCCGCTTACCACCCCCAAACCGCGGGACAAACGGAACGAGTAAATCATATTTTGGAAGATGTCCTAAGAGCATGTGTTCTTTCTTCGGGAGAATCTTGGGAAAAGTGGTTACCTTTGGCCGAGTTCTCTTATAATAACAGTTACCAAGAAAGTATAAAGATGACACCATTCGAAGTTTTATATGGACGAAGATGTAGAACACCGGTAAATTGGGTAGAATCCGGAGATCGAGGATACTACGGATCTGATTATGTAAAAGATGCAGAGGAGATTGTCCAAGTGGTGCAACAGCACATCAAAACGGCACAGTCTCGACAAAAGAGTTATGCTGACACCAGAAGAAGACCATTAGAGTTCCAAGTTGGGGATTATGTCTACCTGAAGGTCTCACCTATGAGGAAGGTGCAACGCTTTGGAATTAAAAAGAAACTAGCACCTCGATATGTCGGACCAGATCAGATTACTGCCAAGAAGGGAGAGGTAGCCTATCAAGTTCAGTTACCACCGGAGATGAGCGCAATCTTTCCAGTATTCCATGTATCGCAACTCAAGAAGTGTCTTCGAGTTCCAGAAAAAGAAGAAGTCAGAATTCCAGACATCACCATCCAATCAGACTTGGAATATTATGAGCAACCAAAAGAAGTTCTAGATACCAAGACAAGAGTTACTCGCAACCGAGAAGTCAAGACCTACAAAATTCTCTGGAGTAATCATGGACCCAATGATGCAACTTGGGAAACCGAAGATTACCTACGAGTAAACTACCCCGCTTTTTATAATAAATGGTAAGTAACACAAATCTCGGGACGAGATTTCTGTAAGGGGGGAGGGGCTGTGACACCCTGGTGTCAAGCACTGCGGATACATGGGTGTATGCCGGGTCTCTGAGTGTTGAGTGATTGTCAACTGGGATGATGCGCATGTTCTTTGGCTTGTGTTGTGCAGGTGTCGAGCCCGGATACAGTGATCGACGGCGAGGTGAAGGTCAAATTGAGACGTGTCGTGCTGACGGACCGGGTGCGGTGAAGGATGGGCGTGCCGTGCGGCGGACGTGCCATGCCGAGGTACCGAGCGGTGAAGGGCGGACGTGAGGCTTCGACTGAGGGACCAGAGGCCCGAGGATCAGCTATGGTGGCTGGCAGCCTGTGACGACGACAAGTGAAGAAATGCGGTCATGTGTTGCCTGAGTCGTAGACTCGGGGACACGTGTCGGTGGACAGGGTGCACGGGAGGTGCATCCCATCTACGACGTCGGTTTGGTGGTAGAGCCAGAGAAAAACCATCGGATGGACGGTTTCCAGGTTTGGGCCTCAAAACCTGGGCGTGGACGGTTTCCGAGTTTGGCCACAAAACTCGGGCTGAGGGTTTCCGAGTTTGGCCACAAAACTCGAGCTGAGGACGGTTTCCAGGTTTGGGCCTCAAAACCTGGGCGCTGAGGGTTTGCTGAGTTTGGCCTCAAAACTCAGATGCTGGTGGGCTGGTTTCCCGGTTTGGGCCTCAAAACCGGGGGTTGGCTGGAAAAGGCTAGTTTCCCGGTTTGGGCCACAAAACCGGGGGTGCAGAGCGAGGGCGGCACGTGGCGGCGATCTGGAGGTTGCGTCGAGGCAACGCTTCGAATCGAGCGGGCGTGGCCGTCGGATACACCTACCACCGAAATGGTCCAGAATAACCCTAGGGTTTAGCTGGTTCGCTCTGTAATTAGAATAGAGAGGGGTAGAGTAGGAAATAGACTTAGGCTAGTAGTAGGATAAGTAGTCGGGAGACACCCTCCTCCCATCTATCTCAGTCATTTGCTCTTTCGCACTTAGGGTTTCCTGCTCTCCCATCCCCTGCTGTAGCTAGCTGAGATCCGCAGAGAGACTTGCCTCTGTGTACTGTTGATTGTGAGGAAGTGAGACCGTAATCTCACTGTTGTGCAGTTCGTGGTTGTGATTCGCATTTTGTTCGTGTTCTTCGCGGAATCCTTTTTCTCCACGACTTTCACATCGCTTGATCTCTTTGCTCGGTTCATCTTTTGCAAATCCGTTTGAACCAAATTGTTCTAGATCGTGAGGCACTTCTTTCCACCGAAGGAATTAAACTCTAACCTCACGGTCTAGGAGATCGATCGATTTTCGTTTCGGATTAAGTTTTCTCCCTTCCCTCGAAATTCTTCGATTCATCGATTTGGAGATAGGTTCGAGCCATGATCTCTTAGGGATAGCTCACTATACTCCTTTTGACTCCTCTCACCAAGTTTGATCCCTAGAGGATTTGTTTTGGGTGAGATCGAGTTGAATCGGTGGACGAACAACACTGTATCGGGGTGACCGGACGCTTGGTCGAGATGACCAGACGCACGGGCAGAGAGTCCGGTCGTTGAACGCTCGGTGTGTTGATCTCGTGACTTGACCGGACGCTCGGTTTGAACACTGACCGGACGCATCGGTTCTACTGTTCATTGAGCTTGTTGTCTTTTGACCGGACGCACTGTTGTTGACAGGACGCTCCCTGCTCGTGAGTCCGGTCAGGAACAGTAAGGTTCCAGATCGGTTTTTGTGTGACCGGACGCGTCCGGTCCCTGCTGACCGGACGCGTCCGGTCCCTGCTGACCGGACGCTGACCAGAGTCCGGTCGTGACTGTTTTGCGCTGTTTCGTTCGCGGTTTGTTCGTCCGCTGTCGGAATTGATTTCCGTCTTTTGTGTTGGCTTTCTAGAGTTGTGTAGTTTCCCGTTGTGCTTCTTGGAAGCATCCACCCTACATCTAGGGTCGTGGACATTAGCAAGCTCTAGGGTTTGTCCTTTTGGGTGACTCTCGGGACAGTGGCTACTAGTTTCTGAAAGGAAATTTTGAAGCTCCCATTCACCCCCCCTCTGGTCGCTTTCTGGTTGATTCTCGGTCCTTCAAGCACTGCATTAGGAACATCATTAGCCACTAATGATCATAAGCATTGCATTGCATCTCCTTGTGTTGGTAAAAGGTGTTATGATTTTATGTGTTGGTACTTTACAATTTTAGGTTGAATAGAACTTGCTTGTTTTAATGAAGTTTTGTCTTGGAAAATAATTTTAGTAAATATAGAATAATATATATAACACTTTTCATGTTGGTGACTTGCTCTGATTAAGTTTAGTTTAATAATTAAAAATGTGGGAGTTAAAATAGTTTTAGCATTAAAATTGACTTTAATTCAGTGTAGGGGGTAGAAATGATTTTCTGTGTTCATGTCCTATATGAAAGTTGTAGAGAAAATTATTTTGAGCAACTTTTGTTTTTTGGCAAAATCCTAGTTTGGAGTTTTTGAAACTGTTTTGAATTAAACAAGTTTGAGGAAAAGGAAATTCATTTGGAAAAAGTTTGGAAATTCCCGGAAAATTCGCAGCGCTTCGCTTCCGGCCCAGTCGGCCTTTCGGCCCAGCCAGCACCGCGCCCGCGCTCGCGCGCCGGCGCGCCCCCGCGCGCTTTGCCGGCCCAGCCACAGCCGCGCCGGCCCGCGCCCGCGCGACTGCCGGCCCACGCGCTCGCGCGCTTGCGCTCTGCCCGCGCCGCGCGCGCGCTCGCCCGACCCGCTGCCGCGCCGTACGCCGGCCATCCGCCGCGTGGCCGCCGCTGACCCGGCGAGATCACGTCCGCCCTATCTCCGCGCGATCGTATTCGATGTCTGCACGCCACAACCCGCCTCGCCTGCCGCGCCTGCCCGCGCCGAGCGCTGCGCTCACGCCACCGCCCGCACCCGCCACTCGCCGTCGCCGCCGTGGCCCCCGCCGCGAACGCCGAGCCGGCCGACCGAGGGAGCAAAACGGCCGCGCGCCCACTCTTTCTCCCTCGCTTGCCATTCGCCTGCCCCGCTCACCGCCCGCTCTCGCTCTCTCCCTCTCGCACAACTTAGCACGGCCAAGCGCTCAAGCTCGCCGTCGCCCGCCACCGCAAGCTCGCCACCGCCATTCCGGCTAAACCAGACCACCTCCAGTCGATTCACTTCGCGCACAACTCCGCCAACCTCTCGGACACACGGTGTGCACGCTTGCACCGCCCCCGAAGCCTCATCGCCGCCGGAGCACGACGTGCCCCTCTTCGGCCGCCATCGCCGCCGAGGAGAACTCATCGCCATTCCATCGCAACCGAGCCTCCACCGTCCTTCTCCCTCGCCGTCAAACCTCACCGCACGAAAGCAAGGTGAGAACCCCCACTACTTTAATCTCTACCGCTCCCTAGCTTCCCATACACCACGGCCAAGCGCCATTGCCGCCGCCGTGGCACACACCCAAGAGCACACCTCACCGGAGCTCCTCCGGCCAAACCATCACCACTAGAGTCTTTCCTAGGGTTCCCTGGTTCTCACGCGCCTGCCAATTTAGCCGGCCACCGCCGGAAACAGCCTAGCCAAGCTCCACCGCCGCCGCCGTCCGCCATTGCTCGCTGCCGGCGAGCTCTGGTCGTGCGCTGGCCAAACCATCACCACCACCCGACTCGCCTTGATGAGACGAGTTCAGCCATACCACCCTCACCGCCGGCGACTTCACTGTCGGCGAGAATCGCGCGGTCAGCGCCGCGCTCTGTTTCTCTCTCACTGGCATGTGGGTCCCGGTTGACCACTGGCCCCGCGCGTCAGTGTCTCCCCGGTCCATGGACCGTGTCCACCGAAGCCGAGCGCCGGGTGTTTTCAAAAGAGTTTTTCTTTAAATGTTTTTCCTTTTTCCAGTAAATGCTTGTTTATTTTGTAGATCCTGTTTTGTTAATCCAAATGATGTGCTATAAATTTTGTTAATCTGTTCTTGAGTGTATTTATCTGAGAAAAATATGAAGGTATTATTTTGTTAATATTTATTACAGTGTTTTTAAATTAATCAGTTTATGTGAGAAATGCTAGATAAATGTTTTACTATATTTACTGGATGGATAAAAATGTGATAAAATTTAGGTATGCTCTTTGTCATGTGTAGAAGCTAAGAAAAATATATGTGGCACTGTTTTAGTGAGAAAAATATCTTTTAATGATTAAAAGTCTTTTTAGCTGTTTTCTTAGAATAATTACTGTGTAAAATGTATGCATAATTAAACTGTGAGAATTTTTTTGTGGTCTCTGTACACTCTGATTAAGGTAAGAAAAATATAATATGTGGTTAGTTGTATGACAGAAAATGGATTTGTAGTTCAACTGTGCTTTTCTGTGTTTTTCTTAGAAAATTCATGTAGGAAATAATATAGCAACACTGTTCATGAAACTTTCTTGATAAGTAGAAATCTCTGTATAGAATCTGGGAAAATTATAAAAATAGATATTTCACCCTTTTTCAGAAGTGTTGTAGTTCAATGGATGGAATAGGAATAAAACTTTGGAAATTTGGGTAGGTCACTATATGCATGCTCTAGTAGTAAGATTTCTTGAGTAGTAATGTTTTCTGTAAAAGTAACAAACAAAAATATGTAATCTGTCGTTTGACACCTTTCTGTAGTAGAGTTAGTTCAAAGCACCTTTTTGGCTGAATGTTTAATCTTTTTGTAATTGCTGTTTGGTGTTTTATATCTTGCTGAAATTTTTACAGTAGAGTCCAGTAGGTACATAGTAGCTTCTGTAATTTTGGTAGATTTTTATAAGAATATAAATAGGACTTGCTATATAACCCTGGTTTATTTAGATTTGGTTAATAAAAAGTAAATAGGGTAATGATATTATAATTAGGATATTAAGTAGGTATTTCTGAAATAATAAAGGTTGTTCAACAAGTTGGTTTTGTTGGTTTGCACAAGTTAGTTTCATTTTACATGTCATAATGCATCAATGCATTATTTATTTACTTATCGCTTGCATTGCACCTAGGATCGGTAGCTCAGGAGATCAACCCAGAGCCGGAAGCAAGCGAAGAGCCGGAGATCCAGGAGGTGCAGCCGTGCGAGGAAGCCGACGCAGCCAACCCCGACACTAACTTGCCGGAGTGCCTCGCTCACGAGGCATCCGTCTTCTCCCGAGGCAAGCCCCGGAGCATTCTAAGACTCCCAGTTTTTATAATCAATTTACTTGAGTATTTTATACTGTGATGTATTAGGTATAGGAGTTGTTTGAATCCTACTCGATGCAATACCTTTCCTTGATTATTGCTTACACCTGCCTTGTTATCCTGTTATTACTCTAAAAGTAGAACTGCTTAGCCCGCTTAATAAAGTAGAAGTAAGGGATGTTACCGTAATGCCCCTGGTGGGTGATTATCGGATCACGGTTGGCTATATCTTTGCTATCGTGGAAAAGAACCTGAGTAGTAATGAAATACGGTCAACTGGAAGGCAAGGCACCAAGTTTGGAGACTTGGGGGCAGTTCGTCCGTTGGATCGTGTAGGTTTGTATCGATGTTGGCCCTCGTTCGTTTTTGAAAGCGCCCTTTTACTTAGAGTGCCGGTGATGTATTCCCGACCCCGAAGCCGGTTAGACTCTGTTCGGGCCGGTTTCAACCCGTGTCGCACCCTCTAGTATGGAAACACGATCTGCCTCGGAATGGCCATCGTTTAGTTCCAATTGGGCGGTCTGTGCTTGAACCGCGACGATTACCACCATGGACAGTATCGAGCGGTGACCCAATGCATGGACCCGACGGGGAAAGTGTGGGTTTGTATTAAAGGTTTCTCGCCAGCTGGTCTGTAATTCGATTCGAGTCGCCGTCTCCCCCGGTTAGTGGGAAACTATGTCGAGCTTCACCACGATACAACTCCTTGTGATATCCGTTGGTTCAACTAAAATTTAATAAGCAACCGGATATGGTACTATGTTATTGTTTGTTAGAATCAAGTGAGTGCTTTAGTTTAGGTGCAAACCTAGAAATAAAGGATAGGTTCAAATATGCCTGCTCATTTCATTTAATAAGGAGTTAAACTTGTCTTAACCTGAGCTCTTTCCGCAAATAAGATAGCCAGCTCTACCCAAAAGCCTTGCATATCTTTGGTGTCCTTATTTTCAGTTAGACGGGTAAGTCTAGCTAAGTACATTCCCGTACTCAGGGTTTATTCCGTTGTTGCAGATGGCCAGGTGTATTATGGCTATTGTAAGCATTGTCTCTACCCCGTGGAGGGTGATGAGGAGTAGGCCCAGGGCAGGGTCGTCCGAAAGCTTCTCTTTTGCTTTTGCTGGATCAAGACTAGTCATGGCACTGTATTTCTGAAAAGAGGAGTGAGTTATCCAAACAATGTTTTATTTGGACCACATGTGTGGTGGTCGTGTCTTAAGACTTATTTCAGCTTCCGCAAAGATTTGAACTCTATGTTGTAATAACTTTGAGTCGTCGCACTCTGATTTTTATTTCAATGATGAGCTGTTGTATCCTTACGAATGTGGTACTTGAACAATGCGATCCTGGCATGTTGTAATGGTTTTAAATCCTTCGAGATTTCCGGACTACCGGAGTTATATGGGATCAAGTATAGGTTGGTGGCTGTTAATCCGGCTACGACTGTACTTGAGCTCCTATAATTTGGACGGTTCCGTCACAGTACCCAGCTGGGCTACATTGATTCGTGAATCACCGTGGTTTAAACGGTACCGGCATGGCTATGGTCCGACACCGTAGTTAATAACTGGAACCTAAGGATGAAGAAATGAGACTGATTGCTTACCCCTGGCTTGGAAATAGAATAGGTGCTTACATAGGAAATAGGAGTAATAACTAATGCGGCTAAATAAAATGTTGCAACCTTTTTCTTAAAAATGCTCTTTCGCAAAATAAAAGAAACCCGAGCCATACAGCCTTATCTTAATCTTTTGAGAGTCGGGATCTATATTTCCCACCCGGGTAAGTCTTGCGAGTACACTCGAGTACTCAGGGTTTGTTTACCCTTGTTGCAGGTGCAGCTTGAGCCTTCGTCTTGTTGTGGATGACTCATCTGGTGGGCACCGACCGAGTCCTTGTATCGTCGCTGTAGTTCTTCGTTAGTTATGTATTTCTGCACCATTTACTTTCTGCACTTGAACAACGGTTTGTAATAATTAAATTCCTTAAAGACTTGTAATATATGTGTGAATGGTGTTATGTAAGCTCTACTCATTATTGGATCCTGGTGCAAAATGTGGATTGTTTCGAGTGCTCCCTCGGGGTGTGTTCGACGAAATTGCCAAGTTTAGACACTCTCAAGTGCGTTTCGTGCCTAATGGAAGGCGAGCGTACTTGGAAGTGGATTTGCTTAGGCGGTTCTGCCACAGTTGGTATCAGAGCCAATAATGAATATCTGAGCTTCAGAACACGTCCGAAAAACTATAAAACTTGACCAACAAAAGGTTTTGCTAGGTATAGGAAGCATAGGTTGCGTATATAAGTATAAGCCCTAATATTATGGTCTATCAAGGATAGCGGCGCTGTTTTTGAACTAACCTTTTCTGCAGGTACACTAACTTGTGTAGCATACACTAGTGAGAGTACGATGTGCCAAACTTTTGCGTTAGCCGCTATATTTTGGCTTGTGAGGGTAAATAGGTCGAAGCATGCATCATTCACAGGGAACCATAATAAAAAAAACCCCTACACGTGCTATATTTCTTTTATATTCAGAATAAGTAGAGCTAAAAGAAGTGCTTAGAGTTTTCTGG
The DNA here is from genome assembly GCA_009763385.1 of Coix lacryma-jobi var. lacryma-jobi. Taxonomy (NCBI): domain Eukaryota; kingdom Viridiplantae; phylum Streptophyta; class Magnoliopsida; order Poales; family Poaceae; genus Coix; species Coix lacryma-jobi. The sequence continues at coordinate 1,925,269 of CM019824.1, read as the reverse complement.
GAATGTCTCCTTAGGGTTGTGGTGCCTCTCATCCTGAACTTGATTAAGTTGTTTCAAGCTATTGTTTCCTAATGGTGGTTCTATCCGTTCCAGATGAACCTGAGATCAGGACGTGGAACCGCGAGTGGTGGGGCAGGCGCTGAAGGGGAGCCCAATGGGAGTGGTCAGAGGAGCAACCGCCACAACAGCGACCACTCCGAAAGCAATGAGGTTCCCGTGCTGGAGCCCGGTCAGCATGCACCACCACCGCCTCCACCGCCACCTCCGTTTGCGGTCCCTGTGGAGGTGTGGGCGGAGGTAGCAGCTTCCAGGCGGGAGGCAGCTGAAGCCCTGGGGATGATGGCTCGGTTTATGGAAGGCTACGCTCGTGGGGCCATTGGAGGAAGTGGGGGAAACGGGAGTGGGGGCCGTGTTCCCGCGAGGGCCTGTACTTTTCAGGACTTTCTGGGGACCCAGCCGCCTACTTTCACCCCTACCCAGGAACCTCTTGACGCAGATCATTGGTTGCGCACCCTGGAGTAGAAGTTTCCTTTGATCCCGATCACAGATGGGCAGAAGGTGTACTTCGCCGCCCAGCAGCTGAGGGGTTCGGCGATTGCCTGGTGGGAGACATTCAGTGCTTTGCAGCTTGAGGGCCATATTCTCACCTAGCAGGAGTTCGTTACGGCCTTCCGGCAGTTCCATATTCCTGCCGGTCTTCTGAGCCGGAAGTTGAAGGAATTTTTGGAGCTGAGGCAGGGAAGTCTCTCTGTGTTGGAGTATGTCAACAAGTTCAACCAGCTCGCCCAGTATGCCGGGGTCTACGTGGATACTGAGGATAAGAAGAGAGATAGGTTCTGCCAAGGCCTTTCTGCTCTGTTGCAAGAAAAGTTGTTCAATGGGAGGTACACTACTTTCGGAGAAATGATGAATGCAGCAATCACCATGGAAGGCTTACACAAGGAGACCCAGGCAGAGGAGAAGAGGAAGAGGGCTTTTTCTGGGGGTTCCGGGTATCAGTAGGCTCAGAAAGTACAGGTTGTGAGACAGGTGCCCTTTCATCAACAGGGTGGGCAACCGTCTTGTCCTACTCAGAGTTATCGGAGCTTTCCGGCACCCACTCAGTACCGTGCACCGACTCAGCAGACGCAGCCGCCACCTCCGGGACAGCATGTGCCACAGTATTAGGCTCAGGGGATCAGGCCAGGGGCCTATTTCAAATGTGGCAAGGAGGGTCATTATGCTCGAGAATGCCCACAGAACCAGGGCGGCCAGTTTTCTCAGCCATCAGCCAACTCTCGCTTGGTAAAAAGGACTGTGATCAAGAAGAGGGTTCCGGTGAGTAGATCCGGTCAAGTCAACTACACTGCAGCCGAGGAGATTCCACAGGGAGAACCTGTGATGGCTGGTATGTTCACCATTAATTCCCATTCAGCCTATGTGTTGTTTGATTCTGGTGCATCACATTCATTCATGAGCACGGGTTTTGCACAAAGGCATAATATATCTGTTATGGCCATTCCTATTGCCTATAAAATCAGAACTGTGGGAGCTCAAATCAGTGTTAATACTCGGACAGCTACAGCGAGCCTAAAATTAGCTGCTCATATATATCGCTCCCAGTTCTTATTATTACCGGGGCACGGCATAGATGTTATTTTGGGGATGAATTGGATGAAAATTTTTGGGGTCAGCCTGAACTTAGAGCACCGAGCTGTAGAGCTGAGACTTCCAGATTCCTCTAAAGATAGGATGTCTCTTCTTATGACTCCCACCCTCGCCTTGCCAGTTGTTGCCAGTACCGAAGCTTCTCCCGATCTTATTTCCATTCCTGTTGTCTATGAGTTTCCAGATGTGTTCCCTGAAGATTTGCCCGGTCTACCTCCTGCTCGAGATGTAGAGTTTACCATTGAGTTGGAACCAGGAACCGCACCCATTTCTCGGCGCCCCTACCGCATGGCTCCTCTGGAGCTTGCGGAAATGAAGAAGCAGCTAGGAGAACTGTTAGAAAAGGGTTTCATCCGTCCCAGTCACTCACCATGGGGTTGTCCAGCTATTTTTGTCAAGAAGAAGGATGATACACTCAGGATGTGTGTGGACTACCACCCTCTTAATGCGGTAACCATCAAGAATAAGTATCCATTGCCTCGGATTGATTCCCTTTTTGACCAATTAGCCGGTGCAAAGGTATTCTCCAAGATTGACCTTCGATCCGGTTACCATCAGATCAAGATTAGGCCTGAAGATATACCCAAGACAGCTTTCTCCACCAGATATGGACTATATGAGTACCTAGTCATGTCTTTCGGTCTCACCAATGCCCCTGCCTTTTTCATGTATCTCATGAATTCAGTCTTCATGCCCGAGTTGGATAAATTCGTGGTGGTCTTCATTGATGACATATTGATCTACTCCAAGGATAGGAAGGAGCATGCCCAACACCTTCGAGTAGTCTTGAATCGACTACGGGAACATAAGCTGTATGCCAAATTTAGTAAATGTGAGTTTTGGTTAGAGCGAGTGCAATTCTTGGGGCATGTCCTAACCCCCGAAGGAGTCTCGGTGGATCCGGACAAGGTACAAGATGTGTTGAAATGGCAATCTCCTAAGTCGGTACATGAGATTCGACAGTTCCTCGGTCTTGCTGGATATTATCGACGATTCATTCCGGATTTCTCCAAGATAGCTAGACCCATGACCAAGCTCCTACAGAAAGATGTTAAGTATAAATGGAGCACTGACTGTGAAGAGTCTTTTCAAACCCTCAAGAAATGTCTTACCACTACTCCGGTACTAGCTCAGCCAGATATTGAAAGGTCTTTTGATGTGTATTGTGACACATCCAAGATTGGATTGGGTGTTGTACTCATGCAAGAAGGACGAGTAATAGCTTATGCTTCTCGGCAACTAAAGAAGCACGAGTTGAACTATCCCACTCATGATCTTGAGTTGGTCGCAGTAGTACATTCCTTGAAGATTTGGAGGCATTATTTGTTGGGAAATAAGGTGCATATTTACACTGACCATAAGAGTCTCAAGTATATTTTCACTCAACCGGAGTTGAACCTGAGACAACGAAGGTGGCTCGAGTTGATCAAGGATTATAATCTGGAAGTGCATTACCATCCTGGAAAGGCTAATGTGGTAGCCGATGCTTTGAGTCAGATGCCACATCCGACAAGGGAGGAGTCTTTATCATTGAATCATTCAGAGATCCTAGCCCACATTGCTCTTGTCTTAGACTTGTTAGAACAGATTATTGTGGAACAAAGGCAAGATAAAACGGAAATCCGTCACATCAAGAAGTTGATTGTTGAGAAGAGGGGAACCCATTTCAGTATGGATAACCAAGGGGTGGTGAAATTCAAGAACCGATTGGTGGTTCCCAAGGAAGGGGAGTTGAGAAGGAAGATTTTGGAGGAAGCACACAACTCAAAGCTCTCTATTCATCCTGGGAGTAACAAAATGTATCATGATATGTGTTCTTTGTATTGGTGGCCAAATATGAAGCAAGACATCGTCAAGTATATATCTGAGTGTGATACATGTAGAAGAGTAAAAGCAGATCATCTAAGGACACCCGGTTTCCTTCAACCTTTGCCTATTCCTACATGGAAATGGGAAGATATCTCCATGGATTTTATTGTGGGTTTGCCTCGTACCTCTACTGGGTATGACTCTATTTGGGTGATTGTGGACCGACTCACCAAGTCAGCTCATTTCTTGCCAGTGCACACTAAGTATGGGGCCAAGTAGTATGCTGAGTTGTACTTCGATCGGATTGTCACTTTACATGGAGTACCTCTCACCATTGTGTCTGATCAAGGGTCAGTCTTTATTTCCCGTTTCTGGGAACAACTCCATGAATGCCTGGGAACTAAGTTGTTGAGAAGCACGGCATATCACCCACAAACAGATGGGCAAACCGAAAGGGTCAACCAAGTATTGGAAGATATGTTGAGGGCTTGTGTTATTTCTTTTCCTGAGAAATGGGACAAGTGTCTGAGGTTCGCGGAGTTCTCTTACAACAACAGTTACCAAGAAAGCGTCCAGATGGCACCATTTGAGGCTCTATATGGCAAGAGGTGTAGAACACCACTTAACTGGGTTGAGGTTGGAGACCGTGGATATTTTGGGCCGGATTTGGTCAAGGAAGCTAGAGAGCAAGTCACTATCATTCAGGGTCATATAAAGGTCGCTCAGAACCGGCAGAAGACGTATGCGGACAAGAGAAGAAGACCATTGAGTTTTGAGGTTGGGGGTCATGTGTACCTTAAGGTATCTCCCATGAGAGGTGAACATCGTTTTGGTGTTCATGGAAAACTAGCTCCTCGTTATGTCAGACCTTACAAGGTGTTAGCAAGATGTGGACTAGTGGCCTATCGGATTCAGCTTCCTGAGATTTTGTCCGCTGTCCATAATGTTTTTCATGTCTCTCAGCTGAGGAAGTGTCTGCGTGTTCCTGAGGAGGTTTTAGAAGTTGCCGATCTTCCACTCCAGCCTGATCTCTCTTACATGGAACACTCGATAAAAATTCTAGATGAAAAAAGAAAGAGTCACCAGAAATCGGGTGGTTAAATTTTACAAGGTTCAATGGCAAAATCATTTGGAGGATGAAGCAACTTGGGAGCAAGACAGTTATATTGCGGAGCATTATCCCCATCTTCTTTCTATCTCACCAAGGTAAAAAGCTCATTAATGTTTTCCTTCCTTTTCCACACTAGGCACGGAAATCTCGGGACAAGATTTTCTTTAAGGGGGGTGGAGCTATAACACCCTCGGTGTTACCGCGTTAACAACTTAATAAAAACTTGTCATGAGCATCATGTTAGTTTTCTTGCATGTGGTTGTGTTAACTAAAACCTATGTTGCTTTAGTAGCTAAGAATAATAACCTGTTAGCCGTCGCGTTTTTCTCGGTCCAAGTCCTGGTGAGGAACTCGATATCCTTTTTAGCAAAAATCTTTGGTGGAGTCCGAACGCAATCCTTGTCTTTCATCGAGTCCAAGATCATCTCTCGAACCAAGTTAATCACCTTTCCGGTGGTCACCTGAAAGGACGTTCTGTCGTCTCCTTAGTGTCCTTTAACTAAGTCGTGACCACGTGTTATCCACCAAGCCTTTATATCTGGTTCTTTTCCATTCTTTTGGATATCCCGAACAAAAGTTAGTAAGGGTCTCTGTTGAGAAAATGTGCGAAAGATGCCTAAAAACGGCAAAAACCAATGTTGCAACCTTTTTCAGGATGCATCTTTGGCTATAATCAAACTGCAGTTTCCATAGCTGCTATGAGGTTGGACCTTTAAGCAAAGTTGTAGATGGGATCGTGGTCGACAAATTTGGTTTAGTGACCAAATGCTGGTTCGGCTTGGAAAGGGGTTCGAAAACTGTTGCAAAGTTGAATCAGCCGCTGAAAAAGCCCAAGGACTTAGAAAAATATGCTAAGTCTATGGCCTTTGGAGCGTTCTCGAGGTTGGCATCCCACGTTCTCCTAAACTGTGCAGCGTTTGAGGTAGATCCCAGAACCAAAGTTGGAGTAGATGTTTCGGGTCAGAACATGTGAAAAGTTGGGCCTTGTTCGAACTCGTGTGGACCGCCAAAACCCAGTTTGTTGGAACTCGGCAGGCTCACTGACACTGTCCTCTTGGCATTGTCTTTCTCGCTAAACCGAGCCTCGTCTGGTCTTGAGCCTTAGAGGAGTTTGGAAGTTTTTTGGAAGATCTCCAACTTTGTCCACAGACGTCGGGGATTAATCCGAGCGGATGATGCCAGAAATTGTGTTCAAAAGTGGTCGAGGACGCACGCGAGCTGTTCGTTGAATTGCCTTGGTTTTGTCTTGACGCTGAAAGGTTCCAGCCGACTGTCCTCCACGTGCAGTGGTCAGTTCAGGGTGCGGTCGGCGTCACTTGTTAGAGTAAAGTCCCGTGTTTCATGTGCTGTGGAGCCAAGTGCTGCATTAATGCGGTTTGGTCGGAACGCCCGCGCCCAAACCTTGGACAAGTCACGTCCGGTCAGCGCTTTTGGCCACGGTCACCGCGAGCTCCCTCGCACCAGTGGTGCTGTGCTCGCCGCTGTTTCGCGTGTGGATGCAGCAGGGCGTCCTCGTGTCCCTGAGCTGGCTTCGCCGAGTCCCTTGAAAGCCAACCGTTCTCCCCTTCCGAGCTCCACCATTGCCGTGCACCACGCCATCGAGATCCTCGTTGCTCTTCTTGTCGCGGCCGTTCCAGTGGGTGGCTTCGGGTTTGGCCTTGTGCTCTTGCTTCGCGCTCGTCCACGCCCCTCCTCCTTCTCCCTTGCCGGCGCCGTGACCAAGGGCCACCGAGGGCGCCACCGCGCGGACCGTCCTGCGGGAAGCCGCTGCGGACAGCTCGGGCTCTCTTGGCATGCCCTGCAGCGGCGGTGAGGTGTCCGCAACCGCCCTGACCTCCTGTCTCGTCGCCGTCGAGCCTCTCCGGAGTCCGACCCCCCCCCCCCCCCCCCCCCCCCCACTCCCCCCCCCCCCCCCCCCCCAGTTTCGGCCGTGCGCACGAGAGAGCGGAGGAAGAAGAAAGGGACCATCGGGCGGAAAATAGGTAAAGATCAGCGGGTCTTTTGGAAAAGTGCAGAGAGGGTACAGTAGCGCCTGAAACTTATCGTAGTTATCCGAAACCCTGGGGGCTAGTTTGCAAAGTCGCGCGGGAGAGAGAGGGAGCGGCCGACTCCTCTCCGCTGGGCCGCGCTGGTGGGCCTTCGGCCAGGCCGCGCCGATTGGGCCTCGCCCTCGCAGGCCGGCTAGCGCGCGGTCGGCGGGCCGCCGTTGCCGCGCGTTCTTCGGGCCGTGGCCGGGTTGCGGCCCAGCCAGCCGTTTTTCTTTTAGTTTAGTTTTCCCTTTTTACTCTTGTGTAGAATCTTCCAAAAAATCATAACAAATCACAGAAAAATCATAAAATGGAAAATGAAGATGTTTTGGAATCCTTGAAATGTATATCTTTGCAGTAGTGTAATTATCTAGTATAGGTTAGTTTAATTTTATGGCTGTGTTGATTTAATCATGTTTACTTTAAGCCCTTAGTAAATGATTTTTATCTAGAGTTTGGTGAATCTAAAAATAGTGAAATTTTTATGGTAGCCTCTCTGTTATATTAGTGGTCTACTGTAATTTTTGTAGCTTCATAACAGCCTGTTTGATAGTCCAACTAGTTAACTCTTAAGATAAAATAGAAGAAAGTAGAGGAAAGAATAGGCTAGTTTGTTTAGAGCTATCATTAGGATTAAGGTTAACCATGTCTTGAGTCTAATCTGTTAGTGCCTTGCTGTAGTTAGTAAGTAGAGTTAGTGTAGCTAGTGTGCTCCCTTGTTCCCTAGTTGTTAGTTGTTGCTAAGCATTGCATCATCATCGCATGCATATAGGTGACGAGCCGGAGGAGTTCGTGATTGTTGGAGACCCCGAGTTCGAGGAGGTGATCGAGGAGTACGAGGAGGTACTTGCTGCGCCGGAGGAGCTTCCACCGCCACCACCAATCACTGACTTTGTTCCAGCCGCGCCTGACCAAGGCAAGCCCCGGTGCATGACCTATATTTTTGAATAGCTATAAATGAATATGTGTTATGTTGTGCATTTACGTTTCAGGAGTTATATGGGAATCCACCTGCATATATATATATATATATATATATATATATATCCTGTGAGTCCTACTAGCACAGGTTCGAGTAGCGCTATGCTTAGGATGAACGGTAGTGTGGGTGACCTGTCGTTGCCCACAAAGTAGGTGCTCTTTTATAACTAATGATGATGGAAAGAAATTGAGACCGGGCAGGGATGTTGTTGGGCTTCCGTGGGTGCAACGAGTTATGTCCCGCGGCCACGGGCGTAGCTTCGGTTGCACTGTTTCCCTGCCTGTGTCGTTTAGGAACCGTCCATTGTTGTGGATGGTAGCCAGGTCACAGATTTTCTTATCCCAAACACAAACTTGCTACATGGGGGCGGGAAGGCTAGCTGATCTCTTGCCTCGGTTTTCGGCTCTTTGCGGACCGACTATTTAGATGCTTGATAGGTGGAGGTCCTTGCACCCCTCACCGCCGGGCCGATGAGGTGGGGGTTTGGAGTCCCAGTTTGGACGCGGACCTGGACCCCTTGGCGGGAGGTTGGCGAGTTAGTCTTGTTTGTACCTCGGTGCGAATGAGGCGTGTGTTTTGGGGTACCCAGCTGGGCTACATTGATTCGTGAATCGCCGTGGTTTAAACGGTACCGGCATGGCTATGGTCCGACACCGTAGTTAATAACTGGAACCTAAGGATGAAGAAATGAGACTGATTGCTTACCCCTGGCTTGGAAATAGAATAGGTGCTTACATAGGAAATAGGAGTAATAACTAATGCGGCTAAATAAAATGTTGCAACCTTTTTCTTAAAAATGCTCTTTCGCAAAATAAAAGAAACCCGAGCCATACAGCCTTATCTTAATCTTTTGAGAGTCGGGATCTATATTTCCCACCCGGGTAAGTCTTGCGAGTACACTCGAGTACTCAGAGTTTGTTTACCCTTGTTGCAGGTGCAGCTTGAGCCTTCGTCTTGTTGTGGAGGACTCATTTGGTGGGCACAGACCGAGTCCTTGTATCGTCGCTGTAGTTCTTCGTTAGTTATGTATTTCTGCACCATTTACTTTCTGCACTTGAACAACGGTTTGTAATAATTAAATTCCTTAAAGACTTGTAATATATGTGTGAATGGTGTTATGTAAGCTCTACTCATTATTGGATCCCGGTGTAAAATGTGGATTGTTTCGAGTTCTCCCTCGGGGTGTGCTCGACGGAATTGCCAAGTTTAGACACTCTCAAGTGCGTTTCGTGCCTAATGGAAGGCGAGCATACTTGGAAGTGGATTTGCTTAGGCGGTTCTGCCACACTTGGCCTCTCAATGCAAAGAGGTAACCCAAGGTAGGTGAAAGGCAAACTGCCCTTGGAGCAACCAAAGGTAGCAGCCAGCAGATCGAGCTTGTCGTCTGAAATGTTTATTGGAATCATCATGGACTTACTGAAGTTGATTTTGAGCCCTATGGAAAGTGAAAAGCTATTTAACAGCGACTTCAGGAAGAAGAGCTGTCTGGCATCACCCTCAGCCACAATGTGGGTATCATCAGCATACTGAATCACAGGAAAGTCAGGGTTGGACTGAGAGGGAACAGGGAGATTAAGCAGACCCATATCCTTGGCCTTGTTTATCATAGATTGAAGGAAGTCTGCAGCAAGCAAAACAAGAAGGGGGGAAAGAGGGTCACCTTGCCTAACCCCTCTTCTGCAGTGCACAGTTTTTCCTGGAACCCCATTAAGAAGAATAGAGGAGGTACCAGAGCTGAAGATGGAGTCCATCCAACCAAGCCATCTCTGACCAAACCCTTTGGCTCTCATGATGGTTAGCATTGCCTGATGTTCAATCTTATCAAAAGCTTTCTCAAAGTCCAACTTGATGATGACTATTTCTTTCTTTGAATGATGACAAAGATGCAAGTACTCAATGGACCATGCTAGACAATCTTGGATAGTTCTGTTTCTGATAAAACCATTTTGGTTTCTGTGTACAAGAGAGGTGATGGACACCTACAATTTGCTGGCCAAGATTTTAGTGACAAGCTTTACTGAGGTGTTTAGTAGAGAAATAGGTCTGAATTCATTAACTCTCCTGGCCCCATCCACCTTAGGGATAAGAGTGATGAAAGAGGAGTTAATACTTCTTAAGCAAACAGAGCTGTCAAAGAACCCATCACAAAGATTATAAAAGTCTTGCTTAACAATTGACCAGCATTTCTTCAGAAACTCATTATTAAACCCATCTGGACCTGGGGATTTATCATTTGGAAGGGATTTAACCACATTGTCAATCTCCTCATGAGTGAAAGGCTCCTCCAGGTGACCCAGATTAGCATTGGGGACCAAAAAGAAGCCAGGATCCACACAGAAGCCATTAAACTCAGAAGTACCTAGCCTAATCTTGAAGTCATCCCAGAGGGCCAACTCTTTGCCTGCATGGTCACTGACCATAGAATTATCATCAATGAGAAGCTCCTTTATAAGATTCCCTCTGTGCCTGATGGTGGCATTAGCATGAAATTTTTTTGTCCCAGCATCCCCAAGCTTAACCCACTTAATGGTGCCACGTTGTCTCCAATAAATCTTTTGCTAATCAAGAAGGGCCAAAAGGTGATCACCAAGCAAAGATTTGAAGTTCCATTCATGCAAACTCAGATCTCTGAAATCCCCAATAACATCCAGGAACTGAAGAATCAACCTGCAGTTGCTGATGACCTTGGACAGCCCACTCTTAGAAGCCTGCCATTCCTTTAGCTTTTTTCTCAATAGCTTGAATTTGGCAATGATGACCTTGGCAGCATCCCCCTGATGGCTTTGAGAGTTCCAACAATCAGAAACAATTCTCATGAACTGATCACTACACAACCAATAATTTTCAAATCTAAAAATTTTATTTTTAGGAATGGCAGTGGAGATTGAAATGAGACAAGGTGTGTGATCAGAGGGGGCCATATACAGAACAGTGGCAGTGGTGTTAGGATAGGTGAGGATCCAGTTACTAGAAGTAATGGCCTAGTCTAATTTCTCCAGAAGGGGAGAAGGCTGCATGTTGGACCAAGTGTACTTCCTCTCCTGCAAGATGATTTTATTTAAGCCTTAGAAACTGATGACCTCATTAAACATAAGCATCTCAGAGATGCTACCCCCAGGCTTATTTCTGTCTTCCTGCTTCCTAATCAGGTTGAAGTCTCCAGAATCAGCCAGTCAACATTTGAAGGCATCTGAATGTGCTTAAGCCAATCTAAGAACTGAATTTTACCCTCTGCAGTACATGGGCCATAGACACATGTCAACACCCATTTAGCATCATTATTATTAGAGGAGAACTCAACTGACAGACCAAAACTGTTGCTGAATAATCTGGTACTAGAAAACAAAGCCCCTTTCCAAGCAACAAGAATGCCACCAGAGGCACCAACAGATGGGAGGAACTCATACTGATCAAAACAAGCAGGGCAGAAATTTTTCAAGAATTGCAGATCAAAAAAATATTTTTTAGTTTCTTGTAAACAAAAGATATCACAGGCAGATTGAATAATTTTGTCCTTGATAGCATTCCACTTCCAGCTAGCATTAATTCCTCTCACATTCCAGGAGAGTACATTCCATTTCCTGATACTGTTCTGATTCATTGAAAAACAAAAGAGAAGACAAACAGCTACAAGCAAAGCAGGAGCTCAGGACCCTATCACAAAGGACACAAAATGGGCAGGCTACAAACTAATGGTGCAGAACCATCAGCTGTCCTCCTCTTCATTCTCAGCACCTTGGCCATCTTTCTTCTTGGCATTGGTGCTTGGCTGATTGCTGTCTTCTTGTCCTGTCATTCCTTCTTCCTCAGGGTCACCAATCTTGGCGCCAACAATCTTCCTTCTCTTGGAAATGGTCAGGGCTTGCTTCTTTTTTCCTAGCTCTTCCTCCTCCAAAGAATCTGGGTCCATCTCACAAAACTGCACACCCAATTTCTTAATTAGCTTTGGGGACAGAGTTGGGGGTGGTGGAGTGCAGGTAAAACATTTTTTGGCTGAGCAGCCAAGGGGTCTAGACTCCTTGTAAAAAGCTAACAGCCTAGGGCTTCTTCTTACCTCAGTGACAACCAAGGGCACCCTTTTACCTCTGCCCCTTTTTGGAGCTGAAGGGGAGTCAGCCCTAGGGGCATCCAGCTCCATTTCTGCCTTCTCTAAATCAGAGTTGTCCAATATGTTGGCAGCTGTTTCAGACACAGAGCAGGTACAGCAGGTGAAGACTGAATCTCTAGGGCAATTAGATGGCAAGGAGTAATCAACAAGCCCATTCTTACCTTCCAAGAGATTGCCAGCCATGGAAGAGAGGAAGTCCTTAGCCCAGCTGAAGTGTCCTGAAGACATAAGCAGAACTGTAAAGAAGTTGGCCCACTCGGCTGGAATGCAGACATGGGAAGCATTGGGCCTACCTGGACTAAAGAATCTAGCCCAAAGGTGAGTGGTTTCAGTAGCCATGGCACTTTCCCAGTGGACCAACATAGGATCAGGCCCATTCTGAACAATTCTAACCATACCAACATTCAGCAATTCAAAGTGATTGTTCTGATCATGCTCATCCAGATTGACAGGAAGCCCATTTTCGTCCAACTGAACAAGTTGATCATCAGGAACATCTTCAACCATAAATATCCCCAGATCATTGGGGAGGTGGGGAACCTGCATGTCCTCATCAGCAATATCCATCAATTCTTGTTCTGCTGGCAAAATTTTAGGGAGCTCTTGAGCAGGCAAAACTTCTTCTACCACATTGTTGTCATCCATAAGGTCATCAAGTTCTAGAAAGCCCTCTAGAAGGGGTTGAATAGGGTTAACAATGACATCCATGGGATTGTCCTCAATCGGCAGACCAGGGGCATTTAGATCGAGCTCCAATGCCGGGGGAGGAGCCACATTCAGGTCTTGACCCAAAAGAGGCTGCTGCTGTTGATGCTGCTGAATAGGCCACGGTGCCCAGTTGTCATTGCCCACCTGCTGACCCTGTTGATCCTGCAGAACAGGCCCTTGCAAATTACCTGCATTGTTACCCTGCTGGGGTGGGTTTGCTTCAGGACCAGCGCCGAGCTGACCAAAGCCGAAGAAATCGAACGGTGCACCATCAAAAGGCAGGTCCGGGACTGGGTCCTCATCAGGAGGGCCACCACCGAGAAGATTACTATTAAGCACCTCGCACTGAACAGACCAGGATTCCCCCTCAAAACCAGGGGCCTCAGAGAAGACCACAAAATGCGGAATCGACTGCAGGTCAAGCACACGGGCCCTGATGATGACCCTATCCAACCTCCTATCCTCAGATTGCCACAGAATAAGCTTGCCAAAAGACCCAATGGCATCCTGAAAGAACTGCTCTTCCTGAAAGTTCGGCGGAAACCCCAACATCATAATCCAACATTCTGTGTTAAACATCACACGCCTCCAGCTCCTGCCTTGGTCATGCCTCACAAAGGTATAATAAGCATCCTCAAAAAAAATCGGCCCTAGAGAAATCAGAACATCCCTATCAAGCGGGCGATCAAAGCATACATACACTTGCCCCAGACTGCAAGGCTGGATGTCCATGATTCTCACTCTCCTGGCGACGAAGAACTCATGAAGCATAGTGTCAATGGCGTCGAAGGCAAGAGCATTACCCGGGAGAGGAGTGATGCTCACGATGGCAAGATCATGGTTCGTGGCTAGCGGCTCTTCACTTGGAGATGATTTCTTGGACGCCACCGCACGCACCATGGCCGGGCGGTTGACCACTTCCTCCCAGACCATGTTCCGAGGCATGAAAGGCCTCGGGTCAAACCGCTGAAATGCCATGGCAGAAGCAGCAGGTGAATCGACGGGCAGAGGAGGATGACACTGAAGCTCGGAATCGGGGTTTTCTGCCTCGGGAGAAGGAGTGGCCGCCCGCACAGCTAACTGAGGAGAAGTCAAGGGGTGGCCAAAGACCAATGGATCGGTTCCACATTTAAGGGAGAAGCTGGGCGGCCCAAATCAGCAGACGGGCCTGGAGCGGCCCAGGAGCTGGAACGGTGCGGGGAGGCAAAGAGGTCCAAAGCCATATCCTGAAACGAATCAAACCTTGGCGGCGATGAAGGCCCCGGAACACTTGGGGCCCGGAACCAATCCGAGCCAGGAACCAGCACCGCCTTCCCTTTAATGAAATTCGAAGACTGTCCCCTCTTCAAGTGCTCCACAGGACACGAGGAAACAGCATGTCCCGAGGCCCTGCATGCAACGTAGCGGATAGGCCAATGACAGCTACGCCTATCATGGCCTGGGAGAAGGCAACGAGGGCAAGGGGACGCCGGCGGCCGAGCAGCACCTCACCGGAGCTGAGAACGAAAGGACTGAACCGGGCGAGGGGCCACAGGAGATGGCCCAAGCCGAACGAACACGGATCGTCGTCCAGGGGCCGCCGGCAAGGCATGCCCCAGGGGGTGTAGCATTGGCACCCGAGAGCGGAGGGCGAGCAATGAAGGCAGTCGGCTGACGAACCACGTCAGCAAAGGAGCGCTTAGAGTGGGAGGAAGAAGGGGCTTTCTTCCAAGAAGCTTCTTCCGCGACCAGGAAGCTTTTGAATTCACGGCGCTAGTCGGGGCCTCCACCGCCCCAAAGCAAGAAGTAGACCTTGAAAAGATCGCACTCGAAGCTCGCAGAACACCTAATGAAAAGCCCCACCTGCTTGGAGGCCACATGAAACTTGAAGACCCGGTCACTCAACTGCGAAACCCTAAAACAGGAAGCATTTCCACCAATGGTGGCCTGGAGGATGCGACCAGCGGAGAGGGTGGTGAGTTTGAATTTGCAGCGGCCAAAGGCCACTACAAGGATGAAGGAATCATTGGACGAGGAGGAGACCGGATGGCCAAACTCGGCACGGAGCTTATCTTGGAACCGGAGCACAGGGGCGAAGGAGAGGCCCGGCAGAGCCATGGCGAGAGGAGCAGGGAGACTTACGCGAGGGGGGGGGGGGCAAGATGGCGGGAGCCAGCGGTCCCAACCGCCGGAGGGAGCAGCCGCGACAGCAGCGGCACTAGGTGTTCATGACCTCACCTCCTACCGCTCCATCATTCAGTATTAGCTCAGCTACTGCGCTCTGATCTGATGATTCGGTGTCATTGCCTTCATTGGAACTGTATGTAATTGTATCTTCGGTGCATAGGATTGCGGTGCCTTAATTCTGATTGTGTTGGGGTTGGGAGCCATAGAAATCTTTCTCTATTTTGCAACTTGTCTTGGGGCTCCACGATGATGACGACAACGTTCCTAGGAGAGAAACCGATGGGGCGAAGATGAAGCATGTCAGAAGCCTGGTCCAGGAATTCTTCGCCACGTCGTCGGCGACGAAATGCAGCATCAGAAGCGGCAACGTCGACGCCGGCACGGGTGGCGTCCTTGTGGAGAGGCGGCTCAAGGAGTTGGGTGTTGGCTGGGTTCTCCACCTCCCTAGCGCTAGCAGCACATCTGCATCTGCATGGGAACTGGATGATACGTTGTCCGAGGCAGGGACCAGCTGGATTAGGGCTCTTAGAGAAATCGTGGACACCATCGGTTTCACAAAGTCCCTATTTCCGGGTCTTGACCTCGTGGTGCCTATTATTTTTGAGGAAGAAGAGGAGGAAGAAGAAGAAGCTAAGGCTATGGATCAATTCCAATTTGCGTGGTTTATCCAAAAATCCATGTTAAAAATGCTCTCTTTTGTTGACGTCTTAGCTTCTGTTGCTATGGATCCCAATCCCAGTGGGTTGCCAGCACTATACCAGACAGTGAATGTCTTTCTGCGTGTGCGCGGTGCTCTGTCTTATGCCTTATCCAAGATGGAGGTGTCATTCCTTTCGACGGAGGTTAAACCGATAGGGAACGCGATGTTCAAGCTGTTGTCTGCAAAGGATGGCAAGGCGCGCGATGCGACATGGAGCACAATGGCGTTGAGGTGCAACCGTTCTCTGGTTGGCTCTGGCTTACGAAATATCAGCCCTGTCCGCTGCTTCTCCTCCACTTATTATTTCCTCCGCCCACACCCATCCCATCCCTCTCTCATTTTCCTGTTAGAACTAATACATAGTTCTTTATGTTTATCCTATTAGTTGCACTGATTATACATATGCATGACCTTTTTAGTGACAGGTGACAGGTGGTAGATCCAATTTAATTCTAATGACATGTAATAGATTTTGATGAAGATGACTTGTCCACATTGTTTCTTAAAGTGGTAAATTGCACACCAGCACATTTCATTTTTCCAGCATGCTGCCTGTTTGCATGCAGCACCAAACAAGGAAGATGGTCTGTGAGGAAGATGGGTCTGCGTGGGGATATGCCTAAAGTTTTTGGAGTTTCATGTTCTATTTTACAACTATTTAATTTATTAAATTATTTTATTTATTTTGAAAAATCAAGGGCTATGATTATTTTCGGATCTTATTAACCTCCTTCATGGTAACTCAAGTACCGTAGCAAAACCTGCTATCCAAGGGCAAATCAGGCAATTCCAAACAAATGCCCATACCTGGATCTGGAGTTGGTTGTGTAGCCAAACAGTTTTCCGGTAGATCTCAGATCCACTGGGAGAGCTGCCCCACGGTGAATCAAATGGTTTCCCGGTAGATCTCAGATCCGCTAGTGGAGTTGTCCCATGATGAATCATATCTTATATCTAGATTCAACTATTTGATTGTAGAGAAGTTGTTCCAGACATGCCCTTATATAATAGAAAAATCTAGGAAAATGAAGAACAAAGGCGTACCAAAGACCAAAAGAAGTGAAAATACTACCAGGTATTTATTGAACATTGTAACTATTTTTCCACGTCGGGCTACGTGCTCTGGTCCAATCGTGACAAGCTGTCTGTAATGTCGATGGCCCATGTTAGCCCAAATACTACCCGCATTGCACCATCCGCCGCTCTGCCCCCAGATTAGCCACTGCTGCCGCAGCATTGTTGTCTTCACCAGCGATGACATCGAGCCGCTTTAGGGCATGTACAGCCCACAGACCGGGGATCGTCTGTAAGACACTCAAATCTGATATATAGACAGCTAAAACAACAGGTCATACAATAGAGTCTGTTACACCGTCTGTAGGGTATTTAATACTTTGCATGTAGCCAAGATTAATCGTGAATACTATTTTGTATATCAATGTATTGCTATTTGATATCGGGAATGAAACAATTGACAATGCTTAAGAACAGCCAAACGGGTGACTAACATCGAGAACACATAATCATGATGTCAAACATGCAAGATGCAAATTAAATAATATGAACTGTAAAAATGATCGATGAAAAGGATAGTAATTTGAGGGATCATTCCTGTATGCTAAATCTATCAGCACAGTTATTTGAACAAGATATTGTTATGAATAGTGTTCAGTAACTACATAGTTGAATCTGCTATTGGCATCAGAGATCCCCCAAGACAATCATCTAGCAATGTTGCAACTCCAAAGTGCACCTAAAGATAACTAGATAGATAACTGAAATAATCAACATGACAGGTCCATACATCAACTTAGCTCCATACATCATGAGAGAACAAAATCACATGGCAATTCAGCTAATTTAAAAGAAAAAAAATGACAGCATGTCACAGGCTCATATGATCTTAATCCTTGTCCAATTCTTGATTCCACACAACATCAAATATCTTACAGTAAACAACCTACAATAAAGAAAAGTTGTTATATGAGACATATGATAGTTTCAGGCCACAATACATTCAGTTACCAAGTCATCTAGTCAGAACATTCTAATTGCAGCCTTAGTGCTTGTACAGAACCTATAATTCAGAGTACAGAAGCGCAAAGACATAAGAATTCTTTCCTCCAAAATTGGAAGTAAATAGACAAAGGATGAGCTACTGGAATTTAGTTTTCAGAAAAATATCAGCTTGCAACATCAGTGTCACATGCATTCAGTTTTCAGAAAAGTAGCAGCTTGCAACACTAATAGAGTTTGGTAAAAATTAGTAACAGTAGTAGCATACTTAGATTAAACTGAACAAATAAGAGAAGCGTTGGTTAACTATGATGTTCATTTGCAATAAAAAAATCAGAAAGCATATTATACTAGTTGGCTGCTGCTGCTGCTGCTAGTATTTGTGAAGACTGATACTGCTAGTATTGCAAAGTTGAACTGAAAAAAGCCACCGCGACTGCTAGTATTTGTGAAGCCTCCATGTTGCGGAGACCGCGTTGGGTTTCTGCTCAGCGATGGCGTGGTCCTCGAGTTGGGGTTGAGAGAGGACGACCCGCCGGCTCGTCGTCCTTGTGTGAGAAAACTAAGAGAAAGATCTAGAGAGAGCAAACTATACTAGTTGCCTGTTCCTGTCGCTGCCGGATGTAGCCATGGATGAGGTCGTCGGTGGTGAGGTCGCGCCGTTGCCGCCGTCAATGGGGAATAGGGCGTCGGGCTGGATCCACGGCAGACGGGGAAGAGGTCGGCGGCGCCATTGCCGCTGCCAATGGGGAAGAGGGCGTCAGGCCGGATCCGCGACCGAAGAGGAAGAGGCCAGCCGCCGCCGAGCTGGATCCACGGCCAATGGAGGAAGGTGATGCCGCAGTTGTTGTTTTGACCTTGCCCTTCCGCCCCGCTGCTACTCCCAACGCCGTCGTCGCCGCCGCCGCTGTGCACGGGCTCTCTGCCCTGAATCCGGCGACGTGCAGGTGTCGTCGATCTCGCTGGTGGATTTGGCGCGCAAATCCATCTCCCTCAACTTCCTTCGCGCTGTACTGGATCCCCCGCTCCGTCGACTCGCCATACAACGCGACTTTAGACAGACGGGAGCTCCTTGGACCACGAGCTACGCTCGTCCTCTCGTGAAACGACGGAGGGAGGTCGTCTCCTCATTCACGGGGTTCTTTTCATAAAAAAACCAACACACAGACGGATGTACAGACGCGCTGTACATGCCCTTATGAGTTGTATGAACCTTGTTTAAACTTCAATAAAAGCTCAGTAGGGAGTGATCCCTCCTGTTAACCCTAAAAAAATGTTTTAACTTGTCACATCTGGGGAGAGACGACGGGAGGTCGGAGGAGGCCGCCGGCCGGGAAGAAGTCACATCTGGGGAGAGACGACGGGAGGTCGGAGGAGGCCGCCGGCCAGGAAGAAATCCCAATCATCGTCGCCTTACGCGTATATCTAGTGGCCGGGCCGCCGGGGAACAGGGTGCCGCGAGCATGGAGGGTAGGGATGGCGGCGGCGGGTCTGTTTGGAGGTACGGCAAGCAGACAGGAGGATCAAGCTTATATACCATTGGCAATGGCAGCTCGTCATCAGGTACCATAGTGTCGACTGCCTACACATCCAGCGGCTCTCATCGCCTGTCATCTATCGCGGAGGAAGCGGCGGCCAGGCACTTGGACTTGGATTTAGAGTTGGAGAAAATGGAGAAGAATAAGAAGGTGAAGCAAATTAGCAGCCTGGTGAAGGAATTCTTCGGTGAACCCGAACCGTCGGTGAAGTCCAGCAGCAGCATCAAAGGCGGCAACGGCAACATGAGTGTCATTCAAGATGCCATGTCGAAAATGCTCACTTTTGCTGACGGCATAGCTAGCGAAGTTGTTAGCGATGTTGGTTTGCCGGTATCATACTCATACATGAAGCTCAGCGCCATGCTCGGTGTGCACGGTGCTCTGTTGAAAGCCCTAGTTTGGTTTTGGTTAATTGATGAAACCTATTTGGTCTAATCCTATTGCTAAGCATGTGTGTAGCTTATAAGAAAGGATTATGACCAAGCCAAGTGGTGGAGCTAGCAAGATGGCAACCATGGAGTATGGTGTTGGCCGCAAGCACTCAAGAGATCAAGTGCTCCACCTTTTGTGAAATGCAAGAAGAAGAGAAGAGATGGAGCAAAGAGGCCCGAAGGCAAAGGTATAACATATAGGGCTCTTTGTTTTGGTGATCAAGACACTTAGCGAGTGTGATCACATTTAGGATAGATAGCCGTACTATTAAGAGGAGATTATTCACGGCTTATGCGGTGTTCAAGTGCCACTAGGTGTTCTCTAACATATCGATGCTATAGACCTAGTGAGTGACTAATAAATCCTTTGAAAAATGTTTTGAAAATGCTAACACACTTGCACAAGATGGTATACACTTGGTGGTGTTGGCACATTTGAAAAGGAGAAGAAACCGGAGTTGAAAACGTGGTTTTCAGGCTTGACCGGACGCTGAATAGCGACCGGACGCTGCGATCGGACGCGTCCGGTCAGTTGTGAAGAAAAACGACCGGACTCGCCTGTACCACTGTTCACGAGAGGCATCAGGTTCAAACAGTTTGATCGGACGCTGAGTGAGTCCGGTCACTGGTGACCGGACGCGTCCGGTCGATAAAAAACCTCTCTGGAACCTCTCTGGTTCTGACCGGACGCTGAGCGAATTTCTTGACCGGACGCGTCCGGTGCTAATGACGTAGAGTCCGGTGATCGTGAAGTTTTTCGTCCAAATTAACCGTTGGACGACCGGACGCGTCCGGTGGTGATCGGAGCGTCCGGTGCTCTCGTTTGGAGCTTTTTGAGCAGTAGCCGTTGGACGATCAAACGAACGACGTTGAATTCGCGTGGACACGTGGCTGTCATCCAGCGACCGGACGCAGTGGGAGCGTCCGGTGATCACTTGACCATGCGTCCGGTCGTCGCGTTTTTCGCGCAGTGAACAGGTAACGGCTCTATTTGTTTAAGGGGCTTATAAATATGAGTTGGCCGGCTTGCTAGTGGGCACTCTTGCACATTTTGATTCCTAAGCCTTCTAGTGAGCATTGACAAGCCTCCCCACTCATCTCCCAAGTTGAATTGATCAAGCCAAGTGAGATTGAGTGATCTAGTGCGCGTTCTTGATAAAGTTCAATCTAGTGGCACTAGTTCTTCGCATCGGCATTGGGTATTCTTGTTACTCTTGGCATTTGCCGGTGCCTAGACGGCTTGGAGGCGTTGAGGTGGTTGATTGGCAAGAGTGGAGATTGTTCTTGGCCACCACCGATTGAGATTGTGAGAGGTTTTGGAGCCTCACCTCGCCGGAGCGGCAAGAGGCATCCTTAGTGGATTGCTCGTGTCATTGAGCTACCTCACTAGCGGTAGATTCTTGTGGCGCTCTTCGTGAGCTTGGCTTAGCGCCGATTAGCCGCCGGATCACCTAGTGTTGGTCGACACAACGGGGAGTAGCGTGCCGGCAAGCACGTGAACCTCGGGATAAATCTTTGTCTCCCGAGTGCTATTTGTGGTTGTGTCCCATTCTTGGTGATTGGTCTCCATCTTCATATTCTTGGTGATTGGCATCACAAGTGGTTTTCACCGGTGATTGGCTCTCTACTTGGCGATCCTCAAGGCTCGGTGAAATCCTCCTTATCTAGTTCATTTACCTTGTGTATTTATATTGATCTATATCTCTTGTTTTGATATCATTTCTTGTTGCACATCTTTAGTCATATATCTTGTGTAGGTAGTGGCAGTTAGCTTACCTAGTTCCTTGTACACACTTGTCTTGTATACTCATTGTACATCATTCTTGTGCTAGAGCTATAGTATTTTTATTCCGCATTTGTTACTAGCTCTAGTTGATTGTGTGCCATAGAAATATTAGGTAGAACTATTGGATAGGTGGCTTGCAACACACTATTAGGCTAGCGCAAAAAGCTTCGCCGTTTGTCTTACTAATAGTGTTTGCCTAAGAAATTTTTGTAGATTTTTAATTAGGCTATTCACCCCCCCTCTAGCCAATTTGGACCTTTCAAGTGGTATCGGAGCCGTGGTCACCGATTGTTTGAGGCTTAACATCCTCCGGTGTTAAAATGGCTCAAATCAACTATATGGGGAAGCCACCACATTTTGACGGCACCAACTTTGATTGTTGGAAGAGGAAGATGTGTGCATTCACAAGAGGAATGAATAGGAAGATTTGGGATATGATAGAACATGATTTTGCAATAATTGATCCCACAAGTCTCACTCCAAGAGAAGAAGAGAAGCTCCAATGGAATGATATAGCAATCAATCTATTCTATGAAGCTTTTGATACAAAAGTCTTTGAGCAAATCAAGGACCTTGAAAGAGCAAATGAGATATGGGAAAGATTGGAAGAAACATATGAAGGCACCAAGGCGGTCAAGGGAGCCAAGCTATATATTCTCAAGGACAAACTTGCTACCTTCAAGATGCAAGATGATGAGAGCATACCGGAGATGTTTCACCGGTTGCAAGTGATCATAAATGACTTGAAGGCTTTGGGAGAGAAGGTGGAGGACAAGGACTTTTCTCACAAGTTCTTGAGATGCTTACCACCAAGGTTTGACACTTTGGTGACCATCCTAGTGAGAGAAGGATTGGATACGGTGACCCCAAACCAAGTACTAGGTGATGTGGTCACACAAGACACATACCGTGTGGAACGGGATGGGGGAGCCCAAGAGGAAGAGAAGAAGAAGAAGACCGTGGCATTCAAGGCTTCATCCTCCAAGAGCAAGAGCAAGGGCAAAGCTAAGATGGAAGAAAGTGATGATGAAGACACAAGCTCAAGTGAAATGGATGATGAAGAGATGGCCCTATTTGTGAAAAGATTTGGCAAGTTCATGAAGAAGAAAGGCTATGGAGCTAGAAAGAGAAGAGATGCAAACAAGAGCACAAGCAAGAGGTGCTATAGATGCAAGAGCAAGGATCACTTCATTGCGGATTGTCCATACTCTAGTGATGAAGATGATGATGACCGCAAGAAGAGCAAGAAGAAGGACAAGAAAGAGAAGAAAGAAAAGAAGGAGAAGAAGATGAGCAAGAAGAAGGGTGGATCCTATGTTGTCACATGGGATAGTGATGCTTCCTCAAGCGATGATGATGATTCAAGCAATGATGAGAGGAAGACCACCAAGAAGAAGGCTATGGCTAGTCTTGCTATCTCAAGCAAGCCTTCTATCTTCAACACTCCATCGTCATGCTTCATGGCTAAGGCCACAAAGGTATCATCCGATGAGAGTGATAGTGAGAGTGATAGTGATGATGATGAGGAGTACTCAAAGGAGGACCTCATAAGCATGCTACAAGATGCTCATTCTTACATTGAGACTAAGAGGAAGGAGTGCAAAGAATTGCGCAAGGCCAACAAGGCTCTTGAGCAATCCTTTGATGAGCTCAAGTCTACTCATGAGAGGCTAAAGGAAGCCCATGAGAAGCTTGATCAAGCTCACACTAGGCTCAAGGAAGCCCACTCCTCCCTCCTTGATCAAAGTAAGATTGAGGATGTTGTAGAAACATGCAATGTAGGAGTAACTTGTGATATACTTGATGAATCATTTTATGCTCCTATTATTGTTGCTCCCATCAATGCATCATCATCATCTAGCTCAACTAAAATGCCTACTTCTACTACTTGTGATTCATCATTAGTTGTAGAAAATAAAAACCTTAAAAACAAGGTTGTTGAGCTCACTCATGCTTTAGGCAATGCCTATGGTGGAGATGCCCGCTTGCTTAAGTGCTTGGGTAGCCAAAGGTGTCCACTCAACAAGGAGGGACTTGGCTATATCCCCAAGAAGGGCAAGGCGGCCTTTGCTCCTCACAAGACTAGTTTTGTGAAGAGCAATGGTCGTTATTGCTACAATTGCAAGCAATCCGGGCACATAGAGCAAAATTGCTTTAAAAAGAACAAGAACAAGAACTTTGCACATGTTTCATCTATTAGACTTGATTCTTGTTATATGCTTACAAAGGGGACTAATGGTGTGAAGGCTAAGTACATTGGTGCACCCATGGTTGGCCCAAAGAAGAAGTCAATTTGGGTGCCCAAGAGCTTGGTGACTAACCTTGTAGGACCCAAAAAGGTTTGGGTACCTAAAAAGAATTGATCTCTTGTAGGTAAACTATAAAGCGGGAGGAAGGCATTGGGTGCTTGATAGTGGGTGCACTCAACACATGACCGGAGATGGAAGAATGTTCAAGTCAATCAACACTAGTGGCAATGATCATGCGGATGCTATCACATTTGGTGACAACAAGAAAGGCAAGGTCAAAGGTTTGGGCAAGATTGCAATCTCCAATGACTTGAGCATCTCCAATGTGCTATTAGTGGAATCTCTCAACTTCAATCTATTGTCCGTAGCACAATTGTGTGATTTGGGATTCAAATGCATATTTGGTGTGGATGATGTGGAGATAGTTAGTGTTGATGGAAGTGACTTGGTGTTCAAAGGATTTAGATATGAGAATCTCTATTTGGTGGACTTTGATGCAAGTGAAGCTCATTTGACAACATGTTTGTTCACAAGATCAAGTATGGGTTGGCTATGGCATAGGCGCTTGGGACATGTTGGAATGAAGCAACTAAAGAGGCTAGTGAAGCATGATATGGTGAGAGGACTAAAAGATGTTCATTTTGAGAAAGACAAGCTTTGTAGTGCATGCCAAATGGGAAAGCAAGTTGGAAACACTCATCCCAACAAAGGAATGATGAGCACTACACATGCACTTGAGTTGTTGCACATGGACTTGTTTGGACCAACTACATATACAAGTATTGGGGGAAACAAGTATGGCTTTGTGATAGTGGATGACTATACGAGATATACATGGGTCTTCTTTCTCGTTGACAAGAGTGAAGTGTTTGGCATATTCAAAACTTTTGTCAAGAGAAGCCAAAATGAGTTTGATAGAAGAATCAAGAAAGTGAGAAGTGACAATGGAAGTGAGTTTAAGAACACAAGAGTTGACGAGCTATGTGATGAATTTGGAATCAAACATCAATTCTCGGCCAAGTATACACCTCAATCTAATGGGATAGTTGAAAGAAAGAATAGGACACTCATTGACATGTCAAGATCCATGCTTAGTGAATACAATGTGAGTGATTCTTTTTGGGCCGAAGCAATCAACACGGCATGCTATTATAGCAACCGGCTCTATTGTCACCCTCTATTGAAGAAGACACCATATGAGCTCCTCAATGATAGAAAGCCCAACATTGCATATTTCCGGGTCTTTGGGTGCAAATGCTACATATTGAAGAAGGGCACAAGACTTGGCAAATTTGAGAAGAAGTGTGATGAAGGGTTCCTACTTGGTTACTCCACTACAAGCAAAGCATATAGAGTGTGGAACAACACAACAAAAATAGTTGAAGAAGTCCATGATGTTGAGTTTGATGAAACCAATGGCTCACATGAAGAACAAGACAACCTAGAAGATGTGAGAGGAACACAATTAGTGGAAGCAATGAAGAACATGGATATTGGTGATATAAGGCCAAAGCAAGTGATTGACATAGAAGATGACAAAGATCAAGTGCTCTCTCCTCCAACCATGCATGGCAATGATGTTGCAAGCTCTAGTGGTTCTCATGATCAACAAGATGCTAGTAGCTCTCAAGTGGCTCATCCAAGTGCTAGTACAAGTGCCCAACCGCAACAAGTGCTCCAACCAACACACATTGCAAGAGATCATCCTTTGGATCAAATTGTTGGTGACATAAGAAGAGGTGTGCAAACAAGATCAAGATTGGCATCGTTTTGTGAACACTACTCATTTGTATCATCTATTGAGCCAACCAAGATTGATGAAGCTTTGATGGATGTTGATTGGGCAAATGCAATGCATGAAGAGTTAAACAACTTTACCCGCAATGATGTTTGGGAGTTAGTGGAAAGACCAAAGAACACAAATGTGATTGGTACAAGATGGGTCTTCCGGAACAAGCAAGATGAAGATGGCATGGTTGTTAGAAACAAAGCAAGATTGGTTGCACAAGGGTACACTCAATTGGAAGGAATTGACTT
The DNA here is from genome assembly GCA_009763385.1 of Coix lacryma-jobi var. lacryma-jobi. NCBI lineage: Eukaryota > Viridiplantae > Streptophyta > Magnoliopsida > Poales > Poaceae > Coix > Coix lacryma-jobi. The sequence continues at coordinate 1,899,954 of CM019824.1, read as the reverse complement.
TGGAGAAACCTATGCACCGGTTGCTAGATTGGAAGCCATTAGAATCCTACTTGCATATGCTTGTTCTCACAACATCAAGCTCTATCAAATGGATGTCAAGAGTGCATTTCTCAATGGATTCATAAATGAGCTAGTGTATGTTGAGCAACCTCCCGGGTTTGAAGATTTGAAGAAGCCCAACCATGTGTACAAGCTCAAGAAAGCATTATATGGGTTGAAGCAAGCACCTAGAGCATGGTATGAAAGATTGAGGGATTTCTTGCTATCAAAGGGTTTCAAGATGGGGAAGGTTGACACCACTCTCTTCACCAAGAAGATTGGAAGTGACTTGTTTGTGTTGCAAATTTATGTGGATGACATCATATTTGGATCAACCAACCAAGACTTTTGTGAAGAGTTTGGAGAGATGATGGCTAAGGAGTTTGAGATGTCTATGATTGGAGAGCTTAGTTACTTCCTTGGTCTACAAATCAAGCAAATGAAGAAAGGCACATTTGTTAGTCAAGGCAAGTACATCAAGGACATGCTCAAGAAGTTTGGATTAGAAGAAGCAAAAGCAATAACTACTCCAATGGGCACAAATGGACATTTGGATAGTGACTCTAGTGGTGACATGGTGGATCAAAAGTTATATCGGTCAATGATTGGGAGTTTACTCTATGTGACCGCATCAAGACCGGATGTCATGTTTAGTGTGTGCATGTGTGCAAGGTTCCAAGCTTCACCAAGAGAAAGTCATTTGAAGGCAACCAAAAGAGTATTGAGATATTTGAAGCACACTCCAAATGTTGGACTATGGTATCCCAAGGGCTCTCAATTTGAATTAATTGGATACTCGGATTCCGATTACGCGGGATGCAAGGTGGATAGGAAGAGCACTTCGGGCACTTGTCAATTGCTTGGAAGATCACTTGTCTCATGGTCATCAAAGAAGCAAAATAGTGTTGCACTCTCTACCGCCGAAGCCGAATACATATCCGCGGGTAGTTGTTGCGCACAATTGCTATGGATGAAAGCAACATTGCAAGATTATGGAGTCAAGTTTGGACAAGTCCCTTTGCTATGTGATAATGAGAGCGCCGTCAAAATAGCCACCAACCCGGTTCAACATTCAAGAACAAAGCACATTGACATAAGGCATCACTTCATTAGAGATCATCAAGCAAAGAAAGACATATCTATTGAGAGTGTGGGCACCGATGATCAACTTGCCGATATCTTCACCAAGCCACTAGATGAAAGAAGGTTTTGCAAGCTAAGGAATGAATTGAATATCCTAGACTTCTCCAATATGAGTTGAATGCACCCCCACTTATGACATGCCTCTCCTCCAACAAAGCAAAGGTAAAATTGTTTGGCATGTGCATTCATTCTTATTAGGTTGTGATCTAGTTCATATAGCCATCACTTTGCATATTTAGGATCATTCATGGTAAATCAAATGAATTTGAAGTATATATGGTACCACTATTGCTTCTATGTTTGACTTAACCTAGTGGTAGCATATAACTTGTTTGTGAGCTTGTAACTCTAGTGTTTGATCTAGTAAGTGAACAATAGGTGTTTAACCAACGTGAGTAAGATAACCATTGAAAGATGTGTGAAGAAGCTTACTCTAGAGCAAACCGTGTTAAACATCCTATGCTCATAAGCTAGATTAAGCCACAACTTGGTTTGATTTGTTTCCCACAATTGCCCCACCTTTATGATAATTGTTGACAAAGGGGGAGAAAATAATGCAACAAAGATAAAAAGACATGCTATGTTGCTAAGCTCAAATTAAGTTCAAATGGGATTGGAACATACAAATAGGGGGAGCAAGCTCATAAACATGATTGTTGCATTTGAAATGTGCATATTCATATGATTGTTAGCAATGCATAAGCTTTTTAATTTGATATCCATGCTTATGTGGTGAATGCTAGTGAGTGATAGATTATGTTTGATGAATTGATTAACTAGCATGTACATAATAGCAACTAGACATACTTATTTTTCAAGTGGTTCAAGAACCTTACTATAATGTTGATCTCACGGGGTTCTTGAGTTTTGATGTATGTCTAGTGACGAAATGATGCTAAGGATGGTTTAATATGTGCACTCCGATTGGTATCACGCTTCAAAGGTCCATTCTTATGCCTTAGCATCATCATTGATAGTATTGCTCACCCACATTTCATATCCATACATATGTGCCAAATCTAGTACCAAACTCTATAGCACATATGTAGGGGGAGCTAATACTATCAATGTGGTTACTCAATTTTAAATCACATATCTTTGTAGAGGTTGTCATCAATTACCAAAAAGGGGGAGATTGAAAGCCCTAGTTTGGTTTTGGTTAATTGATGAAACCTATTTGGTCTAATCCTATTGCTAAGCATGTGTGTAGCTTATAAGAAAGGATTATGACCAAGCCAAGTGGTGGAGCTAGCAAGATGGCAACCATGGAGTATGGTGTTGGCCGCAAGCACTCAAGAGATCAAGTGCTCCACCTTTTGTGAAATGCAAGAAGAAGAGAAGAGATGGAGCAAAGAGGCCCGAAGGCAAAGGTATAACATATAGGGCTCTTTGTTTTGGTGATCAAGACACTTAGCGAGTGTGATCACATTTAGGATAGATAGCCGTACTATTAAGAGGAGATTATTCACGGCTTATGCGGTGTTCAAGTGCCACTAGGTGTTCTCTAACATATCGATGCTATAGACCTAGTGAGTGACTAATAAATCCTTTGAAAAATGTTTTGAAAATGCTAACACACTTGCACAAGATGGTATACACTTGGTGGTGTTGGCACATTTGAAAAGGAGAAGAAACCGGAGTTGAAAACGTGGTTTTCAGGCTTGACCGGACGCTGAATAGCGACCGGACGCTGCGATCGGACGCGTCCGGTCAGTTGTGAAGAAAAACGACCGGACTCGCCTGTACCACTGTTCACGAGAGGCATCAGGTTCAAACAGTTTGATCGGACGCTGAGTGAGTCCGGTCACTGGTGACCGGACGCGTCCGGTCGATAAAAAACCTCTCTGGAACCTCTCTGGTTCTGACCGGACGCTGAGCGAATTTCTTGACCGGACGCGTCCGGTGCTAATGACGTAGAGTCCGGTGATCGTGAAGTTTTTCGTCCAAATTAACCGTTGGACGACCGGACGCGTCCGGTGGTGATCGGAGCGTCCGGTGCTCTCGTTTGGAGCTTTTTGAGCAGTAGCCGTTGGACGATCAAACGAACGACGTTGAATTCGCGTGGACACGTGGCTGTCATCCAGCGACCGGACGCAGTGGGAGCGTCCGGTGATCACTTGACCATGCGTCCGGTCGTCGCGTTTTTCGCGCAGTGAACAGGTAACGGCTCTATTTGTTTAAGGGGCTTATAAATATGAGTTGGCCGGCTTGCTAGTGGGCACTCTTGCACATTTTGATTCCTAAGCCTTCTAGTGAGCATTGACAAGCCTCCCCACTCATCTCCCAAGTTGAATTGATCAAGCCAAGTGAGATTGAGTGATCTAGTGCGCGTTCTTGATAAAGTTCAATCTAGTGGCACTAGTTCTTCGCATCGGCATTGGGTATTCTTGTTACTCTTGGCATTTGCCGGTGCCTAGACGGCTTGGAGGCGTTGAGGTGGTTGATTGGCAAGAGTGGAGATTGTTCTTGGCCACCACCGATTGAGATTGTGAGAGGTTTTGGAGCCTCACCTCGCCGGAGCGGCAAGAGGCATCCTTAGTGGATTGCTCGTGTCATTGAGCTACCTCACTAGCGGTAGATTCTTGTGGCGCTCTTCGTGAGCTTGGCTTAGCGCCGATTAGCCGCCGGATCACCTAGTGTTGGTCGACACAACGGGGAGTAGCGTGCCGGCAAGCACGTGAACCTCGGGATAAATCTTTGTCTCCCGAGTGCTATTTGTGGTTGTGTCCCATTCTTGGTGATTGGTCTCCATCTTCATATTCTTGGTGATTGGCATCACAAGTGGTTTTCACCGGTGATTGGCTCTCTACTTGGCGATCCTCAAGGCTCGGTGAAATCCTCCTTATCTAGTTCATTTACCTTGTGTATTTATATTGATCTATATCTCTTGTTTTGATATCATTTCTTGTTGCACATCTTTAGTCATATATCTTGTGTAGGTAGTGGCAGTTAGCTTACCTAGTTCCTTGTACACACTTGTCTTGTATACTCATTGTACATCATTCTTGTGCTAGAGCTATAGTATTTTTATTCCGCATTTGTTACTAGCTCTAGTTGATTGTGTGCCATAGAAATATTAGGTAGAACTATTGGATAGGTGGCTTGCAACACACTATTAGGCTAGCGCAAAAAGCTTCGCCGTTTGTCTTACTAATAGTGTTTGCCTAAGAAATTTTTGTAGATTTTTAATTAGGCTATTCACCCCCCCTCTAGCCAATTTGGACCTTTCATCTGTCCACGGCGTTATCGGAGCTCCAGCAGCTGCTCTATCCGCCACCCTCAGAAGAAGTTTCAAGGGTAGAAAGCGAGGTGGTAGGCCTCTTGTCGGCAAAGAAGGGAAAGGCGAGTGAGGCCATATGGAGCACAATGGAGGACTACCGGAGCCGTATCCTAGATCTGCAACATGACGGTGACGACGACAGAAACTCATCAGGTACCCGAACTCCACGAGGATCATCAGACTCTTGTTATTTTTTGGACATCTACAATTACAAGGCCGACATTCACAAGGCCAATCGATTCATGAAAAGCTACATTATGCTGCTGCGGGCTAATTACCTGTCTGCGGATGCCGTTGTATTTGAAGCAGCCACCCTTGGTAAGTACGTGCCTCTGATTCCGAACATATCACCTTTGGATAGCATGATCGTGGAGATGACACATATGGTCTACAAGACAAGCTTGTCAATGTGTCAGAATACTATCCAGATCAAGGCCTCAGGTTTTTGTTCTTGCTTAACAATGCGTACTTCATGCTGGAGCAGCTCCATCAGGACTTTAGGATTCACAAGTTGGGTGTTATGGACCTAGATTATAAAGTCAAGGCCTACATGAAGAGCTATCTACAAGTATCTTGGGTGCCAGTAGTGTCATGCTTGTTTGATTCTACACTTCTTTGCTTATTCGGGAAAAGCTACTCGCCGCTGCTTAAGTTTGAGTCTGAGTTTCAAAAGATGTACGCCACTCAGAAGCATTGGAAGGTCCCAGATCCTGAGCTGAGGAATAGATTGCGCACAGCTATCACCGAGAAAATCATTCCAAGTTACACAAAATACATAGCGGATAACAACGTTGCCACAGCAACATTCGCTCCCCAAGAGCTGGTAGAGATGTTGCAAGAGCTATTCGAAGGATGAACAGAGCATGCCACCACAAGGCAGTCACCATATAGCTAGGTTCCATATGTGCTGGTTTTAGAATCAAATTTTGTTGCTATCAAAATAATGACCTGCTTTCAAAATAAACTTGAATTCCTAATGTCATACAATAGTCATTGAAGGCACGTGAGGAAAATTCAGCAGCATTATCCATGCGGATAGATCGGATTTGATGTTCAGGATGTTGTGCTTTGAGTTTGATAACTTGCGCAACAATTTTAGCAAATGCATGGTTCTGTGTGGAAAGTAAGCACACATGAGACCATCGTGTAGATGCGTCTATTAGAACCATGAAATACCTGAACAGCCCAGACAGTGGTTGAATGGGACCACATATGTCTCCTTGAATGCGTTCAAGGAACTTTAAAGGTTCGACATGTATTTTGAGATAAGAGGGCCTCAAAATTAATTTCCCTGTGGCACAGGCGGTGCACACAAAATCTGAGGATTGGGAAAATTTTGTATTACTTAAAGTGTGACCAACAGAATTGCTTATAATTTTCCTCATCATCCCAACACCAGGATAGCCAAGGCGATCATGCCAAGTTTGGAATGCATTAACATTCTGGAAAATTACTTTGTAAGCAACATGTGATACGAGTTTGATGTATGTGTAGTACAATCCAGACGGGAGTGAGGGAACTTTTTCAAGTGTCTCTTTGCCATATCCGTTATCTTTTGTAATGAGAAGAAACTCCTCATTGTTGTCCGCATGGGTTTCAACATGGAACCCATTCTTACGGATATCTCTATAACTCAGTAGGGTACGCGTTGAATCAGGATACAATAATGCATCCTCAATTGTTAGCGATGTACTCATAGGGAGCATAATAGTGGCAGGACCAGTACCAACTATTACTGCATCGCGTCCAACGATTGTTAAAATATTTCCTTTATTCTTTGTCAGAGTTTGGAAATATTTTATTTCCCTGAGTATAGAGTTAGTGGTACCACTGTCCACTAGGCACATTTCCTCGTCCATCAGATTGACTCCCGTAAAATCTATACAAAATGGAGAATTCAAACATGTAATTCTCAACAAATATATATAGAATACATACAATATATTAATATAGGTATCAAATGTGCATATTACAATACCCATTGTTCTTAGTAAAATACGGACAACTAGTAGCTTATTACAACATCACAATTAAACAACATCCACAATTAAGATAGTAGCAATATATATCAAAGTGCTGGAGTCTAGTGAAAGTCTCCAAAGAGGTCATCGGAGGTGTACTCCACGATCATGTTCTCCATCCCATCAATGTTTCCATCAGGTGGTGGTAGTGCCTTGGTGTTGCTTGGACCCGCAGAAACAGTGTTGGAGTATCCAGGGGCATCTTGCTTAGGGATGTCAAGTTGGAAGGTCTCTTCCATGTTGACATCACGCTGGGAGTTGAAGTGTGCTTCAAATTGTCCACCTTGATTGGAACATCCTTGAGTGGAGCGTCCTCGTCCCATGGAATTCAAGTATAATTCCACCAAGTGCTTAGGGGTATGACATTTCTGTGTCGGGCGGCTGTAACAGCCACACTTGTCACAAGTGCTAGACTTGTTGAACTTTTTGTTGTTCGACTTAGGAACATTCGTACCCTTGCCCTTGTTGGCACCACGAGACTTACGCTGTCTCTTGCGCTTGTTCTTTCCTTTGAAGTTCCAGGATTGCTAGAGGTAGTAGCATTCCTTTGTTGTTTATTCTGAGCATTAGCATTAGCATGTACTTCAGGCAAAGACTTAGTTCTTGTGGGGCGCAGGTTAGAGTTCCATAGAAGGAGCTCATTTTGTCTTTCAGCCTGTAGTAATGTCTTAATTAACTCAGAGTAAACAGTGAAACCTCGCTCACGGTATTGTTGCTGAAGGACCATATGTGCAGGAAGCATTGTAGACAATGTCTTTTCAATCTTTTCTGCATTAGTTGGTTCCTTTTCGCAAAACCTCAGTTTAGAACTAAGTTTATGAACAGCATGATTGAACTCTCCCATAGATTTGAAATCTTGGATACGGAGATGGTTCCATTCATTGATAGCCTCTGGAAGGATGACTGTTTTCTACTGTTCATACCGTGTTTGAAGAGCAAGCCACAGAGTTGCAGCCAATGCTTCCGCACCCTCTTGGGGTGGGGCTATTGCCTCATACAACCCGCGTAATGATAGACTCACTTTGAGGTCCATTGCCCATATGAGGAAGTTATGGCCATCAAGAGCAAGAGGCTCGAACTCTTTGGAAGTCATTTGTGCCTACATAAGTAGGGCCAAAATTTGTTAAAAATCTTTGGCAAAGTTGAATAAGCAATGCAAAATGCAAATAATCAAGGTAAACTTGAATAAAAGGGACATTCTTCATGTGGAATAACACAATCAAGCACCTAATGGTGCTAACTTTGTGACTCATTTTTCAACATTGGGTACACACGTTGAGGATGTAATCCCACAGTAGTACTATGGTACTACCTTGTGTATGGCCAATGTGAAAAAGAATCATGGTAATCACTCAAGTGTCCCTTGTATAATTTATAATCAAATTGGGTACGCACGTTGAGGATAAAAATCCCGCAGTAGTACCATGGTACTACCTTGTGTATGGCCAATTTAAAAATAAATAAAGGTATGCACTCCAAAGTGTAGACCAAATGTTTTAAAATTTGATATTGGGTACGCACGTTGAGGATGAAAATCCCGCAGTAGTACTAGGGTACTACCTTGTGTATGACCAATATCAAAGTTGAGAAACATAGTGTTATTCGAAAAACATGAGAAAATCAACCTAGAGCATTTGCATATATTTATATTAATTGCTTGTATGAAAAGCTAGTAAACTTAATATCTAAATTGCATAAAGTAAAATACAATAAATGATGTGGAATATATTGTTATTGGGAATGCCTGAGGGCAACACTTTGAACAATATACTCAACACAAAACATTCATGTTATTGGGAATTGCATGAGGCAAACACTTTAAACATGAATGAAACATGTATAATACATTGCATAAAGTAAACACATATGTACAATACGTGGATACATCAGGAATCTAAGAAATTGAAATTACTTAGACTAATACACTGATGAACAGTACTACGAAATTAGCAACTAACAGATAGAAGTTAATTAAGCTAATGAAGTACTTAGAGATATTTAAAACCGAAAAGAAAACGAAAACAACAGCAAGCTTGTAAACCGGCCCGGCCAACTAGCTTGGGCCGTTTGTGGCCACGCCCGGCCTTGCCAGCCCACCTGGGCCGCTTGTGGCTGTGCCCGGCCTGGCCAGCCGTTGCATGGGCCGCACGCACTTAGGCCCGCCTGGGCCGCACTCGCTTGGGCCCGCCTGGGCCGCACTCGCCGGCGTCCGGCTTGGCCGGTTATAAAAGGGGGCGCCGCCCACTCCCTATCAGCCGTCGCCGCCGTCCGAAGCTCCACCGATCCGCCACCGTCCCAGCCGCCATGAGCCCATCGCCGGCCGGATCTAGTGCTGGAAGTGTAGATCCACAGGATCCCCACCACCAGCACCCCCCTCTTCAGTATAGTGGTCAAGGCGGCGATGTACGACCCCCATCCTCGTCGTCGTCGGAGGAGGCCGCATCCACGCGGTTGCTCGGTCCGGTGTTGCCGTTCGGCAGAAGTCGCGCCGCTGGTCCGGCGTGGCCGTTTGGGAGCAACCGCGCCGACTCTCCGTGTGGAATGCGAATCCACGTCGGGCGGAGGCCCGGTCGGCGGTGGGCGGCTTCCCCGGCATGAGCGCGGCGCCGAAGTGCCGTCATCGGCGAGGACGGAGGAGGCGGCGGTGCAGCGAGCTCGGGGTCGATGCTGATTCGACGCGATGGGCGGAGCGATGAGCAGCGATTGTTGGTGGAGAGCGGGTCCGTCTTCTCCTCAACCCTGCCACGGTGAGAGACGGAGTCGGCGCGACCGGCTCGACATCCATCGGCTCTGCGGCGGCATCGGCCCAGTTAGAGGGGCTGGCAACCTCCGGCGCTGGCGGCACTGGAGGTGGAAGCGTCGGACAGGGGCCGTGGCCGTGCTCCACGCAGTAGCACGGCAGCCATGGCGGGCACGACCCCAGTCCGTGCTCGGGGCAGACTGGTGGTGGCGCAGGGGCCACTGGAGCGATGGCAAGGCGTCGATGGCGGCCACCGCGTCCACCGACCCGCATCTGAAGCCCACGACTTTGTCCCCGGCGTTCACCGAGGAGATAGCGGAGCGTGTCAAGGAGTTCGGCGTGGATCTCCCGGTGGTCGAAGGGGAGGCCACGGTTGATGGCGCGGTGGAAGACCAGGAAGATGAGATCGACGAGAAGGATCACCGGAGGTACGTAGCCTAATGGCGGCATTGTACCTTCCGATTCTCCTCTCGTTCTTCTTGCCGGCCGTCTCCTCCTTGCCGGCCTTCTCGCCAGCGTTCGGCCTCTTCTTCTTTCTCTGAACTCCCTCTCAAGAGCCCAGATCTAGAGCGAACAGTGCTGATAACGTGTTCGAGTATGAATGTAAACGAGTAGTAGAATGAACCAGTAGTTTTCCATTGATCTTGTATGTACATATATATACATGGATGTATTGAGCAACTGCCCAATACTATTGACGGTTCCCATCAGAGAGATCTCGAGAGAGAGAGAGAGAGAGAGCGGTTCTGGGAGGGAGCGATCCCTTGTCCCTGATGAGATCAACCGCCTTGTAACAGCAGTACCGGCCACTGAGCCCAGCCTGCTCGACGGAGACAGTGCGTCGGAAGGCTCATGGAAGACGGTGGGCCTTTTTAACAACTCAGCATGTGTGACGATTAAAGGAAAAAGTACAATTTTCCTCCCCCCAACTTCGGTGAAAATCCACTTTTCCTACCTAGACTCTAAAATCAGACAAAATACATCCGTCAACTTTTGAAACAATGCATATTACCTCCCTGGCCCGGTTATAAGCGGTTTAGGACGATGGTTTTGCTACAGTAACGATAATTTGCTACAGTAATAGTGGTTTTGTCTTTTTCCCTTTTTATTTATTTCCACAGAATTTTTAAAAAATCATAGTAAATCACAGAAAAATCATAAAATAGAAAATTCAATTTTATTGGACTCCACGTGAGTAGATCTATACTGTGAACATATAATATGGTATACTTTAGTACAAAGTTTTTGTTATTTTTTTTGCGATCACGCCTTCGTGGGTATTTCATTAAAAAGGGGAAGTTTGAAACACAAACACAACGTCCAGGAGACGGCAACCCAAGGTTGCCGAAGTCCTGACAGTCAAAAAGGGGCACAAGCACACGGAGCCTGCTACTACATTGCTAACAAATTTTGTGACTAAGGAGCCCAGAGACAACCCCTACTGCAACGCCCTCAGACGCCTGTACCCAGCCTGGCACCAAGCGTCCAGCTCCTCCTGCATGCGCTGCACCACTTGCGTAGCGGAAGAAACAGCCCTGTTGAACGTCCTCACGTTCCTCTCTTTCCAGAGCAGCCAGCCCACGAGAAAGAACAGTGAGTCGAAGCCGCGCCGAGCCATCTTTGGCACTCTCTTCCGGACGTCGAGCCACCAAACAAGCGCCTGCCCCTGAATGACGACGACGTCGCTCAACACATGGAAGCGAGCAATCCAGTGCTGTCAGACCTCCTAGCTAAAGGAGCAACCGAGGATGATATGATCAATGGTCTCAGCCTCCTGGTCACAAAGGACGCACGTGTTGGAGTCCTGCAGCCCGTGCCTAAACCGGCGGTCCGCCGTCCAACACCGGTCATGCATGACCAACCAGAAGAAGAAACGAACTTGAGACGGCACGCTGCTCTTCCAAATCTGTCTAGCTCCAATCGGAGAAGAGGAGCCCAAGAACATCGCCCCATAAGCTGAGGCCGCCGAGTAGGTGTGGTCGTTCGAGAGGCGCCAGCGAAAGGTGTCTGGCCGATCGTCGAGGTGGACATTCTCCAGCAAATCACAGAGCCTAACCACCTCTGAAATGAGCTGCAGGGACACCGCCCCAGCGATATGGCGGACCCAGTTGTTTCCGAGGAGGCATTCCGCCACAGTAGCCCTCCGCTTCCTGGGCCTAACCGCCTCGAAGACAGTAGGCGACCAAACCTGGATGCACTCCCCTTGGAGCCACATGTCTGTCCAGAAGAACGTGGACTCACCATTGCCCAACTCAAACATTGTAGGCGCCTGAAAGATCGCGAGCACAACCCGCTCTGTGGTTCTTGGAACCAAGCCATCGTTGTGCTCCTGCCACACCCAACGAACTCACAAGGCGATGCCCGTGCGCCTGAGATTGGACACACCCAAGCCCCCAAGCTGCTTGGGACGACAAACCATCGGCCAAGCCACCTTGCACCGCCCACCAGCAACAACGTCTGACTCCGCCCAAATGAAGGTGCGGCGAAGCTTGTCGATAGCCTCAACAGCCCAAGGAGACAAACAGAGAGCGATGGACATGTGAATAGGGATGGCGGACAGAGTCACTTTTACCAATGTCGTCCTTCCCGTAGCATTCAGAAGGTTCCCTTTCCACCCCGGGATCCTGGAGGCCACCTTGTCGACCAGCGGTTGCTCCTCAGATCGCTTCAGCTTGAAGACCGAGAGCGGCACACCAAGGTACCGGCAAGGGAAGGTCTCAACTCTGCAAGCTAGAATGCTGACCACCCGTGCTACCTGCTCCTCAGAGCAGTGAAGCGGCGTCGCCACGCTCTTGTCCAAATTGGAGAAGAGACCGGACACCAAGCCGAACACAGAGAGGGCTACCTTGACAACATGAAGGTCGCGCTCCTCTGGCTTGACGAACAGCACCACGTCATCCGCGTACAAACTCACACGAGGCCCCGGCAGCCCCTCGATGGGCGAGAGGAAGCCTTGTTGTTCTTCCCACTTCAGCAAGTGGTTGAGGACCTCCATCACTAACACAAACAGCAAGGGAGAGAGCGGATCTCCCTGTCGTAGCCCCCTAGCATGGCAAATACGGTGTCCCAGGTGCCCGTTAAGCATGATCTTGGTGCTGCTCGTGGAGAGAATCACAGAGACCCAATTCCTCCGGCGTCTCCCGAAACCCATGTGCTGCATTACTTCCAAGAGGAAGTTCCACGCCACTGTGTCGAAGGCCTTGGCGATGTCGATTTTTAGTAAGATGCAAGGGGTGCGCCGCCTGTGTACCTCCTTACACCCAATCTGAACATTGCGGAAGTTTTGTCATGGATTCTCCTTCCACTAATGAAGGCGCTCTAGTTCCTTAGGACCAGCTGGTCAAGGAAACCCACAAGGCGCCTAGCCATGCACTTGGTGATGAGCTTGCCGAAGCTGTGAATCAAGCTGATGGGCCTGTAATCTCGAATCTCGGCTAGGCTGTCTTTCTTCTTGAGCAGGATCAGGAAGGCGTCGTTGAGGTGGTATAAGCTCCGCGAGTCTTGGGCCTAGAACGCATTGATCGTGTTCATGACGTCCAACCTGATTGTAGGCCACGCCACCTTGTAAAAAAGGCCGCTGAAGCCGTCCGGCCCAGGGGCCTTGTCATTGGGCAGCTCCGCAATCATAGCCCGGACCTCCTCCTCCGAGAAGATCACCTCAAGCGCGCCAAGGTCGACGGAAGGGACAGCAATAGCATGGAGATTAATTCTCCTGGAGCGCTCGAAGTTTGTCCCGAAAATCTCATTGTAGTAGAGGAAAAGGGCGTCGGCCATAGCAGCATCGGAGACAACCTGCGTGCCTTGCACCAACAACGATTGTATTCTGTTTTGCCTAACTCGGTGACAAGCTTGCAGGTGGAAGAATTTAGAGTTTGCGTCTCCTTCCGCTAGAAAGCGAATCCTGGAGCGCTGCCTGTAGATGGAATGTGACAGGGAAGCTAGGCCAAGCACCCTCAGCTTCAGTGAGCGGCGCAAGGACGCCTCCCAAGGCTCCAGCGGTCTCACCTCCTGCTCCTCATCGTAGCGTAGGATCACCTCACGGGTGAGCACCAGCTGCAAACGAATGCTTCTAATTTTGGAGCTGCTCCATCTCTGCAAGCATTTGGCGGTGTTGCGCAGCTTGAAGTCGAGAACACGGAATGGGTCTGCTAACGCGGGAGTCGGCTCCCATGCGGCAGCCACAACATCCGCGAAGTCTGGGAACTTCACCCAGAAGGACTCGAAACGAAAACGTCGTTTCGCTGGTCCGAAGGCCCTTAGTTGCAGAATTAGGGGCGCGTGATCGGAGCAATCCGACGAGAGGGGCTTAAGAGAGTGGTTCGGGAATCCCGCGAGCCACTCAGACGTGGCAAAGCACCGGTCCAGGAGTTCAAGAGTAGGCCCATCTCTCCCATTGGACCAAGTAAACCTCCTCTCAGCCATGAAAATCTCATCCAGCTGCGCCTGGTTGAGGAATGTGCGGAATCGCCTCATGCACCTTCTGTCTAGGCGCCCATTGTTCTTATCTTGGGCGCGGTAAATTTGGTTGAAGTCGCCGCACAGGAGCCACGGTCTCGGGGACTCAACACAAAGCTGAAGCAGCTCGCCAATGAAGCAGCTCGCCAAGGAAAAGAACTTTGTCCGGATCAAGCTGCGGACCATACACCACCGTGACTCGCCATGGTGGGTGCGCCAAACCCGCCGCAGAGAGCGTGGCGCTGATGGAGAACTGACCCTTAACAAGGTCGGACGCTGACCAACACTCCCGCAGCCACCCCCAAGAGAATGCCACCGGATGCACCGGTTGAGGGAAGGAAGTCGTAGTCGAAGGCAGCACCTAAGATCTCATTAGCCAACGTGGCAGAAACAGCGGAGAGCTTGGTCTCCTGGACACACACACAAGCGCAGGTCTCTCCTGCAAGACGAACTCCCTAACAGCACAGCGTCGTGCCCGGCCGTTGAGGCCGCGCACGTTCCAGATGAATACAGAGGGTGGCGTAGACATGAGGGAACCACTTTGCGACGAAGTACCACTATCCCTAAGGTCAGGTCGCCTCCTCCTCCAGACCCGCAGGGTCGAGGTCGAAGGATGCCGGGTCAAACTCTCCATTGAGGAGATCTATGTTTTTCTATAATTAAAATAAATTTATAACTAAGTTATACATGATCCAATGAGTATGAATTTTTTACTACAGTTCAAGAATATAATAATTAGTCAATCATAAAAATTTTACTATAATTGAACTATAGAAAACTATAGCTATGAATTATTTCAAATAATTACAGAAAAACATCGTGGGGATCAACCAGTCGATCTGTCTTCTCCCAAAACACGGTACCAAAAGTTTTACCGCAATTTTTATTAGAATACGAAAAAAGGCCGGTATAATTTTTAATGAGTGTGATGTTCTCTACCTCTAGCAAATGACCGTGACCTTGTAATGGTACCTACCATATTTACATCTGTGTTTGCGGTGTAAGATGGCAAATTCCACCTATGCAGGCTGAAGGTTGCAGCTCTCTGCTGTTCCACTTATTTATTTATCTATTTATTTATTTAAAAATGAGAGAAATTCAAATTGCCAGATACATGAAGTTTTACAGTGCTTCAGATTTTCAACTTCTTCGCATACAATACAGCTTTAGAAGCCAAGTCATTTGAAGCAACTACAAAAAATTTCGTCGGACCACCAACACAAATGGAAATTTGTGATGACTTCTGTTCATCATCCTTCGAATAACTCTTGCAGCATCACTTCCAGCTTTAGGGGACTGAATTCTTGGGTGATAACTTTGTTATCCTCGATGTATGTTGCATAGTCTGGAATGATTTTGTCGGTGATAGCTTTGCGCAGCTTCATCCTCAGCACCGGATGTGGGACCTTCCACTGCTTTTGTGTGGTGTAAATCTTCTGAAATTCGGACTCGAACTTGGACAGTGGGGATGAGTAGTAGCTTCTCCCCAAGCACACAGGCGTACAAGTAGAATCGAACAGGGGGGACAGGACTGGGGCCCAAGATACGTCTATATATCTCTGCACATAGGCCTCAACTTTGCGAGTGAGGGCAGCCATGTGGGCTTTGGCAGAGGGGAAAAAGGGGTACTTGAGTTCAGTCAGTACGAAGTATGAGTTGTTGAGCAAGAACAAGGACTTGAGCTCTTCATCAGAGAGTGTTTCTGATTTGTCGATGAGCTTTTCTTCTAGACAGGACGCAGTGTCTATGATCATGCTGACCAGAGGCGGCTCATCTGCTTGTCTGCTAACTGGAGGAGGCACATACAACCCAAGACTAGCTGCTTCCGACACAACAGGAGCCAGTGACGAGTAGTGAAGCTTGAGGAACCTAATATACCTCGAGACGCGGCGAGTGGCCTTGTGAACGTCGGATGATCCCTGTGCCAGAGAAGTCGACAGGTGATGAGCATCATCCTCCATTATCGAGTCCAGGACACGAGTCCTGATGTGCTCCATTGTGTTCCATATGGCCTCACGCACCTTGCCCTCCTTTCCTGACAAGAGGCTGACTATCTCGCCCTGTTTTCTTTGGATTTCTGCAGAGGGAGGCCAGTGGAAGGACAGCCGGATCTGGGTTAGCGCCTTGGACAGAGCACCGTGGACGACCAGCAGGGTACTGAGCTTCTCGTATGGTAGTGGCGGCGGCGGCGGCACCCCATCCACACCAAAAACCATGATGACCTCTATAGTGGTTGTAGTGTCCGGAGCAACTATGAAGTCAACAAAAGCGAGCATTTTCAGCATGGTTATTTCGATAAACCGTGCAAACAAGAACTGGTCCGGAACACTAGCTTCGTTCCCGTTGTTCTCACTCGCAGCCGCCTCAGCAGGCTCCTTCTCGCAGATGCTGGGCAAGCTGCTCACGGAGCAGTAGTGATGGTCAGGACAGAGCGATGCAAATGCAATTGCAACCAGACGGATGGCCTCCGTGATCCGAGCGAGAGCACGGGTCCAGCTGCTGCAGGTATCCTGGAGTTCCCAAACAGATGCACCACCTGCGACGTGGATAATCCAGCCGACGCCGAGCTGATCCAACCACCTCTCCAGGACGCCCATGTCGCCGCTGTTGATGCTGCAGCTCGTGCTCGTGGACGGCGCGCCGAAGAATTCCTGGACCAGGCTTTTGACGTGCTTTATCCGCACCTCCTTCGTCTCCGTCCCCGTCCCCGTCTCCGTCTCCGCCTCCTCTCCGTCAGAATCCAAGTCCAAGTGCATGGTCGCCGCCTCCATAGAGCCAGAGGACAGGCGAGAACAGCTAGAGGTGTAGGCGGTTGAGACTACGGTACCTGATGAGGGGCTGCCGATGGTATAGGCGGAGCTGGATGCGTTCTGCTCGCGGTAGCTCCAAAACACGAAGCCGCCATCGTCGCTGCTGCCCGAGACCTCCATGCTAAGCTAACTTGTATCTTTCAAGTGCCACTGGCAATCTGTCCCGATCGACACGGAGACCGCCAGTATAGGCAAGTCAACCGTTCTGGTTTCGGCCGTCGGGAAGGAGGGTGGGTGGATGTGTGTATGTGGGGTGGTGGTGGTGCTGCTGTGGGGGCCGGGGGGTTGGTGGGAGACTTTGGCATTTCACCCATCATCAAAAATTGGTTTCGCAACTTTACCATCCCGAAAAATGGTTTCGCTCGTTTGCCATCATGAAGCTGGTGTAACACGCTGAAATACACTTTGAGAATACTTTGAAGAGTATAATTCGTAGAAAAAAAAAGAAACCACAGCCTTCCCAGTTTTACCCCTAGCTGATTTCTCCATGTACGATAGCCACCGTTCCCGTTCCTCAAAACGGATCGACGCCTCTCCCTTGCGGCTCCCTCTCCACGCGCTTGCTGCCAGCGCCGCCGCCCCAGTCCAAGCGTCGCCGCCCAATCCAAGCGCTGGCCCAGCCCCTCGCCGGCCGTCCAAGGTCAGGTGCCGCCTCCCGGCTCAGCTCCGCCAAGGTCCTAGGTTAGGCGGGCCCCAGGTTACAGCACCAGGCAGACGCGCCCCCAAACCTGTTGTGGCCATGGATTGCAATTGGAGTGGTCTAATTTCTCGGTATGCACTCTCGCTCTCTCTATTGTATTTTGCAGTCCTCTACCATAGTACGAAGCACTGATAGAAATCTTGCATTCACTTTATCCAGGCTCGATGTGGAGCCTGAGCTTAGATTAGATGCTATAGTTGACAGTTCTAATTTTGGTGACAATGGAAAGGCTGTAGAGCATGGATGTGGTGATGTTAGTCTCAATACATTGGCTATAGAATATTATGGAGGTGTTGAATGGGAGAACCTGCAAATCGTTGACACAAATGATGAAGAGGGTGAGGGCATGCAAGAATTAATTGATGAGGATCAATTATTTTCTATGTTGGGTTTGAGAACTGAGGCTGATGAACATCGATCTGAAGAGCAGCATGCTTCTACAGAGAGGGAAACTAGGTCTGAAAATAGGAATGTCACTATTGAGGAGGAGATTGACACAACTGGGGCTGCTTCTACAGATAGGGAAACTAGGTCTGAAAATAGGAATGTCACTATTCAGGAGGAGATTGACACAACTGGGGCTGCCATTCCTGTTGACGATCATGTGCCAGGGGAGAGAATCTTAGTCTATGATCCAAACAAACCTTGTATGGACCTTGTGTTTCAACTTTTATGCGTATGACTGTGTGAACATTGTGTTTCAACTTTTATGATTATGTGTGAACCTTGTGTTTGAACTTTTATGCGTATGTCAGTATGACCCAGAGAGCTTTTATGACTCATGATATGTGTTGACTCCTTATGTGTATATGTTGATTTTTTTTCAAAATTCAATCAAAACTCAGCCAAAATTCAGTCAAAATTCTGTCAGAACTTAGTCAAAATTCTGTCCAAAATGTATATAAATTATATCAAAAGTCTGTCCACATTCTATAAAAAATCTATAGAAAATTGGTCATAGAAGACAAATCACAAATGACACAATATATGACACAAGTGACAAATTCCATTCATTCATTTCAGTACCCAAGTGCTACAATACAGAAAGCGCACTCATCACCCACTCTTTACAATTCCATACAAACTGATCACTGTCAGCAGTGCACAAACAAATATGAAGCATTTCAGCAAGAACATAGTCTCTCTAGCTATTTCTGTCAGGTCCTTCAACTCCTTCAACTGCTCTGATTGTACACCATCTTTATTGGACTGAACCTGTGCTTGTGGCATATTAGTGCTCTGAAAAACAGGCTGATAAGAGGGTGGCACAAGCCTGTTATCAATCAGCCATTTCTCATAATCCTCCTGCCACTTCCAAAAGTCACATCCACCACCATCCATCTGCAGCAATGCAAAGAAATTTCAATTGTCTGCACACTACAAGACATGAATTACAAATAAAATGGAAGAAATCAGAGAACCGTTCGAGTTGGACAAATGTAAAACATGCGGCCATAGTTCCTCTCAGTCTTCGCCATCACTGCCTTGACAATGCGGCATTTGCATTTGTCGCAGTGGACGAGTGGTAGAATGATTGTGCTCCCAGTCCTCTGGACGCCCCCCGTCGAACTGCTGCTCCCATCCATTTGGGCGGCACTGAAGTGGAGGGGGCAGGCGTGTGGACGAGCATGCAACAGCAAGGGAAGGGTGGGGCGGACCTGTGCCGGCAGGGGAGGGGCGGCGTGGGGGAAGGCGAGCAGCAGAGGAGGGGAGCAGCGTGGGAGAA
Source organism: Coix lacryma-jobi var. lacryma-jobi (assembly GCA_009763385.1). Taxonomy (NCBI): domain Eukaryota; kingdom Viridiplantae; phylum Streptophyta; class Magnoliopsida; order Poales; family Poaceae; genus Coix; species Coix lacryma-jobi. The sequence goes on along the minus strand of CM019824.1, from coordinate 1,881,040 downwards.
GGCCAGCGTCGGCACAAGAGCGATGCGGGAGATGGAGTGTCCTGCTGTTGGTCAACCGTGGGAGGGGAGGGGAGGGAATAACGGGAGAGAAGACCGATCCGTTCTTTTATGCTGGATCCGTTTTGATGAAGAACGGTGGGCAGGGGTATAATCGGTCTCCAGCAGAAGGATATGTCGTCTTCTTTTTTTCAACGGATTAAACTCTCCAAAGTGTATTTCAGCGTGTTACACCAGCTTCATGATGGTAAACGAGCGAAACCATTTTGCGGGATGGTAAAAGTGCAAAACCAATTTTTGATGATGGGTGAAATGCCAAAGTCTCGGGTTGGTGGTGGTGGTGGCGGCGGCGGACGTAAAGCGCTCTCATCTCTAAAAATACCGAGTGATTTGCGGAGATGATTTAGCCATTTATGGAGATACCATAAAAATAAGTCTCCGTAAATCAATTCATAGAGGGTCGTCTCAGAAGAAATGCCCGAGGGGTCCGCTATCTCTGTTCAGTGAGCATCTCCAACGGTTTTGCATATTTTGTTTGACAAAATTGAGAGTTTGCCAAATCTCAAAAGAATATGACAAAGATAAAAAGAGACAATCTCCAACGGTTTTGTATTATCACTTGGTAAAAATGAAAATTCTGGACCGGAAATCACGCGGGGGAGAGAGAAAACGCGCGAGGGCATGCGCGGGGGACGGAAATCGCGCGTGGAGCGGCGATGCCAAGCGCGGACGAGGCTTGCATATATGCCTACTCATCCCAGGATTTTGGCAAGTTAACAAAAATGTCAAGCCCATTTGTCAAACCGTTGCATAGGAGATTTTTAGACTTTTTTACAAAAACAATAATACAAAACTCATTTGCAAAACCGTTGGAGATGCTCTTATGAGGTGTTTATTTCGTGTGCTTAAAATTTTAGCCGTGTCACATTAGATATTGCGACCCTAATCCCTCGGCAGCCCCTCTCTCATCTCTCGTCAGCCTCTCTCCTAGATGGACGCATCTCTCGGCGGCACCATGCGCGGAGGCTGCACTAGCAGCGGAGCATGCACGGGGGAAGCAAGGGTAGCGGCGCATACGCTGGGTCCTTCTGGAGGCGGCACACACACAGATCCAACAACGGGGGCCACACAAGCTCGGTGGCGGCGCGTCGATGGGCTTAGTGGGCCTTTTCGAAATGCACAAATAATTAAGGCATAAACTATTTTTTTTTGTCTGTTGGTGTGTTATTTTTTTTTCATAACGGTAAACCCGAATTTCATTACCAAGGCAATGAAATAAATTACTTCCGAAAAGATTACAATCAGACAAGCTAAAGTGTTCAGGCAGAAGACCACAGAGGGGACTACTGCAAGAGCATAACCAACACTCTGAGACGCAACTACAGAGATTAAAGCCTACCACCAACATTCTTGGCCGACAACAAAACAGAGATAAACTATGCATGGACGGCCACAACTTCAACAACTCTACTCGCAGGCTGCCACTATGGTTCATGATCAGCCGGTATAGGAGACCAGTTAACGATCCTCTTGTGCGCACTTCTGAACATCTTGCTTGTGGAAGAGAAGGGCAGCCGCTTTCACTGCTTCCGTGTAACACCCCTGGTGTTAAGCGGTAATTAAAACCCTAAGTAAGGTAATTAGTATGCATAATTAACTGGCATCATGGCATAAAAGCATTTCATGTTTAAGTCATAATTGTGATGTTTTACATGTTTAAACTTGAGTGTTGAATGATCTTGTATGATGACTGCCATGTTTGAATGTGTGTTTCTTGAATGTGTGGTGTGTATCACATGAAATGACAAAGTTAGAAAACCCTAGTGTTAATAGTCCTTTTTATCCCCTTTTTTATAAGTTAAAAAGTAGGTTAAATTTCAAAGTGATTTCAAAAGAAAAGTTGTAGATAACTTTATAAGGAACAACTTTTATTTTGGTCAAATTTGAAGTTGTTATACAAATTCAAAAGTAATTTTTGTTCAAGTTTAGGTCCAAATCAAATTCAAATTTAGTGAATTTCAAAACCATTGAGAACTTGAAGATGGTCCTTTAATGAAAGTTCTAGATCCTAATTTTTGGAGCAACTTTTATTTTGGGACATTTTCAAGTTGCTTAATGATTTTTTGGAGAATTTTAAGAAAGAAATTTAATAATATTTAATTGAATTTACAATCTTTCTTCAACTAATTTTTTAAATGCTGAAATTTTGACTTTCCAAAATATGTAGAATTTGAACTTGAGCCTTAAATCAAAGTTGTAGATCTTTTTATTCTGCACAACTCTCATGTTGGAAAATTTTCATGTTTCTTAATGAATTTTAGAAAAGAAAAAGAAAGAAAGTTTAAAATGCTTGAGTGCTATGTACGGGAACCAGCAGAGGGGGAAGAACAGAGACGCAGGGGAATTGCTCACCGCCGGCGTTGCCGTGAGCGCTCGGCCTGCCTTACGCGCGTGCCACGCAGCCACTTACGTGGGGGTGCAAGTCTTGATGACGCTGGAAGCTGCCTTCGTCGTTTCACCGTCTGCCGCCATCGCTCTCTCCTTTCCTCCCCTGTTTCTGTCGCCGCGGACAGAGCTCGCTGCCGAGCTTGCTCGTCGTCGTCGAGCCCTCTCCCGTCGATCCCTCGTGCCAATACTTCCGCAATTCTCTGCCGCTCCCACCTAGCCAGCGTGCGCTGCTCCTCCTTGATGGGATCCTCCGCGCCGCCGCACCTGCCCCAGCTCCGGCCAGAGTCCCGTCAAGCACCACGCCGTCGTGGTCAGCCGCTGTTGCTGCCCCTCGATCTCTCCTGTCTTCGCCAATAGCTCCGCCTTGAAGCGCTGGTGGTGGTCAGCTCAACCTTTTGGCCACAACCGTACCGTTTCCGCCGGAACGCCACCGTCCTCTTCAATTCCGGCCTCTGCGCCGCCGTGGTCGATGGCAGTTCGCCTGCGCTACATCTCCGTTACTGCCTGGGAGTCAGGTCGTTCGCGTTGAGCCTCTGCAAGCCCTTCCAAGCTTCTGCCAGGCTGATGCAGTCTCCTCGTCGCCGTTCCGCCGTGTGCCACTGCGCTGCTTGCCGTCGCATCGCCATGGGTACAACTGGGTCCTGCTCGAGCCCTTACCCGATGACCTGATCCCTTAGGAAAGTCCGCGAGCTCTTCCTGAGACGCCGGTGTTGACTGCTTCGCCGGCGTCGTCCTGGGCGGTCGTCTTGCCGGCGCCCTCCCGGTCAAGGCCGGTATGGACGCAGTTGACCCCTGGTCCCTCTGTCAGCCACTCAGGGTAAGAAGAGGGTAAATAAAAAAAAGGTTTTCAAGCTTTATTATTTATCAGAAATACTTTTTTTGTGTTGTGATTTGTAAAATGCATAACTAAATGTTTAGTTGTCCAAAAATTATGAAATAAATTTTGTTAGCTTTCATGTGATATGCTCTATGCAGGAAAAATATGAAACTTAAATTTTAGTTACTTTTTAATGTGATTTAAATAGACCTTTAAATTAATAAATGCACTTTTGATATTTCTTATAGGCTTAATTAAATGTCCAAAAATCATGAGACCAATTTTTCTACTGTTTGCATCATATGATGAAGCTTCACAAAAATTTTGAGGTCATTTGGACAAAATAAATTTCAACCTTATTTTATGCTTTGTTAATTAATTAAATAATGTTATATTTTAGATTAATTGTGTAGGCTAAGATAATTAGCCAAAAATTCTGAAATTTGTTTTGCAACTATAGTTTTCCATAATTAACCATCATAAAAAGTTTGGACTCAATTTGATAAACTTTAATTAAACCTTATTTTCAATAATTAATTGATAAAGAATGATTAATAAAACTTTGTTAGTTAATTAAGGTGTTTGGTGGATGATTAGAGTTAACTTTGGTTACCCTAATAACCCTTTGATTGATGGTTTGCTTTTCATGATGTTGGTTTGCCCTGTTTGATATGGTGGTAGATTAAGTTATGCATTGATTTTGCATACATGTGATAACATGCATTGATCTTGCATACATGTGATGACCTGGACTTGATCCATGAGTGAAGACCATGGGGTACACTCTCCTTTGTTGTCCCATGGCTTAAGTGATATTTTGATGAACCTTAGTCGCTTTAGTTAACCCACCTAATGTTTTTGGTAATAATTACGTGTTAAGTTAGAAACCCTAGATGGTGAGTTGCAAGTAGTTTTGTTGGCTTGTAACTTTACCGTGAAGGAAAGTTGTACTCGACTTTCCTTATCGTGTTTAATTCTTGTTATGCATTTTAATTGTCCTGCATCTTAGCATGCATTGCATCATACTAAGCATGCATCATTATGTACGTGTAGCTCTTACGAGAGTGAAAAGATTGTGTTGATCAAGCTTCGGAGCAAGAAGGTCCCGTTGATCAAGCCTCGGAAGAGGAGCCATGCAGGACAAGCTTCTGAGGGAGGACTTCTGCTTCTGAAGAAAAGAAACTAACTTCTGTGGATCCTTCGAGGATCCTAGTCATCCCTGCAACACAGGCAAGCCCCGGTGCATTTAACTTTTCTGTTTTTATACAAATATTTATTCACACTTAAGTCTAGTGAGTTATGCATTAAGTAAATAGGAGTTGATTGAAACCGTAGCTGCATGATTACCTTGGAAATTCCTGATATCCCATCAGTAGGAATAAGACGATCTCAAATGCTTAGCAATGCTTAGACTCGGTAGAAGTCGATCGATGGTTTCATCGATCGCGAGATTTAGGTTTTACCTTTTCTCTCTCATCAACTCTTTGGATGGGTCATGAGAACCCTAATATGGTGATCAATTGAGACCGGACGGGTAACTTGCATCTGGAATGGAGTCCTGGTGTAGTGTTTCCGTCTGTGTCGCTTAGGAACCGTCCGTTGTTGGCCCTTGGAGCAAGATTATGTTATAGTACTAGCCGCATGCTATGGTAAGCCTTGCTCCGAGTAATCTTTTATTGGAAGGACTATTCGCGCACTAGGAAGTCGTAAGATAACGAGGGTAACGGTATGTCCACACTAATCTGGAATGGACGGAAGCATTCCGGCTTGGCAATAGGTTAGTGGAGTACCATACTCTCAGGTGGCGCGAACCCAGTCCAATAAAAGAAGATTCGTGAGTGTGGTTGATATATGTAAGTTAGGTCTTGCATATGTCGTGCAGATGGGAAGCCCCAGCTGGGTAGAGAAAGCGGTTCGAATCGTCGTTTGCTCCACGAGAAAAGGAGACTTGTTCCTCGCACCCTCAACGTAGTTAATTTATGAAGTATCACTTTTTAAGAACTAAATGTTGTGATGCTTAATCAAGTGAATGATTTAGATAGGTGCAAAGTGGATTCTGGATAATAACTTAATGCACCGCTAAAACTTGAAAATAGGATCAACTGGTAGTAAGCTTTTCTGCAAATCTCTTATCTTTTTTCCAGCCTCGCTACATCCTTTAGAGCCAGCATGACCATGTAGTCTTTTTCTTTGTCGGATAAGTCTTGCTGAGTACCCGCACGTACTCAGGGTTTGTTAATCCCCTGTTGCAGGTATTAGCTGATGATGTCGATCATGATCATATCAGTGGGCTCGATATGATCTGGTTACTCCTTCTCCAACTTAGGTGCTCCGCCTAAGTGTGGTTCTGTAATACTATTCTGCTTCGCAATACAAGTTAAGTCTATGTAAAAAAAATGACTTATTCACGATTTTGTAAAGTTTATCTATCTTGCTTCCGCACTCCGATGGTATTTTGTATCAACTGTTGTAATGTTGTAATTATTCCACTCGCTACGACGATGATCCTTGGTTCGTGGATGATTCGGGATTCCCTCGGGGACACCCGACAGGTCTTTCCAGTAATGCGGTACACGTGCACAGTCATTAGAGCTCGGGGAGACGATGACGTGTGCAGGTGGGCCACATTACCGGGAGGTTCTGCCACATTCCGCACCCTGGACAATCTGCTTCTCTATGCCTTCGTTCCATAAACCTGCCCAGTAATTAAGAAAAGAGTACATCATGCACACAATCTCACTAGGAGATTTCACCCTTTTGTTGTCAAAGCATATTGCATTTCTCGAGCGCCATATAGCCCAGAAGATTGCAGCAAGCCCAAAAACATACACCTGAGAACCTTGAGGAAGAATATTTCTAACTCATATCCAGTACTGTTCCATATTACTCGATCTGCAACTAGACCCCAAAGAATAGGCCAACAGGCTCCAAATATATTTGGCTGTCAAGCAATCAAAGAAGATATGTTGAATGATTTCATGTTCATTACAAAAGGCACAAACCGAGTTGCCTCTCCATTTTCGTTTGATCAAATTGTCCTTAGTAAGGATAGCATTATGATGAATAAGCCACATAAAAATTTTAATTTTGAGAGGCGAATTTGCCTTCCAAAGATTCTTCATGTTACAACCATACTCACTGGCAAACATATGTTTGTAGGTGGATTTAACAGAAAAAACTCCAGATTTCTCTCAATCCCATCTAGCTCTATCCCTGCCATCGTTGGGAACAAACTTATGAACAATATCTTGTAAATCCTCATGCAGCCACCTTCTAAAAGAAAGGCGCCAATTTTTCTGTTTCATCCTGGCTACGGAACAATCCTGTTCCAAGTTAATCTCATATATAGATAAGGAAATTTCTCGGCTGGAGAAACCAGACCACACCACCTATCATGCTAGAAACTCGTATTCATACCATTGCCTAAAATCATTGATCTACCTCTTAAGTAAATATTTCTCACTTTCAGAAGATCATTCCAAACAGGAGAGTTTTTATTGCTCTTTTTCAATTGAGAAACACAACCCTTACTCAGATATTTTTTCCCTAATGATATCTTGCCAAATGCAAGAACTATTTTTAGCTTTCCACCACCATTTGCACAGGAGGCTTATATTCATCTTTCTCAGGTCTTTAACCCCTATTCCACTTTTATTCTTAGGCTTAACAATCTTAGTCCACTTGACCATATGGTATTTTCTTTTCAAACTTCCACCTTGCAGAAATTTTTTTTCTCGTAGAATCCATTTTCTCAATAATTGATTTGGGAAGTAAGTACATGGACATAGCATAGATCGACAAGTTGCTTAAACAAGAGTTGACCAAAACCAACCCCCCCCCCCCACCCCAAAAAAAATAAGAGCGCTCCCTTTCCAACCATCCAGTCTTTTCAAAAGTTTTTCACATATGGGCAACCAGTCTCTAACATTTAATTTGGATCCAGACACAGAGACTCCAAGATATTTAATGGGCCATTTGCCAATGACACAATTAAACATGTTAGAGATTCAATATTTTTACCTTCATCCTGACTCACCATTATGACTTCACTTTTATTGAAATTGATTTTGAGACCCGACATGGCTTCATACAAGTATAATAGTAATTTAAGATTGGAGGCTTGTTCCTTGTCATCCTGAAGACACAAAACTGTGTCATCTGCATATTGCAGAATAGCCACTCCATTCTCAATGTACTCAGGTACAAGCCCAGTGATCAAATTATTTTTTTGAGCCAAAGAAATCATTTTCGCCAGGGAATCTGCAGCAATATTAAAAAGGAAGGGAGATAAGGGATCACCCTGTCTAACCCCTCGACCAGATTTGAAATACTTGGCAATTGTGTTGTTATTTGTTAACCTTAACACTTACTGCCCCCGAGGTCATTACCAACTTTATCCATTCACACCATTTCTCACCAAAACCCCTTTGCTTAAGACATTCAAACAAGAAGCCCCAATTAAGCTTATCATATACTTTTTCAAAGTCCAGTTTGAGAATTAAACCTTCCTTCTTCTTGACTCTGGTATCATGCAAGATCTCGTGCAGAGCCATGGCTCCATCCATAATACTTTTGTTCTTTAAGAAACCAGACTGGCTTGTATTTATAATTCTACCCATTACTTTCTCCAACCTCAACATCAAGGCTTTAGTAAAGACTTTATAGATGACATTAAGTAGACAAATAGGTCTGTAGTTGTTAATGTTGTCAGCTTCTTTAGTTTTAGGCAATAGAGTAATAATACCACAACTGAACCTCCCAATATCCAATTCCAGATTATAAAAATCATGGAACATGGACAATAAATCTTTTTTATAATGTCCCAGCAGTGTTAATAGAACTTTATAGGAAAATGATTAGGACCAGGAGCTATATTTTTTTCCATGGAGAAAACCACTTTCCTAACCTCATCCTCTGAGAATGGTTTTTCCAGTTCCTCATTCTCCTACCTAGAAATAGTTTCAAAACTGTTCCAACAATTAGGATCCATTTGAATACCAGTTGATCGAGTAGGAGCAAACAAGTCTTTATAAAACTTAGTGGCATGCTCCACTAAGGCATCATCACCTTCAATTACCTGGTCATTATCATTCAGCAAAAAGATAGTATTCTTCCTTTTCTTACCATTGGCCATTCTATGAAAGAAGGCAGTATTGTTATCACCTTTTAGTAGCCACATATTGTTAGATCTTTTATGCCAATAGCTTTCCTCCTCTTCTGCCAGCTTCATCAATTCATTTTGAATGAAAGTTTTCCTCTCCAGTTTGTCAGCAGACAGAATTTCCTCTTCTTCCTCCTTTTCCAATTTACTCAACTCATCTCTTAAAATTTGTATGTCCCTTTAGGCTTTGGCTCCACCCTTTCAACAATTTTTTGACTCTGTTCAACTTAATACACCAGTTATCAATAGCAGACTTAGATTGCACTTTCCTTTCCCAAATCTCCTTCATCTTCAAATAGAAATCAGACTATAGCAGCCAAGAATTCTCAAAGCTAAAAGGCCTTGACCCAATTTTTCCTCTAGGACAGCCCTTACAATCAAAGGATTGTGATCAGACATATATCTAGGAATCTTCATAAGATTGCATAAGGGGAACTCCATTTCCCAAGCATTGGACATCAAAACTCTATCCAACTTTTCTAAAGTAGAATCCTTCCTATTATTGCTCCAAGTGAACTTGCCCCCAGCCAAGGGAAGCTCCCTAAGCTCATAAGTGTTGATAATGCGGTTAAAAACTGAGGAAAAGTTATTTTCACTGAAATTTTTATTCTTATCAGAACTATATCTTAAGATATTAAAATCCCCCCATTAGGATTGGATATTTAGCCTTAAAGCAGAAATTTGAGAGTTCAGCAAGGAAAACCTCTCTCATATCATCATGAGTTGGTCCATACACATTAGCCAAGGACCAATTTTTCTTAAGCTTTTTATCAAACACATTTTCCATAATCACAAACTCCCCATTCTCAATACTCTCCACCTCAAAACTATCCTTCTTAATGCAACTCAGCATACCTCCTGATTTTCCATTTGAAGGAATCCAGTGCCAACTGAATTCTTTGAAATTATCAATTTTCCTAAAAAAATTCAGTATAAGACAATTTCAATGTTTCTTGGATGCCAATGAAATCTGCCTTGTGGTCCCAAAGGAGCTCTTTGATATAAGAGCTTAGACTTTTTTTGCCACTCCTCTACAATTCCAAATTATTCCTATCATCTTATAACTTTCTTAATAGTCCTTCTATCTCTAAGATTGAATCTTGCCATAGATACATCTCCCCCAGAATTAGTGTTCCCAACAACAGGTTGGGATTTAACCAGTCTGGTTTTCCTCTTACATTTCTTGGAAGATCTACTCTTTCTAACACTTGCAATAATAAAGTTTGGCTCCTCCTCAGATACATCAGACCCCCATTCCAACATATATTGATCTTCTAAGGAGGAATTTCCTCTTCCAGGTAAGAAGGACTAGAGATCATATCAATTTTATTATGATCTAGTTTTATTCTAGCATTCTCAAGATCTTTAAGTATGTCAATCTTTTCATAAGAAAGGGAGTCAGAAAACCCCCCATTTTAGAAGCAAGAGAAATAATGCAAGGGTTAGTCAAAACTGCAAAGGAGTTCTGATCAACAGGTTCATTACCTTCAAAAGAGACCTTGCTCTAATGTTGATCACCCATCCATGCTTGGGAAGATCCATTGTCTCTAAGCCTCTTACTTTGCCTCACTTGTCTCCGTTCAGGTCCTCCATCTTGAACACCATTCTCAGCATCTGGATTCACAACTGCCCCATCTTGCATTTCATACTCTGAGTTTTCCAGAATATTGACCAACTACCAAACTCCCACATCTTCTGTCTTTACCACCATTTGATCATCAACTTGCTCTTCCTGGCTCAGTCTGTTTTTTTCTTTTTTTTCTCTTTCCACATCCACAGAGTTTCCACTGGTGTTTTTGACATTGTCAACTACCTTTTCAATTATTTCAGGAGCTTGCTCTTCCTCTTCTTCAATAAGCTTCCAATCAATCTCTTGACTAGTTTTCAGTAGTCCTTCTTGGCTGGACAGGACAACTATAGGACCTCCTTGGCTACCTTTAATTAGGCTCACTGAAATTGCTGTTTCACATTCCTCCTCCTTTTCCTCTTCTATAGAATACAGACATTTGCTTGTGCCAATTTTCAACATATAGTCATCAAGTTGAAAGAATTGAGCACTATCACCTCCCACAATAGCATTTTTGGCTTCAATAGCAGCCAGGGGATCGTATTTGGATTTTTTTCCATATTTGAACCATACTCATTTATCACTATATGGGCAGAGTCAGAAAGACATATAGTATTGAGCATCCTGATCTTCCATTGTTTCAAAAGAACCAAACCTCAACTGATCAGAACCAGGAGCCACCAGATCTCCCATGTTAAGCCCTTCATCTTCACTATCCTCCTCATTACTTGTTATCTGCTGACTCTTTTTCTGCCTAGAGCCATCTCCTACCACTTGGTTCCGTGTACTGGTATTGGATGTCATACTAGGACCAGCATCAGAAGACTGTCCAGTATTGTGAGTAGCATCCATTTTTTGCTTCTTAGAAAAAGGGACATCATCCTTAGACTTATCTCTTTCATTCCTGATCCATTTAGTCCCAGCAGTGTTAATGTACCCATCTTGAGGCACCTCCCTTTGGAAATAATAGTCATAGAAGTGAAAATCCAAGAGTCCATCAACCGAAGCAAGCACCTTGGTAACATCCCTGCAACCAATCTTAACTCTCACATAGTCATTTTTGGTAAGATTTTCCTTGTCCACTTCCAAGGGCAAACCCACTTTAGATGCCACCATGCAAACATTGGAATAAGACCTTCTCTCATAAGGGATGTTGCTAATTCTGAACCAAGCCACATCTAAAGACCCTTTGGAACCAGTAGCAGGGTTCTATTTTTCAATTTTGAACACCACTTCAGGCAATGATCTCATCTTGACCTCAGTGAAAAAGCCATGTCATCAATTACCTGAGCATTAGGGAATCTCACCTAATACTTGCCTTCACCAATTTTCTTAGCATACCATCTCCATGTGGAGGAAGGACCAGCCTTTAGCTTAAACTCATTTTCAACCTGTCTTGCACTTGCCTGTCTGGCGGTGATAGTCACCAACGCAGTGGTAGACATATCTTTAATCCCCTCATCTACCATGACACTCTCAATAACATGGAATCCCTGACCATAAGCAGATAAGCCACAGAAAGGTGAGATGAATTCCCAAGGCATCTTATTCATACATACTCTTGCAACATGACCCTCCTTATGACATCTAGAGCATATCACAGGATTAGGACAGGCATTAGAAGCATGCCCCACTTTGCCACATCTCTGGCGGAATTGTTGCCTCTCTTGTTGCTCAATAGGAGCATCTTTGATCAACTTCCCCCCTCCTGCTTAGATGGCTCATCAGAAACAAAAATCTAAGTCTCCTTGTTCATAGAAGTATCAACTTCATTTGATTCAGTTTTCTGATTGGTATCAGATTCCTCTACCGGCATTTCCTGACTTGGATTAGGGGCTTGTCTATTCTGATTTGGAGGCTCTGTGTTCCCCACACCTCGACCAACTCCGCCCTGAAATCTACCTCTACCTCCTCCTCGAGGAACCCAACCTCGGTTCCCCTATCCATGCCATCCCATATTTTGCTGACCTTGCCAGCCACCACGGTAACCCCCTCGATTGCCACCATACCCTGGATTGAAACCCTGTTGATGCTGACGATTGTCCATGGATTTCCCTGGCTGCGGAGGAGCCTGAAGAACCTGCGAGAAAGACCTGGTATCACCTCCTAAAGTCGACCAAGTAGAACCTCTCGAGACAGCACCATGAAGGGGAGCTGAATCCGCGAAAGGGAAATTATCCCCTGAACCCCGCACCGCAATCACCCCGCAAATGCCAACTTCTGAACTGTTCCTCCAAAGATGAACGAGACGAACACTCAAATCAGCATCGGGGATGGTCACATACCTCGTGCGGGAGTTGAAATCGCCTCTCTGCAGCCACTTCCTTCTCCGATCAAGGGTTAGGGTTTCCGCCCCCTCCCAACGAAGACGACACCGAGGACGAAGACCCCGCAGCCTCCACACCATGCAAAACCGGATATTTATCCACAGGGAGCCGCCATGGCCTAGACGACATCGACTGTGAAGGAGTCGAAGAAGGAACCAAATCCGCGGAAGGCAGAACCCACTCACCATGCGACGTGCTCACGCCAACTCTTGTAGCACCGGCCTACTTAGCGCTCCCACCTTGCAAACCAGAGGCGCTCGGACCCACTCTCGTGTCTGTGTCGATCTCCCCCCGTGCGCCACCCGTGACGCCCGTGGCACACAGGTCGCCCGTGTCGAGAGGAAGGGGACGACTCATCTCCTTCATAGAAAAAATGACATCTGTTAGATCAAAGCTCCCTGTACTACGAGTGTTAGTGCGTCTTTTGGCTCCGACCTTTCTTATCTTTTTGTCGGGCATAATTCTAGTGTGTCGGTCGGAGAGATTAAATCATTAAAGGGCATATCATTGGTGGTGTTGGTGTGTTGATATACCCTGCATTGTACTAGAACCACTGAAATAAACAAATAATGACAAAGAAATTATAATCTGATGATTAAAAACCTCTGTTTGCTCTACTTGCCAACTTGGACAATCATGAGATGGTAAAATTGCAGAGGAAGGTTATGAAAGGTAAGCCTCTGCCTTCACATTCAGTTAGTAACTGAGCCAATGGTAAAGTGATCCCCTTGTGCATGGTGCAGAGCAAGATGCTGAATTGGAAATTCTGGAGGAGACCATTGCCAGCACGAAGCACATTGCACTAGCGATCAATGGGGAGCTGGACCTGCAAAAACTAGGCTCATTGTAAGTGTCACTTGAAGCTGTCCTGCCTATACTATGGTTCCTGAAGCAACTAACTTCTGTTTTCAGAATTACCTGGTTCTCAGTCACTTTTACTTGAACGTTGCAGGACAAGTTGGAAGAGGGCGTCGAAGACACAAGCAACCAGCTGCGCAAGTACATGTCTCTTCTCTCTTAACAAATTTTCACCATTCCATAGACAAAACTAAACTGCTAAGCAACTTCCTCCGAGCTTCAAATGAGCTGATATGTTCGTTCTTGTTTGTGTGCATGCAGCGTGCACAAAAGAGATTTAAAGCACTCAACACGCGCATCAGGAAAAGCAGTTCTTGTTCGGACATAGTGTTGTCGGTCATTGCTGTTGTAATCTGTGTTGCCGTAGTATGGGCTCTGATAACGATTGAACACTAACTACCAAAAGACATTAAAATAAGTTTCTGTATAAGCATGGATTTTCAGATTGAACTGTACAGTTCAGTCCTTTGCTCCAACATTACCAAGCAAGATCTGCTGTCTATTTATGCATTCAGGAGCTCATCTCCACCATTAGATATCTTATAAAAATTGTAATTAAATGCTTTTGATTCATGATAGTCACCATTTATTAGATGGGTGTTGGTTGGCTTCATTGCTTAGAAACTTCCTTCTGCTTGCCAGGAAAGGCTGTTGCCGTGTGCAGCTCGGGTGTGGACTCGGGCTCTGTTGGCTTGAGCTTATCAAACAGAATTAATTCTACTCTTCAGCCATGAAACAGTACGTGTTTTTCTCTCACAATAAATCATCATTAAATTTATTTTTATAATAAATTTATTTGAAGATATAAATATTGATATTTTCTATAAATCTAGTCAAATTTAATAAAATTTGACCCATACGGAACCATAGCGAATATTTAGGGACAGAGAGAGTACACGGATCGGAAGACTTGTCAAAACTGAAGACTCGTGATGCATGCATGAAAAACGTCCGTATTATATTGATCATGACTCATGAGAGGTTGCTGTCTGCCACAACCAAAAAGGTTTTCCCTCGCCTCTTAGCTCTTAGCTAGAGTCTTGACCCTTGAGTTCTTCCCCAAACCTACAAGTCAACGAGCATCAGCTCAACCTCGATCAAGAGATCGATATTGTGCGAACACAAGGTTGATATATGCTCTTGTGGTTCGTCCTTATGATAAATGATTGATCAACAGGCTCACGGGTTGGCGTGAGTGTGCAATATGTCTCTTGGTTGTGTTGGTGTGCAGGTGTGGAGCTCGGAGGCAATGGTCGATGGCAAAGTGAAAGTCAAGTAGAAACGTGTCATGCCGATGGACCGGGAGTGGCGAAGGGCAGACGTGAGGCTTGTACTGAGGGACCAGGAGGCCGGAGGACCAGTTGCGGTAGCTGACACTTGGCGGCAACAAGCAAGAGTACATGAGGATGAAGACGGCATCGGTCGAGTTAAGACGGAGGGTGATGGCGTCGTGGCACCTGGCGGAGGCCAGACACGGGTTTGCATGGGAGATGCAAATGCCGTCGGTCGAGTCAGGGAGAAAGGCGAAAGCGTCGTGCTTGGCGGAGGCTGTACATGCGTCGGCATTGGTGTTGGCAACGGGGTGTGAGACCGTCTATGGCGCGGGTTTGGTGGTAGAGCCTCGAAAAACCACCGCCGACAGTTTTCAGGTTTGGGCCTCAAAACCTGGGGCGACCGGTTTTTGAGTTTGGGTCTCAAAACTCAGGGTGGCGGGTTTGCCGGTTTGGGCCTCAAAACCGTGCGGTGGTTCCCGAGCGGAACGGGACGACACGTGGTGGCACCGCGAGGCTTGCGTCGAGGCGAAGCTAGCGGTGAGAAGGCGCGGTGGTCGTCGGGACGGCACGTGGCGGCATCTGGGAGCTTGCGTTGCTGCGAAGCGACCGATGAGGAAGGCGCGTGACCGTCGATGGAGATCCAGACAGAGTTGGACTAGAATGCTCCCAGGGCTAGCTAGTTTGCTCTATGTATCTAGGGGTAGAAGGGGTATTGTGTAATAGGCTATAAATAAGGGATGACACCCCTCATCCATTATCATCTCTTCCGTTGTTATTTTTCAGCCAGACTTTCATCTGTTAGGTTCTCTCTGTAGCTACTATTGAGATTCGCAGAGACGGTAATCTTTTCTCTGTATACTTTGATTTCAGGAAAGGAGACCGTAATCTTCTTCTCTCCTCGTTGGGGATTTTGGCTGAAATCTTTGAGTTCGCGTTTTGTTGTTCGCGTTCTTCGTTTGCCCCTCTTTACTCTTTCGCGAGATCTTTTGTTTGGAGGGATGGATTGCGATTCCGTTTGAACCATGTTGTGCTAAGACGTGAGAGACATTTTTCCACCAAAGGAATTCATCTAATTTCTCACGAGCACATAGATCGGGCGGATTTCGTTTTTGGATTTAAACTTTTCCCTTTTGCACGAGATCTGTGATTCATGAATTTCTAGTTGGGTTCGAGCCATGATCTCTTAGAGATAGCTCACCAACATAGTTGTGATCATCTGTGCAAAATTTGGTGAAGTTTGGAGTTGATTTGACTGAGTTTTGGTTCAATTTGGTGTTTGAATTGGGACTGTTTTCAGGCTGACCAGACGCTGCTACAGTACTACGAACGGACGCTACAGTACTGCTACAGTGCATCCGGTGCTACCGTGACCAGCCGCTACAGTACTGCTACCGTGTCAGCGTCCGGTCAGTTTTGTTTCCGTGCTGTTTCGTCTGTAGATTTTGTGTTTGAGCTCTGATTTGAGTTCCGTTTTTTACGTTGGTTTCCTAACTTTGTGATAAACTTTTTAAAGTACTTTTGTCACTGGTTGGCTCAAGTATTTTTGGTTAGGTACTTGCTTCTTCTCCATAGGAGTGCAGTCTTTATTTTTGGAGCTCAGGTTTTGGTGGTGTGCTTGGTTGGTTGCGTGTGTGGTGTCCCGCTGTGTTCCTAGGGAATATCCACTCAATCTTTTGGGTCGTGGACATCACGGTTTGTGATCTTTGCTCTTGGGTTGTGAAATTGGGACAGCAGTGGAATATTTCTAAAAAAGAATTTGAGGCTCTTATTCACCCCGCTCTGGTCGCCGTATAAGGTCCTTCGTATTGCTCTCTGCGCGCTGATCATATCGGTCGTCAGTTACATATATATTTACAAGGGGTAGCCAGCAGCAGCTTAGCATGGAGGCTACGGCTACGACGGGCAGGGATGGAAAGAGCTACCACTACCACGAGGACACCATTAGCAGCAGCTCCAGATCAGGTACCATAGTCTCAACTGCCTGCACATCTAGCGGCGGCTCTCGCCTCTCCTCTGTCTCTCCGTCTATGTCTATGTCTGTGAAGACGGCCATGCACTTCGACTTTGATTTAGACGGTGACAACAAGGAGCAGATAAAGCAGATCACAAGCCTGGTCCGAGAATTCAGCATCCCTGCAGGCGCCGGCAACATGAGCGTCCTGGAGCTGGAGAGATGGTTCGCGGAGCTGGGCGTCACGTGGGTTCTCCACCTCGGCGATGGTGCATCTATCTGCAGCGGCAATACTCGCGCATGCTTTTGACAATGCGTCGAGCTGGATCCGGGCTCTCGCTAAAATCACGGAGACCATCAGTCTCATGGCCAACCCTAAAACCATCAGTCTCATGGGATCGCTCTGTTCTGATTCCGATCGTGGCTCCGTGGCCCTGCCCAGTATCTGCGAGGAAGAACCTGATGAGACTCCGAATCCGAATGGGAAAGAAGAAGCTACTGCTGTGCCGGATCGATTCCACCTGCTTGCACAATTTATCCATAAAACAATGATGAAAATGGTCGGTCTTGTACTCGTCGACAAGGAACAAGTGAGCAAGAAGAAAGCTAGTGACGAGTTTCAACTTTCAATACCAATTTGCACAATTCATTCGAGAAACGATGTTGAAAATGCTTGCTTTTGTTGACGTCATATTTGCTCCGGCTGAGACCACTAGACAGGATCTGGTTGGCGATGGGTCCGCCCGGGTACCATACTACAAGTATAGGCTCAATACGCTGCTGGGTGTGCGCGGTGCTCTGTCCAGTGCCTTAACCAAGATCCAACTCTCGTTCCTCCTTTCACAGCCTTCTGTAGATGCACGAGTTAAAAAGATACAGGGCGAGATAGTCAGCCTCTTGTCAGAAGCAGCACATAGCAAGGCGAATGAGGCCATATGGACAAGGATTGGACAGGCTAGGACTCGTTTCCTGGAGATGTTGATAGAAGATGAGGATGGCGACAACTCCACCTCCTCGGGTACTCCAACTTGGCAAGGATCATCGGACATTCACAAAACCAGTCGGCATGTAATGGGGTACGTCACCTTCATTCAAGGTCATTACAGCGCA
Source organism: Coix lacryma-jobi var. lacryma-jobi (assembly GCA_009763385.1). NCBI lineage: Eukaryota > Viridiplantae > Streptophyta > Magnoliopsida > Poales > Poaceae > Coix > Coix lacryma-jobi. The sequence continues at coordinate 1,863,530 of CM019824.1, read as the reverse complement.
CTCCATACAATTGTATCTAAAAAGCAGCTCACCTTGGTAAGTACGTGCCTCGTTTCAGAGACTATGAGCCTTTGCACAGCCTGCAAATGGAGATGGTGTCTTGCCTGCAAGAAAATCTTGCCAGCAAGTCAGAATCATTCCTAGATCAAGGCCTTAGGTTTTTATTCTTGATCAACAACTTATACTTCATACTGGTTAACCTCACCTCAGACTCATACTTTATCAGATTCCCTTTCAATTCTTTCGAAGTGGCAACCCAACCCGCTTGTATGGAGGTGGCAACCATCAGACTCCTCTTGGGCTATTTGAAGAGTTACATGCAGGTCTCGTGGGCACCACTGTTGGCATGCCTGTCCAATGCCACACCTCTGTGCTTCAGGAGAGACTACTCCCCACTGTCCAAGTTTGAGTCTGAATTTCAGAAAGTCTACACTGCCCAAAAGCAGTGGAAGGTCCCAGATCCTAGGATGAGGGAATGGTTGCGGAAAGAAATCACCTGGAGAATCATTCCAGGATATGGAAAATACATAAAGGATAACAAAGCCACAACCCCAAAATTCAGTCCATGGGATCTGAGACACATGCTGCGACAACTGTTCGAAGGATAATGAACAGATTGTGCGAAACACACAGGACAAGCCACCATAGGTTTCTAATTTTGTTGGTTCATGAATGAAATGTGTTGTTTTTGAACGAACTGATGAAATGTGTTGTTGCTTCAGATGACTTGTCTTTGTTCTGAAGCTGTATGTGAAGCAGACGAAAATCTGAAGCACTATAGAACTTCATTTGGCAACTTGTATTTCTCTGTCGTTTTCGTAAATAAATAGTACTGAACAGCCAAGAGCTGTATGGTACCCTCTTCGTTCCAGTTTCAGGCTTGTGCTAGCACCAGTGATGTTTATATTATATTGCTCTTCTCTCTCTTCAAAGGAAGCCTCCGGATTGTAAATTTCTCCAAAGTCGAGTTCAACTCCAAACGTCGTTCAAGCAAACATTTTCATTTTGATGCCATGCTGTGCTGGATTAGTTGGAATCTATGTGGCACTAGAGATGAAACGCTTGGACACAACATTTATTTACTCCTCAATCGACACAGGCCCCCAGTAGCAGTGCCGGGCAGATCCTCTGCAAGAGCTCCGAGGCAATGGTTTCCTGACCATCACACCATCCGATCCTTTTAATTTGCACAGCAGATGACATAGAGTAATGTCTCTCTACAACATACACACGGGGGCCAGTAGTTTTTCCACATGCAGTACATATGAGAACTATCAGATGGCACATTTCCATGGTTAGTAACAAGGTGTGAGACATTCCCATGGTTTCAAGTTAGCCAGGGAATTCATGAGTGTTGTTAGTGTGTCTGGATTTTTTTTTTTTTCCAAAAAAGAAATCGTAAAGCCATGTGTATCCAGGTAACGTAGAGGCTGTTAGTGTTTCAAGGTCTCTGTAATGATCTTGAAATTAGTAAACCTTCCCTTATATATATCCGGAGAGGGGGAAAAAAAAGAATCAGCGTGTCGCTAGTACAGCCATTCACGCGATTGTTCGGAAATGAAATTGCACTAGTACGGAAGGCCCACCGTCTTCCACGAGCACAAGTAGCAGGCTGGGCTTAGCGGCAGGTACTGCCGCACCTATCCCGGCCCAGACCGGCCCGGCCCGGCCTGTTGGGAAGTCAAGGTCAACAACACCCTACGCGCTGTGAGATGAGATGGGATGGGAGAGACCCACCTTTTTTCTTGGTTTTCGAAAAAAAAAATGCCGGCCTTTTTCTTTTTGAGGTTGGCCGGACTCGATGAGCCTTCGATCATTCGTCTGCGGTCGCTCTGCAGGTTATATCAATCGATTCTGGCCGGGTGCGAGGTGCGTGCGCAGCAGCATCAACAAATCCACTTCCGCGCTCACAGAGAGAGAGATTGAGAGAGAGAGAGAGATTTCGACCAGCGAGCTAGGATGGCGACGATCTGGCGAAGAGCATGGAGGTCCAAGAAGGTTTCATACGCCGGGGCCGGGCGCGGCTACGGCGCTCGGCAGCCGATTTTTGGCAGCATCAGCAGCAGCACCGCCACCACTTCAGGTACCCGTACCACCATGACCCTCTCCACCTCCGCGAACACCATCAGAGACGAGGAGGGAGAGAGTGCCATGGAGAGGCAGGAGGTTGTGAAGACGCATGAGGGGCTGGTTGAGGAATTCTGTGCTGGTGGCGGTGCCGACGGCAACAACGGCACTGCGCCGGACAGGTGGCTCTCGGAGCTGCACGTCGCCTGGCTTCTCCGTCCTGCTAAGCCTGGTGCGCCTGGGCAGACGAGGATCTTGGTCCCGCGGGAGATGCAGAGCTGGATCCTGGAGATGCTTGAGCGGACTTTACAGAGACGATGAAGCAACCCTTGGGCCACCGGGTTCAGGTCTGTAGGGGATGGCCGCCGAGGCCGACGCGGGGTTGGTCAGACTTGCCCATTCCCAGCGAAGTCTAAGAGCGATGCCGAGGGCGCGAAGGTTGGGCAAGCCTAGACCGCCGAGGTCCTTGGGCGAGCACACCGTCGTCCACCTCACCTTGCATTTACCGCCGCTGACGGAAGCAGTTCCGCTCCAGAGAAACGCCCTGCGGCGCTTGTCGATTTCAGCAATAGCCCAGGCGGACAAGGTATCGCGGAGAGGGTGGTCTGAGTCAGCGTCAGTCTCCCCGCGGCCGAAAGAAGCCCGGCCTTCCAAGTCGGTATGCGCGCGGCGACCTTGTCCACGACCGGTTGCTCATGTTCGCGGCGCAATCTGGACAGTGAAAGAGGTGGCGCCAAGGTACTTAGCCGGGAAATCCTGCACGCGACATGGGAACACGTCGAGAACTTCCTGGATGGCCTCGGGCGTGCACCGGATCGGAGTGATCGCACATTTATCAAGGTTGCACGCGAGCCCAGAGGCACCCTCGAAGAGGTCAAGGATGTCACGGATGCACTGGAAGTCGGCGCGTCGGGGCATGAGAAAGAGGACGAGGTCGTCTGCATATACCGACGCCGGGCAATGGGGTAAGCGCGTGCCGGCGGTCTGCTTCGGTGATCAGGGCGTTGAGAACATCCATGACGAGGACGAACAGGAGGGGTGACGAGGACAAGGTTGATCTTAGTGCTAGACGAGCCCAGCAAAGCGGCAGGTCAGTTGCACGGCCCGAAAATTCTCGTGGATCTGACGGCCGCGTATGAATGCTGACTGGTTGTCCATGACCAGGCGCGACATGAACGGGGCGGGGCGAAGGGCGAGCCCCTTGGCGATCAGCTTCCCGACGGAGTGTATCAGACTGATTGGGCGGTAATCGTGCAGACCTTGAGGCGACTCGGTCTTATGCAACAGCACCATGACGGCGTCATTGACGTGGTGGAGGCTCCGCATATCCAACTCCCAGAAAGCCGAAAACACCGCAAACGATCAAATTCCAGGATCACGACCCTGGCCGCCGCTAGTTGTAGACGAATGTTGCCAATATTGGAGAAGCGCCACGAACGTAGAGCCCGTGCCAGAAAGCGCAAACTTCTGATCGACGCGGCGGCAGGCGTCAACGTCCCCGGTGTTCACCGACCAGGCTGCCGCTACCACATCAAGGAAGCCCTGAAATCTTGTCCAGTAATTCTCGAACCGGAACCGCGGGACCGCCCATGGCTCAGAGTTGAGCACAAGGAGCGTCAACCAGTAGACTGGTGTTCCCGCCCGGGAAAAGTTCCTGCATCGCCGCGCGCTTAGACGACGAGAGGGGAGAGGAGAAAATGTCATGGAACCTCTCAGCAATGGTGTGGTCCGGTGTTGACGAATGCGCGTGCTTGGGCTGTTTAGTCCATTTGTTGAGCAGGACCCTCCTTGCTTGCTTCTCCGGTTGTGGCTCCCGGAAGTCCGCCTTGGCCGCCAGTCTACCGCTGGTCCGGTGGGACTCTTGATGCGCGCACCCTCGGCGCGTTCTTGATGCGAGACAGGCGCGCGCTGCGAGCCCGTGAACTCCTGTACCCCGAAGGGGGACCCTTGCCCCTGGCCAAAAGTAAGGGAGGGAAGTGTTGTGGGCCTGGGCGATGTGCAGGAAGCGATCGTGGCCTAGATCCGCTGACGTCAGCAGCGGGCAGCTCACCCCGCCCACCAGCACAGACGCCACCGCGTCGTTACACCGGCGGTCGTCCGTGCCCGGGTGATATCGGTTGTGGTTGCTGTCCAATGAGTCGTCGGAGAGGCGGAAGCGACCAGCACTGGCCAAGGAGGTCCTCCGCCATGGCCACCAGATCAGAGGGGCGAATAAGCCGCCAGGTCCCGAAGCCAGGACACGGTCACGATCAGCGCGGCGCCGGAAGTGCACGATGAAATCTTCGGGGTCGCGGCGCCGAACATCGACCTCATTCATGGTGAACTCGAAGCGGATGTCCAGGTAGGCGTATACCATGGCGACAGAGATCTCAGGTCTGGTGCCACCTATCACCGCGACTAGCGCGTTGCCAAGTTCCTCCTCCGCCGCCTGGATTTCGGCCGAACGCGGGACAACGGCGGCTGCGGACCGTGAAATAGCCATCTTCGTCGGGCGCACCAAAGGCCCTGGCGGGGTGGGTAGGAGAGACGCTGGACTCCTGCCGGCGAGGGGGGGAAAGCTGCATCTGCCGTGGGTAGGAGCGGCGTGCCGCCGCCATGAAGCCAGAAGCCCGATGCTTGCTCCGTCGGTGACGGCGAGCGCGCTGGCGCCGGCGACTAGGGCCCACCAAGTCCTTTCCCTTCCCCAGCGCCGGGGGTGGGGACTCCGGCTCCTCCTCGTCGGAGTACTCCTCCGAGTCACTGAGGTGGACTCTCCCCTCAGGACCACGGGCGAGGAGTATTTCCCGGAGGAGGCCCGGTGATTCCGCGAAGAAGGCCCGGGGGGAAGGCAGATCTACGTCTTCTTCATCCGCCCAGCAACGGCGGGACGGACGCCGGGGCCGGAGTGGCCGCCGGCGGGGTGCCCGAGACTCCTACCTCGATGCTCACCTTTGTTGACGCGATTGTTGCTCTTGATCCTTTGAATGTTGGTGGTGCCAGTGCCAGCAGCCAACAAACAGCATGTTTCTTCTACTTGTAGCAGTGTGGAGGCAGCTGACAAGGTCCGGGCACTGCTAGATGTGCGCCATGCTCTGTCCGCGGCCTCAGAACAGATCATGATGGCTTTCTGTTCCTCACCCTACCTGCAGGTGCAGTCCACAACCACAAAGGTAGCTGACGATATCGGAGGCCTCTTTTCAGGGACACATTTGACAATCCTTGGACGACGACGACGACGACGACGACGACGGCTCCTCTGCAGGGGCAGGGCCAAGGGCGGGTGCTACTCAGACTCAGACCCAGCTGCTGCAACTGCAATCATCACCCGACGACATCCACAGCATCGCTCGGTCCGTCGTCAACTGTATCAATATTCAGGTTGTTGTCCACTGAACCACTATTGCTCCCCGCGAATTATGCACGTCATCAGGGAGATACATCTTCCTTGACTACCCTGGCCGTAGGGGTACTCGGTTACCTAGAGGAAGAGCTTGTCAGAGTGTCGCAGTCATTCCCAGACCAGAGCCTCAGGTTCATCTTCCTGATCAACAACTCCAACTTCATACAGCACCACCTCGACACAAGTTGGCCTCCATGACTACATGTACCAATACTTTTTTTTTTTCAAAATCACCGACACAATCCACACGTACATACAGATTTATGTCCAGGTGACTTGGGCACCAGTGCTGAAATGCTTGGACAATCCCAAACTGAATTGCTTCACCAGAAGCTCGCCGCTGCCAAAGTTCGAGTCCAAGTTTCAGACAACCTACGCTGCCCAAAAGCTCTGGAAAGTCCCGGACCCTGAGCTGAGGCAAAGGCTGCGTGAAGCTATCATTGAGAAAGTCGTTTCAGGCTTTACGAAATACTTGGAGGATAACAGCAATAGGATCACCCCAGGAGTCACTCCTCAGGAGGTGGAGGGGATGCTGCAGGAGCTATTCGAAGGATGATGAACAAGTGCGTGCACCATACAAGACAAGGTTCCAGCTACTTTTGCTTTTCATGCATGTTACATGTTCTGTTTCGGGTTTGTTGTAAAATGGACGTTGTTGCTTGGAAATTTTAGTCATTTCTGTGCCCTCTTCAGATGTCAGTATATATATATATATATATATATATATATATAGACACACACACACACACACACACACACTAGAGTTTGAATTTGTAGCCTCCACAACACAGGAGTCAATCTGATAATACGGTAAAGTAGTCATTTCTGTATGCAAATAAGTCCTTGAACCAGTATCTCCCTAAATCATGCACTATAAGCATAAGAAATCAACTAGTACTGCTCATATTAAATTTCTATCCAAACACATTCAGCCATGTATATATTTTGCGTTCAGCAGCCAAACAGCAGGGTTTAAAACATAGTACTGTGCCGAACAGACTGGTTCCAGAAGAAAACAAGACCAAGAATGTGCCAAAGTGCTAGAATCAAGCTCGGAACGGTAGAGATAAGTCCTTGTCTGTGCCGTGGTCTCGCTCAACAAGGAAGACGAAGATACAGTGCCCCTTGGGCCTTGGGCACGCACGCACGGGGTAGCACACTGCACTCCGTGATGTGGAGTTGAGCTTCTCATTCAGTCATTCAGCTGGTCAGTACTCAGTACTACACCTCTAGGACTTGATGAAGCAGCCCTCCTTTCTCCCCTTGAGACTGACACGTGCAGAGAGACCTCGCTGGAGGCCGGCAATCTCGTCGCTGGATTCAGGGACAAGAGAAACGGAACCAGTGGGAGGCGCACGACCACGGAGCACGGAGAAATGGTCTCGCTTCCTGTAATCCTGTCCCTGCGCGCGACCGACGAGAAGCGCCGGCGCCGGCGCCGCTGCTCCCACCGATACGAATGAGGTGTTGGCGCCAATTTTTTTAATTATTTTTCAGCCTGTTTTCTGAAAAATATTCACATTTAGAATCTTGGCAGTTTTAATTTCCGTTTTGGACCCTAGGCTCGGTGCCATGGGCCACCACACCGAGCTGTGTTGCGTGGTGCAGGCGTGGATGCTGGCGTGGCGGTGACTTGGCGCCGAGCTCGGCGCCGAGGTCTGACTAGTGAGACCCATGCAGTCTTCTCCTTCCTCCCTCTGTTTGTTTCCCTCTCCCTCTTTCTATTTTCTCTGTCTCGTTCGAAACGCTCGCAGCCCGACTCCCCTTCGCCACCCCGTCATCGCGCCGCCTCCCCTCCTCACCGGCGTTCCCTCTTATATAACCCTGATTTCCAAGAAGGAAGGACCAATCCCTACTTCAGACTATAGACCAATCTCCCTCCTAAACTCCTCACTCAAGCTCTTAACAAAAGTCCAAGCAAACAGGTTGCAGAAGGTCATTAAGAAGCTAATCCATAGAGACCAATATGGTTTTACTAAGAGCAGGACCATCCAAGACTGCTTGGCATGGGCATCAAAATATATCCATCTCTGTCACAAGTCCAAGAAGAATCTGGTAATCCTAAAATTAGATTTTGAAAAGGCCTTTGGCAAAGTTGAACATGAAGCAATCCTTCAAATTTTAAGAGCTAAGGGTTTTGGTGAAAAATGGATAGGGTGGATTAGAGATATCCTTTCCTCTGGAACATCTTCGGTACTACTAAATGGAGTACCTGGCAAAACAATCCACTATAGAAGAGAAGTAAAACAAGGAGATCTTCTCTCACCCCTTTTATTTGTGCTAGTGGTTGATCTCCTTCAAACAATCCTCAATAAGGCCAAGGACTTAAATCTTCTGAAGCACCCCTACCTCTCAGACACTCCACTGATTTCCCATTCTTACAATATGCTGATGACACTCTAATAGTAATGGAGGCCTGCATCAGGTAATTGGTCACCTTAAAAGCTCTCCTTCATTCCTTTGGAGAGTCCACATGACTAAGAGTAAATTACAACAAATCTATTATGGTGCCAATAAACACCACTAAACAAATGCTAGATCATCTTGCAAGAACCTTCAATTGTGAGAGAGCAAAATTTCCATTTACCTATCTTGCCTTGCATTTAAGCCTGACTAAACCTAGAGTCATTGATTTTTCCTCACTAGTGAACAGATGTGAAAGGAGGTTGGCAGTCACTTCAACTTTTCTCAATCAAGCAGGAAGGCTTGAGTTAACAAACTTTGTTTTCTCAGCTTTCCCAACTTTCCGCATGGGCACTTTTGCTCTGCATAACATAGTTATCAGCCAAATAGACAAATTCAGGAAGCACTGTCCTTGGAGGGGAGCAGACATAAATGCACAACAGAGACCAAAGGCTGTTTGGACAAGAGTATGCAGATCAAAAGAAAAAGGGGGTTTGGGAATGCTAAATCTAAAGACACAGAATGAAGCCTTGCTTCTCAGTTTCTCTGATTTGGGAAAGCTACTACGAGACAGGTGTGACACCCTGAATTTTGACAACATTTAAAAATCATTAAAAATTTGAATCTCTCAAAAATTTTCATAGAAACAATAAACATAACTCACGTAGGAAATAATTTAACTTAAAACAAAATAACCTAGAACAAAAACTTCTTGTGTGCTAATGCTTGGTTGCTTGAATTCAAATCAATTCAAAACCACACTATATGAAATACTAGGAAAAAGGAAAAGAAACAAAATTGGAAAAGATTTCTCTAGGCTCATTCCTTCTCCTTCCCTCCTTCGACCCGCCTCCCTCCCCTCCACTTCCCTGCTTCGGCCGGCAGCAGGCCCAGCCACGCGCGCCCACTCTTCTCTACCTTCCTGCACTAGGCCGCAGCGGCACCGGCCCAACTAGCGCGTGTGCCTCACTCCCTATTCTCTCTCTCTCACTCACTCACTTTTGCTGACGTGCGGGGCCGCCATGTCATCCCTATCTTCTACCTCGCCATCGATGCAAATACCGCGACGACGACAGGTCGCCTCGGCCGCACCGCCACCCGCCCCACCCCGGCGCCGATGGATAAGGATGAAGGATGCTCCAGAACCTTCTTGGCCCCACTGCTTCCCCTCTCTCCCTCTGCCTCCCTCTGCCCGCCATGACCACGCGGTGACACCACCTCCGCCGACCGTTACCACCATGGATAAGGCCAAGCTCTGGCGCACGCGCAAGAGCACGCAGTGGCGAACCACCATGGCCATTCAAGCACGAGCGCGGGGAGAAATGTCTCCAACGGTCGGGAGATATTTCCCGCCACCGGCACCGCCATGGCCGGCCTATAAATAGGCTCGGCCAATGACGCTCCGCCACCACCACCACCACTATGAGCTTCGCAGCTAGCTAGAACATACCATCTCCCTCTCCATTCTTCCTCTCCTTCCCGCTATATAGCTCTAGGTCAATCTCCCCCAATTCGGGCGCCGCCGTTGCCATTGGAACCACCGCTCTCTCCATCCCTCCTCGCTGCACCTCGGGTTGATAGGAGTGGCAGGTGAGCCCTGGAGCCCCTCCTCCACCTTCTCCTTTCCCTATCTCTCTCTCTCTCTCTCTCTATATATATATATATATATATATATATATATATATATATATATATATATCCCTCTGTGTCACACTACCACCGAGCACCGAGCTCCACCAAGCTGCCATGGTTGTCGGTTAACCATCGGCGAGGCTCGGTTGGACACTACACTACCTCTATCAAGTACACTACACCACCACGTTCGCGTGCATATAGAAAACCGGTTAGAATAGAGCTCCTACACTCATCTACGCTGCACGGCGCCGCCGCGGAAGCTCCGGCGAGCCACCGCCACCACCACAGGAGTCTACCGTCACCGGGAACTCCAACAATAGGCACGTACTGGCCTCCCGAGCATCGTCCACCACTCTGCGACGCTTGCCGAGGCTTGATGCTGCCGGCGTAACGTGCTCTGGTGAGGTCCGGCTCCCCTCCCTTATTTTCTCGTCACCACCGTCCGACGTCGTTCCCTCCTCCCCCTCTATCTCTCTCTGGCACGCGGGCCCGAGGGCCATAACGGCCGCTGCCCTCTGCCTCAGGAAGAGGCCAAGCTGGCCCACACATCAGCGATGCCTCACCACTGACCCCACTGGCCCACACGTCACACACACAGCACATGGAAAATGCTAGGTGTACCCAGCTATTGTACACAAAGAGCTATAAATCCCATTTCCTTGATTAGAAAAATTCCCAGAAAATTTGTAAATAAACCAGATGCACCCAAGAACCTGCCCATAATAGTTTTACACATTTTCCATACACCAAAAATGTATATAAAATTCCATTTAATTCCCAAGCGATATATTAAACTTCTAAAATCCATAGCTCTTTCATCCTAACTCCGTTTTACGTGAAACCACTTCCAAAATTCTTCTAAAATCAAGCCCTATTTATTTCACCTGGTACCACCATATTGTTCCATGCTTGTTTTTGGTTGCTTGCTTCGTGTTCACGTTAGCGGTAATTTATTTATTAAACGCCGACCGACAGAAGACGGTGAGTACCATGAGAGTGAGGATCCGGACTACGTAAAAGATCTGGAAGGAGACAACAATGAAGGCAACTCCTAGCTACCCCTTCCACCACCACCACCACATGTTGCTAACTCCACTATAAACCGTCTCTTTCCATCTACATTAATTAAACCAATAAGCTCAACTTATGTTATTTAAATACTCCTTTTATAAATTATTATCCAGAAATATGAGCTCGATTGTTATAATGTGATTAATGGTGAATATGATAAATGGTTATCTTGATATGTTATGAGCTCCCTGATATGAATGAACCTATGGATAATAACTGTGAAACTTAAAATTGGTAAATCTGAACTATACAACGACAGGGGGGCAAGTGAGGGGTAACGGTGGTATTAGTTGCCTTGGCAGGATCACCTAGTAAGGGTTCCTGTTGGAGATACTCGCCTCGGTCACATAAGGACCGGTTCATAGTCCCTCTCGCCTAGTGAGATATTTCATACAGCCACATGTCTATATGGGTAGACTTGATCTCACACCCTGTTAGATATAAATATATTTTTTTACTAGGAGGCCGGTGTTGGCAGCGAAATATCATGAGAAGACACAAATGTTATGTGATCTTCGGTGGTCTGGTTGGCATGGTTGCTATGTGATCTTCCATGTAAAGCCCTTTGATTTGGCTGCGTTCGTGCCCTTACTTATTATTAACTGGATGATTTGGTATCATCCGAAGCATTGAGTTGGGACGATTTGGTATCTCCCTAAGCTTGTTGTGTTTCCAACCCCTGAGAAGCCGTGGTAGAATTATATGGAAATCTAAGGTCGCGTACATTTGGGTACGCGGTCTCGTTAGGCCTATCCCGTCCACTGATCATGGATGAGACTGTGCCTATCATGCGGGGAAATTTGTACAATCTATGCAGAGCGTATTAAATCTATTCGAATAGCCACATCCTTGGAATGGGCAAATGCTGGGATGAGATACTATGATTAGAGTTATTTTCACGTGTAATGGAAATGTGCTAACGTGATTGATGAACTTTTAACACTCACCCAAGAACTGGTGAGAATGGCAATACAATACTCTACCAGGGCCCAACTTTTAATTATAACTATTCTACCTTACCTCCACCATCACTATCCACCATCACCATCCACCATCACCATCCACCTCCACAAACAAGCCTCCACCATCCACCCACCCTACCCTATGGTTAAGGCTTGCTGAGTACGTATGTACTCACCCGTTGTTGACTCACAGACTTCGACCCCGAAGATGATGACAACTTCGACGAGGAAGCGAATCGCGAGGACTAGGAGTCACGAGGATTATGAAAGGAGTCTTAGGATCTAGGGTTTCGACCACGCTCAAGCATGCTTGTGTTTTAGAATGGCACTACCCCCTTAGAATACCGATTTAGTAGCTACCACCCCACTGTAATAAAATGCCGCTTCACGGCAATAGACCTCTGCTAGATATGTAAAGCCTATGGCTATGCCCTTCGGGCCACTGTTGTAAGACCCTATCTTTAGATATCAATAAATCTTGGAACTTTTATCATATATCTGTGTGCTATTTCTGTTGAATTGTGCGTACTTGTGTGAGATCCTGGTGCAAGTACAGATGCACTATGGACTCTCAAAAAGAGATGCCGACAACAAGAAATCTACCCTCACAAGCAAAAAAGGGGTCTTGTCGGTGGAGAGACATCCTGGAATTGTTGGACAAATTCAAAGGATTGGATATTCCCAACATAAAAAATGGAGGATCCTGCTATCTTTGGTCAGACCTATGGAACAGTAAGGTGTCAATGCAAGCTTACCCAGAGTTGTTTTCCTTTGCAAAATAAAAAACAACCACCTTAGCAGCTCGGAAAGCTTGCCCTGATTTGCTATCACTCTTCCATCTTCCTTTGTCAAACCAAGCCTACACTCAGCTGGTTTAGCTCAACCTATACATTCAACAATTGCCCTAACTGAAGAATCGGACACTTGGAGTTGTATCTGGCAATCAAGAAGTTTCTCAGTTTCGAAAGCTTACCGGCATCTAAGTGGCTATGCCTCAGTTCATCACCCTGCTTTCAAATGGATTTGGAGGAGTTCCTGTTAAAACAAGAACAAAGTTTTCAGTTGGCTAATGCTAAAGGAGAGATTGAGCACTAGGGAGCTATTAAGAAGAAAAAACATGGAGCTTCAAGATTATTGTTGTGTCCTCTGCAACGACCTAGTAGAGGAGTCACTGAGCCACCTATTCATTCACTGCCCCTCTGTTGTCTCGTGCTGGAACTGGTTACAAGTACGGGTGAATCATCAATTCGATTTCTTTCAAAACTTAGAGATGTTCAGAAGACACTTCATGTGCCATTCTTCATGGAGATTATAATAATTATGTGCTGGATGATTTGGAAAGCGAGAAATGGGCTAATCTTCAGTCAAGTTCCACCTTCGATACAAGCCTCAAAGAGGGAGTTCAAGGCAGAGTTGGCGCTGCTACTTTTGCACGCCAAAAAGAAAAATTTCCCCTTCATTGAGTCATGGTTAAACAGTCTAGTTTAATCTCTTTAGCTTGGTTTATTTTCTTTATTTCTTTCTTTGTTTCTTGAGCTCCTTTTTCTTTCCCTCCCTTTTTTCTGTGGTTTGTACTTTACCTTTATTAATAAAATTTCAGTAGGGGTGCGCTCCTCATGTTCTCCTAAAAAAAGATGACATACAGCATACGCTGTGTTGATATTTGTTTTTAAAAACCTAATTAGCAATTGAAATTCAAACCTAAGGAAAAAAAGGTATTAGATGGATTTTTAAAAACAAAAATCTTACCGATGTCTGGGATTATACCCGGTAATGGTGCAAATCCAAATCACAATTAGGGCTCCTTTGGATTCGTCATTCCCCGTGGGGATACCCGTACGATCCGCGGGCGACGAGAAGCCCGGGGCCGTGCTCCCCTCCGTGATCCACGAGACCATTTGGATGTTGTAGGGGACAAAAAAAGCCCGCGTCGATCCACAGGGCTTAAAATAAACACCTCTTGACTCGTGATTCGTCTTCCCCGGCGCTCTCCGTCTCCCGCGTGGTGTGTGTCTCTTCTCGCAAACAAAGAATGGCGGCTAGGGTTTGGGAGCTGCTCTCTCTAACTCATATGTCGACCATCATCGCTCCCTCCATCTCCCAGGCATCTATCGCCCCTCTCCTACTCATGTGTCGGCCTCTCTCCATGTGGTAGCCGATGTTCTCAAGCCCTCGTCCGCCGCACCCTCCACTGTCGTCGCTACCACGCCAACATGGCGAACCAAGGGGAGCCCTCGGCATCTGCTTTGGATCTGTAAGATATTATTGCCTCTGTCTCCATCCTCCTGGGCCGATCTGATTTGGTGGACTTCTAGGGTTTGGTTGCTCCCGATCTGCGATATTCGGTTTCGATATATATAGATGGTGTATTCGCTTGGTAATTGTTTTCCGGCGATGGCATGTGCAGGAAGGGGAAAAAGTCACCGAACCGCAATGTCAAGTCCTTAATGTCGAGAAGCCGATGACTCTGTTGTCTCTCTGCACCAATATGGAGAGGTTGCTGCTCTTCCACAACGACACTGTGCTCCTCAGAGGTTGAATCTGAACTTGTTGTGCTTTGCCATGTTGAGCTGATCAGTTAATTTTTGTCACACAACCAATATGTCAGTGGCTGACCGGAATTAGTTTCATTTGGAATGCAGATTTGTTAGGAAAAAAATCTTAGCTTTATCCCTGTTCAAGTGTAGGACGGTGGATTTGTTTTGTTTGGGGATCAGAGTATGCTAAGGGAGAAAATATGTTTTTCAAAATCTGAACTTAGTTACTAGTTTTGCATTACAGTTATGCCGACAACTTATATGCAATGATTACTAATTCTTTTTACCTCACCATTCACACCATCCTTGTCCATTCTTAAATGTTTGCCCTCATAATTAATTGCTACCTGCTTGTTGATACACACAGTAGTAATTAATTGAGCATTGCATCTTTGGAGCTTATGCATCCACATGTCTCCTAAAAGATTCACTTTTGAGCTGTGGCTAGCGCTGCACAAGAGGTCAATGGGAAAAGGACTGGAAATGGAAGTAGAGTATGCCTCTCTCTTCTCATGTGCATGTCTGCAAGATGGCGATAGTAAAAGATCGAATTAGGACCTGAGATTATGTTTCCGAAATGTGAAAACAAGTGATCTAGATACTACTGATGTCGTATTGGCTGTCCTGCAATTATCTGTACTCAACTCTGCATTATTTGTCGTCTCAGACTTAGTCCTGTCTTGCATTTATCTGTACTGAATTTTTGTATAAAAATTCTTTTGAAATTAAACAGTACATAGATCAAATATAAAACAAAATGTTTTGATATACCCCACTTGAGTTTGCCAATTACAGGTCTCTGCCATGCTGTTCAAGAAATATCATACTGTATCATACTTTCTGGGCTCATGCAAATACAAATGTCATTTTCTTGTTCAGGTAAAAATGCAAGTGTTTGAGCTGAATGGTCAATTAAATTCTTGTAAAATTTTTGGTTGTTTTCAAAGGTTGGAGAAAGGAACACGATGTTGGCAGTGTCAAGACACATTCCATTGATAGTCAAGTTATTGTTAGAGGTTGGAGCTTACCCAAACATTACCGATAAGGTAATTATTGTTCTCCCTTTGCCTTTGATGTCTATTTAGTTCATACTGATAGCTGTTGTAGAGAGTTTTTGCAGAAGTACAATCACTATATGTCAATATTAACCATCAGTTGTATGAAGATAATTTTCATCATTGTTCATGTGATAACGAATTGTTTGTTGATGCAGGTTTGAAGGCGCAACTCATCTGAAGAGACACCATACACCATCAAGATAAAGTACCATCATCAAATGTGCTAAGAGATCAGATCATCGTGATGCTGTTTTTATGTTTATTTCTTGCTTGATTGAACTGGATGTAGCTACATGTCTTGCCTTACTTCCAAAATCTGAAAGGCTATGAAATTATGTATTAATACTAAATTTATCTGTGGTACTAAGTTTCAGCCTGAGAATATATCATTTCTGAATTCTCTGTGTTTTTCTGATTATTCTGTATATTTTGGTAGTCCAGGATTTATATACATGTGTTCCCAAACGGTAGCTGATAATTTTTCTCCGATAGGAACAGGGGTGGCAAGTGCAGTGGAGAATACCCCTGGGGCTTAAACCCACGTGGGTTTTTTGACCCACCACCCAAAGGAGCCCTTATGGAAATCCACATCCAATCCAATCAGTTTTAAAACAAAGAAAATCCAGATCCTATCCAGTTCACTCGCGGACCATCCAAATCCCATCCATAAATCCAATTTAGTACTAATCATCTTCGTTGGGGACTTGAGGCTGAGCTGCCACGCGACACCACTACTGCAGGGAAACGTGCTCTGGCACAGCACGCCGAAGGTGCCGGCCCGCAGATATAAAAATCAGTTTTATATAACAATACCAACAACAACAAAGCATGTTAGTCCCAAACAAGCTGAAGTAGATTAGAGTTGAAACCTAATAAGAGTCTCTAGTCGCGATTCAGGCACATCAATGACCGTTTTCCAAGCACTCTTATTCAGAAAAAAAAAATCAGTTTTGTAACCGTATATTTTTTTAGATAAAGGACAGTTCATATCCGGCTTCATCTATCAACCGATAGAATCAGATCAATTATTACAAAATGCAGCCCGTAGGCTAGCACATGAGCTGTAGAGAGTTCCCACTTACAGCAAAATACATGGAAAAACAAAACGTACGTAAAGTTTTGACTAAGAAAGACCAATAAATCTCGTTGACAACCATCCATTGGAACCAGAGAGATGCAAAGCTGACATCTCAAGATGTTGCCCTGCTAAGACCAGCTGATCCCGTAGATCATCACGCCGCTGCAATATTGCCCACTGCCGGAGCCAGTGAGTTCCCCTAAATAGTACATGCAAAAAAGATTTTGGTCTACATTTATCAAAAATCACCTCGTTTCTTGTTATCCAAACTGCCCAGCAATGTGTCGACGCTACTGTCAATAACAATGCGTTATGTTTCTTATTAGTCCTCTTTGACCACCTATTAAAAAGGTCATCTATGTTCTGGGGAGGTCCTATTCCAAACAGTAAATGTACCGTTCCCCATAAGAATTTGGCATAAAAACAATCCAGAAAAAGGTGTTGAATAGTTTCTGGAGAATGACAGAAGCAGCACTTCGTGTCACCATTCCAGTTACACCTAATAAGGTTGTCATTAGTTAAAATCACACCCTTTTTAAGGTACCACAAAATATTTTTATTTTTGTAGGCACTTTAATTTATCAAATATCTTGTGACACTCTCACCCTATTGTTAATTAACGCAGCATACATGGATTTGACAGAGAAACTTCCTGATGAATATAACGCCCAGACAAATGCATCCCTTTCTTCATGTAAGTTCACATCCAGTAAAGAGGCAACAATTATGTGCCAATCCCTTAGGTTTCTACCCACTAAATTCCGGCGAAATGAAATATTTAGTGGGAATGAGCTAAGGATTTGTGCCACAGAGTCTTGTTTTCTTCTTGCAATATTGAACAACGATGGAAATCTATCTTTTAGTGGTTTGCTTCCCAACCAAGTGTCTATCCAGAATCAGGTTTGTGACCCGTCTTTCACTTTGAAGGAGCCAAAACCCATGAAGGTGTCTTTGACATTCATCAAACTTTTCCAGAAGTTAGAGTCTGCTGGTTTTTTAACGCAACTCCCTAGAGTCTTATCTTTTATGTATTTATTCCTCAAAAGTTCCTGCACATGTCATCCTCATTTAATAATTTAAATAGCCATTTACTCAACAAGCATTTGTTTTGTAAGTCCAAATTTTGTATACCTAAACCACCTTGTCTTTTTTGTTGGCACAAAATTTCTCATTTGGCTAGTCTATATTTACGCTTGTGTTGGTCGTTTTGCCAATAAAATCTTGATCTAAAACAATCGATTTTTTCTAACACTCCTCTTGGGATTTCGAAAAAAGACATCATAAACATCGGTAAACTAGAAAGCACCGAGTTTATTAAGACCAAGTGACCCCCAACCGAAAGCATTTTGCCTTTTCACCCACTGAGCCTCTTTTCAATTTTGTCCTCAATCATCTGCCAATCTTTATTATTTCGTTTCCTAGTATTCATTGGTAGACCAAGATAACGAAAGCGGTACATTCCAACTTTACATCCACACAACTATGAATAGTACACTTCATGATCTTTTGCTTTACCAAAACAAAAGATTTTACTTTTGTGAAAGTTTAATTTGAGCCCCGATGGTTGTTCGAAAGTGCTAAGTATTAATTTCATATTTATCGCTTTCTCAACATCATGACTCATAAAAATCACCGTGTCATCTGCATACTGGAGAATAGATAAGCCATCTTGAATAAGATGAGGAATAACCCCTTCAACTCTCCCTGCTTCCTTCGCTCTAGCAATCAGTATGGCCAGCATGTCTGCCACTATATTAAATAGTATTGGCGACATTTGGTCACCCTGCCGTACGCCTTTTCTTGTTTGAAAGTATGAACCTAGTTGGTCATTAACCTTAATATTAACATTTCCCTCTTGCGTGAACTTCTCCACCCATTTGCACCATTTTTGTGAAAACCCTTTCATTCTTAGTGTTTGTTGTAAAAAAAACTCCATTTTACCTTATCGTATGCCTTTTCAAAATCAATTTTGAGAATAACCCCATCCTGCTTCTTCGAGTGAAGTTCATGTATCGTCTCATGGAGTATTACTGCACCCTCCATGATATTTCTACCGGGAAGAAAGGTTGTTTGTGTTGGCCTAATAATCTTTTGGGCTACGGTAGATAGTCTATTAGTTGCCACTTTGGTGAAGATTTTGAAAGAGACATTCAACAAACATATTGGCATGTATTGTTGAATCAGTTTCACATCCTTCTGTTTAGGTAGCAAAATTATTGTTCCGAAGTTAAGACTGTTTAGTGGCAAGGATCCATGATGAAAATCCGTGAACAAAGCCATCAAATCATCTTTAATTAAAGTCCAGAAGACCTGATAAAACTCTGGAGGGAAATTATCCGGCCCTGGTGCCTTATTATGTTCCTTTTGGAAGATTGCAGCCCTCATTTCATCTTCTGTAATCCAGTGCCGAAACCTGGGGAATGTCCTCGGTTTGTAACTCATCCAAAGTGATGGTAGAGTTCTCCGATGGGCCAAATAGTGTCTTATAATAATTGATAATATACCTTTTAAGTTGAGCATCACCATTTATATATAAAAATCATTTCTGTGATAGCGGCCGCGTGAGTATTAAGGCCTAGGGGTGAAAACAGTCGGAAACGATCAGTAGGAGGTCAAATCATTTTTAGTTTCATATTATTTTCTCGAAAACAAAATTGATACGATATTTCCAGAAACGAGAACGACATCGATATTTCGGTAAATTCGAAAATGAAACTATTCGATCAAAATTACATCGATAGTGATCAAAAAGTATAAAAACAATATCTAAAATACAATAAATACATCAATCTATACAGCATGACAATAGTCGTATAGATTAATTCATGTCAGCATGTGAGGGCGAAGACGTGAGGTGCCCTCAAAGATCAATGCCTCAAAGACTGGGGGCGCTCAGCGGGCTTGACCAATGAGCCTCGCTTGGGGCATGGGGGTGCTCAGCGGAGATGAGATTGAGTTTCTCTGGCTAAGTTCGGTAATTCTCGACGGTAGATTATTGATTAAATACGGTATTTTTCGAAAACGATCAGAAGAGAGCTAAATCACTTTCATTTTTATTATCAAATGTTTTTACCGTTTTTGTTTCCGTTTTATCGGTTACCGTTACCGTTTCCGTTTAGGTAAAAAAAAATTAGTAATTTCTCGAAAACGACTCCCGATAATTGAGAACTACCATTTTCGTTTTCAGCCCTATTAAAGCCTTCCTAATCCTAAAGATATATACGCGACCTTACTTCTTCACCAAACCTGGTCGAGTCAGTCAACCGGACATGAGCTCAACCTCAACATCGATCGCCAATAATTATTGCTATCGCTAGGGGTTGGGTTTGGGTAGGTACCTAGCTTAGCTTAGCATGGCGGCAACTAGCCGGGATGGCAGCCACGGGCCTTCATGGAGCCGGAGCTACCGCCACGAGCAGACCGGATCCCTAGTCCCAACCATTAGCAGCTGCAGCTCGTCATCAGGTACCATAGTCTCAAGACTCTCAACTGCCTCTCCCCTGTCCTCTGTCTCTATGGAATTCGTCTGCTTCGGTATCCATGAAGAAACCGTTGAGGAGAGCACTAAAAGCCTAGCCCATGGATTCTTCGATGCGCCGTGTCCTGAAGAGAGGTGGTTCACGGAGCAGGGCGTCAGCTGGAGCTTTGTTCTTCACGTCGCTGACGGTGCATCTTCTGGAAAGCTGGAGCATACTTCTGATGCAAGGAGCTGGATCCTGGCTCTGAACGAAATCACGGAGACCATCCGCTCCATGGCATCACTCTTGCCGGGTCGTTGTCCCGTGGGCCTGCCCAGTATTGACGAGGACGAAGAATCCGAGGCTGAGGGTTCTATTCCGGAAGTACTCGTACTTCAGTTTGCATGGTTTATCCAAGAAACCATGCTGAAAATGCTTGCTTTTGTTGACTTCCTAGTTGCTCTCGATCCTACTGATGGGGTGCCGGCACTGCACCAGAAGATCCATATTTTGCTGTGTGTACGCGGTGCAATGTCTGATGCCTTGTCCGAGATTGAGGTGTTGTTCATTTCGATTTCGACGCCCTCTGTAGAAGTTGAAAGGATAGGAGTTGGGATGGTAAACCTCTTGTATGCAAAGAATGCCAAGGTGCGAGAGAGCATAAGGAGCACATTGGAGGATATCAGGACTCGTATCATGGAATCGACGGTGGACTCACCGGGTACTGAAACTCCTCACGGATCATCGGACATTCACAAGCTCACCTTGTCAGTAATGACCCATATCACCTTCTTGCTGGATAATTACTTGCCGCTGGATCCAATTGTATCTGAAGCTTTTATCCTTGGTAAGTA